>LR738713.1:28662795-28698674 GCA_902687465.1 Secale cereale
CGGTGGATGTGGATTATCCATCTTTCCACTTAATAAACAATTTAGCCAATCACTGGATGTGGATTATCCATCTTTCCAGAGGGCCTAGCCAATCACTGAATGTGGATTATCCATCTTTTCAGAGGGCTGGTGGATGTGGATTATCCATCTTTCCACTTGAACCATCATAAACAATTTAGCCAATCACTGGATGTGGATTATCCATCTTTCCAGAGGGCCTAGCCAATCACTGAATGTGGATTATCCATCTTTTCAGAGGGCCGGTCGATGGATGCGGGTAAACCCGACTGTTCATATAGTTTTCCCTGGCTCCATGGAATCATGGGTAGATCTTGAAGCGTCCTCTCTTGAACCGGATGTGACCTCATGCTCTTCAAAGAGTTTTTGTTGCTTCTGAGTATATATTTTCTGCACAACCAGATAAACTGATCAAAGAATCTTATTTTCTTAATGAAAAATGATATATAACAATAGAAATAATACTGTAGATGGATATCACCTGAGTGAATTTAAACCGGTATGTTGAATAGACCGGATCACAGGTTGGACAGTAAAACGACCGCAGTATCAGAGGCGGCTCAAACAGTTAAACCGGCTTCCTCGTTGTGAGCCGGCGTAGTCGTGAGAAACGGCCACGGCGTTGCAAACCGGTGTGGTCGCGAGAGACGGCCAAGACGTTGTAAACCGGCGCTCGAATCCGTGGAACAACGACAATCACTTGTGTCGAACAATGTTTGGCGTGCCTCCACCTCCGTGGTATAATACCATTTTATAATGAATAATTTTTCTGCATATAAAATACAGCAGGGCGAGGTATTTTTGCTTGGATGAATTAATATGTATATATAAAAAATAAATAGGAAATATATCACCTGATTCGCCCGGCCAGCAGATGAGTCGGCAGCGGTATTGTAAACCGGCGCGGTCGCGAGAGATGGCCACGACGTTGTAAATTGATGAGGGAGTACGTTGAGTAACGACGACCACATATGCCGAATGATGTTGGCACCCCTCCATCTCCGCGGTATAATGTCATTCGGTGGGTTGATAAGGCGGGGCCCAGCAGCGGAGGCACGCTGGCGTGGCACAGCCGTGGCTGCGGCAGAGTCGAATCTTCGTTCTTTTCTGGGTCATATTTGCTTTAACCAATCCAGCTGCTCCCTTCTTCTCTGTATTTCTTCTGACCAAATGGTTTCGGCCAAGTTTACTTTTGCCATTATAAGTAGCTGGTAGTACTCCTTTTGTGTGTGTGTGTGTGTGTGTGTGTAGCTCAGATAATGAATGTTGTATCTTATTTTGTCTACGTGAGGGCTTGCTCCCTTTTTCCTTTGGCATGATTTTGTTGTTTGAAAAATTCACACATGCACACACAGCTTGCTAGTGGCGTCCCCAGCTGCAGCGTTGGGATTTGAATCACCAGGTCCGGCTACTTGCACTGGTTACCTTCACATGTTTGGTAGATCAATGAATTGCTTTGTTGTCTGCCTCCAGCTTTTGTTTTATGACGTCCAAATCATCGCCAGTCAGTTGCCACATATTGCTGAAGTAGAGCAAGGTCGATTTGGACGTAATGGCTTGTGAAGACTGCGGCAGTAGGTGCAGGTGGCGCCACGGGGTACGACCGTTGACCTCACCGGTGGCGCTGGCTCAACATGCGGTGGCAGGAGCAGCGGCTCGGGGATTCCAACGAGGCATGGGCAGAAGACTGCGAAGACAGGGCCGGCAAAGATGGCAGTGACAGCCGAGGCGCCTCGGTCGAGGAGCACCTGCTAGACGACGAGTACCTTGCGGGCGGCAGCGGAGGCGGTTCAGCGTTGGAGGCGCGAGGCTGCTTTCCACAAGGATAAAACGGCGACGGAAGCTGAAGGTGCTGCGTGGCTCAACAGGGCGGCTCGGAAACGGAAACAGGCGAAGCAGGCGGCAGCCCGGAACAGAGACCGAGGCAGACTAGCAGATGTATAGGCGGCTTGAGGCCGTGGTACTCGATGGTGACTCTTGGCGGAACGAGGCCGTGGCCATGGCAGCCGAATCATGGGCATGGAAGGCCCGGGACGGGTCAAGCCGTGAACTCGTGTTGATAAAGGCGGCATCTCGACGCGAGGCCGCGGCAGAGGCGGCCGTGCGGCGGCAGGCGGTTGACGAGGCAGGGCTGCGCCAAGGGCAGGGAAAAACGCGTCGCGCTCGGAGCTGTGGTGTTTCGGAGGCGCGGCTGCAACGAGAGGAACCAACGGCGGCTCTGCGGAGGTGATCCAGAGATGTGAACCGGCTGCTTCTTAAGGTGATTTTACGGAGATGAACAGATCGGCTGTGGTCCTCGACAACCCGGATTGAGGTCGAGTGGCCCATGGTGGCAGTAATGAACCCGGGTAACTCGGAGCAGACACGCAGTAACTCGGAGCGAAGGCCGCAGCCATGGCCGTAGCGGGTGGTGTAAGCGGACCGTTCGAGGGCGACCATGGGGATGGCAGCTCGTGGGCAGGCCAAGCGGCTTAGAAGTGGACGGCAGAGGCGGCGGAGGCTCGACGGCGGCCGAGGATAAGGGAGCACTCTCTTGTGACAGGCATAATAAATAAAAGTGAGAGAAGAGTTGATGAGCCCGAGGACCAGATCAGGGTCGATCCTCAAGTTGCATTGATTAAAGACCTTGCTACTAATGATGTTTTGGATTCCAATATAACTTTTTGTGCTGTTTCCACTAACCTTGTCACAGCCAAGAATAAAGGCCCAATTTCAGGTACTCCAGTGGTATCTGTTAAAATAGGAGATCACAATTATTATGGGCTATGCGATTTGGGATCGAGTGCAAGTGCTATCCCCTATTCACTTTATGAAGAGATCATCGGTGAGATTTCCCCTTGTGAACTTGAAGAAGTTGATGTTACCATTCATCTTGCAAATAGAACAACTATCTCTCCTATCGGAATTGTGAGGGACGTTGAAGTCCTATGTGGAAAGGTAAAATACCCTACCGACTTTCTAGTACTTGGTTTAGAGAGGGACAATTTTTGTCCAATTATTTTTGGTAGACCTTTTCTTAGAACTTGTGGAGCTATAATAGATTGCAAGAAAGGTAAAGTTTCTATTGAATTCGATGGTGAGCCATATGAATTTAATTTTTCTAAGTTCTCTAAGCAGCCTCGTGGTACTGATTTACCTAGTGATGATAAGATTATTGAAAGTATTGCCTCTATTGCTATTCCCCCTAAAGATCCTTTGCAGCAATACATGGAGGACCACGAGAATGATTTGCATATGCAGGAAAGAAATGAACTAGATGAAATATTCTTGAGGCAGCCTCTTATCCTGAAGCACAACCTTCCGGTTGAACCCTTGGGAATTTTATCAAAACCGAAAGAAGACCCGGTGTTCGATCTTAAACCCCTTCCCGATATGCTCAAGTATGCTTATTTAGATGAAAAGAAAGTATATCCTGTTATTATCAATTCTAACCTTTCAGGATATGAAGAGGAGCGATTATTGGGAGTACTTCATAAACACCGAGGCGCAATTGGCTATACCCTTGATGACCTTAAGGGTATTAGTCCATCTATCTGTCAACATACTATCAACCTTGAGCCTGATGCTAAACCAGTTGTTGATCATCAACGACGGTTGAACCCGAAGATGATGGATGTTGTGAGAACTGAGATTCTCAAGCTTCTAGCTGCAGGTATTATCTACCCTATAGCTGATAGTAAGTGGGTAAGTCCGGTACATTGTGTTCCTAAGAAAGGAGGTACAACTGTGGTTCCTAATGATAAAAATGAATTAATACCTCAGAGAATTATTATTGGATATAGAATGTGTATTGATTACAGGAAGTTGAACAAGGCAACCAGGAAGGATCACTATCCGTTGCCGTTCATCGACCAAATGCTTGAAAGGTTATCCAAAAATACCCACTTTTGTTATCTCGATGGTTATTCTGGCTTCTCTCAAATTCATGTTAACACTGTTGATCAAGAGAAGACCACTTTTACTTGTCCCTTTGGTACTTATGCTTACAGACGTATGCCTTTTGGTTTATGTAATGCCCCTGCTACTTTTCAAAGGTGTATGTCTGCTATCTTTCATGGTTTCTGCGGGGATATTATGGAAGTCTTCATGGACGATTTCTCCGTCTATGGAACTTCTTTTGACCATTGTCTTCACAACCTTAATAAAGTTTTGCAGAGATGCGAGGAGACAAATTTGGTACTCAACTGGGAAAAGTGCCACTTTATGGTTAATGATGTTGGGGAACGTAGTATTTTAAAAAATTTCCTACGATCACGCAAGATCTATCTACCAGATGCATAGCAACGAGAGGAAAGAGTGTGTCTACGTACCCTCGTAGACCAGTAGCGGAAGCGTCAAGTGACGCGGTTGATGTAGTCGAACTTCTTCGCGATTCAACCGATCAAGCACCGAACGTACGGCACCTCCGCGTTCAGCACACGTTCAGCTTGATGACGTCCCACGAGCTCTTGATCCAGTTGAGCTTCACGGGAGAGTTTCGTCAGCACGACGGCGTGGTGACGGATATGATGTATTCACCGGCGCAGGGCTTCGCCTAAGCACTGCAACGGTATGACCGAGGTGTGTTTCTGTGGAGGGGGGCACCGCACACGGCTAGAACAATTCAACTTGTGTGTCTTTGGGTGCCCCCTGCCCCCGTATATAAAGGAGCAAGAGGGGAGGGCCGGCCGGCCTCCTATGGTGCGGCTAGGGCAATCCTACTAGGAATAGGATTGCAATCCTATTCCTAGTAGGAGTCCATCAAGAAGGAAGAGAGGGAAAGGAAAAGAGGGAGAGGTGGCGCCCCCCCAATCCTAGTCCAACTAGGATCCCTAGGTGGGGCGCCGGCCAGCCTCTAAGGGCTGCCTCTCTCCTTTCCTCAAGGCCCACTATGGACCATCCCCCCTCGTAGGGGGTTCCGGTAACCCCCTCTGGCAATCCAGTTAAATCCGAAACTTTTCCGGAACACTTCCGGTGTCCGAATATAGTCGTCCAATATATCAATCTTTATGTCTCGGACATTCCGAGACTCCTCGTCATGTCCTTGATCTCATCCGGGACTCTGAACTACCTTCGGTACATCAAAACTCATAAACTCATAATACCGATCGTCATCAAACGTTAAGCGTGCGGACCCTACGGGTTCGAGAACTATGTAGACATGACCGAGACTCATCTCCGGTCAATAACCAATAGCGGAACCTGGATGTTCATATTGGCTCCTACATATTCTACGAAGATCTTTTATCGGTCAAAACCGCATAACAACATACGTTGTTCCTTTTGTCATCGGTATGTTACTTGCCCGAGATTCGATCGTCGGTATCTCTATACCTAGTTCAATCTCGTTACCGGCAAGTCTCTTTACTCGTTCCGTAACACATCATCTTGTGACTAACTCATTAGTCTTTTGCTTGCAAGGCTTATTGTGATGTGTGTTACCGAGAGGGCCCAGAGATACCTCTCCGACACTCGGAGTGACAAATCCCAATCTTGATCTATGCCAACACCACGAATACTTTCGGAGACACCTGTAGAGCATCTTTATGATCACCCAGTTACGTTGTGACGTTTGATAGCACACAAGGTGTTCCTACGGTATTCGGGAGTTGCATAATCTCATAGTCATAGGAACATGTATAAGTCATGAAGAAAGCAATAGCAGTTAAACTAAACGATCATAGTGCTATGCTAACGGATGGGTCTTGTCCATCACATCATTCTCCTAATGATGTGATCCCGTTGATCAAATGACAACTCATGTCTATGGCTAGGAAACATAACCATCTTTGATCAATGAGCTAGTCTAGTAGAGGCATACTAGGGACATTCTGTTTTGTCTATGTATTCACACATGTATTAAGTTTCCGGTTAATACAATTCTAGCATGAATAATAAACATTTATCATGATATAAGGAAATAAATAATAACTTTATTATTGCCTCTAGGGCATATTTCCTTCAGTCTCCCACTTGCACTAGAGTCAATAATCTAGTTCACATCGCCATGTGATTTAACACCGATAGTTCACATCGTCATGTGATTAACACCCAAAGAGTACTAAGGTGTGATCATGTTTTGCTTCGTGAGAGAAGTTTAGTCAACGGGTCTGTCACATTCAGATCCGTATGTATTTCGCAAATGTCTATGTGTCTACAATGCTCTGCATGGAGCTACTCTAGCTAATTGCTCCCACTTTCAATACGCATCCAGATTGATACTTAGAGTCAGCTGGATTTAGTGTCAAAGCTTGCATCGGCGTAACCCTTTACGACGAACTCTTTATCACCTCCATAATCGAGAAACATTTCCTTAGTCATCCAGTTACTAAGGATAATTTTGACCGCTGTACAGTGATCTACTCCTGGATCACTATTGTACCCTCTTGACAAACTCATGGTAAGGTACACAACATGTTTGGTACACAGCATGGCATACTTTATAGAACCTATGGCTGAGGCATAGGGAATGACTTTCATTCTCTCTATATTTTTCTGTCGTGGTCTGGCTTTGAGTCTTACTCAACTTCACACCTTACAAGTCAGGTAAGAACTCCTTCTTTGACTGATCCATTTTGAACTACTTCAAAATCATATCAAGGTATGTACTCATCGAAAGTCTTATCAAGCGTCTTGATCTATCTCTATAGATCTTGATGCCCAATATGTAAGCAGCTTCACCAAGGTCTTTCTTTGAAAAACTCCTTTCAAACACTCCTTTATGCTTTCCAGAAAATTCTACATCATTTCCGATCGACAATATGTCATTCACATATACTTATCAGAAAGGTTGTAGTGCTCCCACTCACTTCTTGTAAATACAGGCTTCACCGCAAGTCTGTATAAATCTATATGCTTTGATCAACTTATCAAAGCGTATATTCCAACTCTGAGATGCTTGCACCAGTCCATAGATGGATCGCTGGAGCTTGCACATTTTGTTAGCACCTTTAGGATTGACAAAACCTTCTGGTTGCATCATATACAAGTCTTCTTTAATAAATCCATTAAAGAATGCAGTTTTGTTATCCATTTGTCAGATTTCATAAAATGCGGCAATTGCTAACATGATTCGGACAGACTTAAGCATCGCTACGGGTGAGAAAGTCTCATCGTAGTCAACTCCTTGAACTTGTTGAAAAACTTTCGCAACAAGTCGAGCTTTGTAAACAGTAACATTACTGTCAGCGTCAGTCTTCCTCTTGAAGATCCATTTATTTTCGATGGCTTGCCGACCATCGGGCAAGTCAACCAAAGTCCACACTTTGTTCTCATACATGGATCCCATCTCAGATTTCATGGTCTCAAGCCATTTTGCGGAATCTGGGCTCATCATCGCTTCCTCATAGTTCGTAGGTTCATCATGGTCCAGTAACATGACTTTCAGAACCGGGTTGCCGTACCACTCTGGTGCGGAACGTACTCTGGTTGATCTACGAAGTTCAGCAATAACTTGATCCGAAGTTTCATGATCATCATCATTAGCTTCCTCACTAATTGGTGTAGGAATCACTGGAACCAGTTTCTGTGATGTACTACTATCCAATTCGGGAGAAGGTACAATTACCTCATCAAGTTCCACTTTCCTCCCACTCACTTCTTTCGAGAGAAACTCCTTCTCTAGAAAGGATCCACTCTTAGCAACAAAGACCTTGCCTTCGGATCTGTGATAGAAGGTGTACCCAACAGTTTCTTTTGGGTATCCTATGAAGATTTACTTCTCCGATTTGGGTTCGAGCTTATCATGTTGAAACTTTTTCACATAAGCATCGCAGTCCCAAACTTAAAGAAATGACAGCTTAGGTTTCTCGTCAAACCACAGTTCATACGGTGTCATCTCCACGGATTTAGATGGTGCCCTATTTAACGTGAATGTAGCTGTCTCTAATGCATAACCCCAAAAGCGATAGTGATAGATCGGTAAGAGACATCATCGATCGCACCATATCTAATAAAGTACGGTTATGACGTTCGGACACACCATTACACTGTGGTGTTCCAGGTGGCGTGAGTAGTGAAACTATTTCACATTGTTTTTACTGAAGGCCAAACTCGCTAACTCAAATATTTTACCTCTACGATCATATCGTAGAAACTCTTATTTTCTTGTTACGATGATTCTCCACTTCACTCTGAAATTCTTTGAACTTTTCAAATGTTTCAGACTTGTGCTTCATTAAGTAGATATACCTATATCTGCTCAAATCATCAGTGAAGGTCAGAAAATAACGATTCCCGCCGTGAGCTTCAACACTCATTGGTCTGCATACATCAGTATGTATGATTTCCAACAACTCTGTTGCTCGCTCCACGGTTCCGGAGAACGGAGTTTTAGTCATCTTGCCCATGAGGCATGGTTCGCAAGCACCAAGTGATTCATAATCAAGTGATTTCAAAAAGTCCATCACTATGGAGTTTCTTCATGCGCTTTACACCAATATGACCTAAACGGCAGTGCCACAAATAAGTTGCACTATCATTATTAACCTTGCATCTTTTGGCTTCAATATTATGAATATGTGTATCACACGATCGAGATCCAACAAACTATTTTCATTGGGTGTATGACCATAGAAGGTTTTATTCATGTAAACAGAACAACAATTATTCTCTAACTTACATGAATAACCGTATTGCAATAAACATGATCAAATCATATTCATGCTCAACACAAACACCAAATAACACTTATTTAGGTTCAACACTAATCCCGAAAGTATAGGGAGTGTGCGATGATGATCATATCAATCTTGGAACTGCTTCCAATACACATCGTCACTTCATCCTTTAACTAGTTTCTGTTCATTATGCAACTCCCATTTCAAGTTACTACTCTTTAGCAACTGAACCAGTATCAAATACCGAGGGGTTGCTATGAACACTAGTAAAATACACATCAATAATCTGTATATCAAATATACCTTTGTTCACTTTGCCATCCTTCTTATCCGCCAAGTATCTAGGGCAGTTCCACTTCCGGTGACCATTTCCTTTGCAGTAGAAGCACTTAGTTTCAGGCTTGAGTTTAGTTTTGGGTTTCTTCATGGGAGTGACAACTTGCTTGTCATTCTTCTTGAAGTTCCCCTTCTATCCCTTTGCCCTTTACTTGAAACAAGTGGTCTTATTAACCATCAACACTTGATGTTCTTTCTTGATTTCTACCTTCGCCAATTTCAGCATTGCGAAGAGCTCGGGAATTACCTTCGTCATCCCTTGCATATAATAGTTCATCACGAAGTTCTACTAACTTGGTGATAGTGACTAGAGAACTTTGTCAATTACTATCTTATCTGGAAGATTAACTCCCACTTGATTCAAGCAATTGCAGTACCCAGACAATCTGAGCACATGCTCACTGGTTGAGCTATTCTCCTCCATCTTGTAGGCAAAGTACTGTCAGAGGTCTCATACCTCTCGACACGGGCATGAGTATGAAATACTAATTTCAACTCTTGGAACATCTTATATGCTCCGTGGCGTTCAAAACGTTTTTGAAGTCTCGATTCTAAGCCGTAAAGCATGGTGCACTTAAACTATCAAGTAGTCATCATACCGAGCTTTTGTCAAAACGTTCATAACGTTTGCATCTGCTCCTGCAATAGGTCTGTCACCTAGTGGTGCATCAAGGACATAATACTTCTTTGCAGCAATGAGGATAATCCTCAGATCACGGAACAATTCCGCATCATTGCTACTTACATCTTTCAACTTAGTTTTCTCTAGGAACATATATATATAAAATAAACGGGGAGCAACATCGTGAGCTATTGATCTACAACATAGATATGCTAATACTACGAGGACTAAGTTCATGATAAATTAAAGTTCAATTTAATCATATTAATCAAAGAACTCCCACTTAGATAGACATCCCTCCGGTCATCTAAATGATCACGTGATCCAAATCAACTAAACCATGTCCGATCATCACGTGAGATGGAGTAGTTTCAATGGTGAACATCTTATGTTGATCATATCTACTATATGATTCACGCTCGATCTTTCGGTCTCTAGTGTTCCGAGGCCATATCTGCATATGCTAGGCTCGTCAAGTTTAACCCGAGTATTCTGCGTGTGCAAAACTGGCTTACACCCGTTGTATTTGAACGTAGAGCTTATCACACCCGATCATCACGTGGTGTCTCGGCACGACGAACTTTCGCAACGGTGCATACTCAGGGAGAACACTTATACCTTGAAATTTAGTAAGGGATCATCTTATAATGCTACCGTCGTTCTAAGCAAAATAAGAAGCATAATAAGATAAACATCACATGCAAATCAAAATATGTGACATGATATGGCCATCATCATCTTGTGCTTTTGATCTCCATCTCCAAAGCACCGTCATGATCACCTTCGTCACCGGCGTGACACCTTGATCTCCATCGTAGCATCGTTGTCGTCTCGCCAACTATTGCTTCTACGACTATCGCTACCGTTTAGTGATAAAGTAAAGCAATTACATGGCGATTGCATTTCATACAATAAAGCGACAACCATATGGCTCCTGCCAGTTGCCGATAACATTACAAAACATGATCATCTCATACAAAACCGTATAACTCATCATGTCTTGACCATATCACATCACAACATGCCCTGCAAAAACAAGTTAGACGTCCTCTACTTTGTTGTTGCAAGTTTTACGTGGCTGCTACGGGCTTAGCAAGAACCGTTCTTACCTACGCATACAAAACCACAACGATGTTTCGTCAAGTATGTGCTGTTTTAACCTTCACAAGGACCGGGCGTAGCCACACTTGATTCAGCTAAAGTGAGAGAGACAGACACCCGCCAGTCACCTTTAAGCAACGAGTGCTCATAACGGTGAAACCAGTCTCGCGTAAGCGTACGCGTAATGTCGGTCCGGGCCGCTTCATCTCACAATACCGCCGAAGCAAAGTATGGCATGCTGGTAAGCAGTATGACTAGTATCGCCCACAACTCATTGTGTTCTACTCGTGCATATCATCTACGCATAGACCTGGCTCATGATGCCACTGTTGGGGAACGTAGTATTTTAAAATTTTCCTACGATCACGCAAGATCTATCTACCAGATGCATAGCAACGAGAGGGAAGAGTGTGTCTACGTACCCTCGTAGACCGGAAGCGGAAGCGTCAAGTGACGCGGTTGATGTAGTCGAACTTCTTCGCGATTCAACCGATCAAGCACCGAACGTACGGCACCTCCGCGTTCAGCACACGTTCAGCTTGATGACGTCCCACGAGCTCTTGATCCAGTTGAGCTTCACGGGAGAGTTTCGTCAGCACGACGGCGTGGTGACGGATATGATGTATTCACCGGCGCAGGGCTTCGTCTAAGCACTGCAACGGTATGACCGAGGTGTGTTTCTGTGGAGGGGGGCACCGCACACGGCTAGAACAATTCAACTTGTGTGTCCTAGGGTGCCCCCTGCCCCCGTATATAAAGGAGCAAGGGAGAGGCCGGCCCTAGAGGGGGCGCGCCAAGTGTGGGGAGGGGGAAGGAATAGGGGGCTGCACCCCTTGTCCAATTCGGACCAGAGGGGGGGCACGCGCCTCCTTCCTTTTGGCCTTTCTCCTCTATTCCCGTATGGCCCAATAAGGCCCATATACTCCGAAAAATACCCGAATCACTCGGAACCTTTCCGATGTCCGAATATAGTCGTCCAATATATCGATCTTTACGTCTCGACCATTTCGAGACTCCTCGTCATGTCCCCGGTCTCATCCGGGACTCCAAACTCCTTCGGTACATCAAAACTCATAAACTCATAATACCGATCGTCATCAAACGTTAAGCGTGCGGACCCTACGGGTTCGAGAACTATGTAGACATGACCGAGACTCATCTCCGGTCAATAACCAATAGCGGAACCTGGATGCTCATATTGGTTCCTACATATTCTACGAAGATCTTTATCGGTCAAACCGCATAACAACATACGTTGTTCCTTTTGTCATCGGTATGTTACTTGCCCGAGATTCGATCGTCGGTATCTCTATACCTAGTTCAATCTCGTTACCGGCAAGTCTCTTTACTCGTTCCATAACACATTATCTTGTGACTAACTCATTAGTCTTTTGCTTGCAAGGCTTATTATGATGTGTGTTACCGAGAGGGCCCAGAGATACCTCTCCGACACTCGGAGTGACAAATCCTAATCTTGATCTATGCCAACACCACGAATACTTTCGGAGACACCTGTAGAGCATCTTTATGATCACCCAGTTACGTTGTGACGTTTGATAGCACACAAGGTGATCCTACGGTATTTGGGAGTTGCATAATCTCATAGTCATAGGAACATGTATAAGTCATGAAGAAAGCAATAGCAGTAAAACTAAACGATCATAGTGCTATGCTAACGGATGGGTCTTGTCCATCACATCATTCTCCTAATGATGTGATCCCGTTGATCAAATGACAACTCATGTCTATGGTTAGGAAACATAACCATCTTTGATCAATGAGCTAGTCTAGTAGAGGCATACTAGGGACATACTATTTTGTCTATGTATTCACACATGTATCAAGTTTCCGGTTAATACAATTCTAGCATGAATAAAAGACATTTATCATGATATAAGGAAATACAAATAACATCTTTATTATTGCCTCTAGGGCATATTTCCTTCAGTCTCCCACTTGCACTAGAGTCAATAATCTAGCTCACATCGCCATGTGATTTAATACCGATAGTTCACATCGTTATGTGAATAACACCCATAGTTCACATCGCCATGTGACCAATACCCAAAGGGTTTACTAGAGTCAATAATCTAGTTCACATCGCTATGTGATTAATACCCAAGAGTAATAAGGTGTGATCATGTTTTGCTTGTGAGAGAAGTTTAGTCAACGGGTCTGTCACATTCAGATCCGTATGTATTTTGCAAATTTCTATGTCTACAATGCTCTGCCTAAAGCTACTCTAGCTAATTGCTCCCACTTTCAATACGCATCCATATTGATACTTAGAGTCATCTGGATTTAGTGTCAAAGCTTGCATCGGCGTAACCCTTTACGACGAACTCTTTATCACCTCCATAATCGAGAAACATTTCCTTAGTCATCCAGTTACTAAGGATAATTTTGACCGTTGTACAGTGATCTACTCCTGGATCACTATTGTACCCCCTTGACAAACTCATGGCAAGGTACACAACATGTTTGGTACACAACATGGCATACTTTATAGAACCTATGGCTGAGGCATAGGGAATGACTTTCATTCTCTCTATATTTTTCTGCCGTGGTCTGGCTTTGAGTCTTACTCAACTTCACACCTTACAAGTCAGGCAAGAACTCCTTCTTTGACTGATCCATTTTGAACTACTTCAAAATCTTATCAAGGTATGTACTTATCGAAAGTCTTATCAAGCGTCTTGATCTATCTCTATAGATCTTGATGCCCAATATGTAAGCAGCTTCACCAAGGTCTTTCTTTGAAAAACTCCTTTCAAACACTCCTTTATGCTTTCCAGAAAATTCTACATCATTTCCGATCGACAATATGTCATTCACATATACTTATCAGAAAGGTTGTAGTGCTCCCACTCACTTCTTGTAAATACAGGCTTCACCGCAAGTCTGTATAAATCTATATGCTTTGATCAACTTATCAAAGCGTATATTCCAACTCCGAGATGCTTGCACCAGTCCATAGATGGATCGCTGGAGCTTGCATACTTTGTTAGCACGTTTTGGATCGACAAAAACTTCTGGTTGCATCATATACAACTCTTCTTTGAGATATCCATTCAGGAATGCAGTTTTGACATCCATTTGCCAGATTTCATAATCATAAAATGCGGCAATTGCTAACATGATTCGGACAGACTTAAGCATCGCTACAGGTGAGAAAGTCTCATCGTAGTCAACTCCTTGAACTTGTCGAAACCCTTTCGCAACAAGTCGAGCTTTGTAAACAGTAATATTACCGTCTGCGTCGGTCTTCCTCTTGAAGATCCATTTATTTTCGATGGCCTGCCGATCATCGGGCAAGTCAACCAAAGTCCACACTTTGTTCTCATACATGGATCCCATCTCAGATTTCATGGTCTCAAGCCATTTTGCAGAATCTGGGCTCATCATCGCTTCCTCATAGTTCGTAGGTTCATCATGGTCTAGTAACATGACTTCCAGAACTGGGTTGCCGTACCACTCTGGTGCGGAACGAACTCTGGTTGATCTACGAAGTTCAGCAGAAACTTGATCTGAAGTTTCATGATCATCATCATTAGCTTCCTCACTAATTGGTGTAGGAATCACTGGAACGAGTTTCTGTGATGTACTTCCAATTCGGGAGAAGGTACAATTACCTCATCAAGTTCTACTTTCCTCCCACTCACTTCTTTCGAGAGAAACTCCTTCTCTAGAAAGGATCCACTCTTAGCAACAAAGACATTGCCTTCGGATCTGTGATAGAAGGTGTACCCAACAGTTTCTTTTGGGTATCCTATGAAGATTTACTTCTCCGATTTGGGTTCGAGCTTATCATGTTGAAACTTTTTCACATAAGCATCGCAGTCCCAAACTTAAAAAAATGACAGCTAAGGTTTCTCGTCAAACCACAATTCATACGGTGTCATCTCCACGGATTTAGATGGTGCCCTATTTAACGTGAATGTAGCTGTCTCTAATGCATAACCCCAAAAGCAATAGTGGTAGATCGGTAAGAGACATCATCGATCGCACCATATCTAATAAAGTACGGTTATGACGTTCGGACACACCATTACACTGTGGTGTTCCAGGTGGCGTGAGTAGTGAAACTATTTCACATTGTTTTTACTGAAGGCCAAACTCGCTAACTCAAATATTTTACCTCTACGATCATATCGTAGAAACTCTTATTTTCTTGTTACGATGATTCTCCACTTCACTCTGAAATTCTTTGAACTTTTCAAATGTTTCAGACTTGTGCTTCATTAAGTAGATATACCTATATCTGCTCAAATCATCAGTGAAGGTCAGAAAATAACGATTCCCGCCGTGAGCTTCAACACTCATTGGTCTGCATACATCAGTATGTATGATTTCCAACAACTCTGTTGCTCGCTCCACGGTTCCGGAGAACGGAGTTTTAGTCATCTTGCCCATGAGGCATGGTTCGCAAGCACCAAGTGATTCATAATCAAGTGATTTCAAAAAGTCCATCACTATGGAGTTTCTTCATGCGCTTTACACCAATATGACCTAAACGGCAGTGCCACAAATAAGTTGCACTATCATTATTAACCTTGCATCTTTTGGCTTCAATATTATGAATATGTGTATCACACGATCGAGATCCAACAAACTATTTTCATTGGGTGTATGACCATAGAAGGTTTTATTCATGTAAACAGAACAACAATTATTCTCTAACTTACATGAATAACCGTATTGCAATAAACATGATCAAATCATATTCATGCTCAACACAAACACCAAATAACACTTATTTAGGTTCAACACTAATCCCGAAAGTATAGGGAGTGTGCGATGATGATCATATCAATCTTGGAACTGCTTCCAATACACATCGCCACTTCATCCTTTAACTAGTTTCTGTTCATTATGCAACTCCCATTTCGAGTTACTACTCTTTAGCAACTGAACCAGTATCAAATACCGAGGGGTTGCTATGAACACTAGTAAAATACACATCAATAATCTGTATATCAAATATACCTTTGTTCACTTTGCCATCCTTCTTATCCGCCAAGTATCTAGGGCAGTTCCACTTCCGGTGACCATTTCCTTTGCAGTAGAAGCACTTAGTTTCAGGCTTGAGTTTAGCTTTGGGTTTCTTCATGGGAGTGACAACTTGCTTGTCATTCTTCTTGAAGTTCCCCTTCTATCCCTTTTGCCCTTTACTTGAAACAAGTGGTCTTATTAACCATCAACACTTGATGTTCTTTCTTGATTTCTACCTTCGCCGATTTCAGCATTGCGAAGAGCTCGGGAATTACCTTCGTCATCCCTTGCATATTATAGTTCATCACGAAGTTCTACTAACTTGGTGATAGTGACTAGAGAACTTTGTCAATTACTTTCTTATCTGGAAGATTAACTCCCACTTGTTTCAAGTAATTGTAGTACCCAGACAATCTGAGCACATGCTCACTAGTTGAGCTATTCTCCTCCATCTTTAGGCAAAGTACTGTCAGAAGTCTTATACTCTAGACACGGGCATGAGTATGAAATACTAATTTCAACTCTTGGAACATCTCATATGCTCCATGGCGTTCAAAACGTTTTTGAAGTCCCGGTTATAAGCCGTAAAGCATGGTGCACTAAACTATCAAGTAGTCATCATACCGAGCTTTTGTCAAAACGTTCATAACGTCTACATCTGCTCCTGCAATAGGTCTATCACCTAGCGGTGCATCAAGGACATATTTCTCTGTGCAGCAATGAGGATAATCCTCAGATCACGGAACAATTCCGTATCATTGCTACTAACATCTTTCAATCTTGGTTTTCTCTAGGAACATATGAAAAATAAACGGGGAGCAACATCGCGAGCTATTGATCTACAACATAGATATGCTAATACTACCAGGACTAACTTCATGATAAATTAAAGTTCAATTTAATCATATTACTTAAGAACTCCCACTTAGATAGACATCCCTCCGGTCATCTAAATAATCACGTGATCCAAATCAACTAAACCATGTCCGATCATCACGTGAGATGGAGTAGTTTCAATGGTGAACATCTTACGTTGATCATATCTACTATATGATTCACGCTCGACCTTTCGGTCTCCAGTGTTCCGAGGCCATATCTGTATATGCTAGGCTCGTCAAGTTTAACCCGAGTATTCTGCGTGTGCAAAACTGGCTTACACCCGTTGTATTTGAACGTAGAGCTTATCACACCCGATCATCACGTGGTGTCTCGGCACGACGAACTTTCGCAACGGTGCATACTCAGGGAGAACACTTATACCTTGAAATTTAGTAAGGGATCATCTTATAATGCTACCGTCGTTCTAAGCAAAATAAGAAGCATAATAAGATAAACATCACATGCAATCAAAATATGTGACATGATATGGCCATCATCATCTTGTGCTTTTGATCTCCATCTCCAAAGCACCGTCATGATCACCTTCGTCACCAGCGCGACACCTTGATCTCCATCGTAGCATCGTTGTCGTCTCGCCAACTATTGCTTCTACGACTATCGCTACCGCTTAGTGATAAAGTAAAGCAATTACATGGCGGTTGTATTTCATACAATAAAGCGACAACCATATGGCTCCTGCCAGTTGCCGATAACTTTACAAAACATGATCATCTCATACAAAGCCGTATAACTCATCATGTCTTGACCATATCACATCACAACATGCCCTGCAAAAACAAGTTAGACGTCCTCTACTTTGTTGTTGCAAGTTTTATGTGGCTGCTACGGGCTTAGCAAGAACCGTTCTTACCTACGCATACAAAACCACAACGATGTTTCGTCAAGTATGTGCTGTTTTAACCTTCACAAGGACCGGGCGTAGCCACACTTGATTCAGCTAAAGTGAGAGAGACAGACACCCGCCAGTCACCTTTAAGCAACGAGTGCTCGTAACGGTGAAACCAGTCTCGCGTAAGCGTACGCGTAATGTCGGTCCGGGCCGCTTCATCTCACAATACCGCCGAAGCAAAGTATGACATGCTGGTAAGCAGTATGACTAGTATCGCCCACAACTCATTGTGTTCTACTCGTGCATATCATCTACGCATAGACCTGGCTCATGATGCCACTGTTGGGGAACGTAGTATTTTAAAATTTTCCTACGATCACGCAAGATCTATTGTAGGATCGAAAGTAGGTCTAGAGGGGGGGTGATTAGACTACTTGACAATATAAAAAATCTGCCTTTAGATCATGCAATGTTTTTGGCAGTTTCACAATTAAGACCAATTCAAGTAACACCCTACACATGCAATTCTAGAGTATATGCAGCGGAAAGTAAATTGCACATGTAAAAAGGAGGTGGAGAAGATCAAACGCAGTTTGGTGACACGGAGATTTTTGTCGTGGTTCCGATAGGTGGTGCTATCGTACATCCACGTTGATGGAGACTTCAACCCACGGAGGGTAACGGCTGCGCGAGTCCACGGAGGGCTCCACCCACGAAGGGTCCACGAAGAAGCAACCTTGTCTATTCCATCACGGCCTACGCCCACGGAGGACTAGCCTTACTCGGGGTAGATCTTCACGAAGTAGGCGATCTCCTTGCCCTTACAAACTTCTTGGTTCAACTCCACATCTCAAAGACGGAGGCTCCCAAGCGACACCTAACCAATCTAGGAGGCACCACCCCCCAAAAGGTAATAGACGGTGTTGATGATGATGAACTCCTTGCTCTTGTGCTTCAAATGATAATCTCCCCAACACTCAACTCTCCTCACTGATATGGCTGTGGTGGAAGAAAGATTTGAGTGGAAAGCAACTTGGGAAGGCTAGAAATCAAGTTTCATATGATAGGAATGGAATGGCTTGATCTCAACACAAGGGTAGGTGGTTCACTTCTCAGAAAGTGTATGGTAGAAGTGGTGGTACTTTCTGATGGCTCTCCTCACGAATGAAGAGGGGGTGGAGGGGTATATATAGCCTCCACACAAAATCCAACCGTTACACACACATTTGACCAATCTCGGTGAGACCGAAGTGAAAACTCGGTCAGACCGAAAGTTCAAATATAGTGAACGTTGGGATTTTCGGTGGGACCGAAAATACCATCTCGGTGTGTCCGAAGTGAGTCAAAGGTTAGGGTTTGCCATCTCGGTGTGACCGAAAACAACAACTCGGATATTCCGAAATGCTGTCAATTGGTTACAGAAGGTTGGCAGTCCATTTTCGGTGAGACCGAAACTCAGAATCGGATGGACCGAGAAATTAGGGTTTGGGGAAATAACTGAAGTGGTTCATCTCGGTGGGACTGAGTTTGCAGAATCGGTTTGTCCGAGATTACTTATGAGTGTGTTGAAAAGTGAAGAGTGCTGATAGTTGAGGGAGCTAGATCACCAAGCACTTGAGCAACAAGAACATTAACACAACCTCATCCCCTTTTAATAGTATTGGCTTTTCCTATGGACTCAATGTGATCTTTGATCACTAAACCAAAAATGGAGTCTTGAGCTTTTTCCAATGCTTGTCTTAGCATTTTGAGGGGTCCACTTCTTCAGACATTTCCATACCCATATCATCGAACTTTTCTGAAATGATTCTCAAGTAAATATTAGTTCAATGATATATATGTTGTTATTAATTACCAAAACCACCCGGGGATTAGTTGCACTTTCACCGAGCAGGATACCTTCAACAACAGATGGATGATACGTCTCTAATGTATCTATAATTTTTGATTGGTCCATGCTATTACATATTCTGTTTTGGATGTTTAATGGGCTTTATCATACACTCTTAAATTATTTTTGGGACTAACCTAGTAACCCAATGTAGGATCGAAAGTAGGTCTAGAGGGGGGGTGATTAGACTACTTGACAATATAAAAAATCTGCCTTAAGATCATGCAAAGTTTTTGGCAGTTTCACAATTAAGATCAATTCAAGTATCACCCTACACATGCAATTCTAGAGTATAAGCAGCGGAAAGTAAATTGCACATGTAAAAGAGAGGTGGAGAAGATCAAACGCAGTTTGGTGACACGAAGATTTTTGTCGTGGTTCCGATAGGTGGTGCTATCGTACATCCACGTTGATGGAGACTTCAACCCACGGAGGGTAACGGCTGCGCGAGTCCACGGAGGGCTCCACCCACGAAGGGTCCACGAAGAAGCAACCTTGTCTATTCCATCACGGCCTACGCCCACGGAGGACTAGCCTTACTCGGGGTAGATCTTCACGAAGTAGGCGATCTCCTTGCCCTTACAAACTTCTTGGTTCAACTCCACATCTCAAAGACGGAGGCTCCCAAGCGACACCTAACCAATCTAGGAGGCACCACCCCCCAAAAGGTAATAGACGGTGTTGATGGTGATGAACTCCTTGCTCTTGTGCTTCAAATGATAATCTCCCCAACACTCAACTCTCCTCACTGATATGACTGTGGTGGAAGAAAGATTTGAGTGGAAAGCAACTTGGGAAGGCTAGAAATCAAGTTTCATATGGTAGGAATGGAATGGCTTGATCTCAACACAAGGGTAGGTGGTTCACTTCTCAGAAAGTGTATGGTAGGAATGGTGGTACTTTCTGATGGCTCTCCTCACGAGTGAAGAGGGGGTGGAGGGGTATATATAGCCTCCACACAAAATCCAACCGTTACACACACATTTGACCAATCTCGGTGAGACCGAAGTTAAAACTCGGTCAGACCGATAGTTCAAATATAGTGAACGTTGGGATTTTCGGTGGGACCGAAAATACCATCTCGGTGGGACCGAAAATGTATCTGATATGAACGTTGGAGATTTCGGTGAGACCGAGAAAGAAAACTCGGTTGGACCGATTTGAGAAAGAATAGGAACATGCCAGAATCGGTGAGACCGAAAATGAATTATCGGTGAGACCGATTTGAGCCAAGACAAGCTTGCCCATTTCGGTGAGACCGATAATACACACTCGGATATTCCGAAATGATGTGAAGTGGTTACAGAAGGTTGGCAGTTCAGTTTCGGTGTGACCGATCTCAAACTCGGTAAGACCGATTTTTCTAGGGTTTGGAATATGGCAGAAGTGGTTCATCTCGGTGGGACTGAGTTGGAAGAATCGGTTTGTCCGAGATTACTTATGGGTGTGTATAGAAGTGAAAGGTGCTGATAGTTGAAGGAGCTAAATCACTAAGCACTTGAGCAACCAGATCATCAACACAACCTCATCCCCTTTTAATAGTATTGGCTTTCCTATGGACTCAATGTGATCTTGGATCACTAAACCAGAAATGGAGTCTTGAGCTTTTGCCAATGCTTGCCTTAGCATTTGAGGGGTCCACTTCTTCAGTCATCTTGCCATACCAATGTGATTGGGTTTCCTGAAACATACTTGATAAAAGCATTAGTCCAACCACAAAGTATGTTGTCATTAATTACCAAAACCACCCAGGGAGCAAATGTGCTTTCAATCTCCCCCTTTTTGGTAATTGATGGCAACACACTAAAATTACACTAAACAGAACATCAAAGCTTATTGAAAGAAAGACAGAATTATCATGAAAGCTTTGACAAGCATGTAGTACACAGGCTCCCCCTACAAGTGTGCAAGATTTTCATAAACTATGGTTTTGGACTACCACAAGCACACAAGAGAGATAAGCAAGATGTGCTACATGCAGCTTGGCTATATGCATCAGAGCAGAAGAAAAAGGAAGTGAGTGATAATGCATATGTGCATGGTGATTTCTTGCAAACAAGTATTTACAAGCAAGTCACCATCATGCACATTCTGCAAGATGCATATACTTACCTTGAGGTTCCTTGGCACTTGTACCTGAAGGGATAAACTTGAGAAAACAAGGTTAGATAACACAAGAGTATTCCTTCAACCAACTGCAAGAACATCAAGAGTACCAAGCCCGGGAGGACATGTATAAAGAGTGTCTCATATTGAGCACAGGCTTGAATCAGCAAACATGTCTCCGAAGCTAAAAGATTCCATGAGATACCAATTGTGAGAACAAGGGGTGTGAAGGAAAAAGCAAAATCAAAAGAAAGATGCCAATTGTAATGTCCAATGTAAAACACGACAAAGCTTTGATGTGATTCTCTCCCCCTTAAGATGAGATTGCTTTTCTTCTTCCCTTAAGTCTTCTCTTCTCCCCTACTCCCCCTATTTCCCCTAAGTTCTCTCCCCCTTTGACATCAAGTGCCGAAAAGGACAGTAAACTAGGTAGGACAGGAAAGATGGAAAGAAAGAAAGAAAGAAAGAAGTGGGATCCTTAAGAATCACAACGGGACAAACAAGAACATTCATAGAGAAACAATTTGAGTCCAAATTTGAGTCCTCTCCCTCTTTAAGATTTAAGTCTGAGTGGAGCTGCAGAAGGTGATGTCCTGGAAGATAAATCCAAGGAAACACAGAAATAATCCAGCTCACTCTGCGAGGGATGTTTCAAAGGATTTGCAATGAATTTGTAAAGGATTTTCAGGGAATTGATCAGAGTCATAAAAAGATTTCCAGAAGGATATTCACAAAGAAACATAAGAAAAAGAAATAAAAAGATTTCTAGAAGAAGTTTTTTTTTTTTTTTTTTTTTTTTAAAGAAACTTCAATGAGAGAACATAAGAGAAAACAGAAAAACTCCAAAAGCATATGTACTTCATCTAGATAAAGGTCGGCGACAAAGTCACCTATGTTTGAGTATATTGACTTAGGAGTCAAATGAGGACATTTGATCATAGGTCATACTCATCGTTTAAGCTCAAAATGGGGTTGCCATTTTTCGATTAAGCGTTTGATGTGATCACATCTTACGAAGCTGCTTATACTCATGACTTTGAGCAAAGCTCCTCAAAGATGTGAAGAACATACCTTGGGCTTGTTGATGCTTTGCTCATGTAGGTAAGCTTGATGTAGGTGCTCATTGAATGTGAAGTTGGAGCGCCATTTCTACTTGTGTAGAACATCTTCCTACATGGGTTAGGCAAGCAAGGAAATACTCGAGGATATCCAAGATGACAAGAGTGAAATACTAGATGTATAAGGTGTCAAAAAGGATATGTGAAATTTTGTTCCTTGAACTCAACATCCCAAAGGGCTAGATACTTGGTCAAATGACAAGATTACTCATGATTTGAGTGTGTGGTAATCTTGCATGCATCAATGGAGTTATCACTCCAAGTTTGAAGCATCAATAATGTTCAATTCACTCCTTAAGCGACAAAACACCTTCTCATCAAGAGGTTTTGTAAAGATATCAGCAAGTTGTTTGTCAGTACGAATATGCTTAAGATTAATGTCACCCTTGGCAATATGATCACGAATAAAATGGTGACGAACTTCAATATGCTTTGTTCGAGAGTGTTGCACAGGATTGTGTCCAATCTTGATTGCACTCTCATTGTCACAAAGCAAGGGAACACGTCTCACATGTATCCCATAATCTTTAAGCGTTTGTGTCATCCATAGTAATTGAGCACAACACGAACCAGCAGCAATATATTCTGCTTCGGCAGTGGATAATGATACCGAATTTTGTTTCTTGGAGGACCAAGATACAAGGGATCGACCAAGGAATTGACATGTACCCGAAGTTGACTTTCTGTCAACCTTGTCACCGGCATAGTCCGAGTCGGAATAGCCAACAAGATCGAAAGAGGCCCTCTTAGGATACCAAATGCCAAAGTTTGGTGTGTGTATCAAGTATCTCACTATCCTTTTAACAGCTTTAAGATGACATTCTTTCGGGGCCGCTTGATATCGCGCACACATGCATACACTCAACATTATGTCAGGACGAGAAGCACAAAGATATAGTAGAGAACCAATCATAGAACGGTAAACCCTTTGATCAACGGGTTCTCCATCTTTAGTCAAGTCATTATGTCCACTAGTAGGCATGGGGGTACTCATACCTTTGCTTTCTTGCATGTTGAACTTCTTGAAGAGATCCTTGGTGTACTTTGTTTGTGAGACAAAAGTACCCTCCTTAGATTGCTTGATTTGCAACCCGAGGAAAAATTTGAGTTCACACATCATGGACATTTCATACTTCTCCGACATGAGCTGTCCAAATTTCTTGCTAAAATGGGGGTTAGTTGAACCAAAGATAATATCATCAACATATATTTGGCACACAAATAGTTCACCATTAACCCTTTTCGTGAACAGCGTTGAGTCTATCTTTCCAATTTCAAAGCCTTTTTCAAGAAGAAAGCTAGTTAAGCATTTGTACCAAGCTCTAGGGGCTTGTTTAAGACCATAAAGAGCTTTATGCAACTTGTAAACATGATTAGGCTTTTTGGGATTCACAAAACCGGGAGGTTGTTTTACAAATACTTCCTCCTCAATTTCACCATTTAGGAAAGCACTTTTGATGTCCATTTGATAGAGAGTAATATCATGGTGATTGGCATAAGCAAGAAGAATGCGAATGGACTCAAGTCTAGCAACGGGGGCATAGGTCTCACCATAGTCCATACCTTCGACTTGTGTGTAACCTTGAGCTACGAGACGAGCCTTGTTGCGGATGACTTGTCCATCTTCATCTTGCTTGTTCCGAAACACCCATTTGGTTCCAATGATGTTTTGATCATCGTTGGGCTTCTCTACCAAAGTCCATACCTTGTTCCTCTCGAAGTTGTGTAGTTCTTCGTGCATAGCGTTCACCCAATCCGGGTCTTCAAGTGCTTCTTCTACCTTCATAGGTTCAATACTAGAGATAAATGAGTAATGATCACAAAAGTTAGCTAAGCGAGTTTTAGAGCGAGTAATTCTCCCGGAGTTGATGTCGTTCATCATTTGTTCCACGGGATGATTTTTCTTGACTCTTGCTCGGACTCGGGATAGCTTTTGTTGATGTTGTGGCTCAGCTTCCTCATCATCTTCATCTTCTTCTTCTTCTTCTTCTTCTTCATTGTTGTTGGTGTTGTCTTGAGGTGGTGGAGAAGGAGGTTGTGGTGGATCTTCTTGTTGCATTTCCTCATCTTGGTGAGTTCCACTTGTGGAGGCCTCCATGTTGCCTTGAGATTCATCTCGACGTGAGGTAGGTGGCTCCACATATGTAGATGAGGTACTCTCCTTCACTTCCATGGGACGGATCTTTCCAATAGATAAATCTTGGATTGCTTCCGATGGGTCCTTGTCTCCTACATCAATAGGCATTTGCTCTACTTGCGAGCCATTAGATTCATCAAACTTCACATCTACCGTTTCTTCAACCTTTCGGGTGAAATTATTGTAGACACGGTAGGTGTGGGAGTTTGATCCATAACCAAGAAGAAAGCCTTCATGAGATTTAGGAGCAAATTTAGACCGACGATGCTTATCAAGGATATAGCATTTTGAACCAAAAACACGAAAGTATCCCACTTGGGGTTTGTTACCGGTGAGAAGCTCGTATGATGTCTTGCCAAGAAGCTTATGAAGATAAAGCCTGTTGATAGCATGACAAGCTGTCTCGACCGCTTCTCCCCAAAAATGCTTCGGTGTCTTGTATTCATCAAGCATCGTTCTTGCCATCTCTATGAGCGTTCGGTTCTTCCTCTCAACAACTCCATTTTGTTGAGGAGTGTACGTAGCCGAGAACTCATGTAGAATCCCTTCCTCATCGAGAAAAGAGTCTACATTGGCGTTCTTGAACTCCGTTCCATTGTCACTCCGAACTTTCTTGATCTTCACCTCAAATTGATTTTGGGCCTTTTTGGCAAAGGTCTTGAAGATCCTCTGAACCTGCGATTTATCATCAAGGAAAAATACCCACGTAAATCTGGAATAATCATCAACTATAACTAGACCAAAGGAGTTACCACCAAGGCTTTTGTAAGCATTGGGACCGAAGAGATCCATATGAAGAAGCTCAAGCGGTCTCCTAGTGGTCATGATGTTTTTCACGGGATGACTTCCACCAACTTGTTTTCCTGCTTGACAGGCACTACAAAGTCTATCTTTGTCAAAGAAAACATCTTTAACACCAAGAATATGATCACCTTTGATCAGCTTGTCTAGATTACGCATACCAACATGTCCTAGCCTTCTATGCCACAACCAACCTTTAGAGGATTTAGCAATGAAACAAGCTCTAGGTTGGGCTTTCTTAGTGAAATCAACAATGTATAGATCACCTCTACGGATACCGGTAAAAGCCATGTTTTGATTATCACGACGAAAGACTTGGCAATCTACTTTGGTGAATAGCACATTGAATCCAAAGTCAGCTAATCTAGACACGGAAAGTAAATTGTATCCAAGAGATTCTACAAGCATGACATTTTGAATAGAGCTATCATGAGATATGGCCACCTTACCAAGGCCAAGTACCTTACCCTTGGAGTTGTCTCCAAAAGTCACATACTTGCGTGGACCATCGTTCTTTGCAAGCTCTCGAAACATGTCTTTGTTTCCGGTCATGTGGTCGGTGCATCCACTATCAAGAATCCACTCTTTTCCACCGGACATGTAGTCTCTCAGGTTTGCCATAAGATTAAGACTCTTCATGACTTTGTCTAGCTCGGTGTCCGAATCGGAATAATCATCATCATGCTCATGCTCATCATCATATTGACCCATAGATTGTTCATCATCAACACCTAGGTCAATTTGATAAGTACTTGCATTAGTTTGATCAATGGAGTAATAATCTTCGGAATGCAATGCAAGAGCATTTCTAATGATAACATTGATAAGACCGGGATCACCCTTCTTTTTCATAAGATCACGAAGCTCAAAGAAGCATTTATCAAAGTTGGGATCATTGGGGTGCAACTTATCAAATTCAATAGTCTTGTGTAGAATTTCATCAAGACTCCTCAAAGAGTAGTCTGGATAAAGTTCTTCCAAGAACTTCCATATAGCATAGGCACACTCAAAGTTTGTAACAAGCTTAAGCAAGTCATCAGGTAACCCTCTAATGATAAGATTTACAGTTCTAAGGTTACGAAGCAAATCAAGCTCTTCATCCATGGTAGGGTGCAAGGGGTCGAATGGAGGCACATAGGGGGTCTCAACATATTTGCACAAATTGTACATCTTAAAGATACTAAGCATTTCAGACCTCCAAGAGTTATAAAACCTTCCATCAAGAACAGGCACTCTATGGCTAACACTCCCATCCGTAGACACGTCCATCTTCCTCCAATGGTGTGTAAACCAAAGCAATGGAGACCAATGCTCTGATACCAATTGTAGGATCGAAGAAGGTGAGAGTGTCTAGAGGGGGGGTGATTAGACTACTCGACAAGATAAAAATTCTGTCTTTTATCAAGGACAGATTTTGACAGTTTTAGCAAAGCACACAAGTCAAGTAACATACTACACATGCAATTCTAGAGTATGGGCAGCGGAAAGTAAATTGCATATATAGTAAAGAGAGGTGGAGAAGATCAAACGCAGTTTGGTGACACGGAGATTTTTGTCGTGGTTCCGATAGGTGGTGCTATCGTACATCCACGTTGATGGAGACTTCAACCCACGGAGGGTAACGGCTGCGCGAGTCCACGGAGGGCTCCACCCACGAAGGGTCCACGAAGAAGCAACCTTGTCTATTCCATCACGGCCTACACCCACGGAGGACTAGCCTTACTCGGGGTAGATCTTCACGAAGTAGGCGATCTCCTTGCCCTTACAAACTTCTTGGTTCAACTCCACATCTCAAAGACGGAGGCTCCCAAGCGACACCTAACCAATCTAGGAGGCACCACCCCCCAAAAGGTAATAGACGGTGTTGATGGTGATGAACTCCTTGCTCTTGTGCTTCAAATGATAATCTCCCCAACACTCAACTCTCCTCACTTATATGACTGTGGTGGAAGAAAGATTTGAGTGGAAAGCAACTTGGGAAGGCTAGAAATCAAGTTTCATATGGTAGGAATGGAATGGCTTGATCTCAACACAAGGGTAGGTGGTTCACTTCTCAGAAAGTGTATGGTAGGAATGGTGGTACTTTCTGATGCCTCTCCTCACGAGTGAAGAGGGGGTGGAGGGGTATATATAGCCTCCACACAAAATCCAACCGTTACACACACATTTGACCAATCTCGGTGAGACCAAAGTTAAAACTCGGTCAGACCGATAGTTCAAATATAGTGAATGTTGGGATTTTCGGTGGGACCGAAAATACCATCTCGGTGGGACCGAAAGTGTATCTGATATGAACGTTGGAGATTTCGGTGAGACCGAGAAAGAAAACTCGGTTGGACCGATTTGAGAAAGAATAGGAACATGCCAGAATCGGTGAGACCGAAAATGAATTATCGGTGAGACCGATTTGAGCCAAGACAAGCTTGCCCATTTCGGTGAGACCGATAATACACACTCGGATATTCCGAAATGATGTGAAGTGGTTACAGAAGGTTGGCAGTTCAGTTTCGGTGTGACCGATCTCAAACTCGGTAAGACCGATTTTTCTAGGGTTTGGAATATGGCAGAAGTGGTTCATCTCGGTGGGACTGAGTTGGAAGAATCGGTTTGTCCGAGATTACTTATGGGTGTGTATAGAAGTGAAAGGTGCTGATAGTTGAAGGAGCTAAATCAATAAGCACTTGAGCAACCAGATCATCAACACAACCTCATCCCCTTTTAATAGTATTGGCTTTCCTATGGACTCAATGTGATCTTGGATCACTAAACCAGAAATGGAGTCTTGAGCTTTTGCCAATGCTTGCCTTAGCATTTGAGGGGTCCACTTCTTCAGTCATCTTGCCATACCAATGTGATTGGGTTTCCTGAAACATACTTGATAAAAGCATTAGTCCAACCACAAAGTATGTTGTCATTAATTACCAAAACCACCCAGGGAGCAAATGTGCTTTCAGAGAACTATGTAGACATGACCGAGACTCATCTCCGGTCAATAACCAATAGCGGAACCTGGATGTTCATATTGGCTCCTACATATTCTACGAAGATCTTTTATCGGTCAAAACCGCATAACAACATACGTTGTTCCTTTTGTCATCGGTATGTTACTTGCCCGAGATTCGATCGTCGGTATCTCTATACCTAGTTCAATCTCGTTACCGGCAAGTCTCTTTACTCGTTCCGTAACACATCATCTCGTGACTAACTCATTAGTCTTTTGCTTGCAAGGCTTATTGTGATGTGTGTTACCGAGAGGGCCCAGAGATACCTCTCCGACACTCGGAGTGACAAATCCTAATCTTGATCTATGCCAGCACCACGAATACTTTCGGAGACACCTGTAGAGCATCTTTATGATCACCCAGTTACGTTGTGACGTTTGATAGCACACAAGGTGTTCCTACGGTATTCGGGAGTTGCATAATCTCATAGTCATAGGAACATGTATAAGTCATGAAGAAAGCAATAGCAGTAAAACTAAACGATCATAGTGCTATGCTAACGGATGGGTCTAGTCCATCACATCATTCTCCTAATGATGTGATCCCGTTGATCAAATGACAACTCATGTCTATGGCTAGGAAACATAGCCATCTTTGATCAATGAGCTAGTCTAGTAGAGGCATACTAGGGACATACTATTTTGTCTATGTATTCACACATGTATCAAGTTTCCGGTTAATACAATTCTAGCATGAATAAAAGACATTTATCATGATATAAGGAAATACAAATAACATCTTTATTATTGCCTCTAGGGCATATTTCCTTCAAATGAAGGAATTGTTCTTGGTCACAAGATTTCCGAAAGGGGAATTGAAGTGGACAAGGCCAAGATCGAAGCTATTGAAAGGATGCCCTATCCAAGGGACATCAAAGGTATTCGCAGTTTTCTCGGTCATGCAGGTTTTTATAGAAGATTTATTAAAGACTTTTCTAAAACCTCGAGACCCCTAACTAATCTTCTCCAGAAGGATGTTCCTTTTGTATTTGATGAAAGTTGTAAGGAAGCTTTTGAAGTCCTTAAGAAAGCTTTAATAACTGCTCCCATAGTACAACCACCTGACTGGAATTTACCTTTTGAGATTATGTGTGATGCAAGTGATTTTGCTGTTGGAGCTGTTTTAGGACAAAGAGTTGATAAGAAATTGAATGTTATACATTATGCTAGTAAAACCCTTAATAGTGCTCAAAGAAACTATGCTACTACTGAGAAAGAATTCTTAGTTGTAGTTTTTGCTTGTGATAAGTTTAGGCAGTATATTGTTGATTTCAAAGTTATTATTCATACTGATCATGCTGCCATTAAGTATCTTATGACAAAGAAGGATGCCAAGCCAAGGCTTATCAGATGGGTACCCCTTCTTCAAGAATTTGATTTGCAGATTGTTGATAGGAAAGGGGAAGACAATCCGGTGGCGGACAATCTTTCAAGGATGGAAGATATACCGCACGACCCCATCCCAGTTAACGATAGTTTTCCAGACGAGCAACTTGCCGTTGTAAAAGTACAATCTCTTTCCGATCCTTGGTATGCAGATTATGCTAATTTTATTGTTGCAAAGTATTTGCCTCCAGGTCTAACATTTCAGCAGAGAAAGAAGTTCTGTCATGATTTGAGGCACTACTTTTGGGATGACCCACATCTTTTCAAAGAAGGTCCCGACGGGATCGTGAGAAGATGCATTCCGGAACATGAGCAGAAGGACATTCTCCGACGGTGTCATGATAGTCCCTATGGCGGACATCATGCCAGTGAAAGGACTGCACATAAGGTTCTTCAATCAGGTTTTTATTGGCCTACTCTCTTTAAAGATGCTAGAAATTATGTTTTAGCCTATGATAAATGTCAGAGAGTTGGTAACATTAGTAGAAGGAATGAGATGCCTATGAATTACTCACTAGTGATTGAACCTTTCGATTGTTGGGGTTTTGATTTTATGGGTCCTTTTCCTTCTTCGCATAAGTACACTCACATTTTAGTAGCTGTTGATTATGTGACCAAGTGGGTTGAATCAATCCCCACTGAAAGTGCTGATCACAAGACATCTTTGAAAATGCTTAAAGATGTAATTTTTCCTAGGTTTGGTGTACCAAGGTATCTCATGACTGATGGGGGATCACACTTCACGCACGGAGCTTTTAGAAAAGCTCTGGCCAAATACGATGTTAATCATAGAATTGCTTCACCATATCATCCTCAAACTAGTGGGCAAGTTGAGCTCACCAATAGAGAGATTAAGTTGATCTTGCAGAAAATAGTAAACAGAAATAGGAAGGATTGGTCTAACAAGTTAGGAGATGCTTTGTGGGCATATAGAACTGCTTACAAAAACCCCATGGGCATGTCCCCCTATAAGATGGTGTATGGCAAGGCTTGCCATTTGCCATTAGAGTTAGAGCACAAAGCTTTCTGGGCTGTTAGAGAGCTTAACGCTGACCCAAAACTAGCTGGTGAGAAGCGTCTCATGAACTTGACTTCTCTAGATGAATGGAGAAGTGAAGCTTACGAGAGCGCTAAAATGTTCAAGGAAAAGGTAAAAAAGTGGCATGATAGGAAGATTCTGAAACGTGAATTTAATGTTGGTGATAAAGTTTTGTTGTTTAGATCCCGTTTCAGGTTTTCTCCAGGTAAACTACTTTCCAGGTGGGAAGGACCATTTCATATTGAAGAAGTTTATCGGTCTGGTGCAATTAAGATTAACAATTTTGAAGGCACCAAACCTCAAGTTGTGAATGGGCAAAGACTTAAACATTACATAACAGGAGACCCTGTCAATGTTGATGTGAATATAATATACACAACAAGCCATGAAGAACATGTTGCAGCCCTGTTTCAGATGCCAGCAGAAGCAGAATAAAGAAAAGGTATGTAGTACGGAAAGGAAACACCACAAACCATCATAAAAGTTCCGTATTACGAGTTTTTGCAAAATTAGTAAAATTCCGAGTCGAAGTGGAGCCGGAGACGACCTCCAGGGAGTCCAGGCGCCCCCCTGGCGCCCCCCCTGGGCCGCGCCGGCAGGCCGCCTGGGCACCCGGGAGCCCGTCTCCGACCCCGCTTTGGTCCGTTACCTTCCTTTCCGTACATAAATTTTTCCTATATATTTGCCCGGATTGTTCCGGCAACGTATCTTGCGATTTCGCGTGTTTTCTCTTCGATCTGTTTCTGCCAGGAAATCTTTCAGCTGAATTTAGGTGCCATGGCTTCTCAAGTTCCCCCAAGGACAAGTTCATCGTCAACGTCATCAACCCTTACCTCGCTGAGGTGAAGAAGCACCCTCAGGTTGTTCGGATGGAGGACGGTGTCCTTCATCAAGAAGATCTGAAGGGACCTATCAAAGAGGGGAGCATTCAGGCCAGGCTGGAAGAAGTGGAGCAAGAAGTCTTCGAGTACAAGAAGATGACCGAGCGTGGTGTCGAAGCTAACTTTGACATCACCAACGAGCTGAAGAACTACTTCCTGAAGGAGATGAAGGAGATGTGGGAAAGAATCGCCGCGTCTGAAGACAGAGTTATAGAACTCCAAGGGCAAATTAATGATCTACATAACCAGAACTGTGAGTATGAACTAAGGTTTCTGCGCATGGGTTTGGGTGCTGAATGCAGGATTCAGGAGACGAGCTTCTCATATGAGACTGGAGAACCCCTTCCATGGAAGCGTTTCGCCAAGGACTACTTGATCAACGCCAACAAGGATGATGAGTGAAATCTCCTGGGGTAATGGCATTCCCTTGGCTTGTTCCAAGCTTGGGGGAGTGCCCGGTGTCTTTATCTTTACCTTTTGTCTTTTGGAGTCAAGTAGAGTCGTATCATGTCTAGGGAGGTTATTATATGAGATAGGTGTGTGCATTGAGGTCTATCGCTCCTTCGGTGAAGAATTGTATCCGTAAGTGTGGAGTCGTTTATGATGGAATATTAATGAGAAGTTTATCGGTTCCTTTTGCTGCACTCGGTATTCTCTTCACGCAATCGACCTTATATGATGATTCTTATGGGGAGTATTGACCTTATGTCAGGTATGGCTATGAAACTTTATTTACTCTTGGCAAATATAGCTTTGGTCATAACAACAAGCATGATTTTCTTAAATTATCAACATAGCCAAAACTTTATGTTATTATGCTTGAAGTGTTATGCTGACAAGGAAGACAACTTGATGTGTTATGCTTATTTCGATGTTCATGCTTTATATTGCTTTGCATCTTAGTCATCATCAATTGTCTGTTCTCTCAAAACCTTTGCTAGCCTAACTCTGTACTAAGCGGTATTCTGCTTGTGCATCCGTACCCTTAAGCCAATACCTTCCATATGAGTCCACCATACCTACCTACTCGTGGTATTCCGCTAGCACCTCCTAAAAGTATATAATTTATGTGTTATCCTTAAATGTTCAAAATCTTTTATTTTGTGCCTCTGTTCTAGCTCATGAGGAAGTAATAGCTAATTCATAGTCTTTTTGAGTTGGACAAGCTTCACCCCGGGATTGCATGTATAATGTGCAAACCCATAATACGAGAAGGAGCTGGCATAGAGTGTGCCCGGCTTAAAAATAATATAACAAACAAACCCTCCTTCACGCTTTGTTCATGAGAAATCAGAAAACTTTGGCAGTGATAAACAAAGGAGAATAAGAGGATGTTATCGTCCTCGTGCGGGAGCCGTTCCTCGAAACTTGTCCAGCTCAAAAAGCAATTGAGTTATCTATTAGCATTCGTTGACAAATCATGCACCCCTAAAAACTTGTTTTCATTCTGTTTGATTTGAGGATAGCACATGAGTTTTCCCTACTACCCTAGAGCAGGGCCTATCTTTTAATTTTAAGTTGAGTCAGTTACTTCTACTTCCTTCTATTTCTCAAAGAGAGCAGACGTTTGATGTTGATAAGGATTCATTCATATAAAGCTGCATTAAGATTTGTCATATCATATCCTTGTTGACATTATCATTCGATAAGTAAGTTGTTTGTCATGCCCAGCTGAGGCAAACATCTTCCTTTGTGTTAACATTTTCACTTCTTGCCTATTAACATGTTATTCAAAAAGCTTCAATTGATCTCATCAAATATAAGAGTGAAAGTTAAATCTATTGTTGTTCTTTGACCAAAGGACATGTTTGCCATGATATAATGAGTTTCCTTAGCCCTACTTTCGAATATAAGTGTTATCACTCTTTCATAAGGGCCTTATGAGTTGAAGATTGCTGTTGAGGATATTTGAGTTGGTAAAGAAACTATGATGCTTCTTGTCCGTATTCTATTTATCGACACTTCACTCTCTAAACTTGTGGACAGGTTTATCGAGTTCATATTCGCTTGGGGACAAGCGAGGTCTAAGCTTGGGGGTGTTGATACGTCCAAAATACATCGCTATTTTGTATCATAATTTATCCTTATTCATTGATATATTTCACGTTACGGTGATGTTCTTATGTTGTTTTGGTCTATTTTACACAGTTTGCAAACTCTCCGATGCCGGAACAGCAGATGCAGGATTCAGCAGTAAAAAGTGGACGCTGAGTTGCTGAAGAAGAATAACTCCAAATTACCTGAAAATTGACGGGAGCTTTTTTTCAGAAGAATCACGAAGGCACGCAAAAGGGGAGCCAGAGGGGGGCCACAGGGTGCCCAGGCGGCCTGGGGGCGCGCCCCCCTGGCCGCGCCGGGGGGGCGCCTGGAGCCCCTGGCCCACCTCCGGATGCCCCCTTTTGCATATATATTCTCCGTTCTCCGAAAACCCTAAAAATAAGACTTTTTACGGAGTTCCGCCGCCGCTTCGAGGCGGAACCCTACGGAGAAGAAAAGGGCATCTCCGGCGGGCAGATTCCGCCGGGGAGATCACCTCCCGGAAGGGGAGATCGTCGCCATCGTCATCACCATCGTCACGGGCATCATCGAGATCATCATCAACATCATCCCCAACATCAGCACCATCTCCATCTTCATCCAAATCTCATCTTACAATCACAACTCGTGTTGTAACTTGTACTACCTATCCTCTCTACTCCATCGGTGTTGATTACTACTTTGTGGTGAATGCTATTGAGTTTTGTTGGAGAAATATTATTATGTCCAGATTGTTTATCACATATTTATCCCCGCTGATCATGGTCTCTTTTATGTCTCGTGAGTAGTTACCTTAGTTCTTGAGGACATGGGGAAATTCTTGTTGTTAGTAGTCATATGCTGTTGAAGTAATATGCGTTGTTTGATACTTAAGTTGCGTTGTCATTCTACTAGTGGTGTTGTGTGAGTCGAACACCCAACACTTCGCCTTATTAAGGACCTAGGAGAATACATTGTGTATAAAGAATGCTTATGGTGGGTTGCCGGAGTGACAGAAACCTGAACCCCAGTTCGCACACTTTTGCATAAGGGAATAATGGATCCTCGATCGTATTGCTATGGTTAGGCTTTTGCCTTAAATTCTATCTTGTATTTGCGGATGCTTGCAAGGTGTTTAATCATAAGAGTGCATTCATCTTAGTCTAGAGAGTGCACTAGCATAGATCCACCCACTCAACACTTATCAACAAATAACATAGTATCGATACGGAATATGGTGAAAGCACATGACTACCTCTCCCGTGTGTCCTCAGGAACGCTTTAGTCTTTATAAGTTCAGTTGCTAGGCCTCTCCTTTGCTAAGAAAGGATTGGGCCACTTGTTACTCTCAGTACCTTTTATATTACTTGCTTTTACTATCCTGTTGCTTATACCGAGAAAACCCCTAAAAGTTATCTTTCAGTGCTTGCAGTAATTTCTTGCTCAGAATCGCTTATCAATACCTTCTGCTCCTCGTTGGGTTCGACACTCTTACTTACCGAAAACGCTGCAATAGATCCCTTACGGTTGTGGGTCATCAATGCTCCTAGGGGAAGGGTTGGTAGGAGTTAACCATCGCGCGATCCCGACCTCCACACAAAGGATGACACTCAATGAAATACTTCATGCTTCAAATTTGTCACACAACGGTTACCATACGTGCATGCTACGGGACTTGCAAACCTCAACACAAGTATTTCTAAAATTCACAATTACTCTACTAGCATGACTCTAATATCACCATCCTCATATCTCAACACAATCATCAAGTAGCAAACTTCTCATAGTATTCAATGCACTTTATGTGAAAGTTTTTACTATACTCATCTTGGATGCCTGTCATATTGATACGTCCAAAACGTATCTATAATTTCTGCTTGCTCCATGCCACTCTTGGGTGATATTGCTATGATATTTATACACTTCCATACACTTTTGATCATATTTGGACTAACCTACTAATCCAGTGCACCCCAGTGCCAGTTTCTGTTTTCGGCTGTTTTTGTATTTTAGGTTTTCACATTACGAGAACTGTCAGGAAAAATCCAGAAAAAATATATAAAAAATCAGCGTTCCAGAACCTACCTTGCGCCCGAAGTACAGCCGGG
>LR738713.1:28705322-28806585 GCA_902687465.1 Secale cereale
GGGGGGGGGGGGGGGGGGCACCAGGGCCCCAGGCGCCCTGGCGGCGCGCCCCCCCTGGGCCGCGCCGGGGGGGCGCCTGGGCCCCCCGAGGCACCTCCGATGCCCCCCTTTGGCATATATTTAAAGCGTGTCGAGGAAACCCTAATTCCGGACCCCTTTTCTCCAGACGCGATTTCGATCTCCGCCGCCATCGCCATCAAGCTTCGGGGGACCAGAATTCCTGCGCCGGCACCCTGCCGGGACGGGGAAGTGCCCCCGGATTCATCTCCATCGACGTTGCTTCCTCCCTCCATGATGCGGGAGTAGTTCCTCCTCGGGGCTGAGGTTCCTACCAGTAGCTATGTGGTCAATTCTCTCTCCCATGATGTGATCTTCGTTGTGATCATAGGCTATGTTAATCTAGGGTGATCCCATGATATTTCCCCTTCCTCTATGTATTGGATTGATGTACTCACTTGTCTTTATCTAGTATAATCCCCGAGACCAAGGTGACAGCGGTCTATTGGACATGGATTAGAACAATATTTTCATGAGTGATTTCCTCTCTTGTGTGTTGATTGAAGATTGAGAGTCTCTTGGTGCTTGTCTTTGACTATCCTTTAGATATGTTGTGGTGATTGTGGGACTCTCTTTGGATGGCCGCGGTGACATTGGGAAATCCTTAGATTGAGAACTACGAACTTTGAGGTGTGCTTTTGTAGCCCTACATAATTCTCGTCCTCTCTTGACCACGAAGGAATGACCTCCGAGTGTGTCCCCTTTGCATGTTTTATGGGAAATATCATGTGATTCGATGATGTTAATGTTGTTGGGAGTTGCCACTAGTGAAAGTATGAACCCTAGGCCTTGTTTCCACCATTGCAATACCATTTCTGCTCACGTTTACCACTTGTTTACTTGCTGCACTTTTTATTACAGATTTATATTACTTTGCTTTGCCACTCCTATCATCCATATTTTACCATCTCTTCGCCGAACTAGTGCACCTATACAACTCCTAGTTGTATTAGGTGTGTTGGGGACACAAGAGACTTCTTGTATCTTAGTTGCAGGGTTGCTTGAGAGAGACCATCTTCAACCTCTACTTCCCTGAGTTCGATAAACCTTAGGTCATCCACTTGAGGGAAATTGCTGCTGTCCTACAAACCTCTGCGCTTGGAGGCCCAACATAGTCTACAAGAGTAGAAGCGTGTGTAGACATCACATATTAGGACTAGTTTTTATAACCATAGCACATTACCATGCTGTTCTAAAAGACTCTCAAATATATATAAGTGAGGTATGAGAGATCAATAATTTCTACAAAATAAAACCACCACCATGCTCTTAAAGATATAAGTGAAGCACTAGAGCAAAAACTATCTAGCTCAAAAGATATAAGTGAAGCACGTAGAGTATTCTAATAAATTCCAATTTATTTGTATCTCTCTCAAAAGGTGTGTCCATCAAGGATGATTGTGGAAAACTAAAAAGTAAAGACTCAAATCATACATGACGCTCCAAGCAAAACACATATCATGTGGTGAATAAAAATATAGTCTCAAGTAAAGTTGCCGATAGACGAAGACGAAAGAGGGGATGCCTTCGTGGGGCATCCCCAAGCTTAGGCTTTTGGTTGTCCTTGAATTTTACCTTGGGGTGCCTTGGGCATCCCCAAGATTAGGCTTTTGCCACTCTTTGTTCCATAGTCCATCAAATCCATACTCAAAACTTGAAAACTTCACAACACAAAACTTAGCCAAAAATCTCGTGAGCTCCGTTAGTATAAGAAAACAAACCACCACTCAAAGGTACTATAATGAACTCATTCTTTGTTTATATTGGTGTTAAACCTACTGTATTCGAACGTCTCTATGATTCATACCCCCCCGGATACTACTCATAGATTCATCAAAATAAGCAAACAACACACGAAAAACAGAATTTGTCAAAAATAGAACAATCTGTAGTAATCTGTAACTTTCGAATACTTCTGTAACTCTAAAAAAATTGGTGGACGTGAGGAATTTGTCTATTAATCATCTGCAAAAGAATCAACTAAAAAGCACTCTCCAGTAAAAAAAATGACAGCCAATCTCGTGAGCGCTAAAGTTTATGTTTTTTACAGCATGATCACATAAACTTCACACAAGTCTTCCCAAAGGTTCTACTTGGAACAAACACTAATTAAAATACAAAACCACATCTAAACAGAAGCTAGATGCAATATTTATTCCTGAAAAGAAACAAAAGCAAAGAAAATAAAATTAGGTTGCCTCCCAACAAGCGCTATTGTTTAACGCCCCTAGCTAGGCACGATACAAGAATAGATATAGGTGTTGCCATCTTTGGTAGGCAATCCATAAGTGGCTCTCATAATAGATTCATAAGGTAATTTAATTTTATTTCTAGGAAAGTGTTCCATTCCTTTCCTTAACGGAAATTGAAATCTAATATTTCCTTCCTTCATATCAATAATTGCACCAATCGTTCTAAGGAAAGGTCTACCAAGAATAATAGGACATGAAGGATTGCAATCTATATCAAGAACGATGAAATCCACGGGCACATAATTCCTATTGGCAACAATAAGAACATCATTAATCCTTCCCATAGGTTTCTTAATGGTGGAATCCGCAATATGCAAATTTAAAGAACAATCATCAAGTTCATGGAATCCTAACATATCACACAAAGCTTTTGGAATTGCGGAAACACTTGCACCCAAATCACACAAAGCAAAGCATTCATGATCTTTAATTTTAATTTTTATAGTAGGCTCCCACTCATCATAAAGCTTTCTAGGGAAAGAAACTTCTAATTCAAGTTTTTATTCATAAGACTGTATTAAAGCATCAACTATGTGTTTGGTAAAAGCCTTATTTTGACTATAAGCATGCGGAGAATTTAGAACGGATTGCAACAAGGAAATACAATATATTAAAGAGCAATTATCATAATTGAATCCCTTGAAATCCAAGATAGTGGGTTCATCGCTATGCAAAGTTTTGATCTATTCAATCCCACTTTTAACAATTTTAGCATCAAGATCTAAAAACTCCGAATCATTGGGACGCCTTTTAACTAAAGTAGACTCATCTCCAGTCCCATATTTATCATGATTCATACTAGAAAACAAGGATTTAAGAGGATACACTTCAATCACTTTCAGATATTCATCTGTATTCTCATGATAACTAGAAGAACACGCTTTCATAAAGCAATCTCTTTTAGCACGCATCCTAGCGGTTCCTTCTTTGCACTCATCAATGGAAATTCTCATGGCTTTGAGAGACTCATTGATATCATGCTTAGGTGGAATAGATCTAAGTTTCAAAGAATCAACATCAAGAGTAATTCTATCCACGTTTCTAGCCAACTCATCAATCTTAAGCAATTTTTCTTCAAGCAAGGCATTGAAATTATTTTGCAAATTCATAAACTCTTTAACACTAGTCTCAAATTCAGAGGGCATCTTACCAAAAATTCCATAAGAGTTATTGTAGGAATTACCATAATTATTAGAGAAATTACTAGGAAAAGGCCTAGGATTAAATTTTCCTTCATAAGCATTGTTACTAAAATTATTCCTACCAACAAAATTCACATCCAAAGATTCATTATTATTTTCAATCAACGTGGATACAACCATATCATTAGGATCGGAAGAAGCACTCTTAGTAGCAAATAATTTCATAAGTGTTGGGGAACGTAGTATTTTAAAATTTTCCTACGATCACGCAAGATCTATCTACCAGATGCATAGCAACGAGAGGGAAGAGTGTGTCTACGTACCCTCGTAGACCGGAAGCGGAAGCGTCAAGTGACGCGGTTGATGTAGTCGAACTTCTTCGCGATTCAACCGATCAAGCACCGAACGTACGGCACCTCCGCGTTCAGCACACGTTCAGCTTGATGACGTCCCACGAGCTCTTGATCCAGTTGATCTTCACGGGAGAGTTTCGTCAGCACGACGGCGTGGTGACGGATATGATGTATTCACCGGCGCAGGGCTTCGCCTAAGCACCGCGACGGTATGACCGAGGTGTGTTTCTGTGGAGGGGGGCACCGCTCACGGCTGGAACAATTCAACTTGTGTGTCTTTGGGTGCCCCCCTGCCCCCGTATATAAAGGAGCAAGGGGGAGGCCGGCCGGCCCTTGTTTGGTGCGGCTAGGGGTGCAATCCTACTAGGAATAGGATTGCAATCCTATTCCTAGTAGGAACCACCAAAGAAGGAAGAGAGGGAAAGGAAAAGAGGGAGAGGTGGCGCCCCCCAATCCTAGTCCAACTAGGAACCCTAGGTGGGGCGCCGGCCAGCCCCTATGGGCTGCCTCTCTCTTTCCCTTAAGGCCCACTATGGACCATCCCCCCTCGTAGGGGGTTCCGGTAACCCCCTCCGGCAATCCCGTTAAATCCGAAACTTTTCCGGTATACTTCCGGTGTCCGAATATAGTCGTCCAATATATCAATCTTTATTTCTAGGACATTCCGAGACTCCTCGTCATGTCCGTGATCTCATCCGAGACTCCGAACTACCTTCGGTACATCAAAACTCATAAACTCATAATACCGATCGTCATCAAACGTTAAGCGTGCGGACCCTACGGGTTCGAGAACTATGTAGACATGACCGAGACTCATCTCCGGTCAATAACCAATAGCGGAACCTGGATGTTCATATTGGCTCCTACATATTCTACGAAGATCTTTTATCGGTCAGAACCGCATAACAACATACGTTGTTCCTTTTGTCAACGGTATGTTACTTGCCCGAGATTCGATCGTCGGTATCTCTATACCTAGTTCAATCTCGTTACCGGCAAGTCTCTTTACTCGTTCCGTAACACATCATCTCGTGACTAACTCATTAGTCTTTTGCTTGCAAGGCTTATTGTGATGTGTGTTACCGAGAGGGCCCAGAGATACCTCTCCGACATTCGGAGTGACAAATCCTAATCTTGATCTATGCCAACACCATGAATACTTTCGGAGACACCTGTAGAGCATCTTTATGATCACCCAGTTACGTTGTGACGTTTGATAGCACACAAGGTGTTCCTACGGTATTCGGGAGTTGCATAATCTCATAGTCATAGGAACATGTATAAGTCATGAAGAAAGCAATAGCAGTTAAACTAAACGATCATAGTGCTATGCTAACGGATGGGTCTTGTCCATCACATCATTCTCCTAATGATGTGATCTCATTGATCAAATGACAACTCATGTCTATGGCTAGGAAACATAACCATCTTTGATCAATGAGCTAGTCTAGTAGAGGCATACTAGGGACATACTGTTTTGTCTATGTATTCACACATGTATTAAGTTTCCGGTTAATACAATTCTAGCATGAATAATAAACATTTATCATGATATAAGGAAATAAATAATAACTTTATTATTGCCTCTAGGGCATATTTCCTTCAGTCTCCCACTTGCACTAGAGTCAATAATCTAGCTCACATCGCTATGTGATTTAATACCGATAGTTCACATCGTTATGTGACCAACACCCAAAGGGTTTACTAGAGTCAATAATCTATCTCACATCGCTATGTGATTAATACCCAAGAGTAATAAGGTGTGATCATGTTTTGCTTGTGAGAGAAGTTTAGTCAACGGGTCTGTCACATTCAGATCCGTATGTATTTCGCAAATTTCTATGTCTACAATGCTCTGCATAAAGCTACTCTAGCTAATTGCTCCCACTTTCAATACGCATCCAGATTGATACTTAGAGTCATCTGGATTTAGTGTCAAAGTTTGCATCGGCGTAACCCTTTACGACGAACTCTTTATCACCTCCATAATCGAGAAATATTTCCTTAGTCATCCAATTACTAAGGATAATTTTGACCGCTGTACAGTGATCCACTCCTGGATTACTTTGGTACCTCCCTGCTAGACTTATAGCAAGGCACACATCAGGTCTGGTACACAGCATTGCATACATGATAGATCCTATGGCTGAGGCATAGGGAATGACTTTCATTTTCTCTCTATCTTCTGCAGTGGTCGGGCATTGAGTCTTACTCAACTTCATACCTTGTAATACAGGCAAAAACCCTTTCTTTGACTGATCCATTTTGAACTTCTTCAAAATCTTATCAAGGTATGTGCTTTGTGAAAGTCCAATTAAGCGTCTTGATCTATCTCTATAGATCTTGATGCCTAATATATAAGCAGCTTCACCGAGGTCTTTCATTGAAAAACTCTTATTCAAGTATCCTTTTATGCTATCCAGAAATTCTATATCATTTCCAATCAACAATATGTCATCCACATATAATATTAGAAATGCTACAGAGCTCCCACTCACTTTCTTGTAAATATAGGCTTCTCCAAAAGTCTGTATAAAACCATATGCTTTGATCACCTCATCAAAGCGTATATTCCAACTCCGAGATGCTTGCACCAGTCCATAGATGGATCGCTGGAGTTTGCATACTTTGTTAGCACCTTTTGGATCGACAAAACCTTCTGGTTGCATCATATACAACTCTTCTTTGAGATATCCATTCAGGAATGCAGTTTTGATATCCATTTGCCAGATTTCATAATCATAAAATGCGGCAATTGCTAACATGATTCGGACAGACTTAAGCATCGCTACAGGTGAGAAAGTCTCATCATAGTCAACTCCTTGAACTTGTCGAAAACCTTTCGCAACAAGTCGAGCTTTGTAAACAGTAACATTACCGTCTGCGTCGGTCTTCCTCTTGAAGATCCATTTATTTTTGATGGCCTGCCGATCATCGGGCAAGTCAACCAAAGTCCACACTTTGTTCTCATACATGGATCCCATCTCAGATTTCATGGCTTCAAGCCATTTTGTGGAATCTGGGCTCATCATCGCTTCCTCATAGTTCGTAGGTTCATCATGGTCTAGTAACATGATTTCTAGAACTGGGTTGCCGTACCACTCTGGTGCGGAACGTACTCTGGTTGATCTACGACGTTCAGCAGAAACTTGATCTGAAGTTTCATGATCATCATCATTAGCTTCCTCACTGATTGGTGTAGGAATCACTGGAACAATTTTCTGTGATGTACTACTTTCCAATCCGGGAGAAGGTACAATTACCTCATCAAGTTCTACTTTCCTCCCACTCACTTCTTTCGAGAGAAACTCCTTCTCTAGAAAGGATCCATTCTTAGCAATGAATATCTTGCCTTCGGATCTGTGATAGAAGGTGTACCCAACAGTCTCTTTTGGGTATCCTATGAAGACACATTTCTCCGACTTGGGTTCGAGCTTATCAGGTTGAAGCTTTTTCACATAAGCATCGCAGCCCCAAACTTTAAGAAACGACAACTTTGGTTTCTTGCCAAACCAGAGTTCATAAGGTGTCGTATCAACGGATTTAGATGGTGCCCTATTTAACGTGAATGCAGCTGTCTCTAAAGCATAACCCCAAAACGATAGTGGTAAATCGGTAAGAGACATCATAGATCGTACCATATCCAATAAAGTACGGTTACGACGTTCAGACACACCATTATGTTGTGGTGTTCCGGGTGGCGTGAGTTGTGAAACTATTCCACATTGTTTCAAATGAAGATCAAACTCGTAACTTAAATATTCTCCTCCACGATCAGATCGTAGAAACTTTATTTTCTTGTTACGATGATTCTCTACTTCACTCTGAAATTCTTTGAACTTTTCAAATGTTTCAGACTTGTGCTTCATTAAGTAGATATACCCATATCTGCTCAAATCATCAGTGAAGGTCAGAAAATAACGATACCCGCCGCGAGCTTCAACACTCATTGGCCCACATACATCAGTATGTATGATTTCCAACAAATCTGTTGCTCGCTCCATAGTTCCGGAGAACGGAGTTTTAGTCATCTTGCCCATGAGGCATGGTTCGCAAGCACCAAGTGATTCATAATCAAGTGATTCCAAAAGTCCATCATTATGGAGTTTCTTCATGCGTTTTACACCAATATGACCTAAACGGCAGTGCCACAAATAAGTTGCACTATCATTATTAACCTTGCATCTTTTGGTTTCAATATTATGAATGTGTGTATCACTACAATTGAGATCTAATAAGAATAGACCACTCTTTGAGGGTGCATGACCATAAAAGATATTATTCATAAAAATAGAACAAACATTATTCTCTGATTTAAATGAATAACCGTCTCGCAACAAACAAGATCCAGATATAATGTTCATGCTCAACGCTGGCACCAAATAACAATTATTTAGGTCTAAAACTAATCCCGAAGGTAGATGTAGAGGTAGCGTGCCGACGGCGATCACATCGACTTTGGAACCGTTTCCCACGCGCATCGTCACCTCGTCCTTAGCCAATCTTCGTTTAATCCGTAGTCCCTGTTTCGAGTTACAAATATTAGCAACCGAACCGGTATCAAATACCCAGGTACTACTACGAGCATTAGTAAGGTACACATCAATAACATGTATATCACATATACCTTTGTTCACCTTGCCATCCTTCTTATCCGCCAAATACTTGGGGCAGTTCCGCTTCCAGTGTCCAGTCCCCTTGCAGTAGAAACACTCAGTTTCAGGCTTGGCTCCAGATTTGGGTTTCTTCGTGGAAGTAGCAACTGTCTTGCTATTCTTCTTGAAGTTCCCCTTCTTTCCCTTGCCCTTTTTCTTGAAACTAGTGGTCTTGTTAACCATCAACACTTGATGCTCCTTCTTGATTTCCACCTCCGCAGCTTTGAGCATAGCGAAGAGCTCGGGAATTGTCTTTTGCATCCCTTGCATATTATAGTTCATCACAAAGCCTTTATAGCTTGGTGGCAGTGATTGAAGAACTCTATCAATAACACTATCCTCGTCAACTTTGCAACCAAGTTGAGTCATATGATTGTAGTACCCAGACATTCTGAGCAAGTGTTCACTGATAGAACTATTCTCCTCCATCTTGCAGCTGTAGAACTTATTGGAAATCTCATATTTCTCAATTCGGGCATTTGCTTGAAATATTAACTTCAACTCCTGGAACATCTCATATGGTCCATGACGTTCAAAACGTCGTTGAAGTCCCGGTTCTAAGCCGTAAAGCATGGCACACTGAACTATCGTGTAGTCATCAGACCGCGACTGCCAGACGTTCAAAGCGTCTACATTAGCGGGAGGGGGCTTGTCACCTAGCGGTGCTTCAAGGACATAATTCTTCTGTGCAGCAATGAGGATAATCCTCAAGTTACGGACCCAGTCCGTGTAATTGCTACCATCATCTTTCAACTTAGCTTTCTCTAGGAATGCATTAAAATTCAAAGGAACGGTAGCACGGGCCATTGATCTACAACAACATAGATATGCAAAAACTATCAGGACTAAGTTCATGATAAATTAAAGTTCAATTTAATCATATTAATTTAAAGAACTCCCACTTAGATTGACATCCCTCTGGTCATCTAAATGATCACGTGATCCAAATCAACTAAACCATGTCCGATCATCACGTGAGATGGAGTAGTTTCAATGGTGAACATCTTATGTTGATCATATCTACTATATGATTCACGCTCGACCTTTCGGTCTCCAGTGTTCCGAGGCCATATCTGCATATGCTAGGCTCGTCAAGTTTAACCCGAGTATTCTGCGTGTGCAAAACTGGCTTACACCCGTTGTATTTGAACGTAGAGCTTATCACACCCGATCATCACGTGGTGTCTCGGCACGACGAACTTTCGCAACGGTGCATACTCAGGGAGAACACTTATACCTTGAAATTTAGTAAGGGATCATCTTATAATGCTACCGTCGTTCTAAGCAAAATAAGAAGCATAATAAGATAAACATCACATGCAATCAAAATATGTGACATGATATGGCCATCATCATCTTGTGCTTTTGATCTCCATCTCCAAAGCACCTCCATGATCACCTTCGTCACCGGCGTGACACCTTGATCTCCATCGTAGCATCGTTGTCGTCTCGCCAACTATTGCTTCTACGACTATCGCTACCGCTTAGTGATAAAGTAAAGCAATTACATGGCGATTGCATTTCATACAATAAAGCGACAACCATATGGCTCCTGCCAGTTGCCGATAACATTACAAAACATGTTCATCTCATACAAAACCGTATAACTCATCATGTCTTGACCATATCACATCACAACATGCCCTGCAAAAACAAGTTAGACGTCCTCTACTTTGTTGTTGCAAGTTTTACGTGGCTGCTACAGGCTTAGCAAGAACCGTTCTTACCTACGCATATAAAACCACAACGATGTTTCGTCAAGTATGTGCTGTTTTAACCTTCACAAGGACCGGGCGTAGCCACACTTGATTCAGCTAAAGTAAGAGAGACAGACACCCGCCAGTCACCTTTAAGCAACGAGTGCTCGTAACGGTGAAACCAGTCTCGCGTAAGCGTACGCGTAATGTCGGTCCGGGCCGCTTCATCTCACAATACCGCCGAAGCAAAGTATGACATGCTGGTAAGCAGTATGACTAGTATCGCCCACAACTCATTGTGTTCTACTCGTGCATATCATCTACGCATAGACCTGGCTCATGATTCCACTGTTGGGGAACGTAGTATTTTAAAATTTTCCTACGATCACGCAAGATCTATCTACCAGATGCATAGCAACGAGAGGGAAGAGTGTGTCTACGTACCCTCGTAGACCGGAAGCGGAAGCGTCAAGTGACGCGGTTGATGTAGTCGAACTTCTTCGCGATTCAACCGATCAAGCACCGAACGTACGGCACCTCCGCGTTCAGCACACGTTCAGCTTGATGACGTCCCACGAGCTCTTGATCCAATTGAGCTTCACGGGAGAGTTTCGTCAGCACGACGGCGTGGTGACAGATATGATGTATTCACCGGCGCAGGGCTTCGCCTAAGCACCGCGACGGTATGACCGAGGTGTGTTTCTGTGGAGGGGGGCACCGCACACGGCTGGAACAATTCAACTTGTGTGTCTTTGGGTGCCCCCCTGCCCCCGTATATAAAGGAGCAAGGGGGAGGCCGGCCGGCCCTTGTTTGGTGCGGCTAGGGGTGCAATCCTACTAGGAATAGGATTGCAATCCTATTCCTAGTAGGAACCACCAAAGAAGGAAGAGAGGGAAAAGAAAAGAGGGAGAGGTGGCGCCCCCCAATCCTAGTCCAACTAGGAACCCTAGGTGGGGCGCCAGCCAGCCCCTATGGGCTGCCTCTCTCTTTCCCTTAAGGCCCACTATGGACCATCCCCCCTCGTAGGGGGTTCCGGTAACCCCCTCCGGCAATCCCGTTAAATCCGAAACTTTTCCGGTATACTTCCGGTGTCCGAATATAGTCGTCCAATATATCAATCTTTATGTCTCGGACATTCCGAGACTCCTCATCATGTCCGTGATCTCATCCGGGACTCCGAACTACCTTCAGTACATCAAAACTCATAAACTCATAATACCGATCGTCATCAAACGTTAAGCGTGCGGACCCTACGGGTTCGAGAACTATGTAGACATGACCGAGACTCATCTCCGGTCAATAACCAATAGCGGAACCTGGATGTTCATATTGGCTCCTACATATTCTACGAAGATCTTTTATCGGTCAGAACCGCATAACAACATACGTTGTTCCTTTTGTCAACGGTATGTTACTTGCCCGAGATTCGATCGTCGGTATCTCTATACCTAGTTCAATATCGTTACCGGCAAGTCTCTTTACTCGTTCCGTAACACATCATCTCGTGACTAACTCATTAGTCTTTTGCTTGCAAGGCTTATTGTGATGTGTGTTACCGAGAGGGCCCAGAGATACCTCTCCGACACTCGGAGTGACAAATCCTAATCTTGATCTATGCCAACACCACGAATACTTTCGGAGACACCTTTAGAGCATCTTTATGATCACCCAGTTACGTTGTGACGTTTGATAGCACACAAGGTGTTCCTACGGTATTCGGGAGTTGCATAATCTCATAGTCATAGGAACATGTATAAGTCATGAAGAAAGCAATAGCAGTAAAACTAAACGATCATAGTGCTATGCTAACGGATGGGTCTTGTCCATCACATCATTCTCCTAATGATGTGATCCCGTTGATCAAATGACAACTCATGTCTATGGCTAGGAAACATAACCATCTTTGATCAATGAGCTAGTCTAGTAGAGGCATACTAGGGACATACTGTTTTGTCTATGTATCCACACATGTACTAAGTTTCCGGTTAATACAATTCTAGCATGAATAAAAGACATTTATCATGATATAAGGAAATACAAATAACATCTTTATTATTGCCTCTAGGGCATATTTCCTTCAATAAGTTCATCCATCTTTCCACTCAAAACACTAATCTCTTCAATAGCATGCACTTTTTACTAGTAGATCTTTCAGTGTGCCATTGAGAGGAGTTAACTGTAATATTATCTAGGAGTTTGGTAGCTTCTCCTAAAGTGATTTCCATAAAAGTGCCCCCCGCGGTCAAATCTAAAGATTTCTAGAAGCAAAATTCAAGCCAACATAAAAGTTTTGTATAATCATCCATAAGTTCAAACCATGTGTAGGGCAATTACGTATCATTAATTTCATTCTCTCCCAAGCTTGTGCAACATGCTCATGATCTAGTTGCTTAAAATTCATAATATCGTTTCTAAGAGAGATAATCTTAGCATGAGGAAAATACTTAGAGATAAAGGCATCTTTGCACTTATTCCAAGAATCAATACTATTTCTAGGCAAAGAGGAAAACCAAGTTTTAGCACGATCTCTAAGTGAAAACGGAAATAGCTTCAATTTAACAATATCATTATCCGTATCCCTCTACTTTTGCATATCGCACAAATCAACAAAGTTATTTCGATGGGTAGCGGCATCTTCACTAGGAAGGCCAGAAAATTGATCTTTCATGACAAGATTCAAAAGAGCAGCATTGTTCTCACAAGATTCAGCATCCAAGATAGGAGCAATCGGAGTGCTAATAAAATCATTATTGTTGGTATTGGAGAAGTCACACAATTTGGTATTATCTTGAGCCATGGTGACAAGCAAGCAATCCAACACACAAGCAAACAAGAGGAAAGCGAACGATAAAACACACGGAAAAAGAAGGGCGAATAAAACGGCAAGGGTGAAGTGGGGGAGAGGAAAACGAGAGGCAAATAATGTAGTGCTAGGGATAAGGGTTTGTGATAGGTACTTGGTATATGACTTTTGCGTATATCTCCCGGGCAACGGCGCCAGAAATTCTTCTTGCTACTTCTCGAGCTTGCGTTGTATTCCCTCGAAGAGGAACAGGTGATGCAGCACATGTTGGAAATATGCCCTAGAGGCAATAATAAAAGGATTATTATTATATTTCCTTGTTCATGATAATTGTCTGTTATTCATGCTTGAATTGTATTGTACGGAAACAGCGATACATGTGTGAATACATAGACTACAACGTGTCCCTGGTAAGCCTCTAGTTACTAGCTCGTTGATCAACAGATGGTCACAGTTTCCTGACCATGGACATTGGATGTCATTGATAACAGGATCACATCATTAGGAGAATGATGTGATGGACAAGACCCAATCCTAAGCCTAGCACGAGATCGTGTAGTTCGTAATGCTTAAGCTTTTCCAGTGTCAAGTATCTGTTCCTTAGACCATGAGGTTGTGCAACTCCCGGATACCGTAGGAATACTTTGGGTGTGCCAAACGTCACAACGTAACTGGGTGGCTATAAAGGTACGCAACGGGTATCTCTGAAAGTGTCTGTTGGGTTGGCACGAACCGAGACTGGGATTTGTCACTCCGTATGACGGAGAGGTATCTCTGGGCCCACTCGGTAAGACATCATCATAATGAGCTCAAAGTGAGCAAGGAGTTAGTCACGCGATGATGGATTACGTAACGAATAAAGAGACTTGCCATGACGAGATTGAACAAGGTATCGGTATACCGACGATCGAATCTCGGGCAAGTACCGTACCGATAGACAAAGGGAATTACATACGGGATTAAGTGAATCCTTGACATCGTGGTTCATCCGATGAGATCATCGAGGAACATGTGGGAACCAACATGGGTATCCAGATCCCGCTGTTGGTTATTGACCGGAGAGTCGTCTCGGTCATGTCTACGTGTCTCCCGAACCCGTAGGGTCTACACACTTAAGGTTCGGTGACGCTAGGGTTGTAGAGATATATGCACACGGAAACCCGAATGTTGTTCGGAGTCCCGGATGAGATCCCGGACGTCACGAGGAGTTCCGGAATGGTCCGGAGGTAAAGAATGATGTATAGGAAGTCCAGTTTCGGCCATCGGGAGAGTTCCAGGGGTCACCGGTAGTGTACCGGGACCACCGGAAGGGTCCCGGGGGTCCATCGGGTGGGGCCACACATCCCGGAGGGCCCCATGGGCCGTAGGGGAGGGGGACCAGCCCCTAGTGGGCTGGCGCACCCCCCATGGGCCTCCCCCCATGCGCCTAGGGTTGAAACCCTAGGGGTGGGGGCGCCCCCCTTAGGCTTGGGGGGGCAAGCCACCCCCTTGGCCGCTGCCCCCCTAGGAGATTGGATCTCCTAGGGCCGGCGCCCCCCTTGGCCCCCTATATATAGTGGGGGGGAGAGAGGGCTGCCGCACCTCAGCCCCTGGCGCCTCCCCCTGTTACATCTCCTACTCCTCCCGCAGGGTCTCGGCGAAGCCCTACAGCTTTTCCCGTTGCATCCACCACCACGCCGTCGTGCTGCTGGATCTCCATCAACCTCTCCTTATCCCTTGCTGGATCAAGAAGGAGGAGACGTCGCTGTATCGTACGTGTGTTGAACGCGGAGGTGCCGTCCGTTCGGCGCTGGGATCATCGGTGACGAGGATCACGACGAGTACGACTCCATCATCCAAGTTCCTTCGAACGCTTCCGCTCGCGATCTACAAAGGGTATGTAGATGCACTCCTTTATGCTCGTTGCTAGATGACTCCTTAGATTGATCTTGGTGAAGCGTAGGAATTTTTTTGAATTCTGCTACGTTCCCCAACAGTGGCATCTGAGCTAGGTCTTTGCGTAGCATCTTGCACGAGTAGAACACAAACAAGTTGTGGGCGTTGATTTTGTTCAGTTCTCTTGCCGTTACTAGTCCAATCTTGATTTGGCGGCATCGTGGGATGAAGCGGCCCGGACCGACCTTACACGTACGCTTACGTGAGACTGGTTCCACCGACTGACATGCACTAGTTGCATAAGGTGGCTGGCGGGTGTCTGTCTCTCCCACTTTAGTCGGATCGGATTCGATGAAAAGGGTCCTTATGAAGGGTAAATAGAAATTGACATATCACATTGTGGTTTTGGCGTAGGTAAGAAACGTTCTTGCTAGAAACCTATAGAAGCCACGTAAAAACTTGCAACAACAATTAGAGGACGTCTAACTTGTTCTTGCAACTCCAAGAAGACGTGATGAATGATATATGTGATGTATGAGATTGATCATGTTCTTGTAATAGGGAATCACGACTTGCATGTCGATGAAAATGACAACCGGCAGGAGCCATAGGAGTTGTCTTATTTATTGTATGACCTGCGTGTCACTGAATAACGCCATGCAATTACTTTACTTTATTGCTAAACGTTAGCCATAGTGGTAGAAGTAATAGTTGACGAGACGACTTCATGAAGACACGATGATGGAGATCATGGTGTCATGCCGGTGAAAAAGATGATCATGGTGCCCTGAAGATGGAGATCAAAGGAGCAAAATTATATTGGCCATATCATGTCACTTTATTTGATTGCATGTGATGTTTATGATGTTTATGCATCTTGTTTACTTAGAACGACAGTAGTAAATAAGATGATCTCTCACTGAAAATTTCAAGAATTGTGTTCCCCCTAACTGTGCACCGTTGCTAAGGATCGTTGTTCCGAAGCACCACGTGATGGTCGGGTGTGATAGGCTCTAACGTTCGCATACAACGGGTGTAAGCCAGATTTACACACGCAATACACTTAGGGTTCACTTGACGAGCCTAGCATGTACAGACATGGCCTCGGAACACGGAAGACCGAAAGGTCGAACATGAGTCGTATAGAAGATACGATCAACATGAAGATGTTCACCATTGATGACTAGTTCGTCTCACGTGATGATCGGACACGGGCTAGTCGATTTGGATCATGTATCACTTAGATGACTAGAGAGATGTCAATCTGAGTGGGAGTTCATTAAATTTGATTAGATGAACTTAATTGTCATGAACTTAGTCTAAATTCTTTACAATATGTCTTGTAGATCAAATGGCCCACACTCATGTCACCCTCAACTTCAACGTGTTCCTAGAGAAATCCAAGCTGAAAGACGATGGTAGCAACTATACGGACTGGGTCCGTAACCTGAGGATCATCCTCATAGCTGCCAAGAAAACTTACGTCCTAGAAGCACCGCTAGGTGACGCTCCCGCCCCGGCAAACCAAGATGTTATGAACGCTTGGCAGTCGCGTTGTGATGATTACTCCCTGGTTCAGTGCGGCATGCTCTACAGCTTAGAATCGGGGCTCCAAAAGCGTTTCGAGCACCACGGGGCATATGAGATGTTCCAAGAGCTGAAAATGGTTTTCCAGGCTCATGCCCGAGTTGAGAGATATGATGTCTCCAATGCATTCTACAGCTGTAAGATGGAGGAAAACAGTTCTGTCAGCGAGCACATACTCAAGTTGTCTGGGTTGCACAACCGCTTGTCTCAGTTGGGAATGAATCTCCCTGACGAAGCGGTCGTTGACAGAATCCTTCAGTCGCTCCCACCTAGCTACAAGAGCTTCGTGTTGAACTTCAATATGCAAGGGATGGAGAAGTCCATTCCCGAGGTGTATTCAATGCTGAAATCAGCGGAGGTGGAGATCAAGAAAGAGCATCAAGTGTTGATGGTGAATAAAACCACTAAGTTCAAGAAGGGCAAGGGTAAGAAGAACTTCAAGAAGGACGGCAAAGGAGTTGCCGCGCCCGGTAAGCCAGTTGCCGGGAAGAAGCCAAAGAATGGACCCAAGCCTGAGACTGAGTGCTTTTATTGCAAGGGAACGGGTCACTGGAAGCGGAACTGCCCCAAATACTTAGCAGACAAGAAGGCCGGCAACGTCAAAGGTATATGTGATATACATGTTATTGATGTGTACCTTACCAGCGCTCGTAGTAGCTCCTGGGTATTTGATACCGGTGCAGTTGCTCACATTTGTAACTCAAAGCAGGAGTTGCGGAATAAGCGGAGACTGGCGAAGGATGAGGTGACGATGCGCGTTGGGAATGGTTCCAAGGTTGATGTGATCGCCGTCGGCACGCTACCTCTACATCTACCCTCGGGATTAGTTTTAAACCTTAATAATTGTTATTTAGTACCAGCTTTGAGCATGAACATTGTATCTGGATCTCGTTTGATGCGAGATGGCTACTCATTTAAATCCGAGAATAATGGTTGTTCTATTTATTTGAGAGATATGTTTTATGGTCATGCCCTGCTGGTCAATGGTTTATTTTTGATGAATCTCGAATGTGATAATACACATATTCATAGTGTGAATGCCAAAAGATGTAAAGTTGACAATGATAGTCCCACATACTTGTGGCATTGCCGCCTTGGTCATATTGGTGTCAAACGTATGAAGAAGCTCCATGCAGATGGACTTCTAGAGTCTCTTGATTATGAATCATTTGACACGTGTGAACCATGCCTCTTGGGCAAGATGGCCAAGACTCCGTTCTCCGGAACAATGGAGCGACCGACCAACTTATTGGAAATCATACATACCGATGTGTGCGGTCCAATGAGTGTTGAAGCTCGCGGAGGCTATCGTTATGTTCTCACCCTCACAGATGACTTGAGTAGATATGGGTATGTCTACTTAATGAAACACAAGTCTGAGACCTTTGAAAAGTTCAAGGAATTTCAGAATGAGGTTGAGAATCAACGTGACAGAAAAATAAAGGTCTTACGATCGGATCGTGGGGGTGAATATTTAAGTCATGAATTTGGCACACACCTAAGGAACTGTGGAATTGTTTCACAATTGACACCGCCTGGAACACCTCAGCGTAATGGTGTGTCCGAACGTCTAAATCGTACTCTGTTCGACATGGTGCGATCTATGATGTCTCTCACCGACTTACCGCTATCTTTTTGGGGTTAGGCTTTAGAGACTGTCACATTCACTTTAAATAGGGCTCCGTCGAAATCCGTTGAGACGACACCGTATGAACTTTGGTTTGGCAAGAAACCTAAGCTGTCGTTTCTGAAAGTTTGGGGTTGCGATGCTTATGTCAAGAAACTTCAACCTGAGAATCTCGAACCCAAATTGGAAAAATGCGTCTTCATAGGATACCCAAAGGAAACGATTGGGTACACCTTCTACCTCAGATCCGAAGGCAAGTTCTTTGTTGCCAAGAATGGATCCTTTCTGGAGAAAGAGTTTCTCTCGAAAGAAGTGAGTGGGAGGAAAGTAGAACTTGATGAGGTGACAGTCATCCCTCCCGAACCGGAAAGTAGCGCAGCACAGGAAATTGTTCCTGAGGTGCTTGCACCGACAAGGGAGGAAGTTAGTGATGATGATCATGAAGAAACAGATCAAGTTACTACTGAACTTCGAAGGTCCACAAGGACACGTTCCGCACCAGAGTGGTACGTCAACCCTGTCATGGAAATCATGTTGTTAGACAACGGTGAACCTTCGAACTATGAAGAAGCGATGGCGGGCCCGGATTCCAACAAATGGCTTGAAGCCATGAAATACGAGATAGGATCCATGTATGAAAACAAAGTATGGACTTTGGTGGACTTGCCCGATGATCGGCACGCCATAGAAAATAAATGGATATTTAAGAAGAAGACAGACGCGGATGGTAATGTGACCATCTATAAGGCTCGTCTTGTCGCTAAGGGTTATCGACAAGTTCAAGGGATTGACTACGACGAGACTTTCTCCCCCGTAGCAATGCTAAAGTCCGTCCGAATCATGTTAGCAATTGCCGCATTCTATGATTATGAGATATGACAAATGGACGTCAAAACGGCATTCCTTAATGGCTTCCTCAAGGAAGAGCTGTATATGATGCAACCGGAAGGTTTTGTCGATCCAGAGAATGCTAACAAGGTATGCAAGCTCCAACGCTCGATCTACGGGCTGGTGCAAGCATCTCGGAGTTGGAATATTCGCTTTAATGATGTGATCAAAGCGTTTGGTTTTATACAGACTTGGGGAGAAGCCTGTATGTATAAGAAAGTGAGTGGGAGCTCTGTAGCATTTCTCATATTATATGTGGATGACATATTGCTGATGGGAAATGATATAGAATTCTTGGAGAGCATAAAGGCCTACTTGAATAAGAGTTTTTCAATGAAGGACCTTGGAGAAGCTGCTTACATATTAGGCATCAAAATCTATAGAGATAGATCAAGACGCCTCATTGGTCTTTCACAAAGCACATACCTTGACAAGATATTGAAGAAGTTCAATATGGATCAGTCCAAGAAGGGGTTCTTGCCAGTTTTGCAAGGTATGCGATTGAGCACGGCTCAGTCCCCGACCACGGCAGAAGATAGAGAAAAGATGAGTGTCATCCCCTATGCCTCAGCCATAGGTTCTATTATGTATGCCATGCTGTATACCAGACCTGATGTGAACCTAGCCATAAGTTTGGTGGGGAGGTACCAAAGTGATCCCGGTATGGAACACTGGACAGCGGTCAAGAACATCCTGAAGTACCTGAAGAGGACTAAGGATATGTTTCTCGTTTATGAAGGTGACGAAGAGCTCGTCGTAAAGGGTTACGTTGATGCTAGCTTCGACACAGATCTGGATGACTCCAAGTCACAAACAGGATACGTGTATATTTTGAATGGTGGAGCAGTCAGCTGGTGCAGTTGCAAACGGAGCATCATGGCGCATACTACATGTGAAGCGGAGTACATAGCTGCTTGCAAAGCAGCGCAAGAAGGAGTCTGGATGAAGGAGTTCATCACCGACCTAGGAGTCATTCCAAGCGCGTCAAGCCCGATGACTCTCTTCTGTGACAACACTGGAGCTATTGCCATTGCCAAGGAGCCCAGGTTTCACAAGAAGACCAAGCACATCAAGCGCCGTTTCAACTCCATTCGGAATTATGTTCAAGATGGAGACATAGATATTTGTAAAGTGCATACGGATCTGAATGTCGCAGATCCGTTGACTAAACCTCTTCCACGGGCAAAACATGATCAACACCAGAACTCTATGGGTGTTCAATTCATCACAATGTAACTAGATTATTGACTCTAGTGCAAGTGGGAGACTGTTGGAAATATGCCCTAGAGGCAATAATAAAAGGATTATTATTATATTTCCTTGTTCATGATAATTGTCTGTTATTCATGCTTGAATTGTATTGTACGGAAACAGCGATACATGTGTGAATACATAGACCACAACGTGTCCCTGGTAAGCCTCTAGTTACTAGCTCGTTGATCAACAGATGGTCACGGTTTCCTGACCATGGACATTGGATGTCATTGATAACAGGATCACATCATTAGGAGAATGATGTGATGGACAAGACCCGATCCTAAGCCTAGCACGAGATCGTGTAGTTCGTAATGCTTAAGCTTTTCCAGTGTCAAGTATCTGTTCCTTAGACCATGAGGTTGTGCAACTCCCGGATACCGTAGGAATACTTTGGGTGTGCCAAATGTCACAACGTAACTGGGTGGCTATAAAGGTACGCAACGGGTATCTCCAAAAGTGTCTGTTGGGTTGGCACGAACCGAGACTGGGATTTGTCACTCCGTATGACGGAGAGGTATCTCTGGGCCCACTCGGTAAGACATCATCATAATGAGCTCAAAGTGACTAAGGAGTTAGTCACGAGATGATGGATTACGGAACGAGTAAAGAGACTTGCCATGACGAGATTGAACAAGGTATCGGTATACCGACGATCGAATCTCGGGCAATTACCGTACCGATAGACAAAGGGAATTACATATGGGATTAAGTGAATCCTTGACATCGTGGTTCATCCGATGAGATCGTCGAGGAACACGTGAGAACCAACATGGGTATCCAGATCCCGCTGTTGGTTATTGACCGGAGAGTCGTCTCGGTCATGTCTACGTGTCTCCCGAACCCGTAGGGTCTACACACTTAAGGTTCGGTGACGCTAGGGTTGTAGAGATATATGCACACGGAAACCCAAATGTTGTTCGGAGTCCCGGATGAGATCCCGGACGTCACGAGGAGTTCCGGAATGGTCCGGAGGTAAAGAATGATGTTTTGGAAGTCCAGTTTCGGCCATCGGGAGAGTTCCGGGGGTCACCGGTAGTGTACCGGGACCACCGGAAGGGTCCCGGGGGTCCACCGGGTGGGGCCACCCATCCCGAAGGGCCCCGTGGGCCGTATGGGGAGGGGGACCAGCCCCTAGTGGGCTGGCGCACCCCCCATGGGCCTTCCCCCATGCGCCTAGGGTTGAAAACCTAGGGGTGGGGGCGCCCCCCTTAGGCTTGGGGGGCAAGCCACCCCATTGGCCGCCACCCCCCTGGCCCCCTATATATGGTGGGGGGGGGGGGGAGAGGGCAGCTGCACCTCAGCCCCTGGCGCCTCTCCCCCCGTTACATCTCCTACTCCTCCCGCAGGGTCTCGGCGAAGCCCTGCAGCTTTTCCCGTTGCATCCACCACCACGACGTCGTGTTGCTGGATCTCCATCAACCTCTCGTCCCCCCTTGCTGGATTAAGAAGGAGGAGACGTTGATGTACCGTACGTGTGTTGAACGCGGAGGTGCCGTCCGTTCGGCTCTGGGATTATCGGTGACGAGGATCACGATGAGTATGACTCCATGATCCACGTTCCTTCGAACGCTTCCGCTCGCGATCTACAAAAGGTATGTAGATGCACTCCTTTATGCTCGTTGCTAGATGACTCCTTAGATTGATCTTGGTGAAGCGTAGGAAATTTTTTGAATTCTGCTACGTTCCCCAACAGCACAGTAGCGTAAGTATTTCCCTCAGTTTTTGAGAACCAAGGTATCAATCCAGTAGGATACCACGCGCAAGTCCCTTGCACCTGCACAAACAAATAAGAACATCGGAGCCAACGCGATAAGGGGTTGTCAATCCCTTCATGGTCACTTACGAAAGTGAGATATGATAGATAGGATATGATAATATTTTTGGTATTTTTGGTATAGGAACATAAAGTAAATAAAACAAATAAGCAACGGCAACAGAAATTGGCTAGTTGAAAGGAAAGTAATATGATGAAGATAGACCCGGGGGCCATAGGTTTCACTAGCGGTTTCTCTCATCATAGCAGAATTCTACGGTGGGTGAACAAATTACTGTCGAGCAATTGATAGAAAAGTGCATAGTTATGAGAATATCTAGGCATGATCATTGTATATAGGCATCACTGTAACACCCCATATGTGATACCTTCCATTTATGGCAATATATGAATGTTGACTTCATCAATTCCATTCTGGGCTCTTCTTTTGTTTCGGGTTTCTTCGTTTTGACATGTGCGTGTGTGCATTTCATCCATGTCATGTTATCATGTGCATTGCATTGCATTCGTGTTGTCACTTGCACCCGGTCCCGCTCGTCTCTTCCCGTTGTCCATTTCGAGTTCCGACACTCACATACGTGCCCGTGGCACCCCCGAGTCCTTCTTTCGTATGTGGCCGTGAAACATTCTCGGAAGGAGGTGAGACTTGTCGTGCGTTGTTGTTTTAGTACGTGTAGGCCGCATGTCAAGTTTCATCATGTTTGGAGGTCGTTTGATACTCCAGCGGTTAACCTAGTGGGCTAAAAGCTCCTCTTCCTTTTGGCCCAAGACCCCCCTCCACAACAGCCCACTAACCCAGCACAACCACTCCCATCCTCTCGGTCGTCGGATCGTGATCGTGTGGGTGAAAACCGCACCCCATTTGGACCTTCCTAGCTCCCTATGCCTATAAAAAGGCCCCATCCCCTCCATTTTCAGGCGAAACCCTAGTTTTCTTTTTTTCCTTTTTCCCCGTGCCCCGCAGCTCCTCCGCGCGTCGGACGTGTCCGCCGGCACCGCGCGGCCACTCAGCCGCCGCCACGTGGCAGCCAGCCTCTGCCGCCGCTTCCAACCACGCGGGCCCGCCGGGCCCGTCCCCGGCCCCTGCGGCCCGTACCGCGCCGCCGCCGCGCGCCTCGACCGCTCCGCCGTCTTCCTCCGCTCCGGCCGCCGGCACGCCTCGCTGCCGGCCATCGCCGCCGCTCCGGCCGGCCCCGCCTCCCGCTGGCGCGTCCCCGGCTCCGCCGCCCCTTCGCCGCCTCGGGTGCCGCCCCTCCGCCATCGGCACCTCGTCGCCAATCGCCGCCGCCGGTTGCCTCCCGACCGGCCGCGCCACCGCCGGCGAGCGCTCCGGCGAGGGTCCGGTGGATCTGGAGAGTTTGGACCAGATCCACCCCTCCCTCCATCCAAACGGCCCCACTCCGCCCGGATCCCTCCGTCCCGCTTCTCCTCATCCCGGGTTGACTTTCTCGGAGGTGAAAATCCACTAAGTCCCCAGATCCGTTAATTTTGTTGCCTCCTTTGCCATGTGATAACTTTGTGCTCGGTGCTCCGTTTTGCATGTATGATATGTCGAAATGTTCGTCTCATCGTGCTCTACATGTTAGTACCAGTTTCATGCATGTTAGAGAGCATCTAGTTTGCTCAATCTTCGTGGCAAGAGTGCATGTTGCTGTCACTAGTTGTCTGTGTAAATTTGTTGCCATGTTTGAGATGTGATAACTTTGTGCATGTTGGTCCGAATGGAGTGAATGATATGTCCAGATCTTCGTTGTGAAATGCTCTACTTGATGGTTGCTGTAGCATACATGTTAGGTGTAATATTGTCATGTTTATCTATGTTGCAAAAGTGCATTTGGCAGATAAGTTTCTGCACTTGTTATGAGATCATGTTTTGCCATGCTTGTGCTTATTTACCCTTGTGTCATATGAGCTAGGTGTCAACATGAGTTTTGCTCTTGAGTATGTGCTCTACATGATAGGTTCTTTTCCATGCCATGATATGTCTTGAAATGAGTGCAACAAGCTTGTTTACATGCCTTCATGTTGTAAATCCTGCCATTCCCAGATTTTGCTAAGTCTAGATAAACTTTTGCTCTTTTGCCATGGTGTTTGGGACATGTTCTAGTATGTGGTAGAAGTAGCAATGTGGTTATTTTTGAAGAGCATGTTATGTATGTTATTGCCATGCCTTTGTTTGCATGATGGTTTGCTGTAACTTGTTGTTTTCATGCTCTCAAGAGGCTATAAAATGTATCTGTCAGCATGTTATCAACAAGTTCAGTTTTGCCACGAGTGTAGCTATTGTTCTATGCACCCTATGAGCATGTTCTTGCTTAGAGTAGCTTCTCAAATATTTCTTCTTGCTGTTGGTTACCTTAACTTGCCATGACATGCTTTGAGTTGAGTTGCACAAGCTTGTAAACATGTCATTCCGTTGTAATTCTGCCATGCCCTGTAATTTTTCACTAAGTTTGAGAATTATGTAAATTTATTGCAACTTGCCATGCTTGGTTAATTGTGTTCCAGTAGGTTTTTGGGTGTGTTCTAAGTTCATGCCTGTTGAGTGTCATGTATATTTCACATCCATGCCCTTTGTCTCCATGTTTGGGTGCTGTAGCATGATTATCTCTTGCTCCAAAGTTGCCATGTTGCTGAAAACTGCAGTTTTCCTTGAATATTGTTTTGCTTGTCATTTGCAAACCGTGCGTCCGTTTCCGGTGGTCTTTATATCAATTTCAACCGAAATCTTCCCCTCTATCCAGTGGCTTGCTTGGCTTTCCAAGATGAGGCCTTTTCCATCATCTTCTCCTTAGGCTCAAGAGCTTCCTCATGCATACGCTCATCATACTTGCATCAGGTTGATTGTGCATTGCACCGTGTTTGATATTGTGCCGTTGTTGTGTTCTTGTGTTGGGTAGAGCCGGGAGCCGATTTCGAGTTCGAGGTTCCTACCGTGGCCGAGTTTGATGAGCAAGCTTACGATCCCTTCGTGGAATCAACAGGCAAGATGACCATTCCCAGATATCACTACTATCTTTGCCTATGCTAGATGTCTCGCTCTTCAGATATTGCCTCGATGCCTATGTCTGTTTGTCAGCCCTCCTATTGTTGCCATGTGCTAGGCTTCTCGCCCCTCGTTGGTTACCCCAAGTGGAAGGTGTGAGATGTAGTTTGCGGAAGTTTTTCCCTTGGCAAAGATACCAAGGATCGAATCCCCAGAGACTCCTAGGTTCAACAAGAAGGTGTCAACTGCTACGGCGCCAAATATTAGCAATCAACGTGGACCTGCACACAGATACAAATAACTTTGCTCCCAACGAGTACATAGAGGTTGTCAATCCCTCCGGCCTTGTAGTTCACAAAGGATTAAACGCAAGTGATAGTAGTGATAGATATAATTGCAACAGTAAATAAAAGCGAAAAGTAAATAGCGGATGTGATCAATGATGGTAATATGGACCGGAGTCTCATGATGTTCACTAGTGATGTCTCTCTCCCAAAAGACGATAAAACAGCTATGTGAGGTAAACGAATTACAGCTAGGCAATTGACAGGACCGTGTGTGCAAACCAATGCTGACTACATTGCAAGAAAGGTTGAGGTTCAAAGCATGGGCGGTACGCCAAAGTAAGTAGACCGAAATCCATCAATATCTACTACTAATCATCCACCTTGAGATATCTATCCAGAACATCTCGCTGGTATTAAGTTGCGAGTCCCACCCATAGTGTAAACTCAATGCAACAGACAACTGCATTAAAAGAACTTTGCGTAAAGTAAACAATCCTTGCACCCGCGGGCACAAGCACCGTTGTTTTCCCCCTTGTGGCAACAGCACATCCCCTAGACTCATGTTTCTGTCACTCAAACTAGTCATCGAGGGGCATGAACCCACAATCAAGCATAACGTTCCCTCTTGGAGTCACTACCTATTACTTGGCCAAAGCAATAAATAACAACGGAGAACATGCAAGAATTACTTACGAACATAAATATAAAAGAGGTAAATCAAATATATTACTCAAGCACAATCTGAACATAATCTCATAATCCATCGGATCCCAGCAAACTCATCATAGCAACAACAAAGGATTACATATGTGCCTCGATCATGTAGGGCAGCTCACGAGGGCTAATTAGTGAAGCACAAGAACGGGAGGAGAACATCACATAGCTACTGGTCATGGACTCATGGTCCAAGGGAGACTACTCACAACTCATCCGGGAGGCGTCCATGGTGGTGGAGAGGCTCCCGGTGGTGATCCTCCCCTCCGGCAGGGTGCCGGGAAGAGTTCTCCTAGTGCTCCCGATCTTGGAAGCGGCGGCGGCGGAACAGAGATGAGATCGCGAAAAGAGTTCCTCCCTCGAGGGTTTTGGGAGACGCTTTAAATATATGCCAAAGGGGGGCATCGGAGGAGCCTCGGGGGGCCCAGGCGCCCCCCCGGCGCGGCCCAGGGGGGCGCGCCGCCAGGGCGCCTGGAGCCCTGGTGGCCCCCCCGGCTGTCCTTCGGGCGCACGGTAGTTTCTGGAACGCTGATTTTTTATATAATTTTTCTGGATTTTTCCCGGCAGTTCTCGTAATGTGAAAACCTGAAATACAAAAACAGCCGAAAACAGAAACTGGCACTGGGGTGCACTGAGTTAATAGGTTAGTCCAAATATGATCAAAAGTGTATGGAGGTGTATAAATATCATAGCAATATCACCCAAAAGAGGCATGGAGCAAGCAGAAATTATAGATACGTTTTGGACGTATCAACATCCCCAAGCTTAATTCCTGCTCGTCCTCGAGTAGGTAAATGATAACAAGAATAATTTCTGTGGTGACATGCTATTAACCATATAGGACTTTTTCATAGTCATATGACAAAAGCTTACTGAGACAATGGATCTATAGTAATTAAGTTGCCTCATGAGAAAATCACAAAGGACTGAAAGTTTTACAATATGATACTGAAACATCAAATAGATTTGCAATGAACATGATGTGCAAATATGATAAAGTGATATCTAGCTTGCCCCCTTTAGTGAAGCAAAACATAAATGCAGGGGCACCTCCAAGGTTTAAGTGATGACTAGATACAATGATTTCAGAATAAACGATATCACAATCATGCAAAAGACAATGCTACTTTGGGACAATGCACATTACACTCAGAATGACAATCATGCTCTCAGTAGTTGGTGCTTTTAAAAGAAGGTGGAGACTCTCGAACCATGGATTTTGTTGGCAAGGTTGAAAACCCGTAGTCGAAAACAAAGACAAAACATGTACCAGAGCTCTTGGCTTTAAAACAGAGGTAATAATTTATTTTAGATCATGCATGTTTCGTCAACGAATGCTAGCAGACAACTCAATCACTTTTCGAGATGGACAAGTTTCGAGGAACGGCTCCCGAATGAGGACGATCACATCCTCTTAATCTCCTTTGTTTATCACTGCCAAAGTTTTCTGATTTCTCATGAACAAAGCGTGAAGGAGGGTTTGTTTGTTATATTATCTTTTTGAGCCGGGCGCACTCAATGCCAGTTCCTTCTCGTATTATGGGTTTGCACATTATACATGCAATCCCGGGGTGAAGCTTGTCCAACTTAAAAAGGTCATGAATTAACCACTACTTCCTCATGAACTTACAACCGAGGCACAAAATAAGAATGCTTTTTCTTTGAATAATTTCGAGATGGCACATGCAAGTCTCCGTTAGGAATGGCAGGTAAATACCATGTTGGAAGGTATGGTGGACTCATATGGCATAACTGGATTAAAGGATGTGGATGCACAAGCAATCAGTCCGCTTAGTACAGGCGAAGGTTAGCAAAAGACTGGAAGCGACCAACTAAGAGAACAATGACAGTCATAATCATGCAGAGCGACAAAGCAACATTGAATCAGGCATGGTAGTTATATCGCTACTCAGAAACAAAAGATCATCAAGGCTTGACAGACTTTCTTTACAGTCTTAAATATGCGTGAGCATACGCCAAGTCAATCAAAATAAATTCTCGAAGGAAGATATTACCAAACCATACCACATCATAGGCAAACAAATCATGTTGGTATTCCAATAACACATTGGGAACCCCCCAGCTATTTGAGACTAACCATAAGAAAACATGAACTACTAAGCGCCATCATGCACGTAGCATCTTTATCATAGACATATCAACCAATGCAACGGAAGCAAACTCTCTTAATAAGGTGAGCATGGTAATTAAAGAGAGTTCAAGCAACCAACTAAACAAAAGCTCTTTGAAAAGATAAGCATGAAAGCTAAGAGCTGAACATGATAGTAGCTATTAAAAGACAAAGAACACACACTGCAAGGATAGACATGAAAATTCTATGTTATGTTCTAGGTAGAAGTGGAGCGTGTTTCTCTCCCACATAAAGAAAGCTGAGTTCCGACTCGTTATGAAAAACTAAAGAAAACTAAAAGCAAGACGCTCCAAGCATAGCACATAACACATGAAGTGATTAAAATATAGTGGAACGAAAGACGAACTGATAATGTTGATGGAGAAGGGGATGCACGGGGGCATCCCCAAGCTTAGACGCTTGAGTCTCCTTGAATATTTATTGGGGGTGCATGGGGGCATCCCCAAGCTTGAGCGCTTGACACTCCTGAATCTTTTTATCATCTTCCCTCGCACACTTGAAAACTCCCTTCATACATAACTCATCATAATCTGATTAGCGAGGTTAGTACCCATAATAAAATAATTATACCTTGCTGGAAATAAAGATATTCTTGAAGGTCTACTGTTTCTCAAGATTGCCAAAAGGTTTTTGCAAAGAAAAAGCAAGCTCTTGGTTTGCAAAATGAAGGAAAGGCAAAACATGACAAAATCTGTGAAAAACAGAACAGCAGGTAGTAATTGATTTGTTCGGGGCACTTCTGCAACTCTAATCAAAAAACTCAGAACAAACGCACGAAATACAATTATATAGAGCACGCTGTCGAAAATATTCAGACCAAAAAGATGATCTGGTGATTTTATACGAATTTTTCTATCCAAGGACAGAATCTGTTTCCTGGACAGCACCTCACAACTTTTGAACTTTCTAGCAATCAGAGGCTATACTTGGCACAAAATTGAAAAGTAAAGATACAATGATGATGCTACAGTAGTAAACAACATCAAGACACAACAAAAGCAAAATAAATTTATTCATGTGGGCTGCCTCCCAAAAGCGCTTTCTTTTATGCCTTTAAGCTAGGCATAATGCATATAGATCAAGTTTTATCAAGAGTAAAAGAATAGCTAGCCCGTACAACGGACTCAAAAGGTAACTTGATCTTCTTTCGAGGGAAGTGTTCCATCCCTTTCTTGAGAGGAAACTGAAATTTTATATTCCCCTCTTTCATGTCAATGATAGCACCAACGGTGCGTAAAAAGGGACGTCCCAAAATAATTGGACAAGAAGGATCACATTCAATATCCATAATAGTAAAATCAACGGGAACATAATTATCATTGACAATGATAAGAACATCGTCGATCCTCCCCAAAGGTTTCTTTATGGAAGAATCAACGAGACGAACACCAAAAGAACAAGAATCATAAGGTTTTAATTTAAGCATATCATATAGTCTTTTGGGCATAATGGAAGTACTAGCTATAATATCACATAAAGCATAGCAAGAAAAGTTGTTTATCTTAATTTTAATCATAGGATCCCAACCATCTTCTAGCTTTCTAGGTATGGAGGCTTCTACTCTAAGTTTCTCCTCCCTAGCTTTGATGAGAGCATTAGTGACATGCTCTGTGAAGGCAAGATTAAGCGTGCTAGTGTGGGGATCTTTGGCCATTCCTTGCAGAAAGGTGACAACTTCTGAAATACTACAATTATCAAAATCAATTTTATCATTATTGGGCAGAATTGTAGTGTCATCCTCTTTGTTTGAATCGCTCTCTATTATAAGAGTTTGAACGTCTTCCCAAGTTTGGGGAAGCTTAGGAGCAATTTTAAACTGAGGCTCATACTCTTTTCCGGGAAGACCATGCCATGGGCATAACCCTCCGTCAAGACTAACATAATCACAAGGTTTGTTACTTTTGTAGATCCCGACAGTGGTGATTGGCATAATGGAAGAAGGGGTGTACTCCTCCGATCTAGTGTTTTTGGTGGAACCCATAATAGCAAACAAGCAAGATAACTATTTTTGTGATTTTCGATAAAAGATACTAAAGCAAAAACTGAAAGGTAAACTAACAAGACTAAAAGCAAAGGTAAAAGATAGCGTGCAACTCCCCTATCTTGAAGAGTGGAGTCCCCGGCAACGGCGCCAGAAAAACTCTTGCTAGGCTTCTCGCCCCTCGTTGGTTACCCCAAGTGGAAGGTGTGAGATGTAGTGTTGCGGAAGTTTTTCCCTTGGCAAAGATACCAAGGATCGAATCCCCAGAGACTCCTAGGTTCAACAAGAAGGTGTCAACTGCTACGGCGCCAGATATAAGCAATCAACGTGGACCTGCACACAGATACAAATAACTTTGCTCCCAACGAGTACAGAGAGGTTGTCAATCCCTCCGGCCTTGTAGTTCACAAAGGATTAAACGCAAGTGATAGTAGTGATAGATATAATTGCAATAGTAAATAAAAGAGAAAAGTAAATAGCGGATGTGATCAATGATGGTAATATGGACCGGAGTCTCATGATGTTCACTAGTGATGTCTCTCTCCCAAAAGACGATAAAACAGCTATGTGAGGTAAACGAATTACAGCTAGGCAATTGACAGGACCATGTGCGCAAACCAATGCTGACTACATTGCAAGAAAGGTTGAGGTTCAAAGCATGGGCGGTACGCCAAAGTAAGTAGACCGAAATCCATCAATATCGACTACTAATCATCCACCTTGAGATATCTATCCAGAACATCTCACTGGTATTAAGTTGCGAGTCCCACCCATAGTGTAAACTCAATGCAACAGACAACTGCATTAAAAGAACTTTGCGTAAAGTAAACAATCCTTGCACCCGCGGGCACAAGCACCGTTGTTTTCCCCCTTGTGGCAACAGCACATCCCCTAGACTCATGTTTCTGTCACTCAAACTAGTCATCGAGGGGCATGAACCCACAATCAAGCATAACGTTCCCTTTTGGAGTCACTACCTATTACTTTGCCAAAGCAATAAATAACAACGGAGAACATGCAAGAATTACTTACGAACATAAATATAAAAGAGGTAGATCAAATATATTACTCAAGCACAATCTGAACATAATCTCATAATCCATCGGATCCCAGCAAACTCATCATAGCAACAGCATAAGGATTACATATGTGCCTCGATCATGTAGGGCAGCTCACGAGGGCTAATTAGTGAAGCACAAGAACGGGAGGAGAACATCACATAGCTACTGGTCATGGACTCATGGTCCAAGGGAGACTACTCACAACTCATCCGGGAGGCGTCCATGGTGGTGGAGAGGCTCCCGGTGGTGATCCTCCCCTCCGACAGGGTGCCGGGAAGAGTTCTCCTGGTGCTCCCGATCTTGGAAGCGGCGACGGCGGCGGAACAGAGATGAGGTCGAGAAAAGAGTTCCTCCCTCGAGGGTTTCGGGAGATGCTTTAAATATATGCCAAAGGGGGGCATTGGAGGAGCCTCGGGGGGCCCAGGCGCCCCCCCCCGGCGCGGCCAGGGGGGGGCGCGCCGCCAGGGCGCCTGGAGCCCTAGTGGCCCCCCCGGCTGTCCTTCGGGTGCACGGTAGTTTCTGGAATGCTGATTTTTTATATAATTTTTCTGGATTTTTCCTGGCAGTTCTCGTAATGTGAAAACCTGAAATACAAAAACAGCCGAAAACAGAAACTGGCACTGGGGTGCACTGAGTTAATAGGTTAGTCCAAATATGATCAAAAGTGCATGGAAGTGTATAAATATCATAGCAATATCACCCAAAAGAGGCATGGAGCAAGCAGAAATTATAGATACGTTTTGGACGTATCACCATGAAACTCTTTAACCACCCTCCTAGCAAACCGTTGTTTGGCTAAGTACACACCGCTCAGCCCCTCTTATAGCGTTGTTAGTTGCAGGTGAAGATTTGAAGATTCTTGCTTCGTGATGAAGTTATTTTTGGGATATCACAATATATAATCTGTTAAACTAAATCACCTATATATTGGTAATGGGTGGAAGGCTAAGCCTCTTGCTTGGTGTTTTGTTCCATTCATGCCACCCTAGGAACCGTTAAACCGGTGTTATGTTCCTTGATTTTGGGTCCCTAACACGGTTGGGGTTTATGGGCCCCCCTTGATAATTCGCTCAGTACTAAAGCTTTTCCAACAAGGCCCAACTTTGATTTTACCATTTGCCATAACTAAATAACTTGCATAGGGACTTTCCAGACCCCGAGGACTTAATTTTACAAACCGGGCCAGTGCTCCTCATGAGTGTTGGTCCAAACTGGGCTGCCTGCGGGGCTGACTTGAGGCAACTCGAGGTTCTGGCTCCCGTAGCTTGACCTATCCGGTCGTGGCCTGAGACAAGATACGCGCGACTACTATCAGGGTGTCGGCACATCGGGAGGTCTTGCTGGATTAGTTTTACCTTTGTCGAAATATCTTGAGCACGAGATTCTGAGAATACTCGGGTCTTCCCACTTTGGAGTTGCGACTCCGTAGATCGTGAGCTTGTGATGGGCTAAGTTGGGACACCCCTGCAGGGTTTGATCTTTCGAAAGCCGTGCCCGCGGTTATGTGGCAGATGGGAATTTGTTAATATCCGGTTATAGATAACTTGACACCATGTTCATGAATACACTACCCGCGTGAGTAACCGTGATGGTCTCTTTTCGAAGGGGTTCGGGAAGTGAACACGGTGGGGTTATGTTTGAGCGTGAGTAGCTAGGATCACTTCTTGATCAACTTGGCGATCGTTGGCACTTGTTCTCTTCTCGCTCTGAACTCGTAAGTTAGTGCTTAGTGCTGCTGCAACCTTGTTTCAAGCCATTTCCACACCTAAGGTTGTGATAGTATTGTTACCCGGGAACGGGATTGCTGAGTCCTTCGTGGCTCACAGATTCTACACAACACCAGATGCACGTACCCATGAGAACTACACAGGTGGTGGTTCAGAGTTGTATTGGGAGTTCGACAAAGAGCGTGGACGTTACTATGTGTCTTATCCCGACGATCAGTAGTGGCTTCTACTATGGGCGATCATGCCTTGTGTTGTTTTATGGTATCTTTCGTTTGGATTTCGTCCGTAGTCGGACTCTGATGTTATCTGGATGATGTATGTTAATGTATAACATTGTGTGACGTGGCGAGTGTAAGCCAACTACTATTTTACTCTTTCATCCCTGCTTTTACATGAGTTGTGCGAAGATACCATACTTGAGATCATTCTAGTATGTGATTATGTCTTTAAGTCGTGCCTCAACACGTGGGAGACATAGTCACATACTGGGTATTACAAGTTGGTATCAGAGCCTTCTCCGACCTAGGAGCCCCCTGATTGATCGAATCATTGACGGTTGAGTCTAGGCACACACACAAAAATGTTTTGAGTCATATATATATATATATATATATATATATATATATATATATATATATATATATATATATATATATATATATATATATATATATATATATATATATATATATATATATATATATATATATATATATATATATATATATATATATATCGGACAGTATGATTCTTTTCACTCCTCACCCCCTTCATCGCTCTGGTGAGGATTCCTGATGTTGTTCTATCTCTTCTACTCTCAAAAATTCACTAAATTTTTTTTAGGACCACGCGAGTATTGTTTGGATTGTTCTGATATCTTTGTGACGAGAACATTGTTCTCGATGCCTCCTGTCATTTAGGGGTTGTGGTAGTGTCCCGGGGAGTTGAGCTCCGAGGTGTTGTCATCACAAATGTATCGCAGCGGTTCTAGAATACTTAAGACGGTCGACATCGAAAACTCTTCTATGCGGTTAGTGGTGAGATAACCCCGACATCACCCAGTACTGGGGAGGTATTTCGGGAGTATTACCACAGCTTGTATAGCGGATGCATTTCGAAGGTCCGAGGTAAACAGTTTCTGATGATGACTGGTTATGTGTTGAAGGATGGATACAACTGGATGTAGGATTAGAGTTGAGTGCGCGGTGCTTCCCCTGTATCCCCAACACCAGATTGCATAACCGGAAACCTTCGGGAATTAATTGGTGGGTTCTTCCAGTAGCTCGTAGGCATTCTTCCAACGAGTGCATGGTATAAAGTTCGGGGTTCAACATCGAGTGAAGAGGTTTTATGGGCGTTGTTCCAACCGGGAGTTGCATCTTAAAGGGTCCTTGGCTATGCTGATCCGGGGATTGCAACACCCTTTTGAAACACGTTCCATGAGCATTCAACACGAACATGTGGAATGAAGCTTCTATCATGTATTTGTTCTATCTGCTCCTTGTTGTTTTTATTTACCTTTTGTTCTCCCAAGTGGCTTCTCGAGAAGATTGTTGTATCATTAAACTATGGAATTCATTCGTTCATTTTGTTCGAATGTTCTTGTGAAGACTTATGTTGCAATTTCTAGCCGTTGATTCAGCTCGTATATATTTCCATCAATGGCTAATAGTTGTCATCTCAGTCAGGATGGCTCCTAAGAAGGTTCCCAATCCTAACTAAGAGGGTGAAGAAGAGCGTGTTCTTGAACGTCCTCCTTCCCCTCCTCCTCCGTCTGAGGCATGGAGAGCAATTATGCAAGCGACCAACCAGAACACCCAGATGCTCATGCAAATGATGCAGAACTTTCAAGCCAACCAAGCAAATCAAGGCTATCAAGGGAACCAAGGCCAAGGCAATCTGTTCAATCAACCTCACTTTGCGACACTGAACCAATTCCTGGCAAACCAACCGAAGTCATTCAGTTACTGTGTGGACCTGCTAGATGCTGAAGATTGGATCACAGACATCAAAAAAGCACTTTGAATGCAGTAACGTGAGACCTGAGGATTATGTCAAGTTTGCCGCTTTCCAACTCAAAGATCAAGCTACTGATTGGTGGCAACAGTACAAAGATTCCAGAGGTGGTCGTGAGATCTCGTGGACTGATTTCTGCAGAGATTTTCGCTCTCACCACATTCCAACCAGTGTCATTGAAGGCATGCGTGAGCAATTCTGCAACCTGAAGCAAGGCACCATGTCCGTCTATCAATACAATGTCAAGTTCTAGAATCTTGCCCACTATGCAAAGCAAGACATCCCTGATGCCAAGAGTAAGATTTATCAGTTCCGTGGTGGTCTGAAGGATGAACTCCAACTAGCTCTCACCTTGTTCGAGCCGGATGAATTTGACCAATTCTACAATATGGCTCTCAAGCAAGAGGCAGCTCAGCTCAAGATTGAAGCTTCCAAAAAGAGGATCAGAGATATTGTTCACTCCTCCTCTTCTTCCCAAGTGGTTGCCAAGCAGCAGAAGTTCTGGCTACCGCCTCCTCCAGTGCTCCGTCCTCCAAGCAACAACAAGCACTCAGGTGGTCGTGGTTTCTCCCACCCACCCAACCCAAGAAATCAGTCCAAGCCTTAGTTCCAAGCTCCAAGACCAAGTGTTCCTCCTCCTCGTCTAGTTTCTGAGGTCACTTGCTACAAGTGTGGTTTGAAGGGCCACTTTTCCAAAAAGTGCACCAACCAGAGGCACCTTCTGCCTCCTCCACCTGTCAGCAATGCTATTGTCAAGCACAATCCCAAGCATGTAAGAGTGAGCCTGATGAATGCAGCTCAAGCAGAGAATTCTTTTGATGTGATAATTGGTAATCTTCCAGTTAACTCTGAACCGGCAAAAGTGTTATTTGATTCGGGTGCATCACTTTGCTTCATGTCAAGACCATTCTTTGCCAAGCATGAGTTCACCTCTTCACATTTGAGTAAACCTTTGGATATCGTCTCTCCGGGCAAACGTATGAGCTCTAGTTTGGTGGTTCCGGATGTCACTATTCATATGGGTGATTACAGTTTCCTGGTTTTGCCGGTTGTTCTCGGCAACTACGACATTGATCTTATTCTTGGGATGGATTGGCTCTCCAAGTATGATGCAAACATTGATTGTGAAAATAAGGAAGTCAAGCTTACTCATCCTAACGAAGACGTGATTATCTTCGTAGCTCGAGATAACACAATCAGGCTATTCTCTCTCAATGACAAGGGCGAGATTAATGCCATTTCTCAGATTCCGGTGGTTATTGAATATGAAGATGTTTTCCCTGAAGAGCTTCCAGGCATGCCTGATGCGGAGCATCCTACGGACATCACCATGTCAAGAGCCCATTTGGCAAGTGACACGTGCGCCATCTACTTCTCATACATAAAGGTGAATCTTCTCCTTTACACGTGTTCAATTGACCCCTTCGAGGATGGTATACTACTTTACACTCCACTCGTGTGCATGCATATGTATTGTCAGAGCTTCACGGACGACGAGGAGGAGCGCAAGCGCCAAGGAACGCCTACACCATCCGCGAGGGAAGCGTGGAAGCGAAAACGGAACAAGAATGGCCTGTCCAGTCCGGAATGGGCGGTACTACCGCTTACAAGCGGTACTACCGTTCCCAAGCGGTACTACCGCCCGGGGTTCCAGTACTACCACCCTGCGTGTGCGCAACCATCGGCCTTTGGCCTTGTATCCCTCGCCACTTACCCCTTCGTGGCTTAGACTATAAATAGACCACCTCGACCTCCTTTCTAAGTTTAGCAAATATGATAGCTCATTTGTATGTGAGCTTTGCTCCTACCTTCTCCTTTTGAGAGAGTGAGACTACTCCATTGGAGGCCAAGACCTCCACCTTGGAGAAGATCCCTAGTGGATGCAAGACCTCCCAAGGGAGAAGAATCCTTGTGGATTATCAAGACCTATCTCCTCATAGGATTGGGACGAACTCTACCATGTATCTTATTTCCCTTTGATTGTTCTTGTACCTTGTGGATCTCATGTGTTTGTGAGTCTAGTGGATGTGTGATTTGGGCTTGTTCTTGAGTGTTTCTCTTGTGTCCTTCCCTTTGTGCTCCTCTTGTTCTTGGGAATTCCCCGCCAATTCGTGAAAGATCTCCACCTAGGGTTCCACCCTACAACATCATGGTATCAGAGCTATGGTTTCTCATGAAATTGGAGCCCCCCTTCTTGTTTTCTAGCCTAATTTTGTTGTGTTCTTGCCCAATTTCGAAAATCCCCACCAAAAATAGCCCCAATTTTTTTTGTGATTTGTTGGTTTGATGAGGTTTTGTTGGATTTGATCCATGGATTTTCTTGGTTTCGAGTGGATCTAGCATCTTCCCAAGTTTCACCACTTTCCATCCACGAAATCCATCCAATTTTGCCCCCGAAATCATCCATTTCCGCCCATAATTCGCCCCGATCCCGATCTGCAAAGTTTTCCCGACACCAGCGGTACTACGCCCCTCCAAGCGGTACTACCACCTATAACCACAAGCGGTACTACCGCCCTACAAGCGGTACTACCGCCCCGCACATTTTCAGCCTTCCGAGTTTCACCGTTTTGACCATAACTTTCACTCCCGAACTCCGATTTGAATGTTCTTTGGCTTGTTGGAAAGCTAGAGACGTGCCCGAGCTGCTCATCTTGGTTTTACCACCATTTGACTCCATCATATTTTGTGAATTTTGACATCTCTTCCTAGGGATTCCACCACATCATCTGCTATACCACCACCGACTTCCGCAACCTAACCCTTTTGGATCCCCATAGCATTTGTGGTTGCTTGAGTAGTGACTTGAGTCTCCTAAGGTGTTTCGGCTACTTAGGGACGAGTGCTTCTTCATCAAACACCACCACCACTTCCACATTGCCATCTTCGACACCACCACCAAAGCTTTCCGCTACCACCATTTGACTTTGGCCTTTGAGATTTTGAGTTGTGAATTTTTCCGTTTCCTAAGGTGTTTCGGCTAATTAGGAACGGGCCGACTTCGACAACACCGCCTCTCATCATCATCATTGGACGGTAACCTCAAGGACATCTTTGTAGATTCCCCTTGCAATTGCATTGTTAACCCCTAGCCCATTTTGCGTCACTTGCCCATCGAGACTAGCCATTTGAGTATTGCCAGCAATGTTACTTGTGCACATTAGTGGTTATCGTTATACACCATCCATTGCATATATACCATATCATATTGGTATCGTCTTGCTATCTTAGTACCATCCCTCGTGTGCCACAAGATTGTTCCCGCATATACACAATTGCTATCTTGGTTTGTGCATCGTGGCCATATAAAAAAAGAGAATAAAGCTTTTAAGCAAAAAGAGAAAGACAAAGAAGCTTGTAAGAAAGAGCCATAGCATCACAAAATATCATATCATCCTTGATCATCTTGGATCATGTTGTGCTCAAGTACCGGAACATCATACACATAGCATACTTGGGATAGAAAGTTCATACATTTTGCATCTTATAGGTTGTGCACAAGTGTCGTATCCGCCTATCGAGCAATCGTGCTAGCGTCTCTCTTGAGTTGTGCAACACGAGCGTTTTCCGTGGACTCCACATTTTGAGCTCATTCCTTGGTTGCACGACCCCATCTATCTATCCGTGTGTGTGTTTCCGTGTGCCACCCATATTGCTATTGGTCTACTTGTTACATTTGCAAATTTGTGAATCTCTTTCAACATTATTGACTCTTTCTAACAATTGCATCAAATTTTTGTGCCACTTATCCTAACCAAGCCACTCGATAAGCTTTACTTTATAGGTGTGAGTGAACAAGTCCGGTACCAATTCCACTATTCTTTCATTTCACATTGAGTGAAACGGGATACATCCTCAACTTTGGGAAACGGTATCTTAGTATTGTTTATCTCATTTCCTACTCACCCTCTACTCGAGTCTTGTGATGGATAGGCAAAGCACTTCATCTCCGGTCTACAACAACAACGACGAGTTCGGTGCCATGACTAGATCACATCAGCATTGACACCATCAACGACAAAAACGTGAAGGTCACGAGCTCAACATCAACAACCGCTCAACGACTTCACCATCTACCTTGGCATCTTTGCCAAGTGACTTCAAGGCATCTTCGCCTTTGGACTTGCGACATCTTCACCGACCCGCACCTCAAGAGAAGCTTCCCAAGCTCAAGTCCGCGACTTCCACGAGCTACTACGACCTCGACAACGACCACGCGATTCCTTTCTATGGGACTCAAGACCCCGAGGAGTATCTTGAGTGGGAGCGCAAGATGGACGACTACCTCAAGCTACATCAAGTTCCCTACGAAGATCAAGTGAAGTGCGCCACAAGAAACTTCCACAACAACGCGTCAACATGCTGGCTTCACACACCTTCGACGAGCTTCGACGTGAATTGGCCCAAGACGAAGAGAGCTATGCGGCGAGAGTTCGTGCCTCCTACTTACACGGAACATCTTCTTCGCCAATTGGAGAACACCATACAAGGATCCAAGTCCATCGACGCGTACTTCAAGGAGATGAAGAAGGCCTTGCGACGTGCCGGCGTGGACGACCCCATTTGGATGAAGTTTTACTTCATGATGGGATTGGACAACGACATCTCCAAGACTATCTTCCTCGAGACCTACAAGTCCCTCGACGACAACTACATTGGTGCTCTCAAGGCGGAACAAGAACTCATGAAGGCCAAGAATTCTCCACCGCAAGCACACTTCTCGAAGACCAAACTCCAAGATGGCGAGCATGAGGCTAGTACCACCGCGATGTCCAAGCCCAATGAGCTCCAAGATGACGCTCCCAACTTCGACTCCACCGCCATACCTCTTTGTGGCATTGATGATGCCGAGTCTACTTCGACTCTTTTTCAAGACGGTGCGATGACGACTACGACTAGGGAGCCATTCGAGGACCAAGCTTTGGAGGCGAGCGACAAGGTGGCAAGCGAGGATGATGATTCCATCTTTGGAGGCGAGAGTGATGATGTGCCATCTTCGGCCTTCATCCACGGCGACAGTGAAGAGATGGTTGAGCATGGGATTTTCCCTTCAACCACGGCGACGTATGATGACTTGAGTGACTTTTGCCACCATACTGAGAGTGAGAGTGACTTCACCACTAGCCCCATATATGATGAGATGCCCCATTTCACATGTGAGGAGAGCCACCACAACCACCACTTGAGTGAGATGAGTGACTCCACCATATGTGACTATGAGTGCACCTACCTTGAGGGAGTGAGTGAGCCACCAACACATAGAGAGAGTGAGATAGTTGATAGGTCATGTGAGGCCACTTTCAACACTAACGACTTGACCTCTACCTCTATTGTGTCTTCTCATTTGGTGCTAGGTCCCATTTATGATGACGCGCTGATCCGCGACAACTTCGTCCTTCCTATGGACAAGACGATGGCCATGGTGGAATATGATGCACCCCCACATGGTTCCATCAAGTTGATGATGATGACCACCATTTGGTCTTTGCCACCTCACCTACACCACTTGAGTGGAATGAACAAGGTAATATAGGTGAAGGTGATGCCCTAGTCCCACTAGTGGACATTTGTGACATTGATTGCTCCCATGATGATGATCACCTTATGGATTCGCCACATACTAGGTCTTATCCATGCTTAGACATGCCACCTATCTATGATGAATATGATGATCAGCATGTTGACTTACCTAGTTGTGATGCTATGCTCCATAGGATATCATGTGAAAATTCTTTTGGTCACATCATGTTCGAGAACCCTCTAAACTTGTCATATGCTATGAGTGAGATCTACCATATTGCATCATTTCAATCTCAACATAGTAACTATGCATGCCCCATTAAAGTAAACCATATTTGCACTTGTGACATAGATGACAAGATGATGGTCATTGGCTTTTGTTTTTCATGCGATGATATTGCCATGCTCCCTTTACATGATTTGTGCAATTCATCTCTTATGCCATGCCATGAACACATTGTTCCAAATATGCATTGTTTTGGATGTTGTCAATTTTCTCCATATGATGTTTCAAATATTGCTCATGAGGAGACCCCCATAGTTTCCTCATACATTTTAGGAGATTTTGAGCCATCCCACCCATTGCATGATTCTCATAATCATTTGCACAATATGTTCCCCATGAATGAAAATGCTATTCATGTGCCATATAATTGTATGCTCAATTTGCATCCCCATCATGTTATACATAACAACTATTCATTCATGATGGATGACATGTTTCTATATCACGCATCTCATTTATTTGAGCATTGGCTATTTTGTGCTAACGAACACATGCACGTGCGCATCATGATGGATGATGTGTACATATACCACACACACACACGATTTTTCCCTTGTCTTTGTTTTGTGTAGGTACTTTCGCAAACTCGTCAACCTCACAATCCCATGAGTTGACGAAACGAGCTCTAGAGAGCAACGACGATTTGGGATCCCGTGGATTGTCCCTACCACCGTTCTCTTCGCGCAACCACTACGCACATCTCTTTTACTTGGCTCTCACACGGCTATGGGCTATTTGCCACTTGTCACATTATGCCCATACTATCGTGTTCACTTTGCATGTTATGCCTCTTGCTATGATTTTGCCATGCAATTGTGACCCTTGCTTGCAATTACCCATGATTCACCATTATGATACTACTATGTGTATTTGCATGCTTGGTGGAGACACTAGTAGCTATTACCATGATTTCTTTATGCCCCATGCTATTGTTGATTCTTGTGTTGGGAGAGTCATGATATCCCATTGCTATTTCCATATGGCATCTCATCAACACATTGATGTTATTTTTCTCATATCTTGCTCTCATGCTTGTGCTATGCCATGTGTATTACATATACCCACTATTTGCTCACATGACATGATTGCCATGCCTTCCCCTAGTATGTTGCATCTTCGCTCCACTAGTTTGCACAACTTGATCACCATGCTTGCTTCGTGTAGTGCATCACCCATGATTCATACATGCTCATTTCATGCGGTTGATGTCAACCATTGCCATGCTTTGCACATGATTGATATTGCTTGTTGTCATATGTCTCCACATGTTGCCTCTCTCTTGCTATATGATTGTCCATGCATTGAGCGCAACCATGATTTTAGTCTTGCCAATGAGATTGCCCCATATCATTCTCGCATTTATTTGGAGATTTTGACATATTTCTTGTGAAGCATGCTTGTCTTGCCTCTTTGCATCCTATGCCTAGTGCCATGATTATAGCCATTGTTGCATCATCTTATTCATGCACTTTTGCTTCTAATGGTTATGTGCAAGAGAACAGAACCATCATGATGGATGATGTGTTTATCTACCATGCACATATGTTCTTTGTTTTGTTGTGTGCATGTGTAGGATACTTGGACTTCGTGTTGACTTCCACTTCACATGAGTTGACCATTCGAGCTCTTGAGAGCGAACCACTTTCCACCACGACGCTTCTACATCGCACTTGCTGAAGGACGCACAAGGACACACTTTCAAGGTGATATCCTTCTCTTTCGGGACACCCAAAACCATGAGCACGGATATTGTGGATCACACTACATGTGTTGCTTGCACCATGAGACTTATTTGTCATCTTGGACCCTTTGATTGCACACATGTTAGAGATCTCGCTTCGACTTGCCATTGTCACATTGCCATGCTTCCTGATATATATGCCTTGTGTGTTGCATCCAACTTATTGCCTACTTGCTCATATCACATGTTTGGTTGCACCAATGTCATCCCTTCACATATGCCATGTCCCTTTGCTTGTCACATGCTTGACTTATTTGCCTCACACATGTCGAACAATTGCTCTTTCTTTTGTGTTGAGTGCCACACGACTTTCACTACACCCTATGCACGTTATGCTTGGATTGTCTTGCACTTGACTCATGTGTTTAGACACTTCATTTTATTTGGTGTTGTGAAAGATTCCTATGCCTACCATAGACCTTTCATTGAGCGCTTTATGCATGCTTGCTACGACTTTGAGGTAGATGCTTACTCCCTTGTCACACATATGTGCATCTCTACCTCACATTTACATGCTTGTTTCCATGATGACCTTGATTGTGCTCAATTCATATGCTTACATGCCATGTCACCACCCTTTGTCACACCCTATGCTATGCTTGATGACAACACTTGTTGGGTGAATCACCTCTTGAATGCTTGGTTTTGCACTAATGCTATCCACATTTGTTTTTCCAAGTGCTTGTTCTTCTTGCTCCTTTTCAAGGAATCACTAGACGACACGACATTGGAGAGTGACAACTTTGAGCTTCAAGATGATGAGTACTTGGGGATCATCCACTTCTAGACGGCGACACCATCTCTTTCCCATGGTGATTTGGTTCTCGATCCGAGGTTGGATCTTTCCCAAGGGGGAGGGGATGATGCGGAGCATCCTACGGACATCACCATGTCAAGAGCCCATTTGGCAAGTGACACGTGCGCCATCTACTTCTCATACATAAAGGTGAATCTTCTCCTTTACACGTGTTCACTTGACCCCTTCGAGGATGGTATACTACTTGACACTCCACTCATGTGCATGCATAGGTATTGTTGGAGCTTCACGGACGACGAGGAGGAGCGCAAGCGCCAAGGAACGCCTACACCATCCGCGAGGGAAGCGTGGAAGCGAAGACGGAAGAAGAATGGCCTGTCCAGTCCGGAACGGGCGGTACTACCGCTTACAAGCGGTACTACCGCTCCCAAGTGGTATTACCGCCCGGGGTTCCGGTACTACCGCCCTGCCTGTGCGCAACCATCGGCCTTTGGCCTTGTATCCCTCGCCACTTACCCCTTCGTGGCTTAGACTATAAATAGACCACCTCCACCTCCTTTCTAAGTTTAGCAAATATGATAGCTCATTTGTATGTGAGCTTTGCTCCTACCTTCTCCTCTTGAGAGAGTGAGACTACTCCATTGGAGGCCAAGACCTCCACCTTGGAGAAGATCCCTAGTGGATGCAAGACCTCCCAAGGGAGAAGAACCCTTGTGGATTATCAAGACCTCTCTCCTCATAGGATTGGGATGAACTCTACCATGTATCTTATTTCCCTTTGATTGCTCTTGTACCTTGTGGATCTCATGTGTTTGTGAGTCTAGTGGATGTGTGATTTGGGCTTGTTCTTGAGTGTTTCTCTTGTGTCCTTCCCTTTGTGCTCCTCTTGTTCTTGGGGATTCCCCTCCAATTCGTGAAAGATCTCCACCTAGGGTTCCACCCTACAACAATGCCTCCCCATCGTCAAGTTGAATTCGTCATTGAACTCGAGCCCAGTACCGAGCCAGCATGTCGGCGTCCGTACAAGCTTTCTCCTGATGAGTTGAAGGAGCTGAAGAAACAAATCGATGAGCAAGAACGTCTGAGTCTAATCAGGCCTAGTACTTCTCCTTGGGGTTGTGGTGTTCTATTTATCAAGAAGAAGGATGGCACGAAACACCTTTGCATTGATTACCGGCCATTGAACATGAAGACAATAAAGAATAAGTACCCGCTCCCCAATATCAATGAATTGTTCGAGCAGCTCAAAGGAGCAAAGGTGTTCTCGAAGCTCGATCTCCGGATGGGTTACCATCAGATTCGTATCCGTGAAGAGGATATTCACAAGACCGCATTCAGAACAAGCTATGGCTCCTATAAATACACGGTCATGTCTTTCGGCCTTGGAAATGCTCCACCCACTTTCTCGAGGATGATGCACTTCATATTCAACCCCTACACCAATGAATTTGTTCTCGTCTATCTGGATGATATCTTGGTATTCTCCAAGAATGAAGAAGACCATGCCAAGCACCTCCGTTTGGTCCTGGACAGGCTCCGTGAACACAAGTTCTATGCGAAGTTCTCCAAATGTGAATTCTGGCTGGATAAAGTCCTATATCTTGGCCATATTATCTCTGCCGAGGGCATTTCTGTGAACCTCGAGAAAGTTGAAGCTATTGTCAACTGGGAACCCCCGCAGAATGTCAAGCAACTCCGAAGCTTCCTTGGTCTCGCTAGCTATTGCAGAAGGTTCACTGAGAACTTCTCCAAGATTGCCAAGCCTCTCTCCAACCTGTTGCAGAAGAATGTCAAGTACTCCTGGACTCCTGATTGTGATGTGGCATTCAAAACACTCAAAGAGAAGCTCATTTCTGCTCCGGTCCTTACTCCTCCGGATGAGTCCAAGCCTTATGAAGTCTTTTGTGATGCTTCTTTCCAAGGTCTTGGTGGTGTTCTCATGCAAGACAAGAAGATTGTGGCATACACTTCTCGTCAGTTGAAACCAAATGAGAAGAATTACCCCACACATGATCTCGAGCTAGCAGCAGTTGTACATGCCTTGATCACGTGGAGACACCTTCTGTTGGGCAGAAAAGTGGACATCTTCACCGATCACAAGAGCTTGAAGTACATCTTCACACAGCCAAACCTTAACCTTCGCCAGACTCGTTGGGTCGAGATGATCCAAGAGTATGATCCAAGCATTGAGTACACACCTGGCAAGGACAATGTCATTGCAGATGCCTTGAGCAGAAATGCATATTGCAACAGTCTCCTTCTCAAACCGTTCTAGCCTGAACTTTGTGAATCATTCAGGAAGCTCAACCTCCAAGTTGTTCCGCAAGGTCTTGCAAACCTTCAAGTTGCTCCTACCTTGGAAGATCAGATCCGTGAGGCCCAACTTAGTGATGCTATGGTGCAGAAAGTGAAACATGGTATTGCTAAGGGTACTCCCAAATACAAGTGCTATCGCGTTGATGAGAAGGACACCTTGTTCTTTGAGGACAGAATTGTGGTTCCCAAGGGTGATCTCAGGAAACTCATAATGAACGAAGCACATGACTCCCTCCTCTCGATTCATCCCAGAAGTTCCAAGATGTACCAAGACCTCAAGCAATCATATTGGTGGACTCGCATGAAAAGGGAGATTGCCCAATTCGTGAATGAATGTGATGTCTGCAGAAGAGTGAAGGAAGAGCATCAATGTCCAGTCGGTCTCCTTCAACCTCTACCTATTCCCGAGTGGAAATTCGATCACATTGAAATGGATTTCGTCACTGGGTTTCCTAAGTCCAAGAAGGGAAATGATGCTATCTTTGTAGTGATTGACAAGCTAACTAAAGTAGCTCACTTCCTTACCGTCAAAGAATCCATCAACGCAGCTCAGCTGGCAGAGCTGTACACCTCCAGAATTGTTTCCTTGCATGGCATTCCTCAAGTCATCTCCTCAGACCGTGGAAGTTTGTTCACATCCAAGTTCTGGGACTCCTTTCAGTCAGCCATGGGCACAAAAATTCGCTTCAGTACTGCGTTTCACCCTCAGACTAGTGGTCAAGTCAAAAGAGTGAACCAGATCCTCGAAGACATGCTAAGAGCTTGTGTCATCTCTTTCGGTATGAAATGGGAAGATTGTCTCCCGTTTGCCAAATTCTCCTACAACAACAGCTTCCAAGCAAGTGCAGGCAAAGCTCCTTTTCAAATCCTCTATGGCAGAAAGTGTCGTACCCCTCTCAACTGGTCCGAGACTGGTGAACGTCAACTTCTTGGAAATGATTTGATCTCAGAAGCCAAAGAAATGTGTAAAGTCATATGTGAGAATCTCAAAGCCGCTCAATCGCGTCAGAAGAGCTACTATGACGGCAAGCATCGTGACTTGGCTTTCGACATTGGAGACCATGTCTATCTCTGTGTTTCTCCTATGAAGGGCACCCAGAGGTTCGGTATCAAAGGCAAGCTTGCTCCGAGATACGTGGGGCCTTTCAAGATTCTTGGCAAGAGAGGCAATCTAGCCTACCAACTCGAGCTTCCCTCCACCTTTGCAAATGTTCATGATGTGTTTCACGTGTCTCAACTCCGCAGGTGCTTCAAGACACCTGAACGCACCATTCCGTTCGAGGAGATTAATCTTCAACAAGACTTGTCTTATCGTGAGCACCCTGTTGCTATTCTTGAAGAAACTGAGCGCAAGACCCGCAACAAGTCCATCAAATTCTTGAAAGTGAAGTGGTCACATCATACCGACCGAGAAGCTACGTGGGAACGAGAAAATCACCTAAGTTCCGAGTATCCCTCCTTCTTCCAGTCCTAGATCTCGGGACGAGATATTTTTGTAGTGGAGGAGACTTTGTAACACCCCATATGTGATACCTTCCATTTATGGCAATATATGAACGTTGACTTGATCAATTCCATTATGGTCTCTTCTTTTGTTTCGGGTTTCTTCGTTTTGTTGTGTGCGTGTGTGCATTTCATCCATGTCATGTTATCATGTGCATTCCATTGCATTCGTGTTGTCACTTGCACCCGGTCCCACTCATCTCTTCCCGTTGTCCATTTCGAGTTTCGACACTCACACATGTGCCCGTGGCACCCCCGAGTCCTTCTTTCGTATGTGGCCGTGAAACGTTCTCGGAAGGAGGTGAGACTTGTCGTGCGTTGTTGTTTTAGTACGTGTAGGCCGCCTGTCAAATTTCATCGCGTTTGGAGGTCGTTTGATACTCCAACGGTTAACCTAGTGGGCTAAAAGCTCCTCTTCCTTTTGGCCCAAGACACCCTCCACAACAGCCCACTAACCCAGCACAACCACTCCCATCCTCTCGGTCGTCGGATCGTGATTGTGTGGGCGAAAACCGCACCCCATTTGGACCTTCCTAGCTCCCTATGCCTATAAAAAGGCCCCATCCCCTCCATTTTCGGGCGAAACCCTAGTTTTCCTTTTTTTTCCTTTTTTCCCCGTGCCCCGCAGCTCCTCCGTGTGCCGGACGTGTCCGCCGGCGCCGTACGTGTCCGCCGCCGCCCCGCTGCCACTCAGCCGTCGCCACGTGGCAGCCAGCCTCCGCCGCCGCTTCCCATCACGCGGGCCCGCCGGGCCCGTCCTCGGCCCCCGCGGCCCGTACCGTACCGCGCCGCCGCCGCGCACCTCGACCCCGCCGCCGTCTTCCACCGCTCCGGCCGCCGGCGCGCCTCGAGGCCGCCGCGCCGCCGGCCATCGCCGCCGCTCCGGCCGGCCCCGCCTCCCGTCGGCGCGTCCCCGAATCCGCCGCCCCTTCGCCGCCTTGGGTGCCGCCCCTCCGCCGTCGGTGCCTCGTCGCCAATCGCCGCCGCCACCCGGCCGGTTGCCTCCCGGCCGGCCGCGCCGCCTCCGCCGCCGCCGGCGAGCGCTCCGGCGAGGGTCCGGTGGATCTGGAGAGGTTGGACCAGATCCACCCCTCCTTCCATCCAAACGGCCCACTCCGCCCGGATCCCTCCGTCCCGCTTCTCCTCGTCCCGGGTTGACTTTCTCGGAGGTGAAAATCCACTAAGTCCCCAGATCCGTTAATTTTGTTGCCTCCTTTGCCATGTGATAACTTTGTGCTCGGTGCTCCATTTTGCACGTATGATATGTCGAAATGTTCGTCTCGTCGTGCTCTACATGTTAGTACCAGTTTCATGCATGTTAGAGATAATCTAGTTGACTCAATCTTCGTGGCAAGAGTGCATGTTGCTGTAACTAGTTGTCTGTGTAAATTTGTTGCCATGTTTGAGATGTGATAACTTTGTGCATGTTGGTCCGAATGGAGTGAATGATATGTCCAGATCTTCGTTGTGAAATGCTCTACTTGATGGTTGTTGTAGCATACATGTTAGATGTAATATTGTCATGTTTATCTATGCTGCAAAAGTGCATTTGGCTGATAAGTGTCTGCACTTGTTATGAGATCATGTTTTGCCATGCTTGTGCTTATTTACCCTTGTGTCATATGAGCTAGGTGTCAACATGAGTTTTGCTCTTGAGTATGTGCTCTACATGATAGGTTCTTTTCCATGCCATGATATGTCTTGAAATGAGTGCAACAAGCTTGTTTACATGCCTTCATGTTGTAAATCCTGCCATGCCCAGATTTTGCTAAGTCTAGATAAACTTTTGCACTTTTGCCATGGTGTTTGGGACATGTTCTAGTATGTGGTAGAAGTAGCAATGTGGTTATTCTTGAAGAGCATGTTATGTATGTTATTGCCATGACTTTGTTTGCATGATGGCTTGCTGTAACTTGTTGTTTTCATGCTCTCAAGAGGCTATAAAATGTATCTGTCAGCATGTTATCAACAAGTTCAGTTTTGCCACGAGTGTAGCTATTGTTCTATGCACCCTATGAGCATGTTCTTGCTTAGAGTAGCTTCTCAAATATTTCTTCTTGCTGTTGGTTACCTTAACTTGCCATGACATGCTTTGAGTTGAGTTGCACAAGCTTGTAAACATGTCATTCCGTTGTAATTCTGCCATGCCTTGTAATTTTTCACTAAGTTTGAGAATTCTGTAAATTTATTGCAACTTGCCATGCTTGGTTAATTGTGTTCCAGTAGGTTTTTGGGTGTGTTCTAAGTTCATGCCTATTGAGTATCATGTCTATTTCACATCAATGCCCTTTGTCTCCATGTTTGGATGCTGTAGCATGATTATTTCTTGCTCCAAAGATGCCAGCTTGCTGAAAACTGCAGTTTTGCTTGTCATTTGCAAACCGTGCGTCCGTTTTCGGTGATCTTTATATCGAGTTCAACCGAAATCTTCCCCTCTATCCTGTGGCTTTCTTGGCTTTCCAAGATGAGGCCTTTTCCATCATCTTCTCCTTAGGCTCAAGAGCTTCCTCATGTATACCCTCATCATACTTGCATCATGTTGATTGTGCATTGCACCGTGTTTGATATTGTGCCGTTGTTGTGTTATTGTGTTGGGTAGAGCCGGGAGCCGATTCCGAGTTCGAGGTTCCTACCAAGGCCAAGTTTGAAGAGCAAGGTTACGATCCCTCCGTGGAATCAACAGACAAGATGACCATTCCCAGATATCACTACTATCTTTGCCTATGCTAGATGTCTCGCTCTTCAGATATTGCCTCGATGCCTATGTCTGTTTGTCAGCCCTCCTATTGTTGCCATGAAACTCTTTAACCACCCTCCTAGCAAACCGTTGTTTGGCTAAGTACGCATCACTCAGCCCCTCTTATAGCGTTGTTAGTTGCAGGTGAAGATTTGAAGATTCTTGCTTCGTGATGAAGTTATTGTTGGGATATCACAATATATAATCTGTTAAACTAAATCACCTATATATTGGTAATGGGTGGAAGGCTAAGCCTCTTGCTTGGTGTTTTGTTCCACTCATGCCAACCTAGGAACCGTTAAACCGGTGTTATGTTCCTTGATTTTGGGTCCCTAACACGGTTGGTGTTTATGGGCCCCCCTTGATAATTCGCTCAGTGCTAAAGCTTTTCCAGCAAGGCCCAACTTTGGTTTTACCATTTGCCATAACTAAATAACTTGCATAGGGACTTTCCGGACCCTGAGGACTTAATTTTACAAATCGGGCCAGTGCTCCTCATGAGTGTTGGTCCAAACTAGGCTGCCTGCGGGGCTGACTTGAGGCAACTCGAGGTTCTGGCTCCCGTAGCTTGACCTATCCGGTCATGGCCTGAGACGAGATACACACGGCTACTATCAGGGTGTCGGCACGTCGAGGGGTCTTGCTGGATTAGTTTTACCTTTGTCAAAATATCTTGAGCACGAGATTCCGAGAATACTCGGGTCTTCCCACTTTGGAGTTGCGACTCCGTAGATCGTGAGCTTGTGATGGGCTAAGTTGGGATACCCCTGCAGGGTTTGATCTTTCGAAATCCATGCCCATGGTTATGTGGCAGATGGGAATTTTTTTAATATCCGGTTGTAGATAACTTGACACCATGTTCATGAATACACTACCCGCGTGAGTAACCGTGATGGTCTCTTTCCGAAGGGGTTCGGGAAGTGAACACGGTGGGGTTATGTTTGAGCGTGAGTAGCTAGGATCACTTCTTGATCAACTTGGCGATCGTTGGCACTTGTTCTCTTCTCGCTCTGAACTCGTAAGTTAGTGCTTAGTGCTGCTGCAACCTCGTTTCAAGCATTTTCCACACCTAAGGCTGTGATAGTATTGTTACCCAGGAACAGGATTGCTGAGTCCTCCGTGGCTCACAGATTCTACACAACATCAGATGCATGTAACGATGAGAACTACACAGGTGGTGGTTCAGAGTTGTATTGGGAGTTCAACGAAGAGCGTGGACGTTACTATGTGTCTTATCCCGACGATCAGTAGTGGCTTCTACTAGGGGCGATCAGGCCTTGTGTTGTTTTATGGTATCTTTCATTTGGATTTCGTCCGTATTCGGACTCTGATGTTATTTGGATGATGTATGTTAATGTATTACATTGTGTGACATGGCGAGTGTAAGCCAACTACTATTTTACTCTTTCATCCCTGCTTTTACATGAGTTGACAAAGCAACATTGAATCAGGCATGGTAGTTATATCGCTACTCAGAAACAAAAGATCATCAAGGCTTGACAGACTTTCTTTACAGTCTTAAATATGCGTGAGCATACGCCAAGTCAATCAAAATAAATTCTCGAAGGAAGATATTACCAAACCATACCACATCATAGGCAAACAAATCATGTTGGTATTCCAATAACATATTGGGAACCCCCCAGCTATTTGAGACTAACCATAAGAAAACATGAACTACTAAGCACCATCATGCACGTAGCATCTTTATCATAGACATATCAACCAATGCAACGGAAGCAAACTCTCTTAATAAGGTGAGCATGGTAATTAAAGAGAGTTCAAGCAACCAACTAAACAAAAGCTCTTTGAAAAGATAAGCATGAAAGCTAAGAGCTGAACATGATAGTAGCTATTAAAAGACAAAGAACACACACAGCAAGGATAGACATGAAAATTCTATGTTATGTTCTAGGTAGAAGTGGAGCGTGTTTCTCTCCCACATAAAGAAAGCTGAGTTCCGACTCGTTATGAAAAACTAAAGAAAACTAAAAGCAAGACGCTCCAAGCATAGCACATAACACATGAAGTGATTAAAATATAGTGGAACGAAAGACGAACTGATAATGTTGATGGAGAAGGGGATGCATGGGGGCATCCCCAAGCTTAGACGCTTGAGTCTCCTTGAATATTTCTTGGGGGTGCATGGGGGCATCCCCAAGCTTGAGCGCTTGACACTCCTGAATCTTTTTATCATCTGCCCTCGCACACTTGAAAACTCCCTTCATACATAACTCATCATAATCTGATTAGCGAGGTTAGTACCCATAATAAAATAATTATACCTTGCTGGAAATAAAGATATTCTTGAAGGTCTACTGTTTCTCAAGATTGCCAAAAGGTTTTTGCAAAGAAAAAGCAAGCTCTTGGTTTGCAAAATGAAGGAAAGGCAAAACAGGACAGAATCTGTGAAAAACAGAACAGCAGGTAGTAATTGATTTGTTCGGGGCACTTCTGCCACTCTAATCAAAAAACTCAGAACAGAAGCACGAAAGACAATTATATAGAGCACGCTGTCGAAAAAAATCAGACCAAAAAGATGATCTGGTGATTTTATACGATTTTTTCTATCCAAGGACAGAATCTGTTTCCTGGACAGCACCTCACAACTTTTGAACTTTCTAGCAATCAGAGGCTATACTTGGCACAAAATTGAAAAGTAAAGATACAATGATGATGCTACAGTAGTAAACAACATCAAGACACAACAAAAGCAAAATAAATTTATTCATGTGGGCTGCCTCCCAAAAGCGCTTTCTTTTATGCCTTTAAGCTAGGCATAATGCATATAGATCAAGTTTTATCAAGAGTAAAAGAATAGCTAGCCCGTACAACGGACTCAAAAGGTAACTTGATCTTCTTTTGAGGGAAGTGTTCCATCCCTTTCTTGAGAGGAAACTGAAATTTTATATTCCCCTCTTTCATGTCAATGGTAGCACCAACGGTGCGTAAAAAGGGACGTCCCAAAATAATTGGACAAGAAAAATCACATTCAATATCCATAATAGTAAAATCAACAGGAACATAATTATCATTGACAATGATAAGAACATCGTCGATCCTCCCCAAAGGTTTCTTTATGGAAGAATCAACGAGACGAACACCAAAAGAACAAGAATCATAAGGTTTTAATTTAAGCATATCATATAGTCTTTTGGGCATAATGGAGGTACAAGCTATTATATCACATAAAGCATAGCAAGAAAAGTTGTTTATCTTAATTTTAATCATAGGATCCCAACCATCTTCTAGCGTTCTAGGTATGGAGGCTTCTACTCTAAGTTTCTCCTCCCTAGCTTTGATGAGAGCATTAGTGACATGCTCTGTAAAGGCAAGATTAAGCGTGCTAGTGTGGGGATCTTTGGCCATTCCTTGCAGAAAGGTGACAACTTCTGAAATACTACAATTATCAAAATCAATTTTATCATTATTGGGCAGAATTGTAGTGTCATCCTCTTTGTTTGAATCGCTCTCTATTATAAGAGTTTGAACGTCTTCCCAAGTTTGGGGAAGCTTAGGAGCAATTTTAAACTGAGGCTCATACTCTTTTCCGGGAAGACCATGCCATGGGCATAACCCTCCGTCAAGACTAACATAATCACAAGGTTTATTACTTTTGTAGATCCCGACAGTGGTGATTGGCATAATGGAAGAAGGGGTGTACTCCTCCGATCTAGTGTTTTTGGTGGAACCCATAATAGCAAACAAGCAATATAACTATTTTTGTGATTTTCGATAAAAAGATACTAAAGCAAAAACTGAAAGGTAAACTAACAAGACTAAAAGCAAAGGTAAAAGATAGCGTGCAACTCCCCTATCTTGAAGAGTGGAGTCCCCGGCAACGGCGCCAGAAAAACTCTTGCTAGGCTTCTCGCCCCTCGTTGGTTACCCCAAGTGGAAGGTGTGAGATGTAGTGTTGCGGAAGTTTTTCCCTTGGCAAAGATACCAAGGATCGAATCCCCAGAGACTCCTAGGTTCAACAAGAAGGTGTCAACTGCTACGGCGCCAGATATTAGCAATCAACGTGGACCTGCACACAGATAGAAATAACTTTGCTCCCAACGAGTACAGAGAGGTTGTCAATCCCTCCGGCCTTGTAGTTCACAAAGGATTAAACGCAAGTGATAGTAGTGATAGATATAATTGCAATAGTAAATAAAAGCGAAAAGTAAATAGCGGATGTGATCAATGATGGTAATATGGACCGGAGTCTCATGATGTTCACTAGTGATGTCTCTCTCCCAAAAGACGATAAAACAGCTATGTGAGGTAAACGAATTACAGCTAGGCAATTGACAGGACCATGTGCGCAAACCAATGCTGACTACATTGCAAGAAAGGTTGAGGTTCAAAGCATGGGCGGTACGCCAAATTAAGTAGACCGAAATCCATCAATATCTACTACTAATCATCCACCTTGAGATATCTATCCAGAACATCTCGCTGGTATTAAGTTGCGAGTCCCACCCATAGTGTAAACTCAATGCAACAGACAACTGCATTAAAAGAACTTTGCGTAAAGTAAACAATCCTTGCACCCGCGGGCACAAGCACCGTTGTTTTCCCCCTTGTGGCAACAACACATCCCCTAGACTCATGTTTCTGTCACTCAAACTAGTCATCGAGGGGCATGAACCCACAATCAAGCATAACGTTCCCTCTTGGAGTCACTACCTATTACTTGGCCAAAGCAATAAATAACAACGGAGAACATGCAAGAATTACTTACGAACATAAATATAAAAGAGGTAGATCAAATATATTACTCAAACACAATCTGAACATAATCTCATAATCCATCGGATCCCAGCAAACTCATCATAGCAACAGCATAAGGATTACATATGTGCCTCGATCATGTAGGGAAGCTCACGAGGACTAATTAGTGAAGCACAAGAACGGGAGGAGAACATCACATAGCTACTGGTCATGGACTCATGGTCCAAGGGAGACTACTCACAACTCATCCGGGAGGCGTCCATGGTGGTGGAGAGGCTCCCGGTGGTGATCCTCCCCTCCGGCAGGGTGCCGGGAAGAGTTCTCCTGGTGCTCCCGATCTTGGAAGCGGCGGCGGCGGCGGAACAGAGATGAGATCGCGAAAAGAGTTCCTCCCTCGAGGGTTTCGGGAGACGCTTTAAATATATGCCAAAGGGGGGCATCGGAGGAGCCTCGGGGGGCCCAGGTGCCCCCCCGGCGCGGCCCAGGGGGGGCGCCGCCAGGGCGCCTGGAGCCCTAGTGGCCCCCCGGCTGTCCTTCGGGCGCACGGTAGTTTCTGGAACGCTGATTTTTTATATAATTTTTCTGGATTTTTCCTGGCAGTTCTCGTAATGTGAAAACCTGAAATACAAAAACAGCCGAAAATAGAAACTGGCACTGGGGTGCACTGAGTTAATAGGTTAGTCCAAATATGATCAAAAGTGTATGGAAGTGTATAAATATCATAGCAATATCACCCAAAAGAGGCATGGAGCAAGCAGAAATTATAGATACGTTTTGGACGTATCACCATGAAACTCTTTAACCACCCTCCTAGCAAACCGTTGTTTGGCTAAGTACGCATCGCTCAGCCCCTCTTATAGCGTTGTTAGTTGCAGGTGAAGATTTGAAGATTCTTGCTTCGTGATGAAGTTATTTTTGGGATATCACAATATATAATCTGTTAAACTAAATCACCTATATATTGGTAATGGGTGGAAGGCTAAGCCTCTTGCTTGGTGTTTTGTTCCATTCATGCCACCCTAGGAACCGTTAAACCGGTGTTATGTTCCTTGATTTTGGGTCCCTAACACGGTTGGGGTTTATGGCCCCCCCTTGATAATTCGCTCAGTGCTAAAGCTTTTCCAGCAAGGCCCAACTTTGGTTTTACCATTTGCCATAACTAAATAACTTGCATAGGGACTTTCCGGACCCCGAGGACTTAATTTTACAAACCGGGCCAGTGCTCCTCATGAGTGTTGGTCCAAACTGGGCTGCCTGCGGGGCTGACTTGAGGCAACTCGAGGTTCTGGCTCCTGTAGCTTGACCTATCCGGTCGTGGCCTGAGACAAGATACACGCGACTACTATCAGGGTGTCAGCACGTCGGGAGGTCTTGCTAGATTAGTTTTACCTTTGTCGAAATATCTTGAGCACGAGATTCCGAGAATACTCGGGTCTTCCCACTTTGGAGTTGCGACTCCGTAGATCATGAGCTTGTGATGGGCTAAGTTGGGACACCCCTGTAGGGTTTGATCTTTCGAAAGCCGTGCCCGTGGTTATGTGGCAGATGGGAATTTGTTAATATCCGGTTATAGATAACTTGACACCATGTTCATGAATACACTACCCGCGTGAGTAACCATGATGGTCTCTTTTCGAAGGGGTTCGGGAAGTGAACACGGCGGGGTTATGTTTGAGCGTGAGTAGCTAGGATCACTTCTTGATCAACTTGGCGATCGTTGGCACTTGTTCTCTTCTCGCTCTGAACTCGTAAGTTAGTGCTTAGTGCTGCTGCAACCTTGTTTCAAGCCATTTCCACACCTAAGGTTGTGATAGTATTGTTACCCGGGAACGGGATTGCTGAGTCCTTCGTGGCTCACAGATTCTACACAACACCAGATGCATGTACCGATGAGAACTACACAGGTGGTGGTTCAGAGTTGTATTGGGAGTTCGACAAAGAGCGTGGACGTTACTATGTGTCTTATCCCGACGATCAGTAGTGGCTTCTACTAGGGGCGATCAGGCCTTGTGTTGTTTTATGGTATCTTTCGTTTGGATTTCGTCCGTAGTCGGACTCTGATGTTATCTGGATGATGTATGTTAATGTATAACATTGTGTGACGTGGCGAGTGTAAGCCAACTACTATTTTACTCTTTCATCCCTGCTTTTACATGAGTTGTGCGGAGATACCATACTTGAGATCATTCTAGTATGTGATTATGTCTTTAAGTCGTGCCTCAACACATGAGAGACATAGTCACATACTGGGCATTACAAGTTGGTATCAGAGCCTTCTCCGACCTAGGAGCCCCCTGATTGATCGAATCATTGACGGTTGAGTCTAGGCACACACACAAAAATGTTTTGAGTCACCCCCTTCATCGCTCTGGTGAGGATTCCTGACGTTGTTCTATCTCTTCTACTCTCAAAAATTCACTAATTTTTTTTAGGACCACGCGAGTATTGTTTGGATTGTTCCGATATCTTTGTGAAGAGAACATTGTTCTCGATGCCTCCCGTTATTTAGGGGTTGTGGCATTGTCCCGGGGAGTTGAGCTCCGGGGTGTTGTCGTCACAAATGTATCGCAACGGTTCTAGAATACTTAAGACGGCCGACATCGAAAACTCTTCTATGCGGTTAGTTGTGAGATAACCCCGACATCACCCAGTACTGGGGGGGTATTTCGGGAGTATTGCCATAGCTTGTATAGCGGATGCGTTTCGAAGGTCCGATGTAAACAGTTTCCGAGGATGACTGGTTATGTGTTGAAGGATGGATATAGCTGGATGTAGGATTAGAGTTGAGTGCGCGGTGCTTCCCCTGTATCCCCAACACCAGATTGCATAACCGGAAACCTTCGGGAATTAATTGGTGGGTTCTTCCAGTAGCTCGTAGGCATTCTTCCAACGAGTGCATGGTATGAAGTTCGGGGTTCAACATCGAGTGAAGAGGTTTTATGGGCGTTGTTCCAATCGGGAGTTGCATCTTAAAGGGTCCTTGGCTATGCTGATCCGGGGATTGCAACACCCTTTTGAAACACGTTCCATGAGCATTCAACACGAACATGTGGAACAAAGCTTCTATCATGTATTTTTTCTATATGCTCCTTGTTGTTTTTATTTACCTTTTGTTCTCCCAAGTGGCTTCTCAAGAAGATTGTTGTATCATTAAACTGTGGAGTTCATTCGTTCATTTTGTTCGAATGTTCTTGTGAAGACTTATGTTGCAATTTCTAGCCGTTGATTCAGCTCGTATATATTTCCATCAATGGCTAATAGTTGTCATCTCATTCAGGATGGCTCCTAAGAAGGTTCCCAATCCTAACCAAGAGGGTGAAGAAGAGTGTGTTCCTGAACGTCCTCCTTCCCCTCCTCCTCCATCTGAGGCATGGAGAGCAATTATGCAAGCGACCAACCAGAACACCCAGATGCTCATGCAAATGATGCAGAACTTTCAAGCCAACCAAGCAAATCAAGGCTATCAAGGGAACCAAGGCCAAGGCAATCTGTTCAATCAACCTCACTTTGCGACACTGAACCAATTCCTGGCAAACCAACCGAAGTCGTTCAGTTACTGTGTGGACCCGCTAGATGCTGAAGATTGGATCACAGACATCAAAAAGCACGTTGAATACAGTAACGTGAGACCTGAGGAATATGTCAAGTTTGCCGCTTTCCAACTCAAAGATCAAGCTGCTGATTGGTGGCAACAGTACAAAGATTCCAGAGGTGGTCGTGAGATCTCGTGGACTGATTTCTGCAGAGATTTTCGCTCTCACCACATTCCAACCAGTGTCATTGAAGGCATGCGTGAGCAATTCCGCAACCTGAAGCAAGGCACAATATCCGTCTATCAATACAATGTCAAGTTCCAGAATCTTGCCCGCTATGCGAAGCAAGACATCCCTGATGCCAAGAGCAAGATTTATCAGTTCCGTGGTGGTTTGAAGGATGAACTCCAACTAGCTCTCAACTTGTTCGAGCCGGATGAATTTGACCAATTCTACAATATGACTCTCAAGCAAGAGGCAGCTCAGCTCAAGATTGAAGCTTACAAAAAGAGGATCAGAGATGCTGTTCACTCCTCCTCTTCTTCCCAAGTGGTTGCCAAGCAGCAGAAGTTCTGGCTACCGCCTCCTCCAATGCTCCGTCCTCCAAGCAACAACAAGCACTCAGGTGGTCGTGGTTTCTCCCACCCACCCAACCCAAGCAATCAGTCCAAGCCTTAGTTCCAAGCTCCAAGACCAAGTGTTACTCCTCCTCGTCTAGTTTCTGAGGTCACTTGCTACAAGTGTGGTCTGAAGGGCCACTTTTCCAAAAAGTGCACCAACCAGAGGCGCCTTCTGCCTCCTCCACTTGTCAGCAATGCTATTGTCAAGCACAATCTCAAGCATGCAAGAGTGAACCTGACGAATGCAGCTCAAGCAGAGAATTCTTCTGATGTGATAATTGGTAATCTTCCAGTTAACTCTGAACCGGCAAAAGTGTTATTTGATTTGGGTGCATCACTTTGCTTCATGTCAAGACCATTCTTTGCCAAGCATGAGTTTACCTCTTCACATTTGAGTAAACCTTTGGATATCGTCTCTCCGGGCAAATGTATGAGCTCTAGTTTGGTGGTTCCGGATGTCACTATTCATATGGGTGATTACAGTTTCTTGGTTTCTCCCGTTGTTCTCGGCAACTCCGACATTGATCTTATTCTTGGGATGAATTGGCTCTCCAAGTATGATGCAAACATTGATTGTGCAAATAAGGAAGTCAAGCTTACTCATCCTGACGAAGACGTGATTATCTTCGCAGCTCGAGATAACACAATCAGGCTATTCTCTCTCAATGACAAGGTCGAGATTAATGCCATTTCTCATATTCCGGTGGTTAATGAATATGAAGATGTTTTCCCTGAAGAGCTTCCAGGCATGCATCCCCATCGTCAAGTTGAATTTGTCATTGAACTCGAGCCCGGTACCGAGCCAGCATGTCGGCGTTCGTACAAGCTTTCTCCTGATGAGTTGAAGGATCTGAAGAAACAAATCGATGAGCAAGAATGTATGGGTCTAATCAGGCCTAGTACTTCTCCTTGGGGCTGTGGTGTTCTATTTGTCAAGAAGAAGGATGGCACGGAACGCCTTTGCGTTGATTACCGACCATTGAACAAGAAGACAATAAAGAATAAGTACCCGCTCCCCAATATCAATGAGAGCCTATGGTGTGATCCACGGAACGCACGGAACGCCTTTGCGTTGATTACCGGCCATTGAACAAAATCCCTCCAATACATAGTCCTATCAACATACAACTAACCCTATGGTGTGATCCACGCGCGCGCTCGTATAATGGGCACTAAAAGGCAGCAATATAACCACAAGCAAATTAAACCAATCATAGCAATTCACCAATTACTGAGAGGACAACAATAATCTACTCACACATCATAGGATGGCAACACATCATTGGATAATAATATGAAGCAGAAAGCACCATGTTCAAGTAGAGGGTACAACGAATTGCGGGAAAGTGGACTGTTGTAGATAGATGGGGGAAGGTGATGAAGATGTTGGTGAAGATGACGAAGGTGTTGGTGTAGATCGCCGTCACACGATGATGGCCCCGGCGGCGTTCTGGCACCACCGGGAGAGAGGGGGAGAGGGCCCCCATCCTTCTTATTCTTCTTATTCTTCTTCCTCTTCTTCTTCTTCTTCTTCTTCTTCTTCTTCTTCTTCTTCTTCCTTGACCTTCTCCCTAGATGGGAGAAGGGTTTCCCGTCTGGTCCATGGACTCCATGGCATGGGAGGGGCGAGAGCCCCTCCGAGATTGGATCCGTCTCTCTGTCTCTCTCTATTTCTGCGTTACCAGATTCTGGCCTTTCACCGTTTCTTATATTTCCGAAGATTCGAAACTTCGATTGGGCTGATTTTTTGACACGATTTGTATCCGGATATTGGCTTTCTTGCGGCGAAAGAAGGGCACTAACCGCCTTACGGGGTGGCCACGCGGGCCGAAGGCACGCCTGACCCCCTGGGGCACGCCCCCTGCCTCGTGGCCCCCACGGGCATCGTCTCGCGTTGATTCTTCTTCCCAAAATTCATAAATATTCCAAAAAAAATCTATGTGCGTTTTTATCCTGTTTGGACTCCATTTGATATGGATATTCTGCGAAACAAAAAACATGCAACAAACATGAACTGGCACTGGGCACTGGATCAATATGTTAGTCCCAAAAATAGTATAAAAAGTTGCCAAAAGTATATGAAATTTGTATAATATTGGCATGGAACAATAAAAAATTATAGATACGACGGAGACGTATCAGCATCCCCAAGATTAATTCCTGCTCGTCCTCGAGTAGGTAACTGATAAAAAGATAATTTTTGATGTGGAATGCTACCTAGCATAATCTTGATCATGTAATCTAATCATGGCATGATAATTAAGACACGAGCGATTCAAAGCAATAGTCTATCATTTGACATAAAAGAATTTAATACTTGGGCATCCCAACAAACAATCAAGTCTTTCAAAATATTAATGCTAAAGAACTTTATCCCTACAAACTCATATAGTCTTTTATGCTCCCTTTTCTTAACACAAGGTACCCCTCATGCCCCCGGTGTTAACCAAGCAATTGTTTTCATACTTTACTTTTTCGAACCTTTTCAACTCTTCACGCAATACATGAGCGTGAGCCATGGACATAGCACTATGGGTGGAATATAGGGTGGTAGTAGACAAAAGTAGGGAGAAAGTCTCACATCGACTAGGCAAATAAATGGACTATGGAGATGTGCATCAATTGATATCAATGTGAGTGAGTAGGGATTGCCATGTAATAGATGCACTAGAGCTATAAGTGTATGAAAGCTCAAAAGAAAACTAGTGGGTGTGCATCAACTTGCTTGCTCATGAAGACCTAGGGAATTTGAGGAAGCCCGTCATTGGAATATACAAGCCAAGTTCTATAACGAAAAATTCCCACTAGTATATGAAAGTGACAACATAGGAGACTCTCTATCATGAAGAACATGGTGCTACTTTGAGGCACAAGTGTGGAAAAAAGATAGTAGCATTGTCCCCTTTTTTCTTTTTTCTTGTTTTTGGCCTTCCTATTTTTAATTTGGCATTTCACTTTTTTTAATTTGGCCTCACTTTTTTTGGCCTATCTTTTCTTTTTTTGGGACAATGCTCTAATAATGATGATCATCACACTTTTATTTACTTACAACTCGATATTACAACTCGATACTAGAACAAAAATATGACTCTATATGAATGCCTCCGGCGGTGTACCGGGATGTGCAATGATCTAGCATAGCAATGACATCAAAAAACGGACAAGCCATGAAAACATCATGCTAGCTGTCTTACGGTCATGCAAAACAATTTGACAATGATGGTGCGTGTAATAACAAATGGAACGGTGGAGTTACATGGCAATATATCTCGGAATGGCTATGGAAATGCCATAATAGTTAGGTATGGTGGCTGTTTTGAGGAAGGATATAAGGTGGTTTGATGCGCCGGCGAAAGTTGCTCGGTACTAGAGTGGCTAGCAAGGTGGAAGGGTGAAAGTGCGTATAATCATGGACTCAGCATTAGTCTTAAAGAACTCACATACTTATTGCAAAAAGTTTATTAGCCCTCGAAGCAAAGTACTACGACGCATGCTCCTAGGGGGGAGGTTGGTAGGAGTTAACCATCGCGCTCCCCCGACCTTCACGCAAAGATAAACAATCAAAATACAACGTGCGCCAATTTGGTTACATAGTTAGGAGACCATACGTGCATGCTTCGGGAATCACAAACCTTAACACCAATATTTTTACTAAACCACAATCATTCACTAGTACCTTCCACATATTAGCATCTCTATATCGCAAAACTATTGCAAGGAATCAAACATATCATATTCAGCGATCTACAAGTTTATGCAGGATTTTATGACTAACCATGTGAATGACCAATTCCTGTCAACTCTCTAAATAGATCTAAGTGAAGCAAGAGATTTTTCTACAAATGGTGGTTTTCTATGTGAGGAGAAATAGGTAATCCAAACTTCAAATGATATAAGTGAAGCACATGAAGCATTCTATAAAGTCATACTCAAAAGATATAAGTGAAGTGCAAAGAGCATTCTATAAATCAACCAAGGACTATCTCATACCAGCATGGTGCATTTATTAAAAGGAAAAATAAAAAGCACACGACGCTCCAAGAATTTACGCATATCATGTTAACGAAACGAATCCGAAAACATACCGATACTTGTTGAAGAAAGATGGGATGCCTTCCGGGGCATCCCCAAGCTTAGATGCTTGAGTATCCTTGAATATTTACTTGGGGTGCCTTGGGCATCCCCAAGCTTGAGCTCTTGCCTCTCCTCCTTCTCCTCATATCGAGACCTCCTCGATCTTCGAACACTTCATCCACACAAAACTTAACCAAACTTTCAGTGGTGGGGTTAGTGCATATGATCAATGAAATCTCATCATGTACTGCTCTAACATTATTGTATAATTATGAACAAACATTACCCACTGTATGTTATCACAATTCTATGACCCCAAGTCAATTAGGCTTCAACAAGAATTCAAACATCTGGAAATAATGAAGCTATAACAGCAATCTGTGAAAACAGGACAGTCTGTAGTAATCTGAACATTAACCATACTTATGTAACTCTAAAAATTCTGGCAAAATTAGGAAAAATCAACAATTTGTATAGCAAGACTATGCAAAAAGTTTCAGATCCTTTCGACGTTCCAGTAAATAATGTCAAATCGCGCACTACATCCAAAGTTTCTGTTTTTGCACCGCACAAACCAGCAAGCAGTTTAATCAACCTAAAGGCAAATCTTGGCACATTATTTTTATAATATAATGGAATTGTACAAGAGGATAATTATTTTTATTGAAAAGTTTCTGTAATCAAGGTTCACAAAGTGTCCATGGGCATGAACAAAGTTCAAGGCTAGCTCCCACTTTAACAATGCTCGTCTTTCTCACTTTCGCTTTTCTTTTTGAATAAGTTTTAGGTTCCTCTCATTATTTTATTTTGTTTTTAACCTTTATAAAAGCACACAACATAAATAAATGACTCTCTAAACTTCCGGGTTGTCTCCCTGGCAGCGCTTTCTTTAAAGCCATTAAGCTAGGCATAAAGTGCTCAAGTAATAGATCCACCCGGATCCGAAGGTATATCAAAGCCAATTTTAATTAACAATGATTTGTGATTTAGTAGTGAGCACAAAGTAACATATATCATGCAACAACGAAGTATAACTCTCTTCCTATGCATAGGCATGTCAAAAAAGAACAATTCATGCACACATAGTAAAGGCCAATGGATAGTATAAACAATTTCTTGCAATTTTATCATATTGGAAACATAGAGAGGCGGAGATGTAGTTCCTCTCTCATAATAATTGCAAGTAAGGGCAGCCCATCAATATGTGTAGTAGTAAAACGCAACCCATCAATATAATCCTTAATAAGGGCAAACTTCTCTGATATAGTGTAGTCGGGAGAATTCAAAAAGATAATAGGACTATCATGCGTGGGTGCAATAGCAACAATTTCGTGTTTAACATGGAACTATAGCAAGTTCATATCCATAAGCATAATTCATATTGGCATCATGGCCACAAGCATAGCAAGCATTAATTTCATCAAAAAGGGATATTTCAAACGAATCCAAGGGATCATAGCAATCATCATAGCATTCATCCTTCGGTAAGCACGAAGGGAAATTAAATAATGTATGAGTTGAAGAGTTACTCTCATTAGAAGGTGGGCACGGGTACCTAATCCTCTCTTCCTCCTTTTGTTCTTCGCTCTCCTCCTCATCTTTTTCATCTAATGAGCTCACAGTGTCATCAATTCCTTCTTCCATAGATTCCTGCAAAATATTAGTCTCTTCTTGGACAACGGAGACCTTCTCAATAAATGCATCAATATTGGCATTGTATTCATAATTCTCATAGCAATATTTCAATATAGCAAAATTTTCAGGCTTATAAACATCATCATCAAAAGCTTCATACATTTTAAATAGAGATTCAATTTCATAAGCACCCTTAAAAGCAACGAATTCTTCTATTTGTTCCACATCATAATAATCATATATACCATTAGCATAAGAAGCTAAGGTTTCATCATCATTAAATTTGCATGAAAAGGGAAGGTGTGGAGCCTTCACCCTAGAGCAACAAGTATAACCATATCTCAAGCATAGTTGCCGAGCATACCAATGCAACATATGAATTTGATCCCATAACAATTTCCCTTTATGAGTCAAGCGATAATCCCTAAAGTATTCACGTTGATCCAACATGTCTCCCATTATATAATTGAATGATTTTTTTTTCACGATTATCAAAGTAGTACATAATATCTTTCACATAATGAGCATCGAGGGTTTTAGGAGGTTCCCCATCTCCATGAGTAGCAAGTACACCTATTTTTTTTTGGTATTTCGTGTTCCATATCCATAACAAACGATAGAGAACAACTTAGAACAGCAAATAAAATCTACTTAGTGATCAAGCAAACAAGCACACACGAGAATATTCACCCCACGCTATAACTCGCCGGCAACGACGCCAGAAAAAGGTCTTGATAACCCACAAGTATAGGGGGTCAATTGTAGCCTCTTTTGATGAGTAGGAGTGTCGAACCCAACGAGGAGCTAAAGGTAGAACAAATATTCCCTCAAGTTCTATCGACCACCGATACAACTCTACGCACGCTTGACGTTCGCTTTACCTAGAACAAGTATAAAACTAGAAGTACTTTGTTGGTGTAACGGGATAGGTTTGCAAGAATATAAAGAGCACGTAAATAAAAACTAGGGGCTGTTTAGATAAAGAAGCAATAAATTTAGTATAGCGAGTGTGGAAAAGTGGTTTTAGGAGTTGCAAAATTGTCCCTAAGCAATTGACTACGTTACTAGACCGATAGCAAGTTTTATGTGGGAGAGGCCACTACTAGCATGTCATCCCTGACTTGGAATTCTACGCACTTATGATTGGAACTATTAGCAAGCATCCGCAACTACTAACGTTCATTAAGGTAAAACCCAACCATAGCATTAAGATATATTGGTCCCCCTTCAATCCCGTATGCATCAATTTCTAAGCTAGGTTGAAGCTTTTGTCACTCTTGCCCTCCAATACATAGTCCTATCAACATACAACTAACCCTATGGTGTGGTCCACGCGCGTGCTACCTCTTGAGCTTGCGTTGTATTCCCTCGAAGACGAAAGGGAGATGCATCACAGTAGCGTAAGTATTTCCCTCAGTTTTTAAGAACCAAGGTATCAATCCAGTAGGAGACCACGCGTGAGTCCCTCGCACCTACACAAACAAATAAGAACTTCGCAGCCAACGCGATAAGGGGTTGTCAATCCCTTTACGGTCACTTACGAAAGTGAGATCTGATAGAGATGATAGTTTATATTTTTGGTATTTTTAGTTTAATAAAACAGCAAATAAAAGCGGTAAAAGTAATGTAGATGTAGATTGATATGTTGAGAATAGACCCGGGGGCCATAGTTTTCTCTAGTGGATTCTCTCATGATAGCGATATTCTACGGCGGGTAAACAAATTACTGTCGAGCAATTGATAGAAAAGCGAATAATTATGAGACTATCTAGGCATGATCATTGTATATAGGAATCACGTCTGAGACAAGTAGACCGAAACGATTCTGGATCTACTACTATTACTCCACACATCGACCGCTATCCAGCATGCATCTAGTGTATTGAGTTCATAAGAACATAGTAACGCCCTAAGCAAGATGACATGATGTAGAGGGATAAACTCAAGCAATATGATATAAACCCCATCTTTTTATCCTCGATGGCAACAATACAATACGTGCCTTGCTACCCCTACTGTCACTGGGAAAGGACAGCGCAAGATTGAACCCAAAGCCAAGCACTTCTCCCATTGCAAGAACTATAGATCTAGTAGGCCAAACCAAACCAATAATTCGATGAGACTTGCAAGGATATTATGAGCACACATAAAAAGTTCAGAGAAGAACCAAATATCTTTCATAGATAACCTTGATCATAAACTGACAATTCATCGGATCTCGACAAACACACTGCAAAAAGAGATTACATCGAATAGATCTCCTCGAAGACCGAGGAGAACTTTGTATTGAGATCCAGAGAGAGACAAGAAGATATCTAGATACTAGCTATGGACCCGAAGGTCTGTGGTAAACTACTCACAACTCATGGTGAGGGCGATGATGATGATGATGAAGGCCTCCGTGATGGATCCCCCTTCGGTGGAGCTTCGGAACAGGCTCCAATATGGGATCTCCACGGGAACAGAAGGTACGGTGGTGGAATAAGGGTTTTCTCTTTGTCCACGGAGTTTCTGGGGTACGTAGACTTATATAGGAAAAAGGAGGGCATCGGGGGATGCTCGAGGGGCCCACGAGGTAGGGGCGCGCGCCCCCACCCTCGTGGGCGCCTCGATGCTCCCCTGACGTGGTTCTCAAGTTCCTCGGGCGTGATTTTCTCCAAAAATATCTCTCGCAAAGGTTTCATTCTGTTTGGACTCCATTTGATATTCTTTTTCTGCAAAACCCTGAAATAGGCAAAAAAAAAACAGCAATCTGGACTGGGCCTTTGGGTTAGTAGGTTAGTCCCAGAAATGATATAAAAGTGAATGATAAGGCCCATTAAACATCCAAGACTTCATAAATAATAGCATGGAACAATCAAAAATTATAGATACGTTGGAGACGTATCAGCTAGCGCTCATACGATGGGCACCAAAGGGCAGCAACATAACCACAAGCAAATTAAACCAATCATAGCAATTCAGCAATTACTGATAGGACAACAAAAATCTACTCAGACATCATAGGATGGCAACACATCATTGGATAATAATATGAAGCGTAAAGCACCATGTTCAAGTAGAGGGTACCGCCGATTGCGGGAGAGTGGACCGCTGTAGATAGATGGGGGAAGGTGATGAAGATGTTGCTGAAGATGACAGAGGTGTTGGTGTAGATCGCCGTCACACGATGATGGCCCCGACGGCGTTCCGGCGCCACCGGGAGAGAGGGGGAGAGGGCCCCATCCTCCTCCTTCTTCCTTGACCTTCTCCCTAGATGGGAGAAGGGTTTCCCCTCTGGTCTATGGCCTCCATGGCATGGGAGGGGCGAGAGCCCCTCTGAGATTGGATCTGTCTCTCTGTCTCTCTCTGTTTCTGCGTTCCCAGATTCTGGCCTTTCACCGTTTCTTATATTCCCGGAGATCCTAACTCTGATTGGGCTGAATTTTTGACACAATTTGTATCCGGATATTGGCTTTCTTGCGGCAAAAGAAGGGCACCAACCACCTTATGGGGTGGCCACGAGGGCCCAGGACGCGCCTGACCCCCTGGGGCGCGCCCCCTGCCTCGTGGCCCCCACGGGCATCGTCTCGCGTTGATTCTTCTTCCCAAAATTCATAAATATTCCAAAAAAAAATCTCTGTGCGTTTTATCCCATTTGGACTCTGTTTGATATGGATATTCCGCGAAACAAAAAACATGCAACAAACAGGAACTGGCACTGGGCACCGGATCAATATGTTAGTCCCAAAAATAGTATAAAAAGTTGCCACAAGTATATGAAAGTTGTATAATATTGGCATGGAACAATAAAAAATTATAGATACGACAGAGACGTATCATACTGCAGTGCTCAAATGTCTTTGCCAAGCTTGTTGAAGGTCATGCTCCTCCGGTGAACTTCGAGGTCAATGGGCGGCACTACAATAAGGGATACTACCTAGCAGATGACATCTATCCGAGATGGTCTACATTTGTGAAGACTATCTCAAACCTGTGCGAGGAGGCAAGAACTCCCACTTTGCGAAAGTTCGGGAGGCTTGTAGGAAGGATGTCGAGCGGGCATTTGGTGTGCTCCAATCTCGATTTTGAAGTTGTCCGGTACCCCGCTCCGACCTGGTCGAAATCTCAGGTGTGGGACGTGATGAATTGTTGTGTCATCTTGCACAACATGATCATTGAGAGCGAGCAGGAAGAACTAGTGTTTGACACTGAACCATATTTCAGGCAGGGTCCATTTGCAACAGTTGATCACCAGGTACCGACATCATGGGCTGCCTTCCTCAATATGCATCGGGAGATCCGAGACCCATAGGTGCAACGCGGTCTGGTGGAGCACCTATGAAGGCTCAAGGGCAACACCAAGTTCGATGTGTTTTAATTTGTGTTCAATGCTGCTAGAAAACACCGGTGGTTGCAACCTTAAGAAACGTGTCAGGTTGTCCACGGGTGGTGGTGGTGGAGGGTTGTTGTTGTTGTTGTTGTTCTGATTTTTCTGATTGTTCTGGACAAGAAGTTGCATCAAAGTGTTCTGCTGCTGGATCAACTGAGTGAGCTCAGGGGGAAACTAAAATCTGGGCTCACGTGTCGGAGGCATCTGATGGGTGTAGAAGGAAGAGATTAGAATAGAAATGAGGTCTAAGGGAAATTCACTACCCATATGCACATGAGACAAACACAATCATATCACACCAATCAATTTCAAGCAAGGGCATACAAAGATCTAACTAACGTTACAAAAGTGCTCTAAATTCTACTTTAAGGGGAAAACTACTAGTCATAGAGTGGTCATATAGAAATTTTGATCGGCGGAAGATTCCATGATATCTGCTCCAGCTTCATCTTCATAGTCTTTGTCACTATCATCGGGGTCTGAGTCTGTGTCGTCGATGATGATATAGTCCTCAAAACGAATCTCCTTGGGTTCTTCTTCTTCTTCTTCTCCTCCTGGTGCTGGATCTCCCATGAATACTCCTAGCTTCCTTGTCAAATCATCATTCTTCTCAACAAGTATTGTCATCTCCTCCTCGTATCCGTCACGTGTAGTGTCGTGGACTTGGCATGGCAGATGAACGGTTTAGAGGACTTAGGTGTGGAGCCATCGCGCGGGTTAGCTTGAAGAGGTTAAAGCACACAAAGAACACAAAGGGTTTATACTAGTTCGGCCCCTTCGATGAAGGTAAGAGCCTACGTCTAGTTTGGTTTGGTATTGCTTGGGCATCGATGAACAGGGAGCGGATTGCTGCATGTGTCTCAATGGGTTGTTGCTTGTCCTTGAACCGTTGCCGGGTCGTCCCTTTAAATAGGAGGCGACACCCGGTCCGGTTTATAGAGTCCCGAGGCCGGTTCATAATCGTGTCCGCCTCGGTCTCTACTCTTCCTACCTTATACCTCAAGTTACATGATAGGACGGTTCATAAACCGTAAGCTTTACATATGTGCCCTAAACCTCCACGGGCCGTAACCTCTAACTCATAACCTACTGGGCTTATGATAACACAACTACATTAACGTAATCCGGATCTTCCTAGCCTGTTTATACCTGCTAGTAATTGTCAGGACCCCGATCCTAAGTCACACCGATCTAGCTGTAACACGTCATATCACTTTGCGGCCTCACGCACGGTAACCCCACGGGTGCCACCTTACCTGGCCCGGGACCGTTTGCGCATTTTGGCACACGTATATGACAGTGTCGCTAGCATCCATATGATAGAGAACCCGGGCCGACATGGCTAGTTATAAACCAAAAGTGGCACTAGATTACAGAGACAGGCATCCATGACCCAGCAACGAACGTGTCGGTCATCAATGTATGAACCCAAGTCGTAGCAAGCTACATGGACTTAAAGGAACAACGCGTGACATTTCCCCTAAGGGACAGACACAGGAACGAAGAAGGACACATGCCGGCCAGCCTACGTGTTCCGAGCAGTAGCAAGCTACCAACGGCTCATTGGAATCACTAGGAGGCATTTCCCTGTAAGGTAGGCTACCAAAGGAAAACAACTAGGTGTCGGATCCCACACATATCAAGCATTTCAGACATACACGCAATATGCTCAATATGTGCAAATACAACATTGCATCACAACAGAACTCTATGACTCAAAGTACTTTATTTAAAGGCTCCAAGAGCCATACATAACATATCCATACAGGTAGGGGTCACATGACCCAACACTCAAGTCATACATTCATACAAGCACAAGCGGAAGCTACATGTCTGAGTACAGACAACTTAGAAAATAAAACAGGCTTGGTGTAGCCTGACTATCTACAAGGCCCTTCACAAGCTCCAGATCTCCGTCTGGGTGTCAAGCTACTCGTCGACGTCAACGTCTATGAAGAACCCATCAGCAGGGGCAGGGTTCTCCTCTGCAACAGTTATTAAGCAAACATGAGTACAAAGGTACTCAGCAAGTCTTACCACAGAACCTATCATACATGCAATATTATCAAAGGGGGGTAGTGGAGTTCATAGCAGAATGCCAGCTTTGACCTTGGCTAACCTATACTACAACTCTCAACAGATTGCAAGATGTTACTACGAACACGAGTCCTCTACTCACCACTTCAATACACTACCGAGGATCCTCTTCCGTCATCCTACGGAAGGCCATCCACGGCACTCACACTTATCTTGAGGCTTTTATTAGTATCCATCAACTTGTCTATGAACTATAAGAGCAACCAAGTAGTCCGTTCCGCGAACAACGGCTATTCGAATAGTTTGATAACCCTGCAGGGGTGTACCTCTTCACACACGCTTTCACCACTTATCGTCGTTTACTCGGCGTGTACTCGGCAACCTTCAAGCGGAAGCCCAGCGGGGGTGTCGGCCACGACCTGACTAACTACTCAAGTCTCTCGTCCAGGTTTATCGCCTATTTGGGTTCCATCCATGGGGAGATCCGGCCGGGGTGTCGCTCACGGCCCCAAACGATGTGTACAGGGTTCCCGAGTCACCAAACGGGCAACCGGTACACCGTGCCACGTACCTATCGCATCACAACCCACCCCGAGGGTCAGCGCTGTGCACGACCTCCAGTAAGCTATAAACACCAAAAACTAGTTGCAACTCCTGGACAGAGATCAAGGGTAATTAATAAGCCGAGAGGGTCAATTAAGGATCCCAATGTGTGGTAGTAGCTGTAACTTGAACCACACATACAGATCTCGGGTCCTATGGACGATTCCAATGAAACAACCCACCATGTACTCCTACATGGCCTTTCATCGATACCTTTACCAAGCGTATTCCACACTTCCTTCTCTTTATCGATATGATCATTTCACTCTGATCCATCACCCAGATGGACCAGACCAGACACAACTCTAGGCATAGCAGGCAACATAAACAAATAGCATGGTGGATCACACATCACATGGCTCAATCAACTCCTACACATGCTAGTGGGTTTCAACTATTTACTGTGGCAATGACAGGTCATGCAAGGGAATAGGGTTCAACTACCGCAACAAGTAGCAGTTCACACGCTGTTGTCTTAATGCAGTAAAAGAGAGCAGGAGCGAGAAGATTGGGTTTGTATCGGAATGATCAATGATTGCTTGCCTGACAAAGTGGTTGTCGGGTACTGCTCTTCAACTGGATACGCAGCGGTATCCTCGGGAGCAGAACCTAACACAGAGACTACCGGCGATACAATCATTAACAAACAAATGCAACAATATGATGCATGCTCATGACATGGCAAGATGCATGTGTGTTGGCTAATGCAACTAAAACCAGAAGGGTTTGAACCTATTTGAATCAAAGATTCAAATTGGAGTTCAAACTATTATTTAAATAAGTGCATTATCATGTTTTTGATGTAAACAGCAAGTTAACTTCTTCAAACATGCATGAAACCAGTTCCATTGGAAAGATTGGATTTTTCTGATCATTTTTCATATATAAATCTTTTCCATCTGAGCTATGGTTGATTTTATATGATTTTTAGAAGTTTTGGGTATTTTCTGGAATTTCCTGAATTAATTTTAAATCTAAAAATCCCAGAAAAACCTTTACTGCGTCAGCATGACATCATGCTGACGTCAGTCAGTCAACGGGGCCAGTCCAAGTCAAACCTGACCAGTGGGACCCACTGGTCAGTGTCACAGGAGCTAATTCCGGTCATAACCAGGGTTGACTGGGTTTGACTAAGCAAAAGGGGCCCACTGTCAGTGACTGTGGTGGTTAAGCTAATTACTGTTAGCTCCTAAACAACAAGCCACGTCAGCCCGCCGGAGTTTGGCCGGCGGCGACCATTTCGCACGGCGGTGACTCGTCGGAATCCTTGTTCCGGCAACCATTTGCCGCGCGGATGGGCTCTGTGTGCTCCTGGTGATGCACCGCATCTAATGGTGCCACTGGTTGGTCGAAAGGTCGCCGGAGTTGACGGCGACGAGCTCGTCCGCGGCGGTGCTCGCACGTAGTTGGCCGGGATGGTGTTGTGGTGCACGGTAGGAGGAGTTAAAGCTGGCGTTGGCTTGCTGGTGACCTACTGATCCTAACGGCGTGCTCAGCCACGAGGCACGGTGCCTATGGCCACGGCGGTGAGTTGGCCGGCGGCGGCGATCTTCGGTCAGCAAAGGGGGCGGCGGCTACAAGGCATAAACGGGCCCGTGGAGAGGGGGGGTTCGAAGCGTGAGCTCACAGCGGTCGCAGAGGGCGTCGAAGCGAGCTCGGGGAAGGTCGGACGACGGCGTACGGGCGGCGGCGATCTCCGGTGCCGAAGGTTGAAGACGACGGCGGGGAGGGCGTTGCGGGGCTTCTGGCGTCGTGTGTGTCGGTGGGGAGCTTCGGGGCGATGCGGCGGAGCTAGTGGTGCGTCGGGAAGGCGAGGGAGTGGCGTAGGGCGCGGTGGCAGCGATCGACGGCGACGAGCTCGCTCGGGGGAGCTCGGTGGAGGGGAGAGAGGAGGGGGAAAGACACGGGGGAGAGGGGAAACGGTTGAGGGGTCTGCGTGGCATCGTTCTAGTCCATCCAGAGGGCCGAGGGGCCAGCCAGGCAGGCAGGAGGTGGCCGGCGCGTCGGCGGCGCTCGCCACCGAGCTGCTTCGTGCGCTGGCGCGACGAAGAAGACGGGGAGGCCCCTGGTGGGCTGGGCCGTCTGGGCCAGCAGGTAAGTGGGCTCAGGTAAGTGCTTTCTCCCTTTTTCTTTTTCCTATTTCTTTTTTGTTTCATTTCTTTTGCAGCTTTGTTCAATTAATAAAAATACTAGAGCATTTTTATAACTCATGAAACTTGTCATACCTACTGTATATAATATGAACAGTAGGAAACATTGTAGTTCATGATTATTTGAGCATTTAAAATATTTTATAGCATTTAAATGCCCAAATTCAAATACCATATGATTTAATCCAAAGCCCTAGATTGTCCTAGAAAATTGTGCACCATTTTTGGCAGAGGTTTAAGACCAAGTCATAAATGATGAACATTTTTGAAGGGCATTTTGGGTACATTGGAAAATATTTTATCAAACCCTAGTTGTTTGGAGAGGGGTGCTGGGGTTTCTGTTAATCCCATTTCCAGTTTCTTTGAAAAGTAAACATGATGCACACTCTAGCTAGGTCCTAATGCAAATGCTAACTAGGGATGTGACAACTCACCCCCACTTAAAAGAATCGCGTCCCGAGATTCGGGTTCCTCCGGAAAGAGGGTGGGGTACTCAAGTCGAAGACGATCCTCCCTTTCCCATGTAGCTTCACTCTCGGAATGATGTGACCATTGAACCTTGAGAAACTTGATATTGTGGCGTCGAGTGGTGCGCTCGGTTTGATCAAGAATACGAACGGGGTATTCTCGATATGTGAGATTGTCCTGGAGATCAAGAGTTTCGTGGTCCACTCCGCGGATAGGGTCCGAGAAGCAACGCCTGAGTTGAGAAACGTGGAACACGTCATGAACTCTGGAAAGGTGCAGAGGTAGTTCCAATTGGTAGGCAACTTCTCCTCGTTTGAAAAGAATGCGAAAAGGACCGATGAAACGAGGGGCCAATTTGCCTTTGATACTGAAGCGATGGGTTCCCTTAAGAGGAGTAACCCGAAGGTAAGCCTTATCGCCGACTTCAAAAGTCACAGCCTTATGATGACTATCATATTGGCTCTTCTGGCGAGACTGGGCTGTTTTCAATCTCTCACGAATGATGCGAACTTGCTCTTCTGCTTCCTGAATCATATCCGGGCTAAAGAATTGTCTTTCCCCGGTCTCCGACCAGTTAAGAGGTGTTCGACACCTTCGTCCATATAGAACTTCGAAGGGAGCTTTGCCCAAGCTGGCTTGATAACTATTGTTATAAGCGAATTTGGCAAATGGAAGACACTTTTCCCATTCCATACCGAAAGAAATGACAGAGGCTCGAAGCATGTCTTCCAGAATTTGATTGACTCGTTCCACTTGACCACTTGACTGCGGATGGAAGGCAGTACCGAAAGAGAGATGAGTTCCCATAGCATTCTGGAAACTTTCCCAAAATCGTGAAGTGAAAAGACTTCCACGGTCCGAGTTAATCTCCAACGGCACACCATGAAGTGATACTATTCGAGAGATATATAAGTCTGCTAGCTGGCTAGCGGTAATACTCTCTCGAACAGGCAGAAAATGAGCTACTTTAGAGAGGCGGTCGATAACGACGAAGATATCATTATTCCCTTTCCTGGTCCTGGGAAAACCGGTAATGAAGTCCATACTGACTTTATCCCATTTCCATTCAGGAATAGCTAAAGGTTGAAGGGTGCCAGCAGGCCGTTGATGCTCTGCTTTGACTCGACGACAAACGTCGCAGTTAGCAATGAATTGAGCGATTTCTCTCTTCATCCTAGTCCACCAGAATCTCTGACGTAGATCCTGATACATTTTAGTACTACCGGGATGAATCGTGAGAGGAGATTCATGAGCCTCCTTAAGAATCATTTGTCGTAGTTGTGGTTTCTTGGGTACCACCAAGCGGCTCTCGAAGTACACTACACCTCGATCATCCATAGAGAAACTTCTAGCAACTCCGCTAGCAATGTTCTCCTTGATCCGAGATATGCCTTTATCATACCGCTGGACAACTATGATTTGATCCATAAGGGTAGGTTTCGCCACCAAGGTGGAAAGGAATCCTCGAGGAACAATGTGAAGGTTAAGCTTACGAAATTCCTCGTGGAGAAGTGGTTGACTTTGTTGTAACATTAAGTTGTTACAATATGACTTACGACTTAGTGCATCAGCCATGACATTGGCTTTTCCAGGGGTATAAGTGATTCCTAAGTCGTAGTCGGTGAGCAACTCAACCCAACGTCTTTGCCTGAGATTTAGATCCGGTTGGGTGAAGATATACTTCAAACTTTGGTGATCAGTGAAGATTTCACAGCGATTACCAAGGAGGTAATGTCGCCATGTTTTGAGTGCATGGACTACAGCTACAAGCTCTAGATCATGAGTAGGATAGTTATCCTCGTGTGGACGCAACTGTCGAGATGCGTATGCAATCACTTGACGATCTTGCATGAGAATGCAACCTAGTCCTTGTCGCGAGGCGTCGCAATAGATTATAAAATCCTTGGAAAAATCTGGTGGTACCAGTACAGGTGCAGATGTCAGGCGTCTTTTCAGTTCCTGAAAACTGGACTCGCACTGTGGGGTCCACTCAAACTTTTTATCTTTCTTGAGGAGTTCGGTTAGAGGTTTAGCAACCTTGGAGAAATTCTCGACGAAGCGTCGGCAATAGCTCGCTAAGCCAAGAAAACTCCTCACTTGCTTGACCGATTCAGGGGGAGTCCAATCAAGTACGGCTTGAACTCGCTCGGGATTGACAGCAATACCCTTGCCAGAGATCACATGACCTAAATAGGTTACTTCTGGCAACCAAAATTCACACTTGGAGAATTTGGCATAAAGGCAGTGCTCTCGAAGTTTCGTCAATACCAGCCTTAAATGCTCGGCATGATCTTCCTTGTTCTTGGAATAGATGAGTATATCATCGAGGTATACCACGACGAATTTATCCAAATACTCCATGAATATAGAATTCATTAACCGAGAAAAGGTAGCTGGGGCATTGGTTAATCCGAAGGACATAACGGTGTACTCATATTGGCCATAACGAGTAACAAAAGCCGTTTTAGGAATGTCCCCATTCTTGATTTTGATTTGATGGTAGCCCAACCTCAAATCCATCTTAGAGAAGACTGAGGATCCAGCGAGCTGATCATACAGGTCGTTGATCCTGGGGAGCGGATACTTATTCTTTATGGTGACCAGATTGACAGGTCGGTAATCTACAACCATCCGCTCCGTTCCATCCTTCTTCTTGACGAAGAGGACGGGGCAAGCCCAAGGGGAAGAACTAGGACGGATGAAACCTTTCTGCAAGGACTCATCGAGTTGTTTCTTTAGCTCAGCTAATTCTAGTGGTGCCATCTTATAAGGTCTCCTAGAGATTGGGACAGTTCCTGGGATAAGATCTATCACGAACTCGACATCTCTGTCAGGTGGAATTCCTGGCAGTTCTTCTGGAAAAACATCCGGGAAGTCACGGACTACCGGGATATCTTCGAGTTCTGGTAGAGGGCTGGCATTAAGAGAGTAGAGCTGACGCTCAGCCATTCGAGTCAAGACATTGACTATCTTGCTGGATGGATGTGTAAGTTGAACGGTCCTAGTAAAGCAATCAATTTTGGCATAATGAATTGTCATCCAATCCATACCCAAAATGATGTTTATGTCCGAGGACTTGAGGGCGATTAAAGATGCTAGGAAAACAAGTCTATCGACAAGGATTTCATTTCCATGGCTTACCCTAGAGGTTTGCCACTTTGAACCAGGAGTTTGAATAACCATGGAAGTAGGCATGTCACAAAAAGTCATGTTGTGCAATCGAGCATAGCTCTCAGATATGAACGAATGGGATGCTCCAGTATCGAAAAGAACAGATGCCGGATGGCAGTTTACGAGAAGCGTACCAAGGACGACGTTAGGATCCTCATAAGCTTCCTCGGCAGAGACATAGTTGACATGACCACGTGTAGTGGGGATTGGCTTGACATAATTCACCTTGCCGGTTGGTTTACCACGGCCAACGGGTTTTCCTGGTTGGTTCTGGGGACACTCACGCATGTAGTGCCCCGGTTCTCCACACTTGAAACATGTCACAGTGGTGGTGCGTTGAGCAAAGTTGGAAGGTGGTCCTCCATGGGTCTTAGCAGGTGCAAACTGTTGAGTTGGGCGAGGTGCCTCATAGGATGGCCTCGGTGTGTACTTGGGTGGCAGAGCAGTGTTAGGAACCCACACACGGCGCTTGTGAGAGCCAGAGCCGGATGAGGAACCAAAATCTCGATTATGCTTACGGGTGGCCTCGAAGTCGGTCTGGCCTGTTTCAGCACTGATAGCCTTGTTTACCAACTTCTGGAAGGAAGTGCACTCGTGCAGACGTAGATCTCGGCGGAGTTCAGGGCTGAGTCCCTTGCGGAACCTCGCCTGCTTCTTGGCATCGGTGGATACTTCTTCAGGTGCATAGCGTGCCAAGTTGCCAAACTCGCGACTATAACCATCCACAGTTAAACGGCCCTGGGTGAAATTGCAGAATTCCTCCCACTTGCGATCCATGAGACCTTCCGGAATGTGGTGTTCACGGAATGCCTCACTGAACTCAACCCAGGTAGTGACTTGGCCAGCAGGACGCATAGCTTCAAAGTTTTCCCACCAAAGACTGGCAGGGCCCTCAAGATGGTAGGCGGCGTAGATAACCTTGTCAGCTTCGGCCACACGGGCAGAGTGTAGCTTGTGGGTAATACTACGTAGCCAGTCATCAGCATCCAAAGGTTCAGTGGAGTGATGGAACTTCGGTGGACACATCTTGATAAAATCGTGGATTGACACCACGTCATTCCTCTGGCGGAACCCAGTGTTCTGCTCTATGCGTTCCAGCAGACGGTTGGTCTCTCTCTTGTTCCGTTCTGCTTCAAGCATAACTTCCGCCAAGGAGGGTGGCTGGGGCAGATTCCCATCTCTAGCCCCACTAGCCTCACCCTGCTCCTGAGTAGCAGGTGTGCTGCGAGTGTTGACCATCCTAGGAAAACAAAACAACGGTTTAGACAAGGATGGCAAAAATTTGACATAGAAGTGCAGAATGTAATGGATGACACGGAATGCAAGGATGTTCATCCGTACGACATGGCAATATAGGAACTGCTATATATACACCAGTGGTCATACACACCATACAAAGTTTAGTACAAGCCAAGGCTAAAGTACAACTGCGGTGAAAGACGATACATCCCATCAGAGGCATTCCAAGCTCCTATACATTATTTAACTACACCTCCGGAACTCAGTACACACTAAGTCATATTCCACAAGACGCGCAGGACTGTGGAAATACAACTACTACAATACTACTACAACCACGGCCTAGCTCAGACATTCGCGTAGTAATCCTCGTAAAGATTACCACCATAGCCTGGAAGTGGAACAGATGGATCTTGGAACTCGCGAGCACTCGAAGGCTGTGGACCATAGGGGCATGGGTGTGGTCTCGGTCCCGATGCTGGTGGTAACCGACGCCCACGTGGAGGTGTAATACCCCCAACGTCACGCCATTCCATGCGATCAGGCAAACGAGTCCGCACGGGGTATAAATCCCGCATGTCCAGATATCCGGCGTGCACAGCAGGTGCAAGCCGTGTCAAAGTAGTCCAGTGGGCGGCTCGAATGTTATACAGCTCCATTCGGAGGGCACGGACCTCACGGTCCCTATCCTCCAGCATCTGAACAGTGGTCTGAAGCAGTGGCTCTTCATGAGCAGCATCGGTATACAGACCAGTGTAGTAGCCTTCCTCTCCGGGAAGTGAGGCTGGCATGTAACAGAACTCAGTGTTCAGCAACAGGGCATGCCTAGCACAGAGAATGGTCATCATCGAATAAGCGGCATCCTGCACTGCCATCTCGATGGTAACCCCGAGTCCATAAGACCAATGGATGGGGTCATTAGCTCTAGGATATGAGGGGTATATCCGGACTGTGCAGAAATACTGACTCTGATTAAAATCCCGGTACTGTTCCTCCACGGTGTATTCAGGATACCAGCGATAACCGGTCTCAGTCATCACACGGACTAACATGGCCGTGTGACCGGGCACATTAATGCACCGAGTCAAACGAACCACTTGGTGAGGGATGCGACCAGACATCTGAAACACGGAATAATGCAAAGGCATTAGTGTTTCTGGAAAAAATCGGGCAGCATAACAACTGTAAATGCTCAAACAAAGATTTGAGACATCATACAAATGATAGCATAGCCACTCAACAATTCCATATCAAGGTTCCGGTCCAATAATCATCATACTAGAAAGGATAGAAACTGAACTGAGGCTTGAAACCAACAATCCTAAAAGTCTACGGATTAGTAACACGTGAACCTAGAAAGGATAAGAGGCCTAGTCCTAGATCCCCGTAGAAAGAATAGACTGACTCAGATCAGAAGGGCATAAGGTAAAGGAGTAAAAAGAGCCTTACGTTCCCTTCCACAATCAATTCCCCTACATATAACTAAGAATTTTTCTAGACTCAACATCGACCAGTTTGGCTTGAGAAACCTACAGGCAGTCCAGCTCTAATGCCAACGCTGTCAGGACCCCGATCCTAAGTCACACCGATCTAGTTGTAACACGTCATATCACTTTGCGGCCTCACGCACGGTAACCCCACGGGTGCCACCTTACCTGGCCCGGGACCGTTTGCGCATTTTGGCACACGTATATGACAGTGTCGCTAGCATCCATATGACAGAGAACCCGGGTCGACATGGCTAGTTATAAACCAAAAGTGGCACTAGATTACAGAGACAGGCATCCATGACCCAGCAACGAACGTGTCGGTCATCAACGTATGAACCCAAGTCGTAGCAAGCTACATGGACTTAAAGGAACAACGCGTGACATTTCCCCTAAGGGACAGACACAGGAACGAAGAAGGACACATGTCGGCCAGCCTACGTGTTCCGAGCAGTAGCAAGCTACCAACGGCTCATTGGAATCACTAGGAGGCATTTCCCTGTAAGGTAGGCTACCAAAGGAAAACAACTAGGTGTCGGATCCCACACATATCAAGCATTTCATACATACACGCAATATGCTCAATATGTGCAAATACAACATTGCATCACAACAGAACTCTATGACTCAAAGTACTTTATTTAAAGGCTCCAAGAGCCATACATACCATATCCATACAGGTAGGGGTCACATGACCCAACACTCAAGTCATACAGTCATACAAGCACAAGCGGAAGCTACATGTCTGAGTACAGACAACTTAGAAAATAAAACATGCTTGGTGTAGCCTGACTATCTACAAGGCCCTTCACAAGCTCCAGATCTCCGTCTGGGTGTCAAGCTACTCGTCGACGTCAACGTCTATGTAGAACCCATCAGCAGGGGCAGGGTTCTCCTCTGCAACAGTTATTAAGCAAACATGAGTACAAAGGTACTCAGCAAGTCTTACCACAGAACCTATCATACATGCAATATTATCAAAGGGGGGTAGTGGAGTTCATAGTAAAATGCCAGCTTTGACCTTGGCTAACCTATACTACAACTCTCAACAGATTGCAAGATGTTACTACGAACACGAGTCCTCTACTCACCACTTCAATACACTACCGAGGATCCTCTTCCGTCATCCTACGGAAGGCCATCCACGGCACTCACACTTATCTTGAGGCTTTTATTAGTATCCATCAACTTGTCTATGAACTGTAAGAGCAACCAAGTAGTCCGTACCGCGAACAATGGCTATTCGAATAGTTTGATAACCCTGCAGGGGTGTACCTCTTCACACACGCTTTCACCACTTATCGCCGTTTACACGGCGTGTACTCGGCAACCTTCAAGCGGAAGCCCAGCGGGGGTGTCGGCCACGACCTGACTAACTACTCAAGTCTCTCGTCCAGGTTTATCGCCTATTTGGGTTCCATCCGTGGGGAGATCCGGCCGGGGTGTCGCTCACGGCCCCAAACGATGTGTACAGGGTTCCCGAGTCACCAAACGGGCAACCGGTACACCGTGCCACGTACCTGTCGCATCACAACCCACCCCGAGGGTCAGCGCTGTGCACGACCTCCAGTAAGCTATAAACACCAGAAACTAGTTGCAACTCCTGGACAGAGATCAAGGGTAATTAATAAGCCGAGAGGGTCAATTAAGGATCCCAATGTGTGGTAGTAGCTGTAACTTGAACCACACATACAGATCTCGGGTCCTATGGACGATTCCAATGAAACAACCCACCATGTACTCCTACATGGCCTTTCATCGATACCTTTACCAAGCGTATTCCACACTTCCTTCTCTTTATCGATATGATCATTTCACTCTGATCCATCACCCAGATGGACCAGACCAGACACAACTCTAGGCATAGCAGGCAACATAAACAAATAGCATGGTGGATCATACATCACATGGCTCAATCAACTCCTACACATGCTAGTGGGTTTCAACTATTTACTGTGGCAATGACAGGTCATGCAAGGGAATAGGGTTCAACTACCGTAGCAAGTAGCAGTTCACACGCTGTTGTCTTAATGCAGTAAAAGAGAGCAGGAGCGAGAAGATTGGGTTTGTATCGGAATGATCAATGATTGCTTGCCTGACAAAGTGGTTGTCGGGTACTGCTCTTCAACTGGATACGCAGCGGTATCCTCGGGAGCAGAACCTAACACAGAGAATACCGGCGATACAATCATTAACAAACAAATGCAACAATATGATGCATGCTCATGACATGGCAAGATGCATGTGTCTTGGCTAATGCAACTAAAACCATAAGGGTTTGAACCTATTTGAATCAAAGATTCAAATTGGAGTTCAAACTATTATTTAAATAAGTGCATTATCATGTTTTTGATGTAAACAGCAAGTTAACTTCTTCAAACATGCATGAAACCAGTGCCATTGGAAAGATTGGATTTTTCTGATCATTTTTCATATATAAATCTTTTCCATCTGAGCTATGGTTGATTTTATATGATTTTTAGAAGTTTTGGGTATTTTCTGGAATTTCCTGAATTAATTTTAAATCTAAAAATCCCAGAAAAACCTTTACTGCGTCAGCATGACATCATGCTGACGTCAGTCAGTCAACAGGGCCAGTCCAAGTCAAACCTGACCAGTGGGACCCACTGGTCAGTGTCACAGGAGCTAATTCCGGTCATAACCAGGGTTGACTGGGTTTGACTAAGCAAAAGGGGCCCACTGTCAGTGACTGTGGTGGTTAAGCTAATTACTGTTAGCTCCTAAACAACAGGCCACGTCAGCCCGTCGGAGTTTGGCCAGCGGCGACCATTTCGCACTGCGGTGACTCGTCGGAATCCTTGTTCCGGCAACCATTTGCCGCGCGGATGGGCTCTGTGTGCTCCTGGTGATGCACCGCATCTAATGGTGCCACTGGTTGGTCGAAAGGTCGCCGGAGTTGACGGCGACGAGCTCGTCCGTGGCGGTGCTCGCACGGAGTTGGCCGGGATGGTGTTGTGGTGCACGGTTGGAGGAGTTAAAGCTGGCGTTGGCTTGCTGGTGACCTACTGATCCTAACGGCGTGCTCAGCCACGAGGCACGGTGCCTATGGCCACGGCGGCGAGTTGGCCGGCGGCGGTGATCTTCGGTCAGCAAAGGGGGCGGCGGCTACAAGGCATAAACGGGCCCGTGGAGTGGGGGGTTCGAAGCGTGAGCTCACAGCGGTCGCAGAGGGCGTCGAAGCGAGCTCGGGGAAGGTCGGACGACGGCGTACGGGCGGCGGCGATCTCCGGTGCCGAAGGTTGAAGACGACGGCGGGGAGGTCGTTGCGGGGCTTCTGGCGTCGTGTGCATCGGTGGGGAGCTTCGGGGCGATGCGGCGGAGCTAGTGGTGCGTCGGGAAGGCGAGGGAGTGGCGTAGGGCGCGATGGCAGCGATCGACGGCGACGAGCTCGCTCGGGGGAGCTCGGCGGAGGGGAGAGAGGAGGGGGAAAGACACAGGGGAGAGGGGAAACGGTCGAGGGGTCTGCGTGGCGTCGTTCTAGTCCATCCAGAGGGCCGAGGGGCCAGCCAGGCAGGCAGGAGGTGGCCGGCGCATCGGCGGCGCTCGCCACCGAGCTGCTTCGTGCGCTGGCGCGACGAAGAAGACGGGGATGCCCCTGGTGGGCTGGGCCGTCTGGGCCAGCAGGTAAGTGGGCTCAGGTAAGTGCTTTCTCCCTTTTTCTTTTTCCTATTTCTTTTCTATTTCATTTCTTTTGCAGCTTTGTTCAATTAATAAAAATACTAGAGCATTTTTATAACTCATGAAACTTGTCATACCTACTGTATATAATATGAACAGTAGGAAACATTGTAGTTCATGATATTTGAGCATTTAAAATATTTTATAGCATTTAAATGCCCAAATTCAAATACCATATGATTTAATCCAAAGCCCTAGGGTGTCCTAGAAAATTGTGCACCATTTTTGGCAGATGTTTAAGACCAAGTCATAAATGATGAACATTTTTGAAGGGCATTTTGGGTACATTGGAAAATATTTTATCAAACCCTAGTTGTTAGGAGAGGGGTGCTGGGGTTTCTGTTAATCCCATTTCCAGTTTCTTTGAAAAGTAAACATGATGCACACTCTAGCTAGGTCCTAATGCAAATGCTAACTAGGGATGTGACAGTAATATCCCTGACATTAGGCCCCAAATTGATTTGAACTTGTTCATGTCAGTCTTCTAAGTCTTTGCATAAATTTCCTCTCTGTAGCTTCTCTGCTTTGTAAACCGGCTATGACGTCATCTCCAGAAATCATCTCAATCTGTCGTGACATCACCTCCGCATTTATTGCTCACCGCTATTTGTTACCTTTGTTTAAAGGCTATCCCGAAGATCGAGGCGACAACGGAATCTTTATCCAATCTCTGACCTCCTTGATTCCCGCGCTTGCCGTTTCACCTCACCAGCTTTATAAATACCGCTGAGCCCTGTCCTTTTTCTTCCTTCCGCACTTCTTCTTCCTCCGTCGCCCGAAGCTCCGCCGCCGTCTTCAAGCCCGTCGTCGTCGTCAAGCCAGGCCGCTGCATCACCCTGAAACGTGTACAGAGTACTCCGCCGCCGTCTCCTTCTTTCTCAGGTACTCCTTTCTTCTCATTGTAGATCTTAATCTAGGGTTCCTCCATAGCCTCCGCCATGACGTGTTGAAGCTTTGATGTTCATCCCTGTGGGTTACGTTTGCCGTAGATTCAAACCTTGGATTCGTTTTGAATGCGCTCCTGCTCCGTAGTTTAAACCTTAGATTCAAACCTTTGATTTAAACCTTAGATTCATTTGGTCTGTAGAAACCCTTCGTGGTTCTTCCTGTATAAGCAAAGCATATATTTCATCTTTTTCTTACGTCTCAGATCCATTTTTACTTTAGCCTTCTGTAGAAACATGTTTCTTCGTCTTGTAGATCTCTAAGCTACTCACCGGTTTAACCAATCATATGTTCCTCTTGTAAAGAATTAGTCATAAGCCCGACGGTTTAGCCTCCTCTTTTATGTTATCATAAATCGGTAGTAGTTCGTTTCACATCTGCTTCCGGGTTGTCAATGCCATTAGTCCCTTGTCTAAACCGTCGATATAATTTGATGATACACTCCGGTTTATGCTTCGGTACATAGTAATCCGGATTTTGCACTGTATCTTTCAGCGTTTCCTTTAGTCAAGATGGCTGCCAAGCAGTTCGTTTGTTGCAACTGGGCTCCTTCCCGCATTACGGAAGAGGACTTAACCAACGCCGCTTCAATTGGTCTTCTGGGCCCCCAAGCGGTTCTGAAATGGCGGCCCCAGGAGATGAGTGTCCCCCTACCCCTAAAGAAGGAGAACTCATCGTTTTCTTTGATCACATGGCCCGGGGTTTTAGTCCTCCCGGTTCAAAAAAATTCCGGGATGTGCTGGCCGCTTTTTAGCTCCATCCTCAAGATATAGGTCCGAATTCTATATCAAATGCCTGCAATTTTCAAGTCTTCTCAGAAGCATACCTTCAAGAAGAACCATCAGTGGATTTGTTGCGGGACTTTTTCCACTTAAACCGGCGGACAGAGTTTACTGCCGGACCGCATCAAGAGTTGGTCGGTGTTAGTATTCAGAAGAGAAGAGATGTGACCTTCCCTCACGCTGCTCTCCATACACACCCCAAGGAATGGAACCAATCATGGTTCTATTGCAAAGACACCTCTCCTGAAGAAGAAAACCCACTGCCGGGTTACCGTGCACATCGTCTACCTGAGGATCATCCCCTGCCGCAGTGGCTCAGTTCTTCAGAGCGGGCCCGATTTGCCCCTTGGCTTGCCAAGCTTAGGGCCTTTATGGCCAATGGTTTAACTGGAGTAGATTTCGTTCGTTGTTGGCTTGCCTGGAGCATCCTTCCACTGAGCCGGCGCTCCGGCCTGATGTGTGAGTATACCGGAAAAACGGATGACCCTCAACGCCACATTGACATAATGCTTCCTGAGAAAGAAGTCACTGAATCCGCAAAGAAAATGCTCAACATCTCCCTAGAAGAGTGCAGCCAGACCGGATTGGCTCCATTCTATGAGAACAACAAACCGCCAGCGGTAAGTTCTTTCTGACCTCTTCTGCTTTTTCTGATCCGTTCATATTAATTGTCTTCTATTTATTTTTCATCTCCTGCACAGGCCAATGACCCCTTCTGGAAGAGAAAGCCTCAGGATAAGTCAGGCAAGCAGCCACGCCGGAAGACGTATGCTGTCAAGAAGAAAAAGGCGGCTGCTGCCTCCGGTTCACATCCTGAGGAAGATGATCCGGATTCCGAGGTATGACTTGATCCTGATATGTTTTAATCTCCCTTTATCCAAATTTATGTTAACAGTGTCTTTCCACAGGATTTGGCTGAAGGAAGTAAAGCGGCAGAAGTTGAGGTAATCTCTCTTTCTTCAGACTCTGAACCGCCGGTGCCCAAAATTCGTCGGGCGTCTCGGAAATACCCTTTTTCTCATCCTTACGCTCAACTGGACCCCAAATTTCTTTTGAAGAAACAGCAGCATGAAGCACGCCGGACTACGCGCCATAGTGGCCATGTAGTAGAATCTTCCGGAATATCTCTTACTCCGGCTCGCAGGCGCCGCTCTGAGGTTTTACTTTTTCCAACTCTTCTCCATCAAAAGGCCGGACTTATACATAAACCGCTTAAACCGTCTGATCCTAACTATCAGGAGACTCCTTTGTCCTCTTCTGGTGAATCGGCTGCTACACAGGTCCCTGTACTGAAGACCGTGCCTGGGTAAGTCCCTTTCAACATCCGGTTTATTTTTGTATTTGTACCTTGATGATTCTCATTGTTCCTTCAATTTTCTCCAGCAAGCCCAAGCCTAGCAAGAAGGCGAAAGCCACCAAAGCGGCTAACGAGACTGTTACCGCTGAACCGGCAGCTGATCCGGACGAAGTCATCCCTCCAGAGAACGAACCTGCAGCTCAGCTTGACGATCCTATTCCCATGGATCACAATGACATTGTTGCCCCAGAAGATACCAATGTGGAAAATGTAGTTGAACCGGCGAGTCCTGTCCGGGTTAGCCCTCCTCGGACTAACCTGGCTCCTGTTAGCCCGGCCCCTACTATTGCTCCTTCTCAGCCAACCACTGCCTCTTCTCCGGATGTTTAGATAACCGGGATAGGTTTTACTGCTCCTGCTGAGTCTATCATCTTGGCCAAGCATACTGCTAAAGAGGAGAAGCTTCAACAAGAAAAGGGCAAGTGGAGCACGGACTTGTCCAGCTATGCCCAATTGAGTGCCCAGGAACTTTATTCCGGGTATTTGAACCGGCTTCATACCAGCCGTTATTATGAAGTGGGCTTGGTTAATATGATGAAGGATAAGTACGAGGTAACTTCCTTCACTTGTCTTTGTTTTGTATTCTTTGTACTTCTGTCTTTATGCCATAGTAGCCCCCAAGTACCGATTTAGCTTCTTTGTAGGTAAACCGATACTTCCAATGTATGCAGAATGAACTTACATTAACCCCCAAGTGCCAGGGGCATAACTTGTTTTATGTGCTTGGGACTTGTCTGAATTTCTCTTTTAATACTTCAACTGCACATTAGCCCCCAAGTGTCAAGTGGATAACTTGTTTATATGCTTGAGACTTGTCTGAATTGCCTTCTACTCCACTTGATTTCCTTGTAGGCTGACTTGACCAGGAGGGCTACAGAGGTAACTGAGCTCCGGAACAGACTGGACGCTACTGAAACTGCGGCTGCCAAAGCTAAGGAAGAGCTTGCTCTGAACTTAACCAGCGCCGAAAAGTTTTAAAAGGATTTTGAAGCGGAGCGGTCCGCCTGGGAGGTGCAGAGGAATGCTCTTGAGAAAAAAGCAAAGGATGCTCAAGCTGCCCTTAATCCGGTGACACGAGAGCTGACCGGTTTGAGACAGCAAATAGAACTTATGACCTCTGCTGTCTTTGGTGAGCACTCAATTTGCCTATGTTTTCTTCTCTACAATCTTTGTTCCGCTCCGGTTTAACTTCAATAATCTTATCCAGGGCGACGCATAACCCATCTTGGGGATGACATCCGGAAGAAACTCAAGGCCTCTTATACTCTGGTTGAGCAGCTGTATTCCAGCGCTCAAAGGATTATAAGTGCGATGTCCCATCAAAAAGCGGCCCCCACTACTATCCAAGGTACTTTGGAGAAGCTATCTATATTGCCTGTACGCTTGGAAGAAGTGAAGAAATCTGCTGCACGGGCCGGCTCTCTTGTAGCACTAACTAGGGCCAAGGCATGGGTTCCGGATTTTGATCCGGAGGAAGCTATGAACGGATACCCCAGTAATAAGGAAGATGGATCTGCCTTCTCTGGCAAGGACCTCCGTGCGTTAACCAAGGAGATGCGTCCTCTTGCCAGCAATCTTGCTGATGAAGCGGATCTGACCAGGTATCATCCGGCATATGACTTAGAAAATGAACGGGTGGACCAGCCGGTTTATGATACCGAGAATCTGATCCCGCCAGTGCGTGCCCATACTTTCGCTCCAGATATTGATCCGTCCGATCTTATTACTGAGGAAATGTACTTCCATGCACTATCCAAGATCGACTGGCGTGTTCCTGACTTCCAGCCACTTCAAGAAGACGAAGAAGTTCCGGAACAAGCCAATCCTCAGCCTTCACAACAGGAAGAAGCCTAAGCCGCTCAGTTTAACTCTTAGCTGCTGTAATCTGTTGCCAGAAAATTTCAATCCGTTCAGGCCTGCAAGTGCCTTGTAATAGGATAGTTCGAAACATTGTCTGTCTCAATTCGGATGTCACAGCTTAACTTGGTGTCTTCCAATTTTAATCCTTTGCCTGCTATGGTTGATCCGTTTATGTTATCTGTATCTGCATAAACAAAGCTCAAAGATGTCCTGGCGGTTTACCACCGGACCAATTATATTGCTCCCATGGGCATATATTGAAAGAGTATCTACTTTATACCCAAAAATACTTCATACCTTTAATTAAGTGTGCTTGACATCCTTAATCCGGTAGGCGTTATTGAATGTGTGGACTTTGATGAGGCTCTTGGCCCTCTTGGCGTTTGCCCAATGATTGTTCCCGGTTATGATAAACGCCGGTTTAAATCATGTTGGTATTCTATGACCCAGACTTTTGTAGATATGTGGTTAATTTTGAAGTTGGCCAGTTCCAGATCAAAAACCACGGAAAACTTTAAAAAATCACAAAGCACAAAACACAGAACACTGTTGCAAATAAGAACATGTAGTCGAGGCTTTTTGCGAGCTGCCAGACTCCATATTTTCCAATCAATGGATGTGACCCAAGGAGCTATGATTCATTTTGCCAATCAATGGACGTGATCCAAGGAGCTATGATTCATTTTGCCAATCAATGGGTGTAATCCAAGGAGCAGTGATTTCTTTTGCCAATCAATGGATATAATCCAAGGAGCAAGAACTTATTTTGCCAATCAATGGATGTAATCCAAGGGGCGATGATTTCTTTTGCCAATCAATGGATGTAATCCAAGGAGCAAGAACGTATTTTGCCAATCAATGGATGTAATCCAAGGGGCGATGATTTCTTTTGCCAATCAATGGATGTAATCCAAGGAGCAAGAACATATTTTGCCAATCAATGGATGTAATCTAAGGGGCGATGATTTATTTTGCCAATCAATGGATGTAATCCAAGGAGCAAGAACATATTTTGCCAATCAATGGATGTAATCCAAAGGGAGATGATTCGAAGACGATCATATAAACCGAACCAGAAGGGATGAAGCGAGGATTCGCATGTGATCCATAGCCCCCTAGTGACCGTGGAGGTAGGGTACCTATGAAAGAGTTGCGCTTGAAAGGCAAGTCCTGGTTGGTCCCTTATAGAATTGTCCTGCATAGCAAAATAGACTGAGCAAAGCATCTGAGTTAACTCTCATAAGACACTTATTTAGAAGAAAAAAGGATGATCCCCCGGTTTACCAGGGGTGCCGGTTTATTTATTAATCATCATATATACAGGATACATGAAGCGGAGCTCATGGCTCAAGTGTAGTAAGGCCGTAGAAGAGCAATATTCCATGGCCTCTTCGTCTCTTCCTCTGCTGTCCGTGAGTCTTTGTGTTCTCGAACGTCCACCAGGTAGTATGAACCGTTGTGTAGGTTCTTGCTGACCACAAAGGGTCCTTCCCAAGGTGGGGATAGCTTGTGCATATCTGTCTGGTCTTGTATAAGCCGGAGTACCAGGTCCCCCTCCTGGAACGTCCTGGTCTTAACCCGGCGACTGTGATATCTGTGCAGGTCCTGCTGATAAATTGCGGATCGTGCTGCTGCTATGTCACGCTCTTCATCCAGTCGGTCTAAGCTGTCCTGTCTTGCTTGCTCATTGGCCGCTTCAACATAAGCTGCCACCCGTGGTGAGTCATGCCGGATATCACTTGGAAGAACCGCTTCAGCACCGTACACCATGAAGAAGGGCGTATAACCTGTAGACCTGTTAGGCGTAGTGTTGATGCTCCAGAGGACAGAAGGCAATTCCTCAACCCAGCACCCTAACGTTCTTTGCAAGGGAGTCATAAGCCGGGGCTTGATGCCTCGCAAAATCTCTTGGTTGGCCCTTTCAGCTTGACCATTGGATTGAGGGTGAGCTACTGAAGACACATCCAGGCGAATATGTTCCCTTTGGCAAAACTCTTCCATCTCTCCTTTAGATTGATTGGTGCCATTATCAGTGATAATGCTGTGTGGAAAGCCAACCCGGAAAATTACCTTCTTGATGAATTTAACCGCTATTGCCGCATCACACTTACTGACAGGCTCTGCCTCAATCCACTTTGTAAATTTGTCCACTGCCACCAACAGGTGAGTTTTTTGATCTTGGAATCGTTTAAAAGGCCCAACCATATCAAGCCCCCAAGTCGCAAACGGCCAAGTAATTGGAATCATCCGTAGCTCCTGTGCCGGAACAAGAGCACGACGTGCAAACTTCTGACAAGCGTCGCATTTCCGGACTAGATCCTCTGCGTCAGCATGGGCTGTTAACCAGTAGAACCAGTGACGAAAAGCCTTGGCTACTAGCGATTTTGAACCGGCGTGATGACCACAATCCCCTTCTTGAATCTCTCGAAGAATATCACAGCCTTCCTCTGATGCTACGCACCGCTGAAACGCCCCAGAAACGCTGCGGTGATGAAGTTCTCCGTTAACAATTGTCATGGACTTGGAGCGCCGGATTATCTGCCTAGCTTCAATCTCATCATCTGGCAACTCTCCTCGGCTCAGGTACGCCAAGTAAGGGAGTGTCCAATACGGAATAACATGAAGTGCCGCAACCAGCTGCGCTTCCGGATTAGGAACAGCCAAATCCTCCTCCGATGGTACCTGAACTGATGGACTGTGCAGCTCGTCTAAGAAAGTATTTGGTGGCACCGGTTTACGCTGAGATCCTAGCCGGCTCAGAGCATCGGCCGCCTCATTTTTTCGCCGGTCTATGTGATCCACCTGATATCCTTTGAAACATCCTGCAACTGCTTCAGCTTCTCGCCTGTAAGCCGCCATGAGAGGGTCTTTGGAGTCCCATTTGCCAGACACTTGTTGCGCCACTAAATCTGAATCACCAAAGCACTTGACTCGGCTCAAGTTCATCTCCTTAGCCATCCGTAGACCATGAAGCAGTGCTTCATATTCAGCCGCGTTGTTAGTGCAAGGAAACATTAGTCGGAGGACATAACAAAACTTGTCACCTCGTGGGGAAGTTAACACGACTCCAGTCCCCGAGCCTTCTAATTGCCTTGAACCGTCGAAGTGAATAGTCCAGTATGTATGATCCGGCTTCTCCTCTGGTGCTTGCAATTCTGTCCAATCATTGATGAAATCTACCAATGCTTGGGATTTGATAGCAGTACGTGGTACATACTTCAATCCATGTGGGCTAAGCTCAATAGCCCACTTTGCTACTCTGCCAGTGGCTTCTCTGTTCTGGATTATATCCCCCAACGGAGCTGAACTAACAACAGTGATTGGGTGGCCCTGGAAGTAGTGCTTCAGCTTCCGGTTTGCCATGAACATGCCATACACCAGCTTCTGCCAATGTGGGTACCTTTGCTTCGATTCAATTAGAACCTCACTGACGTAATAAACCGGGCGCTGAACCGGATATTCCTTACCTGCCTCTTTTCGCTCTACCACAATTGCCGCGCTAACTGCACGGGCATTGGCGGCCACGTATAACAGCAACGGCTCGTTGTCAACAGGGGCAGCAAGGACCGGCGGTTCTGCTAATTGCCGCTTCAAGTCCTCAAGTGTAGCGTTCGCAGCATCACTCCATATAAACCGATCTATCTTTTTCAGCATCTGATAAAGTGGAATTGCCTTTTCTCCCAAACGGCTGATGAATCGGCTTAACACTGTAATCCAGCCTGCTATGCGCTAGACATCACTGATGCAAGCTGGTTTAGTCAAGGACGTGATCGCCTTGATCTTCTCCGGATTGGCTTCTATTCCCCTGTTTGATACTAGGAACCCAAGGAGCTTGCTTGCCGGAACACCAAAAACGCACTTCTCCAGATTAAGCATCATCTTATAAACCCGAAGGTTGTCAAAGGTTTCTTTTAGGTCCTCTATCAGCGTCTCCTCCTTCCTTGATTTCACAACGATGTCATCCACATAAGCATGGACATTTTTTCCAATCTGCCCCTTAAGACAGTTCTGTACGCAATGCTGGTAAGTTGCTTGGGCACTCTTGAGCCCAAAGGGCATAGATACATAGTAGAAGGCTCCAAAGGGAGTTATGAAGGCTGTCTTCTCCTGGTCCTTAACTGCCATCTTGATCTGGTGATACCCGGAATATGCATCCAAAAAACTTAGCCGCTCACATCTTGTCGTAGCATCAATGATCTGGTCAATACGGGGGAGAGCAAAAGGATCAGTTGGACAAGCCTTGTTTAGGTCTGTGTAATCCACACACATCCTCCAATTTCCATTTTTCTTCAACACCAGAACCGTATTAGCCAACCACTCCGGATGGAATACCTCAACTATGAATCCTGCGGCCAAAAGTCTGGCCACTTCTTCACCTATAGCCTTGCGCCTTTCTTCGTTGAAGCGGCGCAGATACTGCTTGACCGGTTTGAACTTCGGATCAATATTAAGACTGTGCTCAGCGAGTTCCCTCGGTATACCTGGCATGTCAGAAGGTTTCCATGCAAAGATATCACGGTTCTCACGGATGAACTCGATGAGCGCGCTTTCCTATTTGGGGTCAAGGTTAGCGCTGATAGTGAACTGCTTGGATGAATCACCTGGTACAAAGTCAATTTGCTTGGTTTCCTCTGCCGATTTAAACTTCAACGTCGGATCATGCTCTGTAGTTTGCTTCTTTAACGGGGACATGCCTGCCGGATCAACGTTGTCTTTGTAAAACTTTAACTCCTCTGTAGCGCATACTGCCTCTGCATAGGCTGCATCTCCTTCCTCGCACTCCAATGCAATCTTGCGACTTCCGTGAACCGTGATGGTTCCCTTGTGACCCGGCATCTTGAGATGTAGATAAACATAGCACGGTCTAGCCATGAATTTGGCGTAAACCGGCCTTCCAAACAGAGCATGATATGGGCTCCGGATTTTTACAACCTCAAAGGTTACTGTCTCTGACCTGGAGTCCTTCTCATCTCCAAAGGTGACCTCCAGATCAATTTTCCCAACTGGGTAAGCCGATTTACCTGGCACCACTCCATGGAACACTGTATTAGACTGGAAAGTCTCGTAATATAAGATGTTGATACTGCTGCCGCCATCCATGAGTACCTTTGTGAATTTGTAGCCACCCACCTGTGGTGCCACCACTAAGGCCAACTGGCTCGGATTGTCAATCCGTGGCGGGTGATCCTCTCTGCTCCATACAATAGGCTGTTCCGACCAACGCAGAAAACGTGGGGTTGCCGGTTCAACTGCATGTACCGCCCGCTTCAGGATTTTTTGATCTCTTTTGCACAAACTCATAGTAAAGACATGGTACTGTCCACTACTTAGCTCCTTCGGATTACTCTGATATCCGGATTGCTGCTGCTGTTGATGCTGCTGATTACCTTGGTTATTGTAACCACCCTGACCGTGTTGGTGGTTGCCTTGGTTGCTATAACCGCCCTGACCATGCTGGTGGTGGTTGCCTTGGTTGTAGTTATTGTTGCCGCCATGATATCCTGATCCGGGCCCATTACCCTGGTGACCCGGACCTTGAAAACCGGAACTCGAGCCGCCGCCCGGTGGTCCATTGTCGTATTTGGCTTGTCTCATGGCCTCTACCATGATCCGGCATTGCCCCCATGTATGTTTAGCTGGGTGTTCCTGTGTGCTATGTTTCGAGCAAGGCTCGTTCAACTGTTGATCCAGATTGATGGATCCTCCCCCGCTCCGTGGAGGTGGCCTACCCTTGCGGCGCTGAAAATTTCCTTGAACATTGGTATTGGCCACAAAATCAGAGCTGCTCTCTGCCTTTCGCTTACCATTAAAACTTGTTCCTGTCGGATTAGCCTGCGCCGGTTTACCAGCCTTGTTTGCTTTTCCGGACTTGTCTCCATCTGCCTCTGGGTACTTAGCGTTATCAGAGTCCCCATACTTCACTAGAGCGCTCATGAGTGTCCCCATGTCATTACAATCCCGCTTGAGCCGTCCCAACTTCAGCTTCAGAGACTCAAACCGGCAATTGTTTTCCAGTGTCACTATCGCCGTACTGGGATTGATGCTATTGGAAGAGTGCAGGATTTCTGACACTCGCCGTACCCAGGTGCTCGTAGGCTCCTGTTCTCCTTGAACACATGCCGCTAAGTCCACTATTGACATTGGTTGCTTGCACGTGTCTTTGAAATTTTTGATAAACTGGCGACGCAACTCACCCCATGATCCGATGGAGTTAGGTGGTAAGCCCTTTAATCATGTCCGGGTTGTACCCTCAAGCATCATGGTGAAATACTTTGCGCATGCCACTTCATCCACATCTAGCATCTCCATAGCCATCTCATAACTCTCAATCCATGCCTCTGGAGCCAGGTCTGCCGTATAGTTGGGCACCTTGCGCAGACCTTTGAAGTCTTTGTGTAACCTTACGCTTCGTAAAGCGGGGACAAGACACTGTACTCCAAAGGAACTCGCCGTGACTCCTGTCTCTGCTGTGGTTGGGTGAACCGGCGTCATTTGACGGGTATCCTCGCGGGCGGTAGGTCTGGCCGGGTTCATCGCCTCCTGGGCACTACTAGGAAAAGGCCTATTAATGGCGCACCTAATTTGGCCATTAATGGCGCATTAGTGGTGCGCCATTACTAACACGCAATTAGTATTTGATACTAATGGCGCACCTCTGGTGCGCCATTAGTATCTGGTATACTAATGGCGCACCACAGATGCGCCATTAGTGTGCACCGTAGTGCGCCATTAGTATGCCTCCCAGGGGCCATGTGTACCCAGGTGCTTTGGCATACTAATGGCGCACTAAGGTATGATGCGCCATTAGTAGTGTCCGCATAGTAATGGCGCACTGGCTGATAATGCGCCATTAGTATGCTTTGGCATACTAATGGCGCACTGTTCTCTGATGCGCCATTAGTATGAATATTAGGTTTTTTTTAATATTATTTTTCTGTTTTTTTGCACAGATTACAAAGTGTATAATTGCACAGAATATAGACAGCACACATCAACAACACATTCATCAAATACAATAGAAGATTAATCTCTGAATACAATTCATCATATTAGTCTCCGAATACAATTCATCATATTAGTCTCCGAATTGAAAAGACCGAACAAAGATAGAACAATATATTACAAGTCTCGAGACCGCGAGTAGCGAGTTTGTCTACACATTACAAGTCGATATCGATCATCTAAACTACCATCACATAGAAGAGAGCTGCGATCGTCACGATGAGCATCATCACGATGAAACTCGTTTTCATCCGGTTCCTCCAACGCTCCCTCCCCTCTCCCGCTAGATAGCGGGCGTATCTAGATTCGGCCTCGGCCCTAGTGGTGTACCCTTTGTAACTGTTACCGCTGAATCGGTGAACCTGTCTCCGACACTCCTCCCAGTCGTCGTAGACTCCGGGAACCTTACCCTTGTACACGACATACGACGGCATCGCTATATATGCACTAGCCAAACGAAACGTTAGTACCAATTCACAGACAATTCATAAGCAATATATAAGTATGCAACAGAACGATCGAAAGAGAAAAGCAAGACATTAATAGCATCGATTACATCTAAGTTGAACGACTCTCGAAACCAAAGAGACATACTACAAGTTCATTAAAGTTTAATTACAACAAGAGCCAATCGATGTTTCAGAACTTGACACAGCATCGCTGCTTTCGACTCGACTCAATGCACCGGTGCATGGATGAAGCCGCCGTCTATCGTGGGAGTCATGAAATCACGGGCGTTGTCAGCCTGCATTTGTAGCATTGTGTCGATGTCACTGTTCGACGGTTGATTTCTGAGGTAGAACTGCCCCGAGGTATGAAGGACATCTTGATGGATGATTTCCGCAAACTCCGACTTGATGCGAAAGAAATCTTGTCTGATGTCCGCGTCCTGGATTGCCGACACGCGCGCGGCCCAATCTTTGAGCTTACTCGGTAGCAGAAGTTGATGATGGTCCCGTACGATCGCCCGCATGTCATGGATGGCGTAGTAGGCACCCTTCTGACCGCCAGGCGGCTGCTTGATGCAGCAGAACGTCGTGTTGTGGGAGAACACGTGCTTGCCGTACTTACGAGTTGTCCTGGTGAAGGTGCCTCCAGATTTGGCGTAGCCGGCGAGAACATCATCAAGAACCTTCTTGACATTTGTGTAGTCTACAGCCGACTTACGGTCCGGGTCGAAATACGTGGCCATGGAATATTTGGGGCTTAGTAGGATGAGCGTGCACTGTGTGTCACTGCAGAAAACACGGAATGTTAAAAGAAGAACGATCGAAATCTAAGAATTCATATGTTACGGGGCGGTTGAGGCGGAGGACTTACTCGGGAAAGTAAGGCACGAGGAAGTTATCCTTATCTCGGTTTGCCAGAATGACGCCTTGGAGGTAAGAACTCGCGACTTGCCGGTCCCCAGCGCTGCCCAAGATCTTGGCACGCATGTAGAAGGGGTCGACTATCACGATGTCCGGGGTCTTGTCGCGAATGATCCGCATCTCCATACTCAGCGAAAATAGCCGAACGAAGGTGTAGTGCAGCGGATGAAGGTTCAACATAGCGTGGATGTCATCAAACCACAGCACGATCGTACCCCCGATGGAGTTATCCACAAAGCCCTTGCCCTCCGGCACCTTGGCCGCGAAAACCGGGTAAGCCACATCCTTCTCTCTGAGACGCCGCTTCTCCAAAGAAAGAACACTGTCATGCAGACTCCGCATGGCACCGGTTGCAGCATCGAGCATATTTGTCGGTAGCATCGGCCTACCCGCCACATGCACCCTCCTCATTACATCCTCAGGTGAAGGTGGCCCGTCCTGAGCACGGATCGTACTCGGTGCCGGCTGGCTCGCACCCTTGTTAGTTTTTCTTTTGCGTGCCTTCTTCTTGATCTCCTGAATTGGGACCGAGTTCTGCTCAGAGACCGCCTTCTTTAGTGTGTTGGGGCTGATCATATTTCGCACCTCGCCTATCTGAGGCTCGGTGAAGTCGGCAGCCGGAGGCGTCTCCTGAGAGCTGAACGGCAGACGACGCCTGTTGCAACTTGGCTTCTCTGCGGTACCGGCTTGATCGCGCACGTCTTTTGTTGGGTTGGGTTCTTGAGAAGGAGCCCCCATGAAGTCGTCACCGTACCCATGATCGGCAAAGTAATGATCGACATTGGCAAATGTATCGTCGTCGTCGTCGTTCTGATCCTGTGCCATATGCATGTTTGGATCCAGTGGCATAGGGATGTCCGGCACCGTTGCGGCGGACTTGCCATGGGGACGACTTGGCGCCGGCACGACTGGCGGTGTTGTCTTTGGTGTGGTTTCCCCCGCCCCCAAACGAATCTGGCTCTTCGGCCAAAGCAGGGGCTAGCTCAGGCAGGCGCTGAGGGTCATGACGTCATCATCGTCGGCCCCGACGGGTCGAATCGGAGGTAACACGTCGTCGCAGCCTGGCAGCACCCGAACCAGTTGAACCCTAAACAAGTTGGGTGGCATCTGGGTACCGTGGAACAAGGGCTGGCCCGGTTGAACGATTTTGCCCTTGGCGACATCGACCAACTCGTTGTTCACGAAGTACAGGAGAGTGCACGGAACGTCGGCGGCGCCCTGCGAAAACATGTAGGGCGCCAGGGATGCCCAGTCAAAGGCAAGGAGATGAAGTCCTCGGCCGAGAGAGGCTTAATTAGTTACCGTGATGATGGCGTCGAGCTCGGCTAATGTCGAGGCACCGCCAACGGCGGGCGTGCAGTTGACGGAGGGGCCGCTTGCTGCAGAGGTGCCGGCCGACGTACACACGGGTGCATTAAGCTCCCGTGCCGGCGTCGGAGACACCAATGCCGCCTCCGCAGGAGACACCAATGGCCCCGCCATCGCGTTCTGCGAGTTGCTGGCCGTGAAGCTGGGAATCGGGGGCGGCCCCTGTTGGCCGCCAGCAATCCACGCCTGCAACCCCTCGATCAAGCTAGGCACAATGACGGTGATCGTCGCTCCGATCTGTTGTTGCACTTGCTCCTGGACAATCTCCGGAATCCGCGCCACCTGTGCCTTGAGTTCTTGAACCTCGCGCGCCTGGCTTTCCGAGCTGGTCTTTTTCTCCTTTCGCCCACCAGCGTTATAGTATGACGACCATTTTGTCGACAAGCCTTTGCCGGCCACACGACCAGCTGACGTCGGCTTCTCGAGCTTATCCTTGTTCTTCATTACATTCAACGCCCTATTTAGAGTCGTGTCCCAAGGGCCACTCTTAGTCGACCCCGCGCTACTGCTTTCAGTCGCCTGCGGAAGGAATGTGAATCATTTAGAAATTTGGCTTCATTAATTAGAATGCAACCATATGGAGCTAATTACGCGGGGGTGTATTCCTTACCAGAACAAGCTCAAGCGCCCTGGTCTTCGGATCCGTGGTTAGCTCCTTTGTTTTCGGGTCCTTCTTGTACCGGGCCCTGATAAAGTTCCTGGTCTGCTTGTCACCGTATTTATCGAAGAGGGGCGGTAGGCCTTGCTCGGCACGGTCCGCCTCCTCCTTGTCCCATTTAGGCTCCGCCACTCTGTAACCGCCGGGACCGAGTGTGTGTTCCCCTAAGTTGAGCTCCCGCATTTCTTTCCCCCACTGACTTGATTCGGAGTGTGCGGCGCTCGAGCAAGTGATCTTGAATTCGTTGTAGTCATCTTCGGTGATCGAAGGATGTTTCTCTTGATCGTCTCATAACTCTCACCTTTCTTGATCATTATCTTCACATTGGTTTTCCAAGTAGACAGGGCCTTGCTCATCTTCGTGAGGGCAGCATTGTTCACTTTATTCCCTTTGAGGCTTGTGTTATCAAATTGAGCAGGGAACTTGTATCGTTCGTGCAGCTTCGTGAAGAGGAGGTTGCGGTAATTCCCGTTGTCAGGATGCCTCAGGTTCTCGCTGTTGATCGAGACGGTGCTCCGGAGAATGCACCCGAGCTGAAGCGAGTACCCCTTGACTACTCGTTCGGGCGCCATTGGATTCCCGTCGGAGTCCACTTCAGTAACTTCCTCCTTGAAGGTGCGGAGCACGGTCGGGCGCCGGTCCTTCCGTTGCCTCTTCGGTTGGCTGCCATCTGTGCGTGCGCCGCCATCATCAGTGGTGGCATTCTCGGCGGCACCATCAATGGTGGCATCAGTGGGGTCATCCTCCGCGGTACCATCAGTGGTCTCAGGATCGGTGTGGAAGGCGGCGTCCTCATACAAGTGAGGTTGTTCCTCCATCCCTGGGACAGCTCCCAGAATGCCTTCCCGCCCGAACCGCCGGCCTCATCGTTGTTGGCCATGTTTCTCTCTAAATAGGAACAAAGTTTGGTCAAAAAGTTGGTTATTATCAAGGAACAAGATCATGGTCTCATCATTTAGGGTTTGTCGACACCGAGGCATCCTAAAAGCTAAGCTTTTATAATTGAGGGTTTTTCGACGCCCAGGCACCCTAAAAGCCTAAGCTTTCATCATTTCGGTTTTTATCGACACCGAGGCACCCTAAAAGCCAAGGTTTCATAATTTATGGTTTGTCGACACCGAGGCATCCTAAAAGCTAAGCTAGGAAGGAGAATTGTAAGTTGGGCCTAATCACTTGGCTCTATTGCCGCCTATGGTTTAATGCAGCTAGAATAAAGGGGCACTTGATCCTACCTAATTAACCACTAAGATACCCCGGCCCATGCATTAGTCACAAGTACCCTATATGTCCTATTTTTAGCAAAGTCATGCTAAAATTCACGGAAAATTTCAGCATGACCTTTGGTGAAAATAGGACATATGGAGTACCCGAATTTGCCGGAACGGAAGTTAATCAACATTCCAGCAAACTCAAGGGCCTCTCGGGGTACCTGCAAAACTATCACAATGTGATCACAAGTCTTTCTCAATGTGATCATCATCTTTACAAGTCTTTCTCAATGTGATCACAAGCATCACAAGGCATTAGTAGTTCAGTACATGAACATGTTTTACAACAAAAGCTGTAAGCCAGAGTTGGCAAACTTAAAACACATGTTGTAGAAAAATTTAAACTATGGCTTAGCAGAAAAATTAGTCTAACTAGTGTAACTAGTCTAACTACTGAAACTAGTCTAACTAGTCTAACTACTGAAACTACTGAAACTAGTCTAACTAGTCTAACTACTGAAACTACTGAAACTAGTCTAACTAGTCTAACTACTGAAACTACTGAAACTAGTCTAACTAGTCTAACCTAAGAATGTACTTTGGTTCGTCCAATTAGTCATTAAAAAATATCCATAGCAAAACATGTTCCAACTCCTGTAGCGGAACCCTCGCAGGGCCGTAAATTTTTTGAGGTGGCTCCCTTTACTGCTAAGCCTGTTTCGTAGAATTAGTTCATCTACAAAATGTAGCTATGGCCGACAACATGTACTGATGTAAGATTATGTGTGTGATTTCAGTTATTATTTTCTAGTCCTTGTAGTTTTTGTTCCTCCAGGTGCATTTTTATTTTTTTCTGGTGCTCTTATTTGAGGTCAGTTAACCGATGACAGTATAGAACACATTAAAAAAAAGTTGCATTCAACAAATGTGGTCTAGACTGTCAACCAACTCCTACCGAAGCGGGAACCTGACGACGCCCTAGTTAGCTTTCTTTACAGCAGCGGCAGATCGCAAAAGACAAATCCCCCAAATGCTTTGACTTAAGCAGTAACTAACCAGTCCATGGCATCTTAGTAGGAACTCCAGTCCTACATTCTCCATTTTTTCACCTAGCCGCCGGCTTGCAACCAGCGCAGCCGCTAGAGAGATTGTGG
>LR738713.1:28806798-28876926 GCA_902687465.1 Secale cereale
GGGCGGCGGCGTCGGGGCCGTGGGGGCGGCGGCGTCGGGGAGAAGGGGGCGAGGGCGTCGGCGGTGAGGGAGAGAGAAGCGTCGGGGAGACAGGGGGGAGAGATCTGGCGAGAGGAGGGTGCGGCCGTATGTATGTGGGATTACTAATGGCGCACTTCTGCTATGTGCGCCATAAGTATGTGGACACTAATGGCGCACCGCCCTCAGGTGCGCCATTAGTATTGTGAGAAAGCTATATCTTTCACCTAACCCACTACCTAGCAGAACCCCCACACTAGCCCGACTGGTGAGCACTCTGCATACCCACCAGGAGGTCCTGGGTTCGATTCCCAGGCTCCCCAAATATTATTATTTTTGCATTTAAAATGTTGTTTGACACTTATTTGTGTTTAAATATGTTCAAACTTGTTTAAATCATAACAGTAATATTTTTTTATAAAAAATTAATATATTTTTTTAAAATATCATCAAATTTGTTATTTGAAAATATTTATGAATATGAAAAAATATCATCAAATTTATTATTTTGAATATATCATGGGTCGACGGCGGCGGTTGAGTAGGGGATAGCGATCGAGATGGAGGGGGAGTCGAGATCGAGTGTCCATGAAATTTAAAAATATTCATGATAGTTCAAAAAGTGCCCATGAAATACAATCGAGAAATGAAGGGTATGATGTAAATACAATCGATCTTAGCTAGCTATCTGTTCACAATCTTCTTGCCCTTCTTTTTCGCAAATGGAGTTCTTCTGTGGAACGGACGTCCTTTAGGTAGGGTGGTCCTGCTTCTTCTTGTGGTGTAAGCTGCTACTTCATCATCGTCGTCATGTTCGATCCTTGGGTCGCCGTACTTGTCGAAGTCTTGCTCATTGGCTACTCCATCCATTCCGATGATCTTCCTTTTGCCTCTCCTCACGACAACACGATTGGGCTTTGATAGATCGGTAATGAAGAAGCATTGGTCAACTTGGGAAGCCAGTACCCATGGCTCATTTTTCGCGGTGACGTTTGCGCCCGCGGTCTTGGATTTGGCTTCGGGTATAACCATGGTGGTGAAATACCGGTCTTCTTTTAGGACGCTCTTGGCCCATCTGACACGGAACATCGGGACCTTCTCTCCAGCGTAGCTCAGCTCCCAGATCTCCTCGATCCTTCCGTAGTATCTGTCCTTGTCATTACCGGTGTAGGATTCCATCGTTACCCCGGAGTTCTGATAACCATCGCTCTTCATGTCCTTGGCCTCGGTGTAGAATGTGTAGCCGTTGATATCGTACGCCTCATAGGTCATCAGGTTGTGCTCGGTGCCCTGTGACAAGGCGAATATGAGTTGTTCTTCCGCGGAAGAATCATCATGTAAAGGGTACGACAGAAGCTTCTGCTTGAACCAACGCGTGAAACATGAGTTGTGCTCTTTGATTATATCTCCGTCCGTCCTCTGTTGGCCTCGGTCATTGTATGTCTTCTCAATAAAGGTTTTGTGCTGAACCACCCAAGGATCGACCACGTCTATGTGTTGTAGCGCGACTAGGTTTGCTCTTTCAAAGTCGGCGAGTCGACCCTCAAAGTCGACATGCATTTCGCGGCGACCCTCACGGTGACCCGATCCAGCGAGCCTGCCGAGGTGCCTGTTGACGGGCAGACCAACGGAGTTCTCGATGCCTAGATAATTCGTGCAGTACGAGATGCACTCTTCGGTCAGAAAGCCCCTGGCTATGCTTCCCTCTGGACGTGACATGTTGCGAACGTATCCTTTGATGACACCATTCATCCTTTCGAACGGCATCATGCTGTGCAGGAACGTCGGCCCGAGTTGGATGATATCGTCCACGATATGGACCAGCAGATGCACCATAACGTCGAAGAATGCGGGCGGGAAGTACATCTCAAGCTCGCATAGTATCACCACGATCTCTTCTTGTAGCCTTCTGAGTTGCCTCACGCCAACAGACTTCCGAGAGATGACGTCGAAAAAGTTGCATAGGCCAAATAGGGTTTCACGGACGTGCGCGTCCATGATACCACGGATTGCAACTGGAAGTATCTGCGTCATCAGCACGTGACAGTCGTGAGACTTCATCCCGCTGAACTTCAGCTTCGCCCGGTCTAGGTATCTGCTTATCTTCCCCGCGTAACCGTAAGGAAGTTGTACTCCTACGAGGCAAGTGAAAAACTGCTCGATCTCCTCTTGACTTAGAGTGAAACACGCGGGAGGGTAGTCATTTCCGGTCTTCTTGGCCTTTTTGCCTTTGCGACGACTTTCCGTGTCCTGCTTCGCCTCATCATCATCATCATATATAGCGTGAAGCTCCTGCCTGATGCCCATTGATTTCAAGTCTGCCCTTGCTTTCGGCCCATCTTTGGTCCTCTCTGGCATGTTGAGCAGGGTACCAAGCAGACTCTCGCACACGTTCTTCGTGATATGCATTACATCAAGGCTGTGAGGCACACGGTGGATCTTCCAGTACGGCAAGTCCCAGAAAACAGACCTCGTTTTCCATACCTTCAGCAGCGGCTCTGGCGCCTTTCGCTTCTTTCTCGGCTCTGGTGCCTTTTGCTTCTTTCCCGGCAATGGGCAATCTTTCCAATTTTTCAACAGCTCGTCTATTTCCTCGCCGCTCCTCGTACGCGGGCGTCCTCGGGGTTCGGTTTCACCATCGAACAGATCCTTGCGTTTTCTCCACAGGTCATCGTCGCGAAGCCACCTTCGATGTCCCATGAACACGGTTTTCGAAGACCCGGGATCTCTATCTCGCTGGCGATACGTTGTGTCATCCATGCACCTGACGCATCCAGAAAATCCGTGGACCACCTGCCCCGCGACATATCCGTAACCGAGATAGTCGTGCACTGTCGTGAGCAGCGCGGCTCTCATAGGGAAATATTCTTTCTTTGCGGCATCCCACGTATTGGCTGGCGTTTTCCACAGTGTGTTTAGCTCCTCTTTCAACAGCCCCAGATACAGATTGATGTCGTTCCCTGGTTGTTTCGGTCCTTCAATTAGCATACTCATGTGAATGTACTTCCTCTTCATGCACAACCAGGGGGGAAGGTTGTACATCCACACAAACACAGGCCAGGTGCTATGTGTGCTTCTCTGGCTGCCAAACGGGTTGACTCCATCGGTGCTCGCGCCCAGCATGATGTTCCTTGGATCGTTCCCAAATTCTAGGTCTTCGAAGTTCAACGCTTGCCACTGGCTCGCATCCTTAGGGTGACTCAGCATCTTGTCTTTTTTATCTATCTCCGGATCATTTGCGTCATCTTCTCGCTTCTTCTCCTCCCTATCCGCGTGCCAACGCAGAAGCTTTGCTACCTTAGGGTCCGCGAAATGCCGCTGCAGACGAGGAGTGATCGGAAAGTACCATACCACTTTTCGAGGAGCTTTCTTCCTCTTCTTGTATCGAGTGACGCCGCACACCGGAAATATGGTAGACTCCGCATGCTCGTCCCGATAAATGATGCAATTGTTCATGCACACATGGTATTTCACGTGCGGTAAATCCAGAGGACACACGATTTTCTTTGCCTCCTCCAAACTGGTGGGGCACTTGTTCCCCTTGGGAAGACGTTCGTGCCAGAATGACATGTTCTCGTCGAAGCATGCGTCGGTCATTTTGTGTTTTACCTTCATCTCCAGAGCCATGAGCGTTACTTTCAGGCGGGTATCCTCGGGCCTGCATCCTTCATACAATGGAGTAACCGCGTCTAACTCAAGTTGATCCATCTTGGCTTTCTCTCGGGCGGCAGCTCTTGCGTTATCGGTCTACTTGAGAAGCAGCTCTTGAATATGAGGGTCCTGCACCCAGCCCATCGATGGTTCAGCGTCGTCTGCTCCGCCGGCATCATCATCTTCATGATCATGCCCGTCGTCTGCTCCGGCATCTTCCTCATCATCATATCCTGCATCTTCTACATGATGACTGTGTACAGCATCACCGTCGTGATCATCTCCTGGGGATTCTTCGTCTTCTCGCCCGCCCGAGCCGCGGTGGTTGTCTTGCTGCCCTTCCTCATTTCTTGCCCGGCCCCCATGGACGACTCCATAGTCATCTTCATCACCTTGCCACCGATAGCCATCCATGAAACCACGCAAGAGCAGGTGGTCCCGCACCTGCCCGGAATCCGGGTCCGCAATAAGGCTCTTCAGCTTGCATCTTCGACACGGACATCTTATCTCCGTCTCGTTCTTTTGAAGCATCTCGGCCTTCGCGGACCTCAAAAACCTATTCACGATGCCTTCGGTCATCGTGCGCACCATGGTCGCCCTGCGGGGTAGAGCAAAACGATATTTTAGAACCAAGAAAATTTTTGCCATGACTTTCCCTAAAAATAGGACAAAAATGAATGCTTAATGCCAAAATTCTCACCGAAACGGAAATGAATCAACATTCCGGGAAAATATTGGCAACTATCGCATTTCAAATACCGGTACACCTCCAAACACAAACACATATGCAACACAACAAACCTATGCAACACCACAAACATACATAGATCTAGCTAGGCCATAAAAGTGCATGTGCACATTGTTGTATGGAGAACAACATAAATATAGCTTCCCCCCATACTTACCTACCAAAACAAGGTAATTTAACCACTTAATTTGAATGAATATATGGTGGAAATGAGGTGAAAAAGAGGAGGGACCCGAGAGGAGAGGAGGTGGAGAGAATGAAGAAGTGGGGGGGGGGGAAAGTGAGTGTGGTAGAGAGGCTGTCCAAAATATCTTGTTGCTGCCCGCATACTAATGGCGCACCAACTACAAATGCGCCATTAGTAATCAAGGTTACTAATGGCGCATTTATAGTTGGTGCGCCATTACAAGTTTTGCAAAAAAAACATACTAATGGCGCATTGTCGCATAGTGCGCCATTACTAGTTCAAACTAGTAATGGCGCACTCTAGGACAGTGCGCCATTAGTAGTTTTGTAAAAAAAAGAATAAAAAATATCATTAAAAAAAGAGCATTAATGGCGCACTTTACTGCAGGTGCGCCATTACTATTTACAACTAGTAATGGCGCACTATGCACGGATGCGCCATTAGTATGTTTGGACAGGCGTGCTAGTTAAAAAAAACTTCTTGATACTAATGGCGCACTCCGGGCAAGGTGCGCCATTAGTACTTCGAACTCTAATGGCGTATCTGTTGCTGGTGCGCCATTACTATATACTAATGGCGCACTACCTGTCTGGTGCGCCATTAGTATCAATTCCATCTATAGCACTTTTCCTAGTAGTGGGGCGTGCGCCTCTGCTCCTGCCGGATTATCCTGTCTGTGACGGTGACGTCTCCGTTCGCTGCTAGACACTTCCGGTTCATCCCAACGCCTAGTGTAACTCCTGCTATGGCGGGGGGTTGAATGAATCCTTTCCCTGCTATAAGAGTATGTCTGTTGCTGTGTCAACGCTGTGTCCAACAATTCCTTGGCCCAACGCGCTTCCATCGCCACGGGGGATGTCCCCTCAATAGGTAAAGCGGCCAGTCGTGAAGCAGCGGCGACAATATTATCCAACGGGTTTGAATAATGGCCAGGAGGGGTGGGGATGTGCGGCGTGGGCACAACCTGACGATTTCGCTCTGTGGCCGGCTGTTGAACCGGCGCACCTGCTCCTAGGGCTCCTCCCCGGTTTACTTCTAGGTTATTGCTGGCTCCCGCTCCTGGTGTGCCAAAGAGATTCATCGCCTCATAGACCGGCGGTAGACGAGTTTGATACCTTCTGTTCCTTACCTCCTGCGCAGAAGCCTGGTCAATCCTGAGCCGGAAAGCTTGGGAATCCAGCTCCGCTTGCCTTGTAACCATCATGGCCTTCTCTGCGTCCAGATCCCGTTTAGCTTGCTCAATCCGGCCCTTCAGTTGGAGGATCTCCGCATCATGTTGCGCCTTGTTGGCAGGAGCTACTTCTGCTATTGCGTGTGCTGTCAACTCCTCGACCAAGGTGGATAGAGCGTCAGAGGGTGAGGGGGCTTGGTTGCTTGCCCCTGCACCAGCTGCCTCTGCTGTGAACGCCCCAGTCACTATGGGCTGCTGCATAGACTATGATCCGGCCATGAAGACAGCCACCCGGTTTGGCGGATCGAAGGGGTCCGGAATACTGTCACCATCGGATACACCCCCGGATCGGCCGTCCTGCAACAGATACAGAGATTCGGTCTCTCCAGATGAAGATTCATCGTCAGAATAGACAGCGGTCTCGCCACCAGAATCTGATCCGTCCTCGGCTTGGACTCCATGTACTGCTCCAACGAAAACACACTTCACGGCGGGCTGAATCCGGGCCGATCCCGCACGCTGAGCCGGCTCGACGATGTTGGGGAAGATGTCCGACTCAGGTCCCGGTTCACCAATCTTGCCGATGAAGACGTGGATGCTGCCGAAGGGGACCCGGTACCCGTATTCGATTGAATCGGCCTTGGGGCCCCAGCCTGCATCGTCGATGTAGATCCGGCCGCGGCGACTCTTGGTCATCCGGCCAACCGCGTAACCCTTGAGTCCTTCAAAGCTGCCCTTCAAGAACTCGAAACCATCGTGCGAGAGCCCCACAGTGGGCGCCAACTGTCGTGGACTTGGCACGGCAGATGTCCGGTTTAGAGGACTTAGGTGTGGAGCCATCGCGCGGGTTAGCTTGAAGAGGTTAAAGCACACAAAGAACACAAAGGGTTTATACTAGTTCGGCCCCTTCGATGAAGGTAAAAGCCTACGTCTAGTTTAGTTTGGTATTGCTTGGGCGTCGATGAACAGGGAGCGGATTGCTGCCTGTGTCTCGACGGGTTGTTGCTTGTCCTTGAACCGTTGCCGGGTCGTCCCTTTAAATAGGAGGTGACACCCGGTCCGGTTTATAGAGTCCCGAGGCCGGTTCATAATTGTGTCCGCCTCGGTCTCTACTCTTCCTACCTTATACCTCAAGTTACATGATAGGACGGTTCATAAACCGTAAGCTTTACATATGGGCCCTAAACCTCCACGGGTCGTAACCTCTAACTCATAACCTACTGGGCTTATGATAACACAACTACATTAACGTAATCCGGATCTTCCTAGCCGGTTTATACCTGCTAGTAATATCCCTGACATGTAGACTTGAGTTCTTCTTCTAGCTCCAAGTTCCTGGTTAGCGCCTTCTTCAAATCTATCATCCCTGCGCACATCTGATGCTCCTGTCGATGAATGTGTTGGTTTAACTCTTGGATGAACGCTGCAATGGACCTGTCCTTCCGGGTACTGATCATGTCCCATTGCTCGTCTCGGCGTTCACATATCTGGTAGATAGTGTCCTTCAGCTCCTCCTTGTAGACTTCTCCAATTCGTCCCATGGTAATGTGGGCTGCCATACTCTTGCCTAGGCTCCAGGTTGGTGCATCAAAAGAAAACTCTATGGGCTCAGAGGATGGTGAGAATGTCCTCCCGGGAATTTGAACTTGAATACTCCATCGCTCCTCTTCTGGTAAAGTGGCGGTGTAGGTCCCGGTGAAGCTTGGCATTCTGATGTTCAGGTACCTAGTGACTTCCTTCAAGTGACGCCCAAAAGGTGTGTCTTCATCTGGTTGAGTGAACTTGTTCCTTGGGTCCACCATCCTAAAGAGTAGAAAATGGAGAGGAGTCAGAAATGAGTAGAGAAGAGTGACCTAGGGTTTATCTTAGTGGTCGTGTCCTACAGTCAGCGTGTGCTCTGATACCATCTTGTAACAACCACGATCCGAATGGACCGAAGTCTCTGTGTTTCTGTGTCATCCCTGGATCGGTAATGCTGACACACACAGTACTTGAAGGATTTAGAACAGAGTGGCAATCACACACTTATTACAACGAATGTCTCAAAGGAGAACTTAATACAAAAGTCTATGGCATAAGGCCATCTAACAATATAACAGCGGAAGGCTGGGAAGATAAGTGAGACCATTAACTCCAACGGCATAGCTGAGTGCATGAAAAACGATATAGCACGTCTTACTCCTCGTCTGAAAAGTCTGCAACGTAACATGTTGCAGCCCGAAACGGGTCAGCACATGGAATATGCTCGCAAGATAACACATTAGAGCAAGTAACATAATAAAGGCTAACACTATATGCATATTTGGCTGGTGGAGGCTCTAATGTTAAAGTTTTTACGTAAAGCCAATTTTTCCCTACAACAAAGGAATAACTTTTATTTTAACTATGATGGTAGTTGAAACATCATTGAGAAGGTACCTCCAACTCAATCCCAATTAAAGTACTCATCATTAACCCAACAAATTAATTTTAGAGTGATGAGATCAACCAATAATTCAAGTACCAGATACTCAAGATTGTCCATAACCGGGGACACGGCTAATCATGATTAGTTTGTACACTCTGCAGAGGTTTGCGCACTTTTCCCCAGAAGACTCGATCTCCTCCGTTGGATTTCTCGCACTTCATGGTGTTTGAGAAACGGATGACTGGGACACAGTCTTTCAGAAGCATTTACTCTTTACCCCGGGTGGACCCGTACACCTACTTTCCCGTACATCTGCTAGTCCACCACTGAAAGAGGTCACACAACTTACTCATACTATGTCAGAGCCCATAATGGCATTGTGGCTGCACACGGAGTTTCTAGCATGAATAGTTTTATGATCCCTTTGAGCCTGGGTGGCATTCCATAGGATAATCACACGGTACCCCCGGGATTTCCTAGGACAACACTGGATTCTCCAGGTGCCCTGCAACCAATCCACCCAGATGTCTATTCAAGTAGCCACCTTAAGTTGAACCATTAATTAACAACTCACATCTATCATGGATTTCACTCAACCCAAACCACGTCTACGAGCATAGCATAGCAACCTAAGCATAACGTAGAAGTAACTCCCATGAGTTTGAAAATAATGCAGGTAATAGGTTCTACCACAATCTAGTTCCCAGTCCCACAAATTAAGAGATCCTACTCATGCAATGTGTGAGGATTTGATCTAATGCATAAAAATTGGGTAATAAAGGGTATGATCAAAGTGTTGCTTGCCTTGCTGATGATTCGCAAAACCTAGAGACTCGTAGTAGCACGCTTCGCACTCCGGGAATTCTATCGCAAGCAAACAATAGCATACATGAGCTAACAAGCAAAGATGCACAGACAGAACTCCAAACAAAAAGACCTAACCAGAAAGTTCAACTTAAGAACTCCGGTTTGCAAAAAAGAATCAAATCAAACGGAGCAACGAAACTCAAACTGCGAAAGAAACAAGATCCGATTACTAGTTTGATCTAAAGTCAAATTTTACAGTAGCAAAACCTTGTTCAAGTTGGTCAAACGAAAAGAGGGCTTCAAGACGAAGATCTGGGCTTTTGAATCGCCTGATTCCGACTCTCGAGCGAAAAGATAAACTAAAGACAAGATGAGGGCAGAAATCGCGATCGAAAATAATCGCGGAAAAAGCCCTAAAAAGGAAAACTGACGAATAGGCTAACGAACGAACGTTCGTTGTCTGTGACTAATGGGCGAACAGCGTTCGTTAAAACGAACGTCCGGACGAACGTCCGCTAACTAACTAAATCGGAAAAAAAACGAACCGATCTATTAAAAAAATAGATCTAGGGTTTTACAAAAAAACAAGCGGTCTAAAAAACCGGTCGTACCTTAACGGGTCGGGCGGCGGGTTGCGGGCGGCGGGGAGGGTTGCGGGTTGCGGGCGGCAACGACGGCGGCGGCGGCGACTGCGGCGGCGGCGGCGGCAGCGGCGGCGGCGTCGACAGCGGGCGGAGGCAGCAGCTAGTGGCGGCGGCGGCTAACGGCGGCGGCGGCTGCGGCGTTCTGCGGCGGCGGAGCTCGGCTGCGGCGGCGGCGGGCTCGGTTGCGGCGCGCGGCGGCGGCGGTGGTGGAGGCGAGACGGGGGTGCGGCGGCTTATATAGGCCCGAGGGGGGCTAGCTTGGGGGAGGGGACGGCGGCGAGGCGGCCGACTCGGCCACGACGGGAGCCGGGCGCGCGGCGGACTCCTGTCGGAGTCAGAGGCGGTGGCGCGGCGCTGGGCCGGCTGGGCTTCGGCCCGGTCGGTCCGACTCACATTTTTTTAAAAAAAAAATCGTGTCGCTGAAAAACTCAAAAAAATAAAATACTAAACGGAGTCGAAAAATTCCGAAATAAATTTTCACCGTCTTCTGATAAAATTTAGGACAAGGTGAACATTTTTCCCGGACCTGAATGCAATTTTGAAAAAACGTGTATTTTTCCCTATGCAAATAAAATCGCAAATAAATCCGAATAAAATTCCAAAAGTGATTTTAAATATATTTTTCCCTAATATTTCTTTTATTGTAGAGAAGTCATGTTATCTCCTCTCGTTTATTTTATTAAGAAATATTTTTAGGGGAGAAAATAATTAAAACCAAAGTGATCCCTGTACCGGTATTCGAGAAACTCGAATACGAAAACGGTAAAATTCCCAACTCTCTCCATAGGTCCTTGAGTTGCTTAGAATTTTCGAGGTTTGCCACGCACAAATGCAATAAAAATATGCAATGCAGTATGATCTATGTATAACATTCCAAATTGGAAATTTGGGATGTTACAAACCTACCCCCTTAGAATGAATCTCGCCCTCGAGATTCAGCTAAGCTAGAGAACAGGTGTGGGTGGTCCTTGCGTAGATCGTCCTCTCGTTCCCAGGTGGCTTCTTCCTCGGTATGGTGACTCCACTGGACTTTGCAAAACTTGATAACCTTGCTGCGGGTGAATCTGCTTGAAAACATGAGGATCTTGACGGGTTTCTCCTCATAGGTCAGATCACTATCCAACTGAATTGCCTCTAGGGGCACTGTGTCTCTTAAAGGAATATCGGCCATCTCCGCATGACACTTCTTAAGCTGAGAAACGTGAAACACGTCGTGAACTCCTGACAATCCTTTGGGCAGCTCCAACTTGTAGGCAACCTCTCCCATGTGTTCCAAAACACGGTAGGGTCCCACAAATCTCGGGGCTAACTTTCTCTTAACTCCAAAACGTTTAACTCCTCGCAGAGGCAACACTCTTAGGTACGCTCTGTCTCTGATTTCATATGCTACTTCCTTACGCTTCGAGTCTGCGTAACTCTTCTACATGGACTGAGCTACCTTCAGTCTATCTCGAATCAGCTTAACCTTCTCTTCTGACTCTTTGATCAGGTCTGGTCCAAACAACTGACGGTCTCCGACTTCATCCCACATCAACAGTGTTCGGCATCTCCTTCCGTACAATGCTTCGAACGGTGCCATCTTCAAACTAGCCTGGTAAATGTTGTTGTATGAGAACTCCGCGTAGGGAAAGTTGTCATCCCAATTAGATCCATAATCTAACGCACAAGCTCTCAACATGTCCTCCAGAATCTGATTGACTCTCTCGGTCTATCCATCAGTCTGCGGGTGAAAAGTTGTACTGAATTCCAGCCTTGCTTCCAAAGTTTGGTGTAGCTGATGCCAAAACTTTGAGGTGAACTGTGTTCCTCTATTTGATACAATGGTCCCCGGAACTCCGTGCAGACATACGATACTGGTCATGCATATCTTGGCTAACTTCTCACTGGTATACGTGGTTTTCACGGGGATAAAGTGGGCTACTTTGGTCAAGCGATCCACTACTACCCAGATTGAGTCATATCCTGATTTGGTCTTGGGCAATCCGGTGATAAAGTCCATGCCAAGCTTATCCCACTTCCATTCGGGTATCGGCATAGGTTGTAGCAATCCTGCTGGCTTCTGATGTTCCGCCTTCACTCTCTGGCATACATCACATACTGCTACATACTCGGCAATATCCTTCTTTATTCCCGTCCACCAGAAACGTTCTTTCAAATCCAAATACATCTTTGTGTTTCCGAGGTGTATCGAGTATGGTGAATCATGTGCTTCCTGTAGTATCATGTCAGGCCCAAGATGTGATTATATCCCGATCACGTGACACTTACGTGATTGGGGCACAACCGCATTTTGGGCGCTTAGCAAGATGGATATCATTACATCGTACCATTACATACATACATGGGGGATACAACAATACATACAAGCCACATGAATACAACAACATCAATACAAGGCATCCGACTACGGATGCAAACATGAAAAGCACAAAGACATCCATCTGCTATCCCAGGCTGCCGACCCGGAACCTAACCCAAGACTGAAGAAGAAGAAGAAGAAGAAAGAACTCCAACATAAAGGACATCGCTATCACGTCAAGTCATCGGAAACCTGCACCTGCAACTGTTGTTGTAGTATCTGTGAGCCACGAGGACTCAGCAATCCCATAACCATGGGTAACAAGACTAGCAAAGCTTAATGGGTAGGAAGAGGTAAAGTGGTGAGGTTGCAGCAGCGACTAAGCAATATATGGTGGCTAACTTACGAGTACAAGAATAAGATGAGCATCTACGCAAACGGTCGCAACTAGTAGTGATCGCTAAAGATCATGAACTACCTACGAGTCAAACATAACCCCACCGCATTCTCTTCTCAAAGTGAAAAGAGACAGTCATGGTTACTCACTCAGTTGTGTGTTTTACTTCGGATCCTCTGTCAAGTTTTCTACAACCGGACATTAACAAATTCCAATCTGCCACATAACCGCGGGCACGGCTTTCGAAAGATCATAACCCTGCAGGGGTGTTGATACGTCCAAAACGTATCTATAATTTCTGCTTGCTCCATGCCTCTTTTGTGTGATATTTCTATGATATTTATGCACTTCCATACACTTTTGATCATATTTGGACTAACCTATTAACTCAGTGCACCCCAGTGCCAGTTTCTGTTTTCTGCTGTTTTTCTATTTCAGGTTTTCCCATTACTTAAATTGCCAGAAAAATTCCGGGAAAAATATATAAAAAATCAGCGCTCCGGAAGCTTCCACACGCCAGAAGTGGGGCCAGAGGGGAGCCAGGGGCAGCCCAGGCGGCCTGCCCACGCGGCCCCCCTCCTGGCCGCGCCGGGGGGGCGCCTGGGCCCCCCTTACCTCCTCTGGTGACCCCCTTTGGCATATATTTACATCGCGTCCCGAAACCCTCGAGGACGGAACCCTTTTTTGCGATCTCATCTCTGTTCCGCCGCCGTCGCGCTTCCAAGATCGGGAGCACCAGGAGAACTCTTCCCGGCACCCTGCCGGAGGGGAGAAACACCACCGGGAGCTTCTCCACCACCATGGACGCCTCCCGGATGAGTTGTGAGTAGTCTCCCTTGGACCATGGGTCCATGACCAGTAGCTATGTGATGTTCTCCTCCCCTCTTTGTTCTTCATCGATTAGACCTCGTGAGCTGCCCTACATGATCGAGGCACATATGTAATCTTTATGCTGTTGCTATGCTGAGTTTGCTGGGATCCGATGGATTATGAGATTATGTTCAGATTGTGTGTGAGTAATATATTTGATTCACCTCTTTTATATTTATGTTCTTGAGTAATTCTTTCATGTTCTTCGTTGCTATTTATTGCTTTGGCCGAGTAGTAGGTAGTAACTCCAAGAGGGAACGTTATGCTTGATTGTGGGTTCATGCCCCTCGATGACTAGCTTGAGTGACAGAAACATGAGTCTAGGGGATGTGTTGTTGCCACAAGGGGGAAAACAACGGTGCTTGTACTTGCGGGTGCAAGGATTGTTTACTTTACGCAAAGTTCTTTTAATGCAGTTGTCTGTTGCTTTGAGTTTACACTATGGGTGGGACTCGCAACTTAATACCAGCGAGATGTTCTGGATAGATATCTCAAGGTGGATGATTAGTAGTAGATGCAGATGGATTTCGGTCTACTTGCCTTGGCGTACCGCCCATGCTTTTGAGCCTCTACCTTTCTTTGCAGCATAGTTAGCATTGGTTTGCGCACATAATCCTGTCAATTGCCCAGCTGTAATTTGTTTACCTCGCTTAGCTGTTTTATCGTCTTTTGGGAGAGAGACATCACTAGTGAACATCATGGGACCCCGGTCCATATTACCATCACTGATCACACCCGCTATTTACTTCATGTTCTTATTTACTAGTTGCAGTCATACCTATCACTATTATCTCTTGCGTTTGATCCTTTGTAAACGACAAGGCCGGAGGGATTGACAACCTCTCTATACTCGTTGGGAGCAAAGTTATTTGTATCTGTGTGCAGGTCCTGTCAAGCAAAAGTCTCTGGCGCTATTGACACCTTCTTGTCAACCCTCGGAGTCTCACGGGATTCGATCCTTGGTATCTTTGCCAAGGGAAAACTACCGCTACGCTACATCTCAAACCTTCCACTTGGGGTAACCAACGAGGGGCGAGAAGCCATCAAGCAAAGTTTTCTGGCGCCGTTGCCGGGGACTCCACTCTTCAAAATAGGGGAGTTGCACGCTATCTTTTATCTTTGCTTTTTAGTCTTGTTAGTTTACCTTTCAGTTTTCTTTATGTCTTTTCACTAGTTTTGCTTAATGGAAAACAACAAAAATATGAGAGAGCTTTATAAGCTCTACCTTGCTTTGGGACATGATGTGTTTGAAGAGAAAGTTAAAAAAACTATGGAACTTTATTATTTGCATAACAATCATGATGGTGGTGATGTTATTAGTATGCTTTCTTTGAATATCAATATTGCTAATGACATGGAAAGCTCTAAGCTTGGGGATGACACGTTTGATGAACATGATATTTTTAGTCCCCCAACTTTTGAAGAGAAAATTTGCTTTGATAATACTTTGCTTCCTATATATGATGATTACAATGATAAATGTGAGCTTTTTAGTCCACCTACTATTGAGGATAAAATTTATTATGATTTAATATGCCTCCTAAATATGATGATGGTTATGATAGTCTTACTCTCACTATTCCTAATAAGAAAGATTTTGCTTATATGAAGAGTAATGACACTTTTATGCTTTTGGATCATGGAAATAATGCCTTATGTGATAGTTATATTGTTGAGTTCATCCATGATGCCACTGAAATTTATAATGGGAGAGGGAGACATGGTTCTAAATATCTTAATAATAAGAAGTTTCCTCTCTTTATGTTGAAGGTTTTGAAGCTGCACTTGTTTTGTCTTCCTATGCTTATTGCTTTGTGCTTCAATGAATTATTCTATTGCAATATTCCTATGCATAGGAAGCATGTTAGGCTTAAATGTGTTTGGTATTTGCTTCTTGATGCTCTCCTTTGTTCTTCAACTCTTATTCCTACGAGAGCATCATTAAAGTCTTAAGCCTATCTTTATGGCTATAAAGAAAGAGCTCTAGGGAGACAACCCTTGTTATCTTTGCTTTCAGTTTGTTCTTTCAGTTTTAGTGGTCTTAATGTTTGTTACTACAGTAGCATCATCATTGTATCTTTTCTTTTCAGCTTTGTGCCAAGTTTAGCCTCTGATTGCAAGAAAGTTCAAAAGTTGTGACGTGCAGTCCAGAAAACAGATTCTGTCCTTGGACAGAAAAATTCGTATAAAATCATCAGATCATCTTTTTGATCGGAATTTTTTTGACAACGTGCTCTATACAATTGGCTTTCGGACGTCTGTTCTGAGTTTTTTTATTTGAGTTGCAGAAGTGCCCCGAAAAAATTATTTACTACCTGCTGGTCTGTTTTTCACAGATTCTGTCCTGTTTTGCCTTTTCTTCATTTTGCAAACCTTGAGCTTGCTTTTTCTTTGCAAAAACCTTTTGGCAATCTTGAGAAACAGTAGATCTTCAAGATTATCTTTATTTCCAGCAAGGAAAAATTATTTTATTATGGGTACTAACCTCGCTAATCAGATTATGATGAGTTATGTATGAAGGGAGTTTTCAAGTGTGCGAGGGAAGATGATAAAAAGATTCAGGAGGGTCAAACGCTCAAGCTTGGGGATGCCCCCGTGCACCCCCAAGAAATATTCAAGAAGACTCAAGCGTCTAAGCTTGGGGATGCCCCCGTGCATCCCCTTCTCCATCAATAATTATCAGTTCGTCTTTCGTTCCACTATATTTTAATCACTTCATGCGTTATGTGCTATGCTTGGAGCGTCTTGCTTTTAGTTTCCTTTTTAGTTTTCTTTAGCTTTGCTTGCTGTTCATAACGAGTTAGAACCTAGCTTTCTGTGTGTGGGAGAGAAACACGCTCCACTTCAACCTAGAACACAACATAGGATTTTCATGCTTATCTTTGCTGTGTATGTTCTTTGTCTTTCAATAGCTACTGTCATGTTCAGCTCTTAGTTTTCATGCTTTTCTTTTTTTTAGAGCTTTTGTTTAGCTGGTTGCTGAACTCTGTTGAGTGTTCATGTTTATCTTGTTAAGAGAGTTTGTCTGTTGCACTGAGTTGTGTGTCTTAACTTAAAGTAGGTAATTGAGGTTGCTATTTAATTTTAGTAGTAACTTGCAATAGTTTTGAGGTATTGCCATGAGTAATGTCTGAACTTTTGGTGTCAAGAGCTTTATCCTATTAGTGATAGATGTCGTATTTTGGGCAATCCATGTTTATTTTCGAAAACCTACAAAATAGTTGAGAACTTTAGCTACTAAATGGATCACTAATCTTTGGAGGGATCGAATATTAGAGTACACTCACGTACCATGGGTCGAGGATGAGCAAGGGTAACCAAACCCCCATACACACCTCCTCGGGGTACTTGTCTCTTTGTGAACCTCCTAATTAGATTGAGAGTTACCGATAATAAGTGCATGAGTTCTTCGGACTAATGTGAGTATTCGAAGGTTGACACTTCCACCTATCCATATTTTTCTAGCCTCTTCGGTACCGTGCATTGCCCTTTCACACCTCGAGAGTTGGCGCATACTTCGCCGGTGCATCCAAATCCTTGGCACGATACGTTCTGTCATCATAAGCCTCATTATATCCTTCCTCAAAACAGCCACCATACCTACCTATTAAGGCATTTCCATAGCCTTTCCGAGATACATTGCCATGCAACATTCATCCTCTCATGACTTGATCTTCATGTCATACATGCTTTTTGCTTGATCGATGAGCCGCATGCTAGTTGGGTCTTGCCCTAATCATTGCTACATGACGCGCTAGTATCATTGCATATCCTGCTACACTGGCAGAGGCATACATTTGCATACATCATGATAGTTTCATTTTCTTTATGTTGAGTACTTTTGTAAAGTGTGAAAGATCTTCTATACTTCTTTTAATACATAGAGTGTTGTCCCTAAGTGAGGAAAAGATCCCAAAGAGGACAAAATCAAAAGATCCCAAAGAGGACAAATGAGAGATAAAAAGAAAGAGCCATTGAGGCCACAAAAAATAAAAAAAAAATAAAAAGAGAAAAAGAAATAAAAAGAGAGAAGGGGGCACACTACTATTTCTTTTGAGAGATCCACACTCGTACTCCATCTTACACTTTGTACTCCATAGAGATTATCATTTATGCATATAGCTATGTGGGGACCTTTACACTATAGAACTTGGCTTGTATATTCCAATGATGAGCCTCCTCAAAAGAGCTCTAGGTCTTCTTGAGCAAGCAAGTTGGATGCACCCCCACTAGTTCCATTGGAGAGCTTACCTTAGCTCATATGTGCATCTGTTGCATGGCAATCCCTACTCCTCGCATCATATCTATCATTTGGCTTTCTCTCGCCGATGATTGTCCTCATTGATGTGAGCCTTTCACACCTTTTTTTGTCTTCCCCCTCTATCATTTTTCTCTCTTTGCCATCCTAAGTGTCGACTTTCTTGCTTACGCTCATCCATTGCATGAGTGCTCAAAATATCGAAAGGGAGTGGATCATTTTGACTTGTACCTGGCTGACGGTCTGGGGATGAGTCAAGATAAGATTCCAAAGAAGACCAAGTGTGAAACTTTAGTAGATTAAGTTCTCAACAATACAAAAACTATGTTTTACTCTCTCATATATCCCTATCCCCTTTCTTGCACGCAAACACCATTTGGAGACATTCGAGTCACGGACAGCGAGAGCTCTGGCACCTTTATGTTCTTATGTTACTTGTTACAATGCTAATATAGACTCTTGCTTGTTATGACTTGAATTGGATTACATGCCTTGATTACTTTACTTAAAATTTCTTATATGGTTAATAGCATGTCACCACAGAAATTATGCTTGTTATCATTTACCTACTCGAGGACGAGCAGGAATTAAGCTTGGGGATGTTGATACGTCCAAAACGTATCTATAATTTCTGCTTGCTCCATGCCTCTTTTGTGTGATATTGCTATGATATTTATGCACTTCCATACACTTTTGATCATATTTGGACTAACCTATTAACTCAGTGCACCCCAGTGCCAGTTTTTGTTTTCTGCTGTTTTTCTATTTCAGGTTTTCCCATTACTTAAATTGCCAGAAAAATTCCGGGAAAAATATATATAAAATCAGCGCTCCGGAAGCTTCCACGCGCCAGAAGTGGGGCCAGAGGGGAGCCAGGGGCAGCCCAGGCGGCCTGCCCACGCGGCCCCCCTCCTGGCCGCGCCGGGGGGGCGCCTGGGCCCCCCTTACCTCCTCTGGTGACCCCCTTTGGCATATATTTACATCGCGTCCCGAAACCCTCGAGGACGGAACCCTTTTTCGCGATCTCATCTCTGTTCCGCCGCCGCCGCACTTCCAAGATCGGGAGCACTAGGAAAACTCTTCCCGGCACCCTGCCGGAGGGGAGAACCACCACCGGGAGCTTCTCCACCACCATGGACGCCTCCCGGATGAGTTGTGAGTAGTCTCCCTTGGACCATGGGTCCATGACCAGTAGCTATGTGATGTTCTCCTCCCCTCTTTGTTCTTCATCGATTAGACCTCGTGAGCTGTCCTACATGATCGAGGCACATATGTAATCTTTATGTTGTTGCTATGCTGAGTTTGCTGGGATCCGATGGATTATGAGATTATGTTCAGATTGTGTGTGAGTAATATATTTGATTCACCTCTTTTATATTTATGTTCTTGAGTAATTCTTGCATGTTCTCCGTTGCTATTTATTGCTTTGGCCGAGTAGTAGGTAGTAACTCCAAGAGGGAACGTTATGCTTGATTGTGGGTTCATGCCCCTCGATGACTAGCTTGAGTGACAGAAACATGAGTCTAGGGGATGTGCTGTTGCCACAAGGGGGAAAACAACGGTGCTTGTACTTGCGGGTGCAAGGATTGTTTACTTTACGCAAAGTTCTTTTAATGCAATTGTCTGTTGCTTTGAGTTTACACTATGAGTGGAACTCGGAACTTAATACCAGCGAGATGTTCTGGATAGATATCTCAAGGTGGATGATTAGTAGTAGATGCAGATGGATTTCGGTCTACTTGCCTTGGTGTACCGCCCATGCTTTTGAGCCTCTACCTTTCTTTGCAGCATAGTTAGCATTGGTTTGCGCACATAATCCTGTCAATTGCCCAGTTGTAATTTGTTTACCTCGCTTAGCTGTTTTATCGTCTTTTGGGAGAGAGACATCACTAGTGAACATCATGGGACCCCGGTCCATATTACCATCACTGATCACACCCGCTATTTACTTCCTGTTCTTATTTACTAGTTGCAGTCATACCTATCACTATTATCTCTTGCATTTGATCCTTTGTAAACGACAAGGCCGCAGGGATTGACAACCTCTCTGTACTCGTTGGGAGCAAAGTTATTTGTATCTGTGTGCAGGTCCTGTCAAGCAAAAGTCTCTGGCGCTATTGACACCTTCTTGTCGACCCTCGGAGTCTCACGGGATTCGATCCTTGGTATCTTTGCCAAGGGAAAACTACCGCTACGCTACATCTCAAACCTTCCACTTGGCGTAACCAACGAGGGGCGAGAAGCCATCAGGTGTCCCAACTTAGCCCATCACAAGCTCTCACGATCAGCATAAGTAATAATAATATTACCCCTTATCTTAGGGAAGGCCCGATCAGACTCGAAATTCCCGGTGCACAAGACATTTCGACAATGGTAAAACAAGTCCAGCAAGACCTCCCGGCGTGCCGACACCCTGATAGTAGCCGCGCGTATCTCGTCTCAGGCCATGACCGGATGGGAGAAGCTACGAGTAAAACCAACCCTCGGGTTTACCCTAGGTGGCCCCGCAGCACCCCCGTTTGGGACCAACACCATCAGCACTGGCCCCCCTGCTATGTAGAAAGAATCTCGAGGGCGCGACCCCCTATGCAAATTTAATTAATTAATTAAGTTGTTATTATGAGGCAAATTAAAACCAATGTTGGGCCTTGCTGGAGGAGTTTTATTCAAAGAAGAACTGTCAAGGGGTCCCCATATACCCAACCGTGTAAGGAACGCAAAATCAAGGAACATAATGCCGATTTATCGGCTCCTAAGGTGGCATGAGTGGAACAAAACACCGAGCAAAAGGCCAAGCCTTCCATCCATGCCCAGTATATAGGTGTGTTAATAATAATAATAGATATTGTGATATTCCAACAAGAAGATCCGACATGGATCAATCTTCATCTTCACCTGCAACTAACAACGCTATAAGAGGGGCTGAGCAAATGGGTAACATAGCCAAACCATGGTTTGCTGGGAAGGTGTCAAAGGTTAGAGGCTCATGGCAACAAGGAGACGGGCTGACATAAAGATGGGTAACGCGACATATAACGATAGCATCGAGACAACTAAGCATGGCAATGATAGTAAAGGTATCCAAGGTGATGGTCATCTTGCCTGAGATCCCGCAAAGAAGAAGAAAGATTCCATGAAGTAGACAAAGAAGAAGCCTTGAAGAAGAACCACGTGTAGACGAACGAATCCTCACGATCACAACGGAACAAGCACTAACGAGAAGAAGCAAGCAATACGGTAAACACACAACACAAGAACATGACAATATGCTCAACCAAGTATGATGCAAGACAAGTCTATATATGATGCAATACACGGCAAGGGATGAAGCACACAAGAGCAACACAAACCAACAAGTTTAAATGAGGCCGGAGTCAACATATAACAAATCCGGTAAGTCCTCATATGCATATTTTCAAATTAGTCGAGATCTGAACAAACCTTATGTTAAAGTTGTTAAACAGCAGGTTACATGCACCTTGATAATCTACACGAAATTCTAGTCAAGTTCATATAAAGCTTGTTTAATTCGGAGCTACGGCCTAGAAGATATGAGCAAAACAAGTCAAGCAAGGCAACGGTGCAAGATGCACCCAAACATCAAGCAAACACACTCCAAACATGTAAACAACATGATATTATGATTCTACATGCAAAATCACACACGTTTCATATAAGACACGCTTAAAACGGAGCAACGGGCTAAAAGATACGAGCAAAACAAGTTACAATGCAAAGCTGAAGTTAACATCCACATAGCAACTTTGGAGCAAGATATATATATATATATATATATATATATATATATATATATATATATATATATATATATATATATATATATATATATATATATATATATATATATATATATATATATATATATATATATATATATATTTATATACACACAAACATGATAACAATAAGCATGGATGTGAAATAGACATGATACTTAACAAGCATGAACTTAGAACACACCCAAAAGCTTGCTGGAACACATTTAAACAAGCATGGCAAGTTGCAATAAAATTATCCAGACTTAGTCAAAATCTGGGAAGGCAAAAACATCATCACGATGCTGCCTTCGGAGGCACAAAACAACAAGCATATAAACTCTACTAAGCATATAAAGAGCATGGACATGTAGTAGGCACAGCATACAACAAACAACTCCATTGGAGCAACTCCATAGGAAGCCTGGATCAATAGCAACAAGCTACACCAAATTGATCATGCTGATAAAATCCTGACAGGTGTAATTTATAGCAACTTGAGAGCAAGAAATAAATAAGCTACAGCAGGCCATATGAGCAAGTAAGGGCATGAATGGATAGACAATAACATGGACAACAAGACATGATCATTGGCCACTCCAAAACAAGCATGGATTTGAGTGAGGCATCAAGCAAACATAGCATGAGGTTATAACAGATTCAAGACTTAGCAGTTTTTTCACTAAGTATAAAACAGCAACAACAACATGGCATGTTTACAAGATTGTTTAAGTCACCTCAAGGCATATCATGGAAAATGAATTGAACCACAGCAAATACCATATGATTTTGCTTCTAAAACATAAGGACATGTGGCATGAATAAAAACACACCAAAAGCAATGAACAAGTGAAATCAGCATCTCATAACAAGTTTCAGCACTTAACAGCCAAATGCACTTTTGTAACAGAGATTAACATGGCAATATGAACTCAAACAAGCATGCTATAGCAACCACCATGTAGAGCAATTCACAATGAACATTTTGACATATCATATGCTCCATTTGGATAAACATGCACCAAGTTATCACATCTCAAACATGGCATCAAATTAACAAGTAACAGCAGTTTATAACAAGTAGCACTCTTGCAACAGAGATTAGGGCATCTAGATGAACTCAAACAAGCATGGCACAATGGAACAAAGTGTAGAGCATGTCACCACGATCATTTTGACATATTAATTGCATCATTTGGATAAGCACACAATAAGTTACAGCACCACAAAGTATGCATCAGATTACGAAGTTTTGGGGAATTAGAGAGAAAAAGCAACCTCGGGGTGGACATTGTCCGGATGTGGCCAGACGTGTCCGTCGGTGGCGTGGGTACGGGCCCACCTGTCAGTGGCCGGGGAGGAGGAGGGCGGACAATGTCCGGGTCGCGGCGGACGTGTCCAGACGCGAGCGAATCGTGGACGAACGGATCCAGGCCCTCGGGTCGTTTGGATCGCGGGAACCTGCGGATCGGGGACGAACTGGGCAAATCTGGACAGGAGGTGGCCGGAGTAGCTGGATCTCGACGCCGGCGAGCTCTCCGGCGACGCCGGCGACGGAGGTGTGCAGGGGAGGTGCGGGCGGCCCGATCTGGCCATTCTAGGAGGCGGCGGCGGGGACCGGCCGGGCGGCGGTGAAGGTTGGTGGTGGTGAGGCGGTTGCCGGCGGCGGAGGCTGGTGGTGGCGAGGCGGCTGCCGGTGGCGGAGGCTGGTGGTGGCGAGGCGGCTGCCAGCAGCGGAGGCTGGTGGTGGCAAGGCGGCGAGGCGCGCAGTTGCGCGGCCACGCAGAGGAGCGAGCGGACGGGCCTCGCGGGCGGCGGCGCGGACGGCTCGGGCCCGGGCGTGCCTGCCCCGGGCCTCGGCGGGCCTCGGCTGCGGGGAGGCGCGGGCAGACGTGGAGGCGCCAGGTGGAGCGGCGGGATTGGAGGGGGAAGCGCCTGGCTGGCTGGCTGGCCACTCAGGTGGCGCCATGTGGCGGCGGCACTGGCTGGCCGTCTGGCCGCCGACAAGTGGCAAGGAGGGAGCAGTTTTGCACGGAATTTGATGGAGGAGGGGGCCAGAGGTAGGTTGAGGTTAGGGGATTCCCAAAATGGCATGTGGGGGGTGTTTATATAGCAAAAGGACTAGGGTTAGGGGGTTTTTGCTCCGATTCGGACCGTACGATCTCGATTGTGCGGCTCCGAGCGGAGGGGGAGGTTAGTGGGCTTAGTGGGCTATGTAGAGGCATGAGTGGGCTGTGAGGAGAGGAGAGAGAGAAGCCCACGGAGGTTTCCGGAGACCGAAAACGTCCGATGTTTAAACCGGCGACTAGTGCCGCTATATATATCCGTTGGGCTATCAAACGAGCTCCGAATGCGATGAAATTTAGCAAGCGGCCTGTCTACACTATAATAAGACCACACGACAAGTTTCATCTCATTCCGAGAACATTTTTCGACCACTCATAAAATAAATATTCGGCGATGCCGTGGGCGCGTGCAAGTGTGTCTGGGCTCAGAACGGACAACGGAGAGGACGGGCGGACTCGGACGGATGCAAGTTTTGAAAACATGATGATGCAACACACATGATGACATGGCAAAATGCAACACGCAAGCAGATGACATGGCAGCGACGACGAACGACTGGCTTACACCTGGCGCACCGGTCTCGGGGTGTCACAACACTCCCCTACTAACAAGAGATCTCGTCCCGAGATCTTAGGAACGAGATGGAAGGGGAAAAGGAAGAACACAAGTTCTTCGAAGACAAAAGAGTGAAACCAAAGAACCTTGAGAGGTTGAACAATATGAAAGAAGGGTACAACGGAGATGAACGAAGTTGCAAAGACTTCGTTAGACAAGAGGAAGAAGGAATACGACGAGAACCAAAAGGTTGAAGGATATGAAGCACGGGTTGTGGGAAGAAGAATGAATTCAAAACCACTCCGGTTAAAAAGAGATAAAAAGGAATCTCCACAAAGGAAATAGGGCAGCATTTCGGCTGAAACTGAAAGAAATAGATCGCCGGTTGAATATGAATGGAATGGAACAAGAACTTGAGAAGATGGAACAAAGCATGAGGAAATGAACAAGACAATGCCTCCGAAAGAATTGAAAAATGGAATGAAAGAACCGAGAAGAAGAACAACTTCGAGCGCGAATGAATTTGAAAGAGCATCCTTAGGATAAAGGTTGAACGGAGTTGTTGAGAAAATCAACAACAACAAAAAATAGCTTGTTGTGGACTTATGGAAATCATCTCAAAACTTGAGGTGAATTACCGCCGCAACGAAAAGATGGATTAGCTGAGAATGAAGAAGTGCAAAACTCCACTTCAAAAGAATACGGAGAATTATTTGCACTTCAAGACGTGAGAAGGATAAAACTTGAGCTGCTCCAGAAGAATTAGATGAACGTTTGAAGAATGAATTATCTCATGAAGAACCACCAAGAGGAACTCCGGTAACAAAAGATGATGATATAGAAATGATGGGTGAAAAGAATAAGATTAAAGCCTTGCGGTGAATTAGACGAGGGTCCGACGAGATAGCCGAGAAAAACTTTGAACTCCGGGGAAGAAAAGATTAAAGCACTTGGAACTAGAATTTATTCATCAAGAACAAATTCCGAAGGAAGGAATAAATCAACTTGATGAAAAACGAATAAGAATTATGTTATGCTTATCATCCACCATTTAAATTGATGAGAAGCAATGGATCTGCATACTACTTATTCGCGTTGAAAAAGATTAAAGAGGGATATCTCGCGAACTTGCGAAAATCTTAATGAAACACCGGTAGGATTGGAATAAAATGAATGAATTGATATAATATCATCGGAAAAGAACTCTTGAGCGAACCACCGTAAGAATTGAAGCCGAGTGAAGAAACGAACGAACCACCGGGAGAATAAAATCGAATGATGAAAGAGAACAAACCACCGTAAAGAATTGAAATAGAGTGAATACAAAAGAATGAATCGCCGGGAAGAATAAGCACTTGAGGAAATTAGATACAAAAGAACGAAGAGATCACGAACTGATTAAAGAATACATGAACGAAGCACCGGACGAATGTGAGACGAACGAAGAGGCATCATTGAAGAATATTTGGAGCACTAAGTTGAAAACTGAGAACGAAGAAATCTTCTGAAATGATGACCTTCGGAGGAACACAATGAAAATAATTCATGAAATACTCCGGATGGTTGAAGAAAGAATTTGACACGAATCGGAACAAGTAAGAGGATAGCATGAAGCTAGAACGACGAACAGTCGAGAGAACGGACAAGATTTAGATGAACTCTTCGTCGGTCTAGAAATGATGACGAGAAATACCACCAAGAATTATTGAGATACTCCGGGAGTATGAAAAGAGGGAAAAGGTTGAACCAACGATGAAAATAATTGAAAGCGATCTTGGGGAAGGCATATGACTGATGGAATCCATACTTACATCACACTTGAAAAGAATATTAGAATACTCCGGGAAATTAGAAGAGTCAGGTAAGATCCTGGGAAAAGACCTGTGGGTTAGGGCCCACCGAAGAGAAAACACCGTTGGAAAGGATCGAAAAGAAGATGATGCACCGGAATGATTAAAAGACTCGATTGAGGTGACGACCTCAAATTAATTGGAACACAGACGAATCTCCTGAGATTTCTTCGGAAATCCGGAACAACCAAATGGCGAGAGGTGAACGAGCCAGGGAAAACATTTGAGCTGATGAAAGGATATGAACAACACCAAGAACTTGAATTGAGATCCGCCGGAAAAGAAAAGAGATGAATAATGACAAACTAGACGAGAATTCACCAGCTCAAATAATTGATGAAAGAAAGCAAAGACTTCACACGAGTAGGATGGATACTCGATTAAGGACTCCGGCTCCGAGAAGCAAAAGGGTGGGCGGGTGGGAAAAGAAAAACCACTTCGGACGGGGAAACAACATCGGTTGGAAAGAACCGAGGATTGAACTTGCAAAGAAGAAGAGGGTCGAGTCCACTTGACGAGAGATGCACCAGATGAAAGAACTGACAACGCAACGAATGAAAACTAACCGTGTGATCCTAAAAAAACTTTGAAGGAGAAGAGGAGTAATTCGAAACACCTACGTCAATATTCCTCACCAGAGTGACGAAGGGGCAGAGGAGTAAAAAGAATTCCTACTCTCCGATATAACTAGACTCCGGAAAAGTTTTTGCTAGACTCGACAGCGGCCAAACTACCATCAATCAATGGGGCTCCTATGGTCGGTCGAGGCTCTGATACCAACTTGTCAGGCCCAACATGCGATTCTATCCCGATCACGTGACACTTACGTGATTGGGGCACAACCGCATTTCGGGCGCTTAGCAAGATGGATATCATTACATCGTACCATTACATACATACATGGGGGATACAACAATACATACAAGCCACATGAATACAACAACATCAATACAAGGCATCCGACTACGGATGCAAACATGAAAAGCACAAAGACATCCATCTGCTATCCCAGGCTGCCGACCCGGAACCAAACCCAAGACTGAAGAAGAAGAAGAAGAAAGAACTCCAACACAAAGGACATCGCTCTCACGTCAAGTCATCGGAAACCTGCACCTGCAACTGTTGTTGTAGTATCTGTGAGCCACAAGGACTCAGCAATCCAATAACCATGGGTAACAAGACTAGCAAAGCTTAATGGGTAGGAAGAGGTAAAGTGGTGAGGTTGCAGCATCGACTAAGCAATATATGGTGGCTAACTTACGAGTACAAGAATAAGATGAGCATCTACGCAAACGGTCGCAACTAGTAGTGATCGCTAAAGATCCTGAACTACCTACGAGTCAAACATAACCCCACCGTGTTCTCTTCTCAAAGTGAAAAGAGACAGTCACGGTTACTCACTCAGTTGTGTGTTTTACTTCGGATCCTCTGTCAAGTTTTCTACAACCGGACATTAACAAATTCCAATCTGCCACATAACCGCGGGCACGACTTTCGAAAGATCATAACCCTGCAGGGGTGTCCCAACTTAGCCCATCACAAGCTCTCACGATCAGCAGAAGTAATAATAATATTACCCCTTATCTTAGGGAAGGCCCGATCAGACTCGTAATTCCCGATGCACAAGACACTTCGACAATGGTAAAACAAGTCCAGCAAGACCTCCCGGCATGCCGACACCCTGATAGTAGCCGCGCGTATCTCGTCTCAGGCCACGACCGGATGGGAGAAGCTACGAGTAAAACCAACCCTCGGGTTTCCCCCAGGTGGCCCCGCAGCACCCCTGTTTGGGACCAACACCATCAGCACTGGCCCCCCTGCTATGTAGAAAGAATCTCGAGGGCGCGACCCCCTATGCAAATTTAATTAATTAATTAAGTTGTTATTATGAGGAAAATTAAAACCAATGTTGGGCCTTGCTGGAGGAGTTTTATTCAAAGACGAACTATCAAGGGGTCCCCATATACCCAACCGTGTAAGGAACGCAAAATCAAGGAACATAATGCCGGTTTATCAGCTCCTAAGGTGGCATGAGTGGAACAAAACACCGAGCAAATGGCCAAGCCTTCCACCCATGCCCAGTATATAGGTGTGTTAATAATAATAATAGATATTGTGATATTCCAGCAACAAGATCCGACATGGATCAATCTTCATCTTCACCTGCAACTAACAACGCTATATGAGGGGCTGAGCAAGCGGGTAACATAGCCAAACAATGGTTTGCAGGGAAGGTGTCAAATGTTAGAGGTTCATGGCAACAAGGAGAGGGGCTGACATAAAGATGGGTAACGCGACATATAACGATAGCATCGAGACAACTAAGCATGGCAATGATAGTAAAGGTATCCAAGGTGATGGTCATCTTGCCTGAGATCCCGCAAGGAAGAAGAAAGAGTCCATGAAGTAGACGAAGAAGAAGCCTTGAAGACGAACCACATGTAGACGAACGAATCCTCGCGATCGCGACGGAACAAGCACTAACGAGAAGAAGCAAGCAATACGGTAAATGCACAACACAAGAACATGACAATATGCTCAACCAAGTATGATGCAAGACAAGTCTATATATGATGCAATACACGACAAGGGATGAAGCACACAAGAGCAACACAAACCAACAAGTTTAAATGAGGCCGGAGTCAACATATAATAAATCTGGTAAGTCCTCATATGCATATTTTGAAATTAGTCGAGATCTGAACAAACCTTATGTTAAAGTTGTTAAACAGCAGGTTAACATGCACCATGATGATCTACATGAAATTCTAGTCAAGTTTCATATAAAGTTTGTTTAATTCGGAGCTACGGCCTAGAAGATATGAGCAAAACAAGTCAAGCAAGGCAACGGTGAAGATGCACCCAAACATCAAGCAAACACACTCCAAACATGTAGACAACATGATATTATGATTCTACATGCAAAATCACTCACGTTTCATATAAGACACGCTCAAAACGGAGCAACGGGCTAAAAGATACGAGCAGAACAAGTTACAATGCAAAGCTGAAGTTAACAGCCACATAGCAACTTTGGAGCAAGATATATATATGCTAAAGCACCCAAACATGATTTAAAAAAGTATGGATGTGAAATGGACATGATACTTAACAAGCATGAACTTAGAACACACCCAAAAGCTTGCTGGAACACATTTAAACAAGCATGGCAAGTTGCAATAAAATTATCCAGACTTAGTCAAAATCTGGGAAGGCAAAAACATCATCACGATGCTGCCTTCGGAGGCACAAAACAACAAGCATATCAAATCTACTAAGCATATAAAGAGCATGGACATGTAGTAGGCACAGCATACCACAAACAACTCCATTGGAGCAACTCCATAGGAGGCATGGATCAATAGCAACAAGCTACACCAAATTGATCAAGCTGATAAAATCCTGACATGTGTAATTTATAGCAACTTGAGAGCAAGAAATAAATAAGCTACAGCAGGCCATATGAGCAAGTAAGGGCATGAATGGATAGACAATAACATGGACCACAAGACATGATCATTGGCCACTCCAAAACAAGCATGGATTTGAGTGGGGCATCAAGCAAACATAGCATGAGGTTATAACAGATTCCAGACTTAGCAGTTTTTTTACTAAGTATAAAACAACAACAACAACATGGCATGTTTACAAGCTTGTTTAAGTCACCTCAAGGCATATCATGGAAAATGAATTGAACCACAGCAAAGACCATATGATTTTGCTTCTAAAATATAAGGACATGTGGCATGAAGACAAACACACCAAAAGCAATGAACAAGTGAAATCAGCATCTCATAACAAGTTTCAGCACTTAACAGCCAAATGCACTTTTGCAACAGAGATTAACATGGCAATATGAACTCAAACAAGCATGCTACAGCAACCATCATGTAGAGCACTTCACAATGAACATTTTGACATATCATATGCTCCATTTGGATAAACATGCACCAAGTTATCACATCTCAAACATGGCATCAAATTAACAAGTAACAGCAGTTTATAACAAGTAGCACTCTTGCAACAGAGATTAGGGCATCTAGATGAACTCAAACAAGCATGGCATAATGGAACAAAGTGTAGAGCATGTCACCACGATCATTTTGACATATTAATTGCATCATTTGGATAAGCACACAAAAAGTTACAGCACCGCAAAGTATGCATCAGATTATGAAGTTTTGGGGACTTAGAGAGAAAAAGCAACCTCAGGGTGGACATTGTCCGGATGTGGCCGGACGTGTCCGTCGGTGGCGTGGGTACGGGCCCACCTGTCAGTGGCTGGGGAGGAGGAGGGCGGACAACATCCGGGTCACGACGGACGTGTCCAGACGCGGGCGGATCGTTGGCGAACGGATCCAGGCCCTCGGGTCGTTTGGATCGCGGGAACCCGCGGATCGGGGACGAACTGGGCATATCTGGACGGGAGGTGGCCGGAGTAGCTGGATCTCGACGCCGGCGAGCTCTCCGGCGACGCCGGCGACGGAGGTGTGCAGGGGAGGTGCGAGCGGCCCGATCTGGCCATTCTAGGAGGCGCTGGCGGGGACCGGCCGGGCGGCGGGGAAGGTTGGTGGTGGCGAGGCAGTTGCCGGCAGCGGAGGCTGGTGGTGGCGAGGCGGCTGCCGGCGGTGGAGGCTGGTGGTGGCGAGGCGGCGAGGCGCGCAGTTGCGTGGCCACGCAGAGGAGCGAGTGGACTGGCCTCGTGGGCGTCGGCGCTGACGGCTCAGGCCCGGGCGGGCCTGCCCCGGGCCCCGGCGGGCCTCGGCTGTGGGGAGGCGCGGGCAGACGTGGAGGCGCCAGGTGGAGCGGCGGGATTGGAGGGGGAGGCACTTGGCTGGCCACTCAGGTGGCGCCAAGTGGCGGCGACGCTGGCTGGCCATCTGGCCGGCGACAAGTGGCAAGGAGGGAGCAGTTTTGCACGAAATTTGATGGAGGAGGGGGATAGAGGTAGGTGGAGGTTAGGGGATGCCCAAAATGGCATGTGGGGGTGTTTATATAGCAAAAGGACTAGGGTTAGGGGTTTTTTGCTCCAATTCGGACCGTACAATCTCGATCGTGCGGCTCCGAGTGGAGGGGAAGGTTAGTGGGCTTAGTGGGCTGTGTAGAGGCATGAGTGGGCTGTGAGGAGAGGAGTGAGAGAAGCCCGCTGAGGTTTTCAGAGACCGAAAACGTCCGACGTTTAAATCGGCGACTAGTGCTGCTATATATATCCGTTGGGCTATCAAACGAGCTCCGAATGCGATGAAATTTGGCAGGCGGCCTGTCTACACTATAATAAGACCACACGACAAGTTTCATCCCATTCCGAGAACATGTTTCGGCCACTCATAAAATAAATATTCGGAGATGCCGCGGGCGCGTGCAAGTGTGTCTGGGCTCAGAACGGACAACGGAGAGGACGGGCGGACTCAGACGGATGCAAGTTTTGAAAACATGATGATGCAACACACATGATGACATGGCAAAATGCAACACGCAAGTAGATGACATGGCAGCGACGGCGAATGACTGGCTTACACCTGGCGCACCGGTCTCGGGGTGTCACATATCAACTTCCCGATCTCGGGGTTGTTGGGCACATAGATTCGGTCCTCAAACCACAAGGTGTCGTCTTCATCCTCACGAAATCCCTTGGCTTTTACTTCACTCATCTTTTCCTTTATTTCTGCAACCTCTTTGTCATCCTTCTGGGCTTCTCATATTTTTCCCAACAATGTTGACTGAACCTCCAATGTTGCAACAAAACCTCTAGGAGCTATCTCCAAACAAAGCTCCCTGAGATCTTCCGCTAACTCCTTTAGCAATCCTCTCTTCATCAGGGTATTTGCATAGCTCTTCCGGCTCAAAGCGTCTGCAATGACATTGGCCTTTCCTGGGTGATAGTGCAGCTTCATATCGTAATCCTTTATGAGCTCCAACCATCTCCTCTGTCTGAGGTTCAGCTCCTTCTGAGTGAAAATGTACTTCAAACTCTTGTGATCCGTGTACACATCACAACAATTTCCAATAAGGAAATGTCTCCAGGTTTTGAGCGCATGCACAACTGCTGCTAGCTCCAAATCATGCGTCGCATAATTCAACTCGTCCGGTCGAAGTTGACGAGATGCATAAGAAACAACTCTTCCATCCTGCATGAGTACTCCTCCAAGTACTAAGCGTGAAGCGTCGCAATACACTTGGAAATCCTTGCGTATATCTGGCAAGATCAGCACTGGGGCTGTCGTCAACCGTTTCTTCAACTCCTGGAAACTTTCTTCGCACTCTTCAGTCCAATGAAACTTTGTCTCTTTCTTCAACAATGTCGTCATTGGCTTCGCAATCTTGGAGAAATTCTCTATGAATCTCCGGTAATATCCCGCGAGTCCAAGAAAACTGCGGATTTCTCCAACTGAAGTGGGTGCCAACCACTCAGTGACTGCCTGCACTTTGATGGGGTCCACTGCTATACCTTCTCCTGATATAACATGCCCTAAGAATCCAACTTCCTTCAACCAAAACTCGCATTTGCTAAACTTGGCATATAACTGATGTTCTCTGAGCTTCTCCAGAACCAAACGCAAATGCTCCGCGTGTTCCTCTTTGTTCTTCGAGTACACCAAGATATCATCAATGAATACCACGACAAACTTATCCAAGAACTCCATGAACACCTTATTCATCATGCTCATGAAATAGGCAGGGGCGTTAGTCAATCCAAATGACATAATAGTATACTCATATAGCCCATACCTTGTGGTGAAGGCTGTCTTAGGGATATCCTTCTCTCGAATTTTCAACTGGTGGTATCCTGATCGTAGATCAATCTTGGAGAATACTTTCGCTCCTTGTAGTTGGTCGAACAAGTTATTGATCATCGGCAGCGGGTACTTATTCTTAATCATCACTTTATTTAGTGCCCAATAATCAACGACCATCCTTAAAGACCCATCCTTCTTCTCGACCAAAAGCACTGGGGCTCCCCAAGGTGATGAACTCCGGCGAATGAATCCTTTCTCCAATAACTCCTTAATCTGCTTCTTGATCTCCTCCAGATCATTGGCTGGCATCCAATACGGTCTCTTCGATATTGGTCCGGAGCCAGGCAATAGCTCAATCAAAAACTCAATATCCCTATCCGGTGGCATGCCTGGTAGCTCTTCAGGAAATACATCCGGATAATCCCTTACTACGGGCACTTCCTCCTGAACAACTCCCGTGAGAGAATGTACTTGTGTCCTTCTAGGCGAATGCCTAGATACATACTTGATCCTTTTTCCCTCCGGGGTGGTAAGCAAAATAGACCTACTAGCACAATCGATGTTCCCTCCATACATCGATAGCCAATCCATGCCTAGTATCACATCCAATCCTTGTGACTCCAAAACTATCAGGTCTGAGGGGAAAACATGTCGTCCAATGGTCAATGGCATCTGAAAACATCCTTGATTTGCCATATATTCCGCTCCGGGTGAACTTACTAAAATGGGGGTCCTGAGGACTCTGGTGGGCAACTTATGTCTATTTACGAATCCCCTTGAAATGTATGAATGTGATGCACCAGTATCAAAAAGAACTATTGCGGTAAATGACTTAATCAAAAACTTACCGACAACTGCATCTGGTTGCTCTTCAACATCCTCCACGGTCACGTGGTTCACTTGTCCTTTGTTGAACGGGTTGGGCTTCTTCCCGGCGCTTCCATTGCCGTTCCCATTCTTAGCTTCAGGGTAGTCCGTGGCGTAGTGTCCATTCTTCCCGCACTTGAAACAGGTAACGTGGCTTAAATCCCTCTTGGCAGGTGTGGATGGAGTAGGGCGGTTCTGATTATTGTTTGTTCCATTCCCATTCCCATTCTTGGAGCCATTGTGGTTGTGAGTACTTCCTCCATTATGGTTGTGGCCTCCATGGTTATGGGTATATCCTCCCGAATTCGGGGTGAATCGGGGCTTCTGCTGGGCTCCAGAACTATTCCTTCCTTGTCCATACTTCCTCTTGCGGCTCTCAATCTGCTGCTGCTTCCCTTCAATCATAAGAGCCTTATCTACCAACTCCTGGTAGTTGTTGAAGGTTGCCACCATCAACTGTACGCTCATCTCATCATTCAGCCCTTCCATAAACCTCTCCTGCTTTGCGGCATCTGTGGCATAACGAGATAGAGTACTAAACTCATCTACGTACTGAGCCACAGTACGATTTCCTTGGCGCAAGTTGCGAAACTCTCGCTTCTTCATGCTCATAGCTCCAGTTGAGACATGGGCAGTGCGAAAAGTTTGCTGAAATTAATCCCAAGTGACATTGGCTACAGGGAAAGTGGTTGTGTAATTCTCCCACCATGCTGCTGCTGGTCCAGCCAATTGATGTGCGGCAAATCGCACCTTCTCAGCATCAGTGCAGCTTGCGATGGTCAAATCCCTTCCAATCTTGCGCAGCCAGTCATCAGCAACTATTGGTTCAATGCTGCTAGAAAACACCGGTGGTTGCAACCTTAAGAAACGTGTCAGGTTGTCCACTGGTGGTGGTGGTGAAGGGTTCTTGTTGTTGTTCTGATTGTTCTGATTGTTCTAGACAAGAAGTTGCATCAAAGTGTTCTGCTGCTAGATCAACTGAGTGAGCTCAGGGGGAAACTAAAATCCGGGCTCACGTCTCGGAGGCATCTGATGGGTGTAGAGGGAAGAGATTAGAATAGAAATGAGGTCTAAGGGAAATTCACTACCCATATGCACATGAGACAAACACAATCATATCACACCAATCAATTTCAAGCAAGGGCATACAAAGATCTAACTAACGTTACAAAAGTGCTCTAATTCTACTTTAAGGGGAAAACTACTAGTCATAGGGTGGTCATCTAGAAATTTTGATCGGCGAAAGATTCCATGATATCTGCTCCAGCTTCATCTTCATAGTCTTCGTCACTATCATCGGGGTCTGAGTTCGTGTCGTCGATGATGATATAGTCCTCAGAATGAATCTCCTTGGGTTCTTCTTCTTCTTCTTCTCCTCCTGGTGTTGGATCTCCCATGAATACTCCGCTTCCTTGTCAAATCATCATTCTTCTCCACAAGTATTGTCATCTCCTCCTCGTATCCGTCACGTGTAGACTTGAGTTCTTCTTCTAGCTCCAAGTTCCTGGTTAGCGCCTTCTTCAAATCTATCATCCCTGCGCACATCTGATGCTCCTGTCGACGAATGTGTTGGTTTAACTCTTGGATGAACGCTGCAATGGACCTGTCCTTCCGGGTACTGACCTGTCCTTCCGGATAGATAGTGTCCTTCAGCTCCTGCTTGTAGACTTCTCCAATACGTCCCATGGTAATGTGGGCTGCCATACTCTTGCCTAGGCTCCAGGTTGGTGCATCAAAAGAAAATTCTGTGGGCTCAGAGGATGGTGAGAATGTCCTCCCGGGAATTTGAACTTGAATACTCCATCGCTCCTCTTCTGGTAAAGTGGCGGTGTAGGTCCCGGTGAAGCTTGGTATTCCGATGTTCAGGTACCTAGTGACTTCCTTCAAGTGACGTCCAAAAGGTGTGTCTTCATCTGGTTGAGTGAACTTGTTCCTTGGGTCCACCATCCTAAAGAGTAGAAAATGGAGAGGAGTCAGAAATGAGTAGAGAAGAGTGACCTAGGGTTTATCTTAGTGGTCGTGTCCTACAGTCAGCGTGTGCTCTTATACCATCTTGTAGCGACCACGATCCGAATGGACCGAAGTCTCTGTGTTTCTGTGTCATCCCTTGATCGGTAATGCTGACACACACAGTACTTAAAGGATTTATAACAGAGTGGCAATCACACACTTATTACAACGAATGTCTTAAAGGAGAACTTATTACAAAAGTCTATGGCATAAGGCCATCTAACAAAATAACAGCGAAAGGCTTGGAAGATAAGTGAGTCCATCAACTCCAACGGCATAGCTGAGTGCATGACAAACGACCTAGCACGTCTTACTCCTCGTCTGGAAAGTCTGCAACATAACATATTGCAGCCCGAAACGGGTCAGCGCATGGAATATGTTGGCAAGATAACACATTAGAGCAAGTAACAAAATAAAGGCTAACACTGTATGCATATTTGGCTGGTGGAGGCTCTAAGGTTAAAGTTTTTACGTAAAGCCAATTTTTCCATACAACAAAGGAATAACTTTTATTTTAACTATGATGGTAGTTGAAACATTATTGAGAAGGTACCTCCAACTCAATCCCAATTAAAGTAGTCGTCATTAACCCAACAAATTAATTTTAGAGTGATGAGATCAACTAATAATTCAAGTACCAGATACTCAAGATTGTCCATAACTGGGGACACGGCTAATCATGATTAGTTTGTACACTCTGCAGAGGTTTGCACACTTTTCCCCAGAAGACTCGATCTCCTCCGTTGGATTTCTCGCACTTCATGGTGTTTGAGAAACGGATGACCGAGACACGGTCTTTCAGAAGCATTTACTCTTTACCCCGGGTGGACCCGTACACCTACTTTCCCCTACATCTGCTAGTCCACCACTGAAAGAGCTCACACAACTTACTCATACAATGCCAAAGCCCATAATGGCATTGTGGTTGCACATGTAAGTTTCTAGCATGAATAGTTTTATGATCCCTTTGAGCCTGGGTGGCATTCCATAGGATAATCACACGGTACCCCCGGGATTTCCTAGGACAACACTGGATTCTCCAGGTGTCCTGCAACCAATCCACCCAGATGTGTATTCAAGTAGCCACCTTAAGTTGAACCATTAATTAACAACTCACATCTGTCATGGATTTCACTCAATCCAAACCACGTCTACGAGCATAGCATAGCAACCTAAGCATAACGTAGAAGTAACTCCCATGGGTTTGAAAATAGTGCAGTTAATAGGTTCTACCACAATCTACTTCCCAGTCCCACAAATTAAGAGATCCTACTCATGCAATGTGTGAGGATTTGATCTAATGCATAAAAACTGGGTAATAAAGGGTATGATCAAAGTGTTACTTGCCTTGCTGATGATTCGCAAAACCTAGAGACTCGTAGTAGCACGCTTCACACTCCGGGAATTCTATCGCAAGCAAACAATAGCATACATGAGCAAACAAGCAAAGATGCACAGACAGAACTCCAAACAAAAAGATCTAAACAGAAAGTTCAACTTAAGAACTCCGGTTTGCAAAAAGAATCAAATCAAACGAAGCAACGAAACTCAAACTGCGAAAGAAACAAGATCCGATTACTAGTTTGATCTAAAGTCAAATTTTACAGTAGCAAAACCTTGTTCAAGTTGGTTAAACGAAAAGAGGGCTTTGAGACGAAGATCTGGGCTTTTGAATCGCCTGATTCCGACTCTCGAGCGAAAAGAAAAACTAAAAACAAGATCAGGGCAGAAATCGTGATCGAAATTAATCGCGGAAAAAGCCATGAAAAAGAAAACTGACGAACAGGCTAACGAACGAACGTTCGTTGTCTGTGACTAACGGGCGAACAGCGTTCGTTAAAACGAACGTCCGCTAACTAACTAAACCGAAAAAATCAAACCGATCTATTAAAAAAAAAGATCTAGGGTTTTACAAAAAAAAACGGTCTAAAAAAAGGGCCATACCTTAACGGGTCGGGCGGTGGGTTGTGGGTTGCGGGCGGCAACGGCGACGGCGTTGGCAGCGGGCGGCGGCAGGAGCTAGTGGCGTCGTCTGCTAACGGCGGCGGCGGCTGCGGCGTGCGGCGGCGGCGGGCTCGGCTGCGGCGCGTGGCGACGGTGGTGGTGGAGGCAAGACGGGGGGGGCGGCTTATATAGGCCCGAGGGAGGGGCTTGCTTGGGGGAGGGGGCGGCGGCGAGGTGGCCGACTCGGCCACGACGGGAGCCGGGCGCGCGGCGGACTCCTGTCGGAGTCGGAGTCGGAGGCGGTGGCGCGGCGCTGGGCCGGCTAGGCTTCGGCCCAGTCAGTCCGACTCATTTAAAAAAAACTCCTGTCGCAAAAAAACTCAAAAAACTAAAATACTAAACGGAGACAAAAAATTCCGAAATAAATTTTCACCGTCCTCTAATAAAATTTAGGACAAGGTGAACATTTTTCCCGGACCTAAATGCAATTTTGAAAAACGTGTATTTTTCCTATGCAAATAAAATTGCAAATAAATCCGAATAAAATTCCAAAAGTGGTTTAAAATATTTTTTCCCCAATATTTCTTTTATTGTAGAGAAGTCATATTATCTCCGCTCATTTATTTTATTAAGAAATATTTTTAGGGAAGAAAATAATTAAAACCAAAGTGATCCCCGTACTGATATTCGAGAAAACCCGAATACGAAAACGGTAAAATTCCCAACTCTCTTCGTAGGTCCTTGAGTTGCTTATTAGAAATTTCGAGTATCGCCACATACAAATGCAATAAAAAATATGCAATGCAGTACGATCTATGTATAACATTCCAAATTGAAGGGGGGGGGGGGGCTGGGAACCCGAGGCCCCCACGGCAAAAATAGCGCCGGTTATCCCCAGAAAACGCTATTTCAAGCCTATGTGGGGCGGTACGGCTAGAGATGCCCTAAGGCCGCAGGCCCTGTCGTCAACAGGCCATGGCGGCATGTGCCACATGGCGTTTGCCGGCCTGACGCCATGACACTTTTGTCAATTCCATTTGCAGCTGGCTTTACGCAAAAAAAATTGTCATAGGTGGGGTAAAAAACGACCTGCTAGCTCAGGCGATGGAGGCGCGGGGGCAGCAACACGCCATCCGTCTGTATTGTTGGTTCGATTAAAAGTATTGGCGCATTTTCAAAAGAAAAAAGAGGCCTATGAAAAGAAAAGAAAAGAAAAAATGAGGCACAATTTGTTTCAACAGAATATTCGAATGAGGAAGTTCAATCTCTCACAGAATATTCTGCTCCAAATGGCACCTGCGGTCAGTTTCCGAAAATGCGGAGCTCGTTGTGAAATAGAAAAATCCAGATGGAATGATGCAGCGGTTATGGAATATCCTTGGGCTCAGAACACAGATTGAACGGCCAACTGCCCGAACAACCACAAAATCAACTCTCGTAAATCTGATGTTGCAGCCAAAAGGATAACCAGGAGCATAGATACTGCCCCATTTTTTTTTTTTTGAGCTCAAAGATACTACCCCATTTGGAACGAAGGGGTAAACGTAATTTTTAAAGAAATGATTATTACAGGAAACATTATTTTTCTTTTTGAGAAAAGACTAACTCAAAGTCATCTTATACCTGATAATTAACAAGGGAAATGGTAGCAAGAACAATGAAATTATAGCAGGACACAAAACTACCAGTTTTTTTTTTTTTACATCAAAACCCATATTGGTCGCCATCTTCTTCCTCTGATTACACAAGCTTGAAAAATTCATGTAGTATACTGTTAAACAACAAAATGACCGCCTTAGATTAATTGAATTTCAGAGGGAACCAAACACGAGGCCATGAGGCCTTACCTCATGTGTTTTTTTTATGCCTTTCTTTGTGTCTCATAATTCCACCTATGGTCTTGGTTCCTACAAGAAACCAATGATACATTCCTATGGTTTTCCATTTTCCTCTGTTCTAAACTTTGGATGGGTCTGAGTGTTCGTTGTACCGTCTGCACTAAGATGTGTCCAGCGTAGGAAGCCTCTAGATAATGAAAACATTCAAAAACCGAAACAGAATCTGCGTGGGATTTCTTCGCTTGTTATTCATTTTGAATCGGTTTGTAAATGATTCAATCATTTTGAACGCACGAACATTTGACGTCTCCTTCATTTTCTTCTCAATAGGGGCTGGATTGTAATAGCAACTGCAAACTTGGTGGTACAGGCCGCTGCTTCGACAATGGTCCTGAATTAAAATGACAAGGAAAATCATGAGGGTGAAGTGGAACAAAAAGCAGTAGCACGATTGCGCAGGTACAGTAAGCAGAAAAGAAGCGAGTCCCACAAACGGGTAATAATGAACAAGCAATACGTTTGATCCCTATAAACTTATACTCCTCAAAGTGCCAATAAACTTCTCAAGAAAGTGTTGAGTAAACACGTGGAGTCGTACCTTAACACGTTTACAGATCAATGTAGACACGCAAGCCATCGCGAGCTAACTGCACATCAATCCCCTCTCTGCATTTAGAGTACAGCCCATGAGCATGCATGCACTTTAGGAACTTACAGTTACAGCAGAGTGAAATGAGTAGTGACCATTTTAAGACAGCAATGCTTGTAATATTCATGGAAGTGTGCAAGTACAGTTGTGTGGTTCATGCCGCCTTATTTGGGGTTATGACCGTATGAGCTTGTGGATGTAATAGCTGAAACAATCTTGCAAGAAGGCCTACCTTCTGGACCATTCCTCCAGCGTCTGGTTGTCCTTGTGATGGTCCATCTCATGAGTCAACCCAATGAGCAATGCCTTCTTGGGGCATATCCTCTTAATAGCATCTAGTGTCTGCATGGCACAGTATTAGCCAAAAAGGGAGAGCAAGAAATTTTACCAGAAAAAATAGGTGGATAACGTTCAAATTCCTTGAGTTGTGCAAAGAGGAAACTAACCTGATCCCAACAAAGATGCACGTTATGAGATCCAGTCTGTTCACACATAGAGAAGAATGGCAGTATATATGTCACTCATCGGAATGAAACAACCAAACATGGATAAGTAATGTAATATTACATGTGCTTAAGCAACCTCTGGTTTTATCAAAATGCTGTCAGTTAATCAAACAGAGAAGGATTGCTTCCAACAGTGACTGAAGTTACGAATCACATGGAGAATCACATATATTTTTACTTTATCATATAAAAGCAGTATCACAGCATGTCCAAGTCTTGGCATTTGCATCTTTTGAGTACATGCTTTTGGAAACATTTAGAACATGAACTCTTTCCGTAAACACGGGTGCACACCCCTATGGGCAGTTGGGCACGAGAACATATTTGCTATTTTTAAGATACAAATAGTATCAGCATGCTGCACATTCAGCGCCCTACTTCGAACAATTTGACTACATCTTTGCGACATCTCAAACACAGATATGTAGCCCATGAACAAATAGGTCTCAACCATTACAGTCAGAGAACCAATATTTCCCGTGTATATTTATTAATTCAAGCATCAGGAAAAAGGCATGGTAGTTTACGGTGTTAGATCCTTGATATATACTACTCCCTCCGTTCGGAAATACTTGTCTCGGAAATGGATGTATCTAAAACTAAAATACATCTAGATACATCCATTTCTACGACAAGTAATTCCGAACGGAGGGAGTACATGTTATCATGTATGGCCCCCTCAATATTCTGTTTTTGGGGCAGCAAAGTTTTGACTACTGGTATTTTTGAGCTAGTGGTACATGAGCAGCATTGATATACTTGCTTTACTACTCAGCCCCCCTAGTAAGATAGCATTTAATAAAAGTTCCCTTGTTTATTTGTTTTACAGAAATAAAAAGTCAAATGTGTAACAAGCAAAGACAGTTGAATTGAAAGAATTGGTTAACAAACTCAGCAGTCAAGAATGATAAATAAGATAGAACATATCTCTTGCCCAGAACCAAATTATATACAACCAAAAGGAAAAAAACATGTGTATATAACTGAGGAACTCAAGAAACTAACCCTGTATAGGCAGTCCAAGATGAGCAAATCTAGCTGACCCCCTCCAGATTTTGAAATTGCTGAAAAGCGTGTGTACACAAACACCTTAATGAAGGTTTCTAGATAGTGAAATCAAGCAAGAGAGGGCACAAATGGATCCACCAGATTACAGCTTCCATCAAAGAAAATAATGCATCCCTAACAGAGGAAGAGGGATGAAATAGCAAAGAAAGAGCTCACAATTCATTCATGCCAAGCTTATGGATAAATATTTAATTCACAGACTCCATGCTTAAGTATACAGGTCCATAAATGAAGATTGTACTATAATTTCTGCTGCAGCGTACTTATGTGTTATGGCGAACACCACACAGAGAATTTACTGATCACCTGAAAAAGGTTGGTGGTAGTGGATTTCATTTCAAAAATATATATTAAGTGAATAGTGCAATATGGTCTCATGTTGAGATAAAAATTTGTTCCAAAATGCAAACAATCAGCATATGCAGTGTGACAACACAGAGCTGATTATAAAATGCAGTTGGTCGAGTAGCATTAGGAGGGGAAGGTATACCATCTTCTGTGCTAGGAGGAAACCGTGAAACATCAGATATATAAGCAACTTTAGATTTTCTTCCGAAAAGGAAACCCAGACAAATGTAGTCCTCTCCATGGATCACCTGAGATATACAAAACTAAGAGAGAGGGAGGAAGCAAGAAAACACAAAGTAGATAGAAAAATGCACTTCCTACCGGCAAGGGAACAAACTGTAGGCCTGAGGCAGTAAACGGTTTCTGAAGATCACTCTCAATTATTCTCCAGTCAAGTTGAGCAACCCGCCTGACCTCCTCCCCTTCCTTTAGTTTCTTTTTGACCAAGTATGGAAACTTTTGGGAAATGCTGTTTCAAATTAAGCATGTGAGTTTGATAGTACAAATTCTCACTTAAGACCCTACTAGATAGTATAAATCAAGGTAAATGGTATAAAGAGTACACGGCTCGTACCATTGATAAGGCTCTCTTACAATAGACTAACATGAAAATCTAAAATGTCAGCAAGAACTAGGTACCTGTCCATGGCATATTGGGAGAGATAAATAGGGGTTGGATCAATATCATTTGTAGGACTAAATGGCTGTACAACCCGAATATCATCAAGTCCCAAGATAGCATCTGCGTGCTCATGAGTCAGAATAATCTGTAATAAATAAATTATAGTAAATTAAAGGTGTCAAATGTCAATGCATACACAACCATGGCAGTTTTTTGTTTACTATTGCATATATCTAACAGTTGGCAGTTTGGTCATCCAATAAACCATATTAGATAAGCTAAAGGAAACAAGAACACAATCAAGAACTCACAGAATCAACGCAAGGAATTTTGTGGCAAACAAACCACCGCAGAACTTGTTCTCGGAATGTCTTCCCAACATCAATTATAATATACTTGTGTGCACCTTCATCTTGGCAATAATCAATCAGAAGAGAAGTATTACACCTGCACAAAACCAAGTGACAATCTAGTCCCAGAAAATGCATACATAGGCATGATTATAGCTACAAACTATCACAAGGTCATTAATACTCCCTCAGTTTCTTTTTAGTCTGCATATAAAGTTTGGTCAAAGTCAAGCTTTGTAAAGTTTGACTAACTTTATATTAAAAACTATCAACATTCATAATATAAAATCAATATTATCAGATGCGCCATGAAATGTATTTTCATACTATATAGTTTTAATATTGTAGATGTTCATTTTTTATATAAATTTGGTCAAACTTTGTGTAGTTTGACCTTGACCAAATTTTATACGCGGAGTAAAAAGAAACGGAGGGAGTACTTGGAAATATTTGGGAAAGAAGTGTGCCAAGCAATTGTATATTAAAGCAGCTACATTCATCTCGAAAGGCAAACGAAAGAAGTTGAATCGACTTTGCTCCAAATATACATAAATAACTTTCGTAGCATCCTGCCTAGATCAACCAGGACGATATATCTAGTCACAGAGAAGGTGTTGAACACGAACATAATTGCATATATGAGCAATTGAGCATGACTGCAGCATGCTAGCTTATAATCCTATCAAAAGTGCCCCATCTCCCAAAAAACATTTTAAACTAACGGTTGTTCCATGAGATAGGTAGCACTTGACCATACAGTACAAAGTTCTTCAAGATATCACCAAAACAAACAGACCAATCACTGATCCTACTTCCATGACATCACAAAGCAGCATGTAGAACTTGTGTCCCCTGTTCTAGGAGCTGAACATATCTCATCAATAGATGATGCTACCACGTAAGTTGATTTTTGAAGTTAGTAATCTCCCAGCATTGATCTAGTACCGTGCTACCGCATTTCATTATTCCCTGTATGAAAGAAAAGGCTATACTTACTACTAGCTTCGAAATTTGAATGAAACACACAATACCAGGCAAAATCTTAAACCTGTGAATCCACTTGTTCATAAATCCTAATGTATATTTCCCCTCGGCTAGGCCAAGTGTTATTAGACCACAACACGGCAATACTTCAGTCTCAGTCCCATTCAAACTGAAAACAGTTCAGAGCATTACCATGTATAGAGTCCAGCACATCCCTACATTTCTCAATCGCATGATAACAGTTACTGCTAAAATGCTCCTATATCTCAAAATTCACACTGCAAACCACGCGAATGCACCGCTCATAGGGAACAGCATCACGCAGAGCAGAGGTGTCCGGTTCTGAAGCACGGAACAGCAGGTTCCTACTGATGGCGCCAAAATAGCAGGCGTTCCAGATCCAGGCGACAGCTACCCTACTCGCCCGGAGAAATGCATGATTGATCGACCCTGTACGCGATTCACAGAAACGACCCAGCCTAAAGCCCGCCTTAGGATCCGCGCCGATCGGCGGGGAACCACAGGCACCCCCGCGTCGCCGAACGGCGGTAGCAGCATCTCGACGCCGCCGACGTGCAGAGTGGGGGAGGAGGAGGGGGGGAGGTACCTGTAGTTGGGGTTTAGCTCCGGGGGCACTGAGAGGGACTGGGAGCAGACGGCGCAGGGCGGGTCGGAGGGCTGGATCAGGCACCGCGCGTTGGGGACGGCGCTGGAGCAGCCCGTGCCCAGGAACACCAGCGAGGACGAGGACGAGGACGGCGGCGGGGACAGGGGCGGGGGGTTACCGTCGCCGGCAGCGGAGGGGTGGCCGTTGGGGACGGCGGCGGCGGCGGCCATTGGTCTGGGTTAGCCGGAGCGGGGCCCCGACCGGCGGCGAGACGAAAGGTGTGTGGAAGGCCGGGAGCGAAAGGGAACGAGTTGCTTTGGACGCACTGAGTGGTTTTGCACAAGTGAGAACTCATCTAGACGAGACATAATTTAGTCGCACTCATGTTTTATAGCCATTATTTCCTTCGTTCTCAAATACTCCCTTCGTCCGAAATTACTTGTCATCAAAATGAACAAAAAATAATGTATCTAAAACTAAAATATATCTAGATGCATCCATTTTTATACATTTTGACGACAAGTATCTCTGGACGGAGGGAGTATTTGTCTTTCTAGACATTTCAAATGGTTACAACATACGAATACATGTAGACATGTTGAGTGTAGATTCACTGATTTTGCTTCATATGTAGTCACTTGTTGAAATGCCTAGAAAGACAAATATTTAGGAACGGAGGGAGTAGATGTGATGCTATAAGATGCGTGTGTGCTGACGTGGGTTGTATCTATTCACATCTGATGGCTATAAAACGTGAATGAGATCAAATTATATCTTATCTAGATGAGTTCTAGCAAAACTGTTTGCACAAAAGCACCTGTAGTGGGTTGACATCAAATTTGGCTTTGCCGTTGTTTTGGGCAAAGCCAAAAATATGGTTACCAAATTATTATGCCAACCTTTTCAAAAGTAACCAAAATTTTGGCAAGATTTAAACATTGGCATGTTGAAACGTTGGCGAGCCAATTTTTTATACCAAACTAAGCATCCCCTACAGCCGTTGGATCCAGATCAAGTGGATGGCAAAAAAAATCGCTTGCTTTTGTAGATACATGGCAATTTTACTTCCGATCTTGGCAAGTCTTGTAAAGTTGTCATGACAACTTCTTTTCAAATTGCATGGCAATTCGGCGTTCGTTGGGAAAATGCTTCCCGGGAATGTTCCTAGATATTGCAGTCCTTTTTTGACGTTATTTATAGCACATGACAGATCCACGCGGTGTGGGGGCAACCCATGGTTGCAATTTTTGCCAATATACCATTCAGATTTCCTGAAAAAAAATACTCGCGTCTCGTGGGTCGCTCCTGCGACTCAAGGGGCGAACGCCGCCGCCGCCGCCAAGCCCCTTCCCCAGCGCTCCTTCCACTCGCCGCCGCCACCGCCGGCCGGGCCTTCCCCAGCGCTCCTTCCACTCGCCGCCGCCACCGCCGGCCTCCGGCCGGCCCGCGGCGGCGGCGGGGCGCCTCCTCCGCCTCCTCTCCTCCCCTCGTTCCCTTCGCGAGCCTCTCCCTCTCCCATGGCGTTCGGGCCGGATCTTGCCTCTGCTGTCTCCTCGCGTCGCGACGGTCGTGGCCTGTTGAAGGCGCGGCCCTCGGCGGCTGTGGAGGTGAGGTGGGCTGCTCCTCTTCGTCCTGGTGGTGCGGCTCCTGGCACGTGGCCGGCGGTCGTGGAGGTGGTTCCTGGCCACCGCCGGATCCAGCGGGCTCCAGGCCGGATCTGGTGGCATCCTTAGGCAACGGCCTCTCCCTCGTGTGTAGCCTTCGCGGCTACTTCTTCTGGGCGCCCGATTCCCAGATCTAGGGTTCGTCTCCATGTGGGTGCAAAGGGCAAGCTTTGGGTGCTGTGTGTGGCGGATTTGCGCTAGTGCGGCAGCAGGGGCGATCGGATGCGCGCTTGCGGTCCACTGCCATGTGGTTGGTGGATGAGGTTAGATTTTCTTGGTCGCCGGAGCGACGGCTCCGGACGGTGGGCACGGTGACACCATCCGCGGGTGCTCGTTTGTCACCTTGGCCGCTTGGGAGGCGAGGTGGACCATTTGGGGGCGTCCATTGTGCAGGTGTCTTCTACAGCCACCACGATTGCTCCGGGCGTCGTCTGCATCTTGCCTTTGCCGGACTCTGTTGATGGACCTGGTTGATGAGGTCTTTTCCCGAGCGAAAGCTCTGCCCGACGGTGTCGGTGCCGGTGATAGCGACACTTTTGTGTGTCGTTCCCCTCCCTGGAGGTGTCATCGTGGGCGACCGACATCCACCATGGGCTCTGGGTGAAAACTCTTGGTCTGACATGTTCCAGACCGGACGGTGGCGGCGTTGTGGTGTCATTTTCCTCCTTGGAGGCTCCGTCCTATGAGCAAGGTCCCATTCTGCTAGTTGCCGAGGTAAGCTCTGTGGATAACAGCTTCTTCCCGCCATGCGGCAGGCCGTGCTTCAACGGTAGCACACTCTTGAGGAGCTTGGTTTGGCAATGTGGATGTGCTCGAAGGCCTCCCTCCCTCTGTTGTCTTAGCATCAGCTTCCATCTGCGCTCTAGGTGGTGAGCATTCCATCGTTCGACGGTGCGGCGCCCTTCGAGCCAGGGCGAGGAGCTGGGGTGCTTCTTTTGGCGATGTAACAAGATGGCACTGACCCGTCGGACGCACAGGCGATGTCAATGGCAATGGCGTAGCTTCATCTGTCGGCTGGTCTCCTTCTCGAGTTGTCTTCCTTCGCAGCGTTGGTCATCCGTTCATGTTCCGAGGGCTTCGATGACTTGATTTTCTATTTTTGAGCCTTCTTGCTACTCCTGGGCATCCTTGTATCTTGCCGGTGTTTTGTTTTCCTTTTTCATTTGTTTCTCTTGTGTTGTCGTGTTCTGCTTCGTTGGTTGTAAGGGCTTCATTAATTTAAAGCCGGGCGCCAGCCTCTTTTCTAAAAAGATTTCCTGAAAAAATGCCCTCCCCCCACCCTCAATGGTTACCGGCAACTCCTTTTCTAAGGATACATAGTTGATCCCAACCTCAAGCGCTAGTAAATTATGAGGTGGAGTTGCCAGTTACACGGTCAAAATGAGAAGTGGTATAGATCCAAACAAGAAAATCTTCGCCATAATGGTTAGGATATGGTAGGGCTAGAATTAAAACTCGAAATTCATGAGTTAGACGAATAGTTTGTGACTCGGCTTGAATCGACTCAAACTCGATGGCTAACGAGTAAGAGTCCAACTTTGGTATGGGATCGTTGACATAACAAATTGAATGAGCACTCACTCGTTAAGCTCGGTTCAAATCAACTCATCACACAATCTCACCCAAGCACATAGCCAAAATTCCGCAAAGCCCCATCCTCGATGTCCAATACCCTACTACTCTCCTTAGCGAGTAGTGACACTGGCACCATCTTTTCCTCTCGTGGCCTCATCTCTCCTATGAGTTGAATGTGTAATTACAATTGTTTTGCATACACCATACATGCTTAATATGTAATAGTATATACTCATGTAATCATTTTATATAATTCTCAGCTTGGATGTTCATACGTATGACGAGTTTAAAAAGTCAAATGAGCTGACTCATGAGTTATACGGAGTGGTTGCTTTATTTACAAATCAGAGCGAAAGCCTATTTCGAGAGTGACACTGTGTGGAGCAAGTTAAAATGGTTAAGTGGACTGATTTTTAATATAACTAGTCTAAAGGGTTTTCCACTCACACCGTTATTGGCCGTCTTGTTTCTTCTCTTCGTGGCTAGCGAACTAGCTCACTCGCTCAACTTGTTCACCGTTCTTATTCATTCTTTTGTTGTCTACTGGTTCGACTGGTCTGGTTTTCACCCTCTCTCCTCATTTTTCTATGTTTTTCTTTGCGGTTTTCACTTCTTTCGCCTAGAAGGTTTTTCCCTCGCGCCGTTATTGAGCTGGCATGTGTCTTCACTTCGTGGCTGGCGAATTAGAAGACGCTAGCTCACTTGTTCATTGTAGTTGTCTGTTGTTCTTATTCGTTCCTTTTGTTGTCTACTGGTTGGATTAGTCTGGTTTCCACCCCCCCTCTTTTTCTAGGTTTTTCTTTGCGGTTTCACTTCTTTAATATTTTTTAAAGAGTTTTCACCGTTTTGCATCGGTTGTCTTTAGTTTTCTTTTTCTTTTTTTCTTCATCGGTTTTCATTGGGTTTCTTTGTTTTTCTTCTCAACACGTGTCTACTTTTTCATACATATTCTACATTTTCCGTATACACCAAGAACATATTTATATTATTTTTTAAAGACATATCTTTTTTTGAAATATATGTCTTCATGACTATTTTTTTCCGCACACAATGTACATTATATATATATATATATATATATATATATATATATATATATATATATATATATAGGGTGGGTCTATTCTCATAACACCCCTTAAGACCTTATTCTCCTAACAAAAGGCCTTATTCTCATAACACCCCTCCCCCTCCACTCCCCGCCTCCTAGCGCCAGCGCCCCGACGCCGGCGTCCTCCCCCACCCCTCCCCGCCTCCTAGCGCGGGAGCGCCCCGGCGGCCGGCGCCCCACGTCCTCCCCCTCCCCTCCCCGCCTTCTAGCGCGGGAGCGCACGGCGGCCGGCGGGCAGCGTCCTCCCCCACCCCTCCCCGCATCCTAGCGCGGGGGCGCACGGCGGACGGCGGCAGGCGTCCTCTCCCCACCCCTCCCCCGCCTCCTAGCGCCGGAGCGCACGGCAGCCGGCGGCCGGCGTCCTGCACCTCACCTCCACCACCTCCCCCCGCCTCGTAGCGGCAGCGGAGCGCCCGCCAAAACGGCCGGCGATGCAGTCCGTCGGGGACGAAATTTCCGCGGCGGCGTTTAGGAAGCGACGCCGCACCTCACCTTCGCCCCAACAACACCTGGAGGGTCCGCCCCTGAAGCATCCAGCCTCAGCCGTGCACGACAGGGGGAAGCGAACTGCAACGTCGACTACTACATCGCATTCGTCCTGGATGCGAACTGCAATGGTTCACGTCCAGCCTTCTCCCGCAACAATGGCCAAGGTGGAAAAAGCGCATGAGTTCCTGCAGCGGAGGTGGACTGCACGACAACAGCAGCAAGAGCTGCATCTGCAGAAGGAGGGAACTGCATATAAGGTAAGAAAATCAACATACCAACCCCCCCATCCAGTTTGCAGTGCCGTTTTATACACATGCAGTCCCCCATCTTGCGTCGACTGCAGTCACGTGTGTCTCCAAAAAGTAGAAAATCAGAAAAGGATAGTTCGAAAAATAAAAGACGTTGTATGGATCAAAATTGCAGTCCACATTGACTAAAAAAGTAGAGCGCTGTTACTAGACCTGAAGTGCATTGTTTCTTCACGTTAACTAGCAGTGCCCCTGCTGTAGAATGACACATTGAAAGTGCAAATCCTTACCGTTTGCAAAAATATAATGATATATAGAACGAAAGATGCAGTTCATTTCATTGTTGACATGCATAAAAAAAAAGCTTTGGCTTAATAACCTGCAGGAATTCGCTATGCCTCAAAAACAGAAGATGCCTCGAATCATTTACGACCCTGAGCCCCTGAACTGCATTGGAAGAGAAGAGTGGGAGATGCCTGGATGGATAACACCTGAATTACCTAGGGGTTTCTTTAACACGACAAACAGAACTGCCTACTCCATGGAGGAAGATGTAGAGGATAAATATGAAAACAGCGAACCAAACATCATTCGAGATGGAGAAGGCAGTGAAACAAGAAAACCGCAGGATGAAGAGGAGGACGACGACGATCTGGTCTTCATGGGTGAACAAGCGCAGAAACATGATGAGGAAGAGGATGATGACGAGGAGCAAATCATAACAGTTATGCAGCCAAGGTACACGCGTGTCTTTGAAACATTTGGTCAGCAGATCAGAACGGATGATATAGCACCTCCAGAAGCCGATGTTGAAACCCAGCAAGTTCGGCAGGTCCATGTGCAAATGATTCGTCGACAAAGGGACAGTGGAATTCCACCAAGGCCGCCTACTGCCCAACAAAAGAATCGGAAGCAGAATCAAGGAGGGCCGCAGGCAACCAAAAAAGTAAAGTTCTCCACACTCCTGCCTGTAGGAGATATGCCCTAGAGGCAATAACAAATGTTATAAATTATCTCACTGTTCATTATTAGGTTTATGTTCCATGCTATAACTGCTATGGTTCCCGAGCCCGTATATCCATAAAGGCTCTGGGGAAAACCCATGTGCACGTGTGGAATAATAAACGATAAAAAGTATTCCTAGTCGTGCCTCTAAGACTAGCTCAAGTGTTGCATGATGATTATGTTTTCCCAATCATGGGCATGTGTATGCCAGCAACTTTGAGGGCACAATGTTATAGGAACATTTGTGTTGAATCGACCCGAATTGATGTTATGCTATGAGATACTTTCGTCACAAGTTAATGGTTAATAACACAGGAAGTTAATGTTTGCAAAATTCCTTAGACCATGAGAGTATCGAGTTTCTTCATGCTTGCTTCATGAACTTTGGGGTTTGTTAAACGTCATCCGTAAATGGGTGGCTATTACGGCGGCTTACGGGTTCATGGAAAAGTATGGCAAGTAACGAGATAGCTCAAGATTGGGATTTGCTCCTCCGTCGATGGAGAGATATACTCGGGCCCTCTCGGTGTAACGGTATCCATCATCGTCTGGCCAGACACAGGGTGATTTGATCACTGGGATGCCGGAACACGAAAACGAGAAAAGAGAACAAAACCGGTAACGAGGTAACTTGCATAGTGGACAAAGTGTTTGCCCACGGGGATGCAATAAATCTCACCTCGGGTGTTTGTGACATATCGCGAAGCAAAAGGAATAGCTCACGGCAACTGGAGGTTCACTCGAATATTCATTCGTGTGGGTATAGGGGGTCAATATGGGTGTCCACGGCTCCGATGCTGATCATTGATCGGAAGGTGTTCCGGTCATGTCTATACTTCACCGAACCTATAGGGTCACACGCTTAAGGGTCATCTATCTGCTGAATACTAGACAGGGAGTCTGAGAGAAAATCACCGAAAAAGTTTCGAAGACAACGGAAGAGTTCCGGAGAGAGAACACCGAAAGAGTTTCGGTAAAACCGAAAATATGTTTCGGAATATATTATTAGGTCAAAAAGGGTTTCGGCACCGCATGGAAATTATCAGAGGGTGCCAGAATTGGTCTGGGAACTTCTGGGAATTTTCAGAGAGAAAAACCGGAAATGTTCCGAAACTGCCGTAACCGCTGTTAATGCTTTCCGCTGATAAAAACCACAGCACCGAAAATGTTTCGGATCATGCCCAGAATAATTTTAGAGGGTACCGGAAATGTTCTGGGACCTTCTGGAATTTTTCAGAAAAAAGTTTCGCGGAAAACATCTTGTCTCAGCGCGAGGGGACAAGATCCCACGAATCGGGGGTTGCATGTTTGGTGGCTTTTTGTCTAGGGAGCATGCATGTTTCATGGAGACATGTTGGTGGCTTGTTGGGGCCCCCCCCCCATGGGGGGACAAGGTGTTGGGCTGCCATGGGAGTGTCCCCTTGGTGCCCCCCTTGTGTTACCTTTTTACCCTTCCATGTTGGACATGTAGCATGGGTAGTTTGGTATTTCCTCCACCACCCCACCCCTTGCCTTGGCCTATAAATAGAGGTGGAGGGGCAGCCCTCCACACTCATCCCTTGCTCTCATACACAAGCCATGCATGATCTGGCATTCTCTCTCCCTCCCCGCGAAATAGTTTCGTAGAGCCGAAAGGCTGTCTGGGTTCCGGCAGGAACTAGTTCTGGACGGCGAAGCCCTGCCGGATAGATGACACCGTATGTGTGCAACTCTGTAGAGAGGTCGTAGTTTCGATCTTAGTGCCCTGAGGGGCTGTTCGTGAGTGCCTCCCGAAGGGCTGTCCAAGTGACGGTCCGAGTTCTGTGAGTCCTCCCGAAGGGCTGTCCGGGTGACCGTTCGAGTTTCGAAGGTCCTCCCGGAGGGCTGTCCGCAACACCATCCGGGGGACTGTTCGACCGTCTCCCGGAGGGCTGTCCGAGGAGAAGATGAGGGTATACATCCTCGTGGTTGGGAGGTTGTAAATCCTAGCTGCGGGGATCTGCACCAACGATCGTCATCGACTCTACTTCCGCTGCGCTACGAGTCGGTAACGAAACAGATCAAACCTTGTATGCAGTCTTCATAGTGGTCCTGGGCTGGTGCGTAGGTCGGAATTTTTTGTTTTCTGCTGCGTTCCCCAACAGTGGCATCAAGAGCCGTGCTATGCGTAGATGCAGGTTGCGATCTAGAATACATGGAGATGTATGGGTGTTGCACAATATAATTAGGTAGTAGATAAGATCTATTACTGAAAATTATTTGTGCGGATAGCAGATGAAATCTGTTACCCGATGTTCTTGTTGCTTCCCTTAAATTTGCGTAGTCCTGATCTTGACAGCATTGTGGAATCTGACAAAGTTCTGGCAATCCGCGATCCTTTCATGCTGCTCCTGAGTATGCTGATTGACAGATCAACGAAGTGCTAACAGTTCTTTGGGTTCCACTTTAGTCATAGAAAGATGGATGTTTCGTAGACGAAAGGGCAATGCAGATATGATCTGCACGGGGGTCATGCGTATGACGAAGTTTAGTATGGGGCTCGAGATTTTATTATCTCGTGTTTCATACACCCTGGAAAGTTATTCTAGCGACTTGAATTATCATACTTGATGATGGACGTTGGTAGCTTCGGTTTGTTTCGAAACCTTAGAAGCCACGTAAGATAAACTTTTGCATGAACCGATTAGAGACGTCTAACTTGGTTTTGCAGGAGGGTTTGCATGTGCATGTGATGTGGTATAGCAGTGCTCATAATAATTTGATTATGTATGAGATGGCTATATAATGTAAATTGATTAACATGACCTGCGTGTCATGATTCGGCATGATGGCTGGAGCCATATGATTGCACTTTAAATGACCTGCGTGTCAACCTTGTTGTAATGCATTATTTTATTAGCTATAGAGATAGCAATATTATCTGGTGCATCGACAAGGTGGTGGCAATCTTCGCGAAGGTGAACACCGACGCGAATGCCGAAGACGAAGAATGCAAGACTTCTCCGTCAGAAAGGGCTATACCATATCATGCTATTATGAATTGCCTGAGATGTTTATCCCTTATGATGCACCCTTCTTGATTGCGCCGTAGTCGCTTTTTATTAGGGTGATCTCTCACAAAAATATCAAGTAGTTAGTGTTCTCCCAAGTGTAGCACCGTCACGGCACCTATCTTTTCGGGGTGCGCCGTGTCACACGGGTACGAACGATTAGAGAAGTGTGAGGCGGGTGAGTTGAGACCTCGCAGCGAGATCACTTGGTTGTCTTGACGTTCAGGCATGACCGTCATGAGCTCGGAACACACGCATCGAAAGATGAACAAGAGTCACATAGAGATGTGATTGGCAAGTTGACCTACCGGTTGAGATTTTCGTCATCAGTGGTGTTACACCAATGGCGAACAATTGAAATGCGGATCTTGAATCACTCACAATCAATTATGAGAGATATTGATTTGAGTGGGAACGCACTATTGAATTAACTTGTTTAATTCTTAGTGCAATTAATTATGAACACTGTCTAAGTGTGGTTTGCATAATAGTTGTAGAATAATGGCTCGCGTTTCCACCTTCCCTATTAAAATTGAATAGCTGTTAAATATCTGGTTAAAACTTTACGGTTGGTAACGTAATGTGAGGATTGTCCTCAAGAGTGCCGAGAAGGACTTTGTCCTATCGCATACTTTCGGTATTCTCCCGCTAATGCTATGGATCATGTGACTCTCGTCCTTCGATCCAAAAGCTAGAATTCCGTTTTCAGTCAAGTGCAATATGTTTGCTTCCATGAGACCCGAACTTCGAAAGTTTGGATAGTTATGTGATATTCATGGAATCTGAAAATCATTTTCAGAAACAAACAAAGGCTAAAAGATATGAGATATCCAAAGCAGTGTTTGTTTGCAAACTATTAGTAAAGGAGTTTACTATGCATTAGACTGATAAGAGAGGGATCCAGTAGAACGCCTGTCATATGATGAAAGGTGAATAAAACAACAACTTAAAGAGAAAGGAAGTGTCCGAAGGGTGTTAGTAAGACTTTCACGCCTAGGAAGTCCGGGGCTAACGCCACTCTTAAGTTGGGTGCTTCTTCTGAGAGTAGGAGAAATACTAAAAGTTAAACTATTAGAAGTATAATGGCAATAAAAGGAAGAAGACTGGAATATCCAGCTCATGTATGAATGTCATACAAGTTTTTGATGTATAGAAGGCTGGTCAAAGATATAGTTCTTGGGAATCATGAATAAATTGTTAATCAATGATTCTTGGGTATTGTGAGTTAATCACAAAGATACCCGCTCGATTGCATTCTGATGCAACTCGATGTAAGAACTACTATGGCCTAAGAGACTAGCCAGGAATAAGGTTTAGGTATACACAGGGAACATAGTAAATGTTACTATACCTTCCATCGGTGTATTACCGTCTGTATTAATTTTCATAATTCATTTAGAGTTTTACACACTCTAGCCCATTGCATAAGGTATCTTGCAAGAAGGTTGTTCATAAGAGAACTTCTGATGTTCGGTGTTATGAACAACATAAGGGCCATACTTTCATTATGAATGAGATGTATGTTATGAATGTTGATAATAATATATTACCTCTGTGTTTACTTTCACAATTCATTTTAGAGTTTCATACACTCTAGCCCATTGCACAATGTTTGTTGCAAAGGAGTTGTTCATAAGAACAACAATTGTTGTTTAGTATTATGAATAACATGAAGGGCCGTGCTTCCATCCAAGATGGGATGTATGTTATGAATATTGATGATAATATGATACATCCATAACACTGATGCTAAATGTCGCAAGACTAAAAGAATACCACACAAGTGTGGCACTACATTTGGTCACATTGGAGAAACCCGCATGGAAAATTCCATTATGATGGATTTTGAAGTCGTTTGATTTTGAATCATCTGACACTTGCAACTTTCCTCCGAAAAGTGAAGTGACTGAAATACCGTTCACAGGCCACAAGGAACGAGTAACAAACTTATTGGTGATCATACATTTGATGTGTGTAGTCCGATAAATGTTGTTAGTAGTGGTTTTATCTATCTTCAGAAATGACTCAAGTAGATATATGGATATTTACTTGATGAGACGTAAGTCTGGATCTTTTGAAATCATTCGAAAGGTTTTCAAAAATGAAGTAGAAGTTATTGTAACAAGAAAATTATGTTTCTACAATTCAATTGCAGAAAGGAATATTTGAGTTACAAGTTTAGCGAATGTCTGATGAGTTGTGAAAGGGGTTTCATAACTTGCACTTCCCGGAAAACCACTGCAAAGTGGAAAGTCTGTGAAGATGTAATCGAACCATTTATGACATGGTAAGATCAAAGATGACATAAATAAAATTGCCATTATCCCTTTTTTAGTGATGCTTTAGAGACTGCGGCTTTTACACTAAAAAGAGCTCCATCGAGTCTGTTGAAATAAAGCAATGGTATGGTACGCCCAACCATGATTATATCTTTTCTTAACATTTGGAATATGGGGCTTGTGTAAAAGGTTACAAACCTATTCCAAATCAGACAAGTGCTACTTTGTAGGTTATCCCAAGGAATTGGGTATTCCTCCCTCACTATACCGAGGCAAATAGTTTTGCCATGAAACGGTATGCTTTTAAAGAGAATGGTTCTTTCAAAAAGGTGAGTGGGAGAATAGTGCAAACTCGACGAGATAACAGTATCTTCGTCATCAGGTCAAAGGAAAGAAACCTTGGAAGTAATTCCGGAGTTTCCTACTGCGACTGATACGAAAGTCTCTACAATAAAATGTATGGACTTCGGTCGAACTTGCAGCTGAACCACGTAGGCAAGGCTCGTGCAAACCTCTCAGGTGCGCAGACGAGATATTGTTGTTAGACAACAGTATACCTATGATACACAAGGAAGCGTTGATGGGCCCTGACTCCGAAATTGGCTGAATGCCAATACAACCCGAGTTAGTTTCCATATAAGTGATTCAAGATTAAAACCTTGATACACCTTTCGGAAGACTTAGAGTCTGACGAATATTTATGGAACTTAAAACTGATACGGATAAAATGTTTTATCCATAAAGCTCGACTTGTTGCAATAAACAAGTTCAAGGAGTTGACTACGATGAGATTGTCTCACCGTAGCGATGCTTAAAGTCGGTTCGGGTTGAACTAGCAATTAATAAATATTTCAATCTTGAGATATGAAACATGGATGACAAAAGTATTTCCATCTGATGGAAATGAAACCTAGGACTTGTATGTGATACAGTCCAAAGTAATTTGTCGATCCAGAGGATGCTAGTAGGTGTGCAAACTTCAGAGTTCCAGCGATGGACAGAAGAGAGCAAAAAGGAGTTGGAATCTTCGTGTTTTGATGAAATGGTCAAAAGGAGTTTTGACTTCATCAATGGGTAACGAAGATGCTTGAAATTCAAGAAAGTAAGTGGGAGCGTAATATTATTTCTAAAAACCTTGTGTGCTTGACACATTGGTAATTGGAAATAAATTTCTTGACACAAATTAAGGACTTCATTTGAAAATAGTTTTTCGATGAAGTGCTTAGTCTAAATAGCCTTGATATTAGGCATGATGATCTATGGAGATAGATTTACCTAATGGGGCTAAGCAATGAATACATATTGACAAGATGCTAAAACTTTTTAGCATATAAAACGCCAAGGAGTGATTCTTGCCGAAGTCACATGGAAAGAGTTTTTGCAAGACTCGGTGTCCCTAAAACACTGATGAGCAAAATACATGATGGAGATTCCACACACCTTCGTGTTTGGATTAATCATGTATTCCATGGTATGTAGAACAACCAGATATGTCCAATACTCCAAAGGTGTTGCGAGTATGGATACCAAAGTGATCAAAGTACTGATCATAGGACAACAGTGAAAGATGTCATTTAGTACCAGCGTAGTACTGATGACATGGTTTCTCGCAAGCGGAGATCATGAAGAGTTCGTTGTAAAATGTTACATCGATACAGTCTTCATCTTTTCCCCGTGCGATTTTCGATTTAAATTAAGGGTTTTGTGTAACACACAATGTGGTGGCACAGTTGGTTGGAAAATGTTCCAAACAAGTTACTGTGGCGAATTCTATAACAAAGGCGAAGTATGTTGCCGCTTTTGAAGCGACAAAGAAGATGTTGAATCATATAGTTCATTCATGAACTTAGTATGGTTCCAAGATGGCTTTTGTCAATGGGACACTACTGCAGGTAGTTGCTCCATAACTCAGTCTGAGGAATCCAGGTTCGACCTGTGATTCGCATACATACAAAGCTAAGTCCACACAAAATATGAATTTTGTGAAGGCGTGAAAACGCGAGGATATGCAAAGATACACACGGAGCTGAAGTCGTCAGATCCGTTGGACATCAGGCTATACCACAAGCGAAGCATATTTACACCAATGTGCCATAGGTGTAAAGTGCATTAGCATTGACTAGATATTGACTCTAGTGCAAGTGGGAGTCTGTAGGAGATATGCCCTAGAGGCAATAACAAATGTTATAAATTATCTCACTGTTCATTATTAGGTTTATGTTACATGCTATAACTGCTATGGTTCCCGAGCCCGTATATCCATAAAGGCTCTGGGGAAAACCCATGTGCACGTGTGGAATAATAAACGATAAAAAGTATTCCTAGTCGTGCCTCTAAGACTAGCTCAAGTGTTGCATGATGATTATGTTTTCCCAATCATGGGCATGTGTATGCCAGCAACTTTGAGGGCACAATGTTATAGGAACATTTGTGTTGAATCGACCCGAATTGATGTTATGCTATGAGATACTTTCGTCACAAGTTAATGGTTAATAACACAGGAAGTTAATGTTTGCAAAATTCCTTAGACCATGAGAGTATCGAGTTTCTTCATGCTTGCTTCATGAACTTTGGGGTTTGTTAAACGTCATCCGTAAATGGGTGGCTATTACGGCGGCTTACGGGTTCATGGAAAAGTATGGCAAGTAACGAGATAGCTCAAGATTGGGATTTGCTCCTCCGTCGATGGAGAGATATACTCGGGCCCTCTCGGTGTAACGGTATCCATCATCGTCTGGCCAGACACAGGGTGATTTGATCACTGGGATGCCGGAACACGAAAACGAGAAAAGAGAACAAAACCGGTAACGAGGTAACTTGCATAGTGGACAAAGTGTTTGCCCACGGGGATGCAATAAATCTCACCTCGGGTGTTTGTGACATATCGCGAAGCAAAAGGAATAGCTCACGGCAACTGGAGGTTCACTCGAATATTCATTCGTGTGGGTATAGGGGGTCAATATGGGTGTCCACGGCTCCGATGCTGATCATTGATCGGAAGGTGTTCCGGTCATGTCTATACTTCACCGAACCTATAGGGTCACACGCTTAAGGGTCATCTATCTGCTGAATACTAGACAGGGAGTCTGAGAGAAAATCACCGAAAAAGTTTCGAAGACAACGGAAGAGTTCCGGAGAGAGAACACCGAAAGAGTTTCGGTAAAACCGAAAATATGTTTCGGAATATATTATTAGGTCAAAAAGGGTTTCGGCACCGCATGGAAATTATCAGAGGGTGCCAGAATTGGTCTGGGAACTTCTGGGAATTTTCAGAGAGAAAAACCGGAAATGTTCCGAAACTGCCGTAACCGCTGTTAATGCTTTCCGCTGATAAAAACCACAGCACCGAAAATGTTTCGGATCATGCCCAGAATAATTTTAGAGGGTACCGGAAATGTTCTGGGACCTTCTGGAATTTTTCAGAAAAAAGTTTCGCGGAAAACATCTTGTCTCAGCGCGAGGGGACAAGATCCCACGAATCGGGGGTTGCATGTTTGGTGGCTTTTTGTCTAGGGAGCATGCATGTTTCATGGAGACATGTTGGTGGCTTGTTGGGGCCCCCCCCCCATGGGGGGACAAGGTGTTGGGCTGCCATGGGAGTGTCCCCTTGGTGCCCCCCTTGTGTTACCTTTTTACCCTTCCATGTTGGACATGTAGCATGGGTAGTTTGGTATTTCCTCCACCACCCCACCCCTTGCCTTGGCCTATAAATAGAGGTGGAGGGGCAGCCCTCCACACTCATCCCTTGCTCTCATACACAAGCCATGCATGATCTGGCATTCTCTCTCCCTCCCCGCGAAATAGTTTCGTAGAGCCGAAAGGCTGTCTGGGTTCCGGCAGGAACTAGTTCTGGACGGCGAAGCCCTGCCGGATAGATGACACCGTATGTGTGCAACTCTGTAGAGAGGTCGTAGTTTCGATCTTAGTGCCCTGAGGGGCTGTTCGTGAGTGCCTCCCGAAGGGCTGTCCAAGTGACGGTCCGAGTTCTGTGAGTCCTCCCGAAGGGCTGTCCGGGTGACCGTTCGAGTTTCGAAGGTCCTCCCGGAGGGCTGTCCGCAACACCATCCGGGGGACTGTTCGACCGTCTCCCGGAGGGCTGTCCGAGGAGAAGATGAGGGTATACATCCTCGCGGTTGGGAGGTTGTAAATCCTAGCTGCGGGGATCTGCACCAACGATCGTCATCGACTCTACTTCCGCTGCGCTACGAGTCGGTAACGAAACAGATCAAACCTTGTATGCAGTCTTCATAGTGGTCCTGGGCTGGTGCGTAGGTCGGAATTTTTTGTTTTCTGCTGCGTTCCCCAACACTGCCTCCTCGCGATCCTCAATTACACAGGTCTGTTGTCACCCCTCCATGCCCAATAAACATCGGTGAGCGGCAAACACCGTTAGAAGAAAAACAGTACACGCACGTAAGCATCCTTGCCCTGCTACTGCAGTTCAGTTATTACGCATAGTTTCAGCTTGTGCATTCTCATTAACAAAAAAAAAGAAAACATTCCGTGTTGTATGTGTGCAGGATGAGAACATGCTCCAAGAACTTGTGCCTGTGAAAGGTATGCAGTTCACATCAGAAGATGCGGCGCGAGAATTCTACAACACGTATGCGAGGCATGCAGGCTTCGGCACACGCAAAAACGGCGGATACAGAACAAACAGATACATCGTGTGCTCAAAGCAAGGCAGAAGCAAACAAACTGTCACTGATTATGACAGAAAACGGGAAAAAACATCAAAGAGGACTGGCTGCAAGGCGGGGATGAGATTGAAAAAAAATAAAGGATGTGTTTGTGATAGCAGAGATTGAGCTCAATCACAACCACAGGATGATTGACAGCCCGGCTATGCTTCTGCACATGCACTCGCATAAGACGGATGACCCGTTGCTCGATAAACTAGTGAAGGACATGCAGAGCGACAACCTCACGCACACGCAGATGATGTCAACCCTGTCGAGGATGTCAGGAGGACTGCACTTTATGGGGCGCACCAGCCGTGACTGGGTGAACAGGTACGTTCACTAAAACAAAAAACGATATCTCGTCTATTTCATGCAGTTCACTTTGTGCATTTTCTGTATGTCCCTAATGCTGCAAGTATATTATTATTTCGAACTGCAGGAAGCACCAATTCGCGAGGGAGGAAACAGAGGACGATGTGAAGAAACTCCTGGCTTTCTTTGAGAAGATGCAGCAAATAAACCCAGAGTTCTTCTATGATTACGACAAAGATGTCGATAACCGTGTGCGCAACATATTCTGGGCGAACGCAAGCTGCAGGGGATTGTACGAAGATTTTGGAGATTGTGTCACATTTGACACGACATACAAGACCAACAAGTTCCACATGCCTCTGGGCGTCTTCGTTGGAGTCAACCACCACCTCCAAAGTACAATATTCGCTGTGGCTCTCATCAGAGACGAAACAATACCGACTTTCGAGTGGGTGTTCCGGACGTTCTTGCGTTGCATGAACAACAAGCGGCCAATCTGCATACTCACAGGTATGCTGAAAAAAAAGAGTGAACTTAAATAACAATGCAGTTCACTGCCAAGTTTTGTAGTACATTTCTTGCATCCAATGAAAAAAAATGAAAAAAAAAACAGAAAAAGGATATGCAGTTCTCTCAATAACTCGATGCTTGTTTTTTTTTCAAAAAAATGCAGATCAATGCCCCTCCATGGATGCCGCGATAAAAAGTACGCTCGTAGGCACGCTGCACAAGTTATGCCGTTGGCATATACTGAAAAAAATACAAGGATCACCTGTCCTTGCTGTACAAAGCCTATGAGAAATTCAAGGATGAGCTGACATCCGTTCTCAACCACCCACTGATGCCATCAGAGTTTGAACGCGCTTGGCGTGAGCTCATGGGAAAGTATAACCTGCAAAATGATGAGATTATGAAGGCGCTGTGGGCAGACAGAAAAGAATGGATATCGGCTTACTACAAGGAGGTGTTCTGTGCACGGATGACGTCGACACAGAGAAGTGAAAGCATGAACCGGATCTTGAAGAGGAACTTTGTCAAGGAAAGACACGACCTGCACATCTTTGCGTCCCAGGTGGACAGGTGCATCCAGACAAGGAAGGGCGTCGAGCACGCGGAGACCATAGCTAACGAGGTATACAAAACAGAACAAATTTTTTAGAGATGGATCAGCAATTAATAAAAACAAATACTCGCTTTCTTGATTTTTGCTGCAAAAAAGACAACTACTTAACTGGTTTTCTTTGTTTCACAGACGGAGATAAAGACTACTACTCAGTTTGGATTCGAGGTTCAGCTCTCCAAGATTTACACCAGGGCGGTCTTTGCTGACTTCAAGCAAACGCACTACCGCAGCACAGCCTTCAGATCAGAGCAGTCCACTGACAACCCAACGAAATATTTGGTGCGCCACTACAACCGGTCTGATGATTTTGATTGGGCAAGACACGAGTTCCAGGTGGTTGCTGATGTGACGAACGGTATCTACGAATGCGAATGCAAGCTGTGGACACACACAGGTAAGTGATACAGGAAAAAAAATAAGCACACGTAAAACAAAATGAAGTTCACTTATTGCTCGTAGCAAAAAAAAGAGATTAAAAACAAAAAAATATATAGTGAGGTTCACTATAGCAGCAGACACAGGACCTATTTATAATGCAGTTCACAAAACCAAAAAAATTAAAAAATGTTGCCTATTTATGTGAAGTTTGCTGGCACGAGTAACCCAAAAAAATTTCTTTTGCTGCAGGCCTGTTCTGCGTGCACATCATTTGCATGTTGGATCAACTGCGGGTGGACAAGATACCTGAACAGTACATATTGAAGAGATACACACGGAACGCACGCCAAAATCCAACTTTTGACCGCAGAGACTATGAGCAAACTGCTCCGGATGGGAGTTCGATGTTCTGCCATAGGAGAATACTTGCAGAAACTGCAATGGACCTGGCGAACAGAGGTGTCAAGTCGGATAGAGGGTACAACAGAGCTTTAGCTGGGATGAGAAAACTCATACAAGAAGTGAACGTAATAAATGAAGAAGAAGAAGAGGCAGAGAAGATAATGGATGCGCGGGGTGAAGTCCAAGGAAAGGAGCAGGGAAATGCTGCTGATGGTGCAGTTCATAATATGGATGACACAATTCTTCCCCCGCCTGTTTCAAACACAAAAGGGAGAAAGAAAGAGAGCAAGTCAGCCAATAAAAAAGCTACAGCAAATGAAAAAAGCCCTGGAAAAAATAGCAGGCCTGAGCCGGAACTGGACAACGAAGGAAGACCACTGGGGGTAAGGATGTGTAAATCATGCAATAAGATTGCGGGACACAACTCAAGAACATGTGAGGAGAGGCTGAAACAAATCCAGGCTGAAAATGCCACCACAAATCACCAAGCTGACCAACAAGATGATACGCCAAAGAGAAGGCTATGTAGCGTCTGCAACAAGAGAGAGAAGCATAACGCGAGAACTTGTCCAAATAGAACAGAGGAAAAAGATGAAGAAGAGGACGAAGAAGCGATCGAAGCTGATGCTGACAGAGAAGAGAGTGAGGAAGCGATCGAAGCTGATGAAACCGAGGAGGAAGATGAGGAGGAAGAAGAAGAAGACGAGGAAGAAGAAGAAGCAGATGAAGAAATCGAAGAACCATCATCAAAAACGAAGGGGAGAGACAGAACGCATAATCCAGCGCGTAGGCAAGTGTCGCGGTCGCACGGTCCCGTTACGAGGGGTAACGCGAACAACAAGAGCAAGACAGAAGCAGCAACAACCGTTGAAACAAATGCAGTGCACAATCTGCGAAGAAGCACCAGGAAAAGGGCGTAGATCAAAACACATATGCAATTTTGCGTTTTAAAAAAACATATTAACTTCATCATTTATATATATCGTTTATCGTGTAATAATATGCAGTTCTCTTCTATATGAAAAAAGAAAATAAGATGAGAATTCCACTCTCAGAATGCGGTTCTCTTCTGTATGAAAAACCCGACATCGGAATGTCATTTTTGAGAATGCAGTTCTCTTGCTCGTATAGAATCTGACCATGAACGTGAATCAGTACAGAAAAGCAGATAGAAAAGAAAAAAATGTAGAGTCAGGCTAGGATAAACAATACACTGCAGTCCGTGCGTGGTGCGTTTAAAAGCTTCAGTGCAGTAACCTTCGAGTACACAGTGCAGTGCGCTTAGTGCACAAAAAATGTAAACAAAAACGATTCCGCTTCTGGAGCGATGCAGTTCGCTTACGGGGAACGATTACGCTTCTGAAGCGATGCAGTTCGCTTACGGCGGACGATTCGGTTCGCCTGCCCTAAAATAAATGCGCCCACTATCGGCCGAAGCGCCCGCGCCCCGCCCCTCCTCTATCCCGACGGTTGCACGCCGCACGAACGCCAGGATCATCACGAACCCACGATCGCCTACACGGTTGGGAGACGAGATCGTGGCCTCGGCAGAAGTTGCTGCCGCTCCCATTTAAATCCCGCGCTCCATCGAACAGACCGTCCGCACAAACACACGACGCTGCGCCTTCCTCCTCCTCTTCGTCCTCTTTGCAGCAATGGGGTTCAGCAGGACCTACGACGCCGTGCATGCGCACGGCAACACGAAGCTGAAGGTGATCTACACCACCGACGTCGCCGCCATGGCGACGTACGTCGAAGAATTCAAGACACTACTCCAGCGGCGCCGCCAGAAGATCGTCGGCATCGACGTGGAGTACACACCTGACCACTGCAGGGCGGCCGTGGTTCAACTATCCATCGGCAAGTACCAGCCAGTGCTTGTTTTCCAGGTATGTGGTACATTGGGCAAGAGATGCGTCCCCTTCGACAGGTTCCTCGACGACCCAAGGTAAGCAATTCTCTCTGCCGAGTACGCGTTCAGTTCTATATGCCCGTGTATGCAGTTCCGAAAGGTATAACTTGCGGTTCACTTTCCCTAGGTTCGAGTTCGCTGGCTTCGCCATCGAGCAGGACAAGCAGAAGCTCGCAGCCAGCGACCTCCACGTCGCCAACTTCGTCGACATCCAGACGAACTGGAGGGTGCCTGATGGAACGAAGCCACTGGACTCGCTGGGCGATGTAGCTGCTGCCATCATCGACGACGAGTACGCCGACATGAAGACGAAGATGACAGACCACGACCACAGCCTGTGGACTTCCATTCTCAGCACCAAGCACGTCGAGTATGCTGCCAAGGACGCCTACGCTGCGTTCGAGATATGGAACAGAATCAGCACCATGAAGAAAGGCCTCGCGCGCGCTGAAACAGAGAAGACAAGGAAGCGCCCGAGGTCCTCCAGGAGGGGGTGGGGCAAGGGCGGATCAACTTCCACCTCCAACTCCAACGGGTGGAACTGGTGAAGCAGGACAGATGCTGAAACCCAACGATTCCTGTCGCAAGTGCTTGATTTAGTTTCCTCTGCATATGTAGATTAGTTTGCTTTCGTTCTAGTTTGCTTTGGGACAATGTTTGCTTGTGTTGCGTTAGTTTGCTTGATGATGTACTATGTTAATTATGACCGCAGAACCGTGGTTTCTATCTATCAAATATATGCAGTTCTCCGTAGTATGTTTTCAGTATGTATATTGCTTCAAAACTGCTGCTGCATCTAGGATACACATAAAAAACAAAACTATCAAAGCAGTTCACATAGACGATTCTTTTCACAAAACTGCTCCCTGTTAAGAAGGTTGATGCAGTGCTCTTTTATTAAAAAAACTCTAGTTCCATCTGTGGGTTAAGAAAAAAAGAAACTGCTGCTGCTCATAGGATGCACATGAAAGACTATATGTAAAAAGCCAGTTCACTTATACTCAGAATTCTCATAAGAAAAAACACTAGAAGCCACGCAAAAAAATGTCAGATTATTACAACAAAAATGTCTCATGCTGCTGCTGCTCAAGCGAGACTGATCTAAAGCAAATTTAACTTGATTTCCAAACACTTTGCATGCCTAAAAAACATAGCCATCACAACATCCCCTGCCTGAAGACCAGCTTCCTCCACAAATTCCTTCCAGCCGTCTTTGAGAACCAAACAATCATCAGAGCCAACAGAATACATAACATCAACATCATGATATCCATTCTTGCTGACCAACACCAAATTAACACAGCTTTCTGTTACCCTCACTAGACCATAAGGGAATTTCTGCAAAGAAAAACAACAAGAACAGAAAAAAATATAAGAACAACTAAGAAAAAGATTACAATCTTTCATAAAAAATATTGATGTCAACACGAAATAATATTGACTAGACAAACATTGCTGCTGCTCCTACAATGTTCATAAAAAAACTACTACAGGAAAAGCAGTTCGCTTATACTTGGTAGCAAAAAAAATTCTTCAGAAAACTAATACTCCTACAAAAATTCAGGTAGCGTTAACTACAAACAACACATGAAAAAGAATATCCGAGAAATACATACCCATGAAACACTGACATCATTGTCAGTCAACTGATGGACGAATGGAGCCCGAAATCCAATACCTGAAGAATATAGAATAGAACAGAGAGCGCTGTGCCGCTGCTTCTGGTTCAGAACCAAACCTTCAGAAAAAACGCATGTGTCCAGCATCGGCTCCACCCTTGCCAGGCAGCCGCACGCGCAATCCATTGCCAGGCGAAAAACAGATCTGGTTGGGAGAAAAAACAGATCGAGCAGGAGTGGCGCCGCCACGGATAAGATGAGATGGGAGCCGCCAGGGATAAGGTGGGAGGGGAGCCAATTGACCCACCAGTATATATATATGTAAAACAAACAACACAAAAAAAACGACAAATAAAGCAGTGCGGTTACACAACAAAATGCATTCCGCATTGCATATTGCTGCAGTCCACCGCGCTTGACAAAAGCAAAAAAAACTAATCAAACTAGTCCCCCGACACCCCGGTGGCTGTAATGCAGTTCACACAGCCTCGCATTGCATATTAATGCAGTTCGCCGCACTACAAAAAATTCAAACGTGCATTTGCATATTACTGCAGTCCACCGCTCTTGACCGCGATTCACACACGAAACACACAGCCTGCGATGCAGTTCTAACAACTATATAATGCAAAAAAACTCAAAGAACATCTTTTGATAAACGACCAGAGCCTGTCGCGCCGCGAAAAAACGTGGACAGAAAACTTAAAATTCTTCCAAAATAACAACTTAATCCGCTCCAATTTATACGGATAGATCAAAAAGCAGCCCGTAAATGCCGAAAACAACAGAACATTACAAACAAAACGCATCAATTTCGATCCGCACTGGGGAGAACAGAGAAACAGAGAAAGGCGGACGAACGGACGCAGATCCGCCAAAATCCAAGGATTTCCGTCGTTTTCTCGCAGAATTCAGTGCTTAGCCGCAAATTAAATCAGCGCAAGCACGAATAAACCAGTACAAATCAGTCAAACTAGCCAGAAACGATGCTAGATGAATGTTTCCTGCTGCACCTCTATGTGGTGCACAGCAGAAGACGGAAGCAGTGCGCATAGTTCTCCAATGCATTTTTGCAATGCAGTTCGGAAGTGTTATGAGAATAAGGCCTTTTGTTAGGAGAATAAGGTCTTAAGGGCTGTTATGAGAATAGACCCACCCTATATATATATATATATATATATATATATATATATATATATATATATATATATATATATATATATATATTGTCACGCCCCGGACACACCCGCTGTGGTCGTTACCCCTGGCGGAATCTAGACTGGCCCCACACATCAATACTAGTCTTTTCTGCGCACTTTGTCCTCACTCATGCGCACCCGGGAGCAACTTCCCGGTCGGTCACCCATTCTGAAACTACTCCAAGCTAAGCACGCTTAACTTTGGAGTTCTATCCGAATGGGCTCCTCGTTCTCAACCTCGGTAGTAACCTCGTACTCGTACTCGGTCTCAGCTTCCGGCTCTACTCAACACAAACACACAAGGCACGAAATCAAGAAGATAAAATGCACAAAACTACTGGATGCATGGCTGATGCACTATGAAAGCACTACAGATGCACTTAGGAAGCACAAAAAAGTCTACATAGGAAGCACAGTGTTACAGCACAAAGGAGCATAGCAATGTGCAACAAGCAAAATGCTTCAAAACATGATAACAATGGGATATTATGAATCTACATGCAAAAACACACAAGTTACATATAGGACTTGCTCAAAACGGAGCAACGGGCTAAAAGATACACCCGAAACAATAAACATGCATAAGCTGAAATTAACAGCCACATAGCAACTTTGGAGCAAGAGATAAATAGTTTACAGCACTCAAACATCATGGCAAGGAGCATGGACATAAACTAGACATATCCTACAACAAACAAATCCATTGGAGCATCTCCAAAGGAGCCATGGATCAATAGCAACAAGCTATGCCATATTGAACTTGACAACAAAATCCTGACAGCAGTATTTTATAGCAACTTGGGAGCAAAAGATAAATATGCTACAGCCACCCAAATAAGCATGTGAGAGCATGGATGGATAGCCAACAACTTATACAACAAGGAATCATCAAGAGGCACCCCAAAACTAGCATGGATTTGCCTAGAACAACAAGCAAACATGGCATCTGGAAATTACAGATTCCAGACTTAGTGAAATTTCACTAAGTGTTAAAACAGTAGTAACATCATGGCATCTTTGTGAGCAAGTTTAAGTCACCTCAAAACTAAACAAGACAAGTGGTTTGCACCACAGTAAAGTACACATGATGGTGAATCCAAAACATCTAAGCATGCAACAAGGGGACATCCACATCAATAGCAACGAGCTCCTCAACTAGGCATCTCGTAACAAGTTTAACAACATAACAGCCACATACACATTTGCAAAGGAGATAAACATGGCATTATGAAATCTATCATGCAAGCTAAAGCAATCAACATGTAGAGCATATCATGATGAACATGTGGACATATCATTTGCTTCATCTGGATAAACATGCACCAAGATATCACATTGCAAACATGGCATGAAAACAACTACTAACAGCAGTTTATAACAAGTAGCACTCTTCCCATGAAGATTAAGACATCCAGATGACCTCAAACATGCATGGCACAATGGAACAAAACGTAGTACATGTTACCACGATCATTTTGACATATCATTTGCTCAAATCGGACATGCACACAAAAAGTTATCCACAAAACAAAACAGCATCAGACAACTAAAACTGCCAGGGACTTAGAGGATTTGGAGCAACCTCAGATCTGGGTCAAACGGGGTCAACCGGGCGAAGTCAACGCGGGCGGTGGAGGTCCACGCGGCCCACCAGGCCGGATCGGGCTAACGGGCCGGATCACGGAGTGGGCTTCGGTCCGCTAGGGCTTCCAGCCGATCGGATCTGGGGATCCTCCCGATCCCCTGGCTCCTCGAGCGAAGGACCCGAGCGGCGGCGGCTGGGGCCTCGGGCCCGGCGGCGGACGGCGAGGGGGGAAGCCGGGGCGGCGGCTGGCCGGAGCGGGGAACGCCGGAGGCGGGGCGCGGGAACCAAGGGCGGCGGGGCGCCGGAGATGGAGGAGGGCGGCGAAGGAGGAGGCGCCCGGCGGCGATGGGTGGCGCGATGAGCTCGGGCGTCGGCGGTGAGGAGCTCCGGCCGGAGTGGATTGAAACAAGATGACGAGTGTAGCGCAGTGGCTAGGATCTCTGCCCTCTTCAACGGGGACCCGGGTTCGATCCGTGGCTACTCTACTTCTTATCTCCTTTTTCCTCTCGCAAGTACGCCTGCTCCTCCCGCACGTGGTAATGGGCCGGCCCATTTGTAGGTCGTTTTTTCCTCTTTTTTTCTTTCTCATTTCTGTTTTAGATTTTTCTTCTAAAAAAGTTGAATGTTGTAAGTTTCTTTTAAAATATTGAGAAATTATAAACAGTTAGTGAATTCAATAAATAATTCGCAAAAATCATCAAATCATTGTGATTTCAAAAATAAATTCATATATATGTATAATACAATCTAAAATAAATATTCATGAAATAAAAAATGTTTATCATTTTTATAAAAAGAATAAAAAGAACCAGTATTCAAAACATATTCAAGAATTTCATAAATATGTATAAGAAATTTAAAAATATGTTCACAAAAACAAAAACAAATACGCAAATAATAAACATAACGATACCCCTTTTTTCTCGCTCGCAAGCGTGCCTACTGCTCCCGCACCCGGTAATGGGTCGGCCCATTTGCAGGTTCCAGCGCCCCTGATTTCTATTTTATTCACGCAGGAACCAGTATTCAAAACATATTCAAGAATTTCATAAATATGTATAAGAAATTTAAAAATATGTTCACAAAAACTAAAACAAATACGTAAATAATAAACATAACGATACCCCTTTTTTCTCGCTCGCAAGCGTGCCTACTGCTCCCGCACCCGGTAATGGGTCGGCCCATTTGCAGGTTCCAGCGCCCCTGATTTCTATTTTATTCACGCAGGAACCAGTATTCAAAACATATTCAAGAATTTCATAAATATGTATAAGAAATTTA
>LR738713.1:28878383-28918288 GCA_902687465.1 Secale cereale
CCCACCCAGCCTTCTAGCGCGGCAGCGCCCGCACACCACGGCCCCTCCCCACCTCGCCTTCTACCGGAGCCGCTGCCGGATCCCCACCCCAGACCGCCGCCCCGCCTCCACGCGCGCCACCACCTCCCAGCCCTTCGGCGCGCCACCACCTCCCAGCCCTGCGGCGCTCCACCACTCCACCCCTCCAGGCGCGCCCCCAACTGCCGGCGCACCCCCGCGGCGATGGCGGGGATCCGGCCGCCACTGGCCCCCGGCGAGGCCTCCTCCACCAGATCCGGCGGCCACCGCCCGCCTACGACCACTACCGGAGCTCCTTCGCGCGACCACTACGGGTGCCGCACCACCGTGCCCCGACGGCGCTCCAGCCCCGACCCACACTGCTCGATCTGGTGACCCCCGACCACGCATCCCTGGATCCCGCGCCGGATTCGCTTGGTGGTTGGTGGCCAGCACCACTCAGCACCATGCACCTCCACCCCCTGCCCAAGTGACCTCCTCCGTCACGCCCCCGACGACGACGAGATTTTTGCTTTTTGTTCTTCTAAAGAGAAATAAGAGTACCGATGCAGTCCATTTTTCTTTGCTCTTAAGGTTCATTTTACTCTCTTTTTTGCAGAAAATGATAGGTGATGCAGTCCGCCCGCCTCCTCCCATGGTTGCCAGTGAAAGTTTGTGCTTGCCGGTGAAAGTTTGTGCTCACAGGTGGAATTCCCCCATTTCAAAATCATGGGTTGTGCCTCAGTTCACCTCGATCAGCGATGCAGCTTAGCCGGGTTGCAGTCGCCGATTCAACAAAACTCTAACGGCCGCCGAGTTGCTCGCCTCACTATTTGGTGTTTTTTTAAAGAAAAAACAAATTGTAAATGAAGTGCACTATGATTTTCTCTTAGGTTCATTTGCTTATTTTGCAGGAAAAAAGAATTAAGTGGTGCCGGCGAGCATCCACTTCCCGTTCAGCGTCGGGTAGTTCTCTTGTACATTGTGCAGGGGTCCATTTGTTTGTGCATGGCGGCTTGTCCTATTTTATTTGATGTAAAAGAAGAGAACAGACAAACAACTAGCAGTTTGTGGTTTATTTTTGATGGTATGTACTTCAAGAAAAAAAATGTAAGGTGTCTGGTTCTATTTTATTCGATGTAAAAGAAGAGAACAAACCCAAAGTAAAAACGCATTTTGTGGTGTCTATGAAAGGTGTCTGGTTCATTTTGTGGTGGTTTGTTAGGTAAGTGAACGTGCAGTGCACTTGGGTAAAAAAGAAGTCTGCTATGAAGGACTCCTCAGTATAGTCCATTTCGAACAAAATGCATTTAAAAAACATGTAAAAATGCAGTGCACTTTCGTCTAAAAAAAGTCCATTGCAAAGGACTCTTTGAAGCTCACTTTGTTTTTCTCACGAAGTTGGCCATAAAAAAACCATTGCGGTTCACTTGGTGGTCCAAAAACAAAAACACATCGGAAAAGCAGCTCACTTCTCAACACTTCTCAAACACGCGTAAAAAATTAATTAGTACGAAAAAAGACAACAGCAAATCATGAGGTTCACTTTTGGTAGTGTTCCGCTTCACTTTCGGAGTGTTGCGGTCCACTTTCTTTCGAAAATAATAGTTGAAAAAAAGACAACAAAACTCCTCTGAGAAAAATCTACGTCCAACAAAATAAATCAAGAGGTTCGATTGACTGTCTGATGCAGTGCGTTCTTCAGTTCGAAGCAGTGCGCTTTTCTGTCCGATGCAGTGCACGCATCGATTTTCTTGTCGCGAAAAACAGAGTTTCCGCGTTTTTGTAATTTCAAAACTGCTCTTAAACCGTAATGAATTAGAGGGAGTGTTCTACATGAAAAAAATAGCGTCTCAACGATATCTTTCCAACGGTGTATCATTTGAATCTTTTCGGCCAACGTTTTGTAAAAATTTCACGAAAAAACGGCCGCTGCCCTTCGTAGTCAGCCGCACCATTTTCAAATTTAACTAAAAACCGTAAGGAATCTCCAAAACATTTCAACATATGAAAGTTGCGCCTCGTTCGTAGCTTTCCAACGGTATATTACACGCCTTGCTTCGACAAACGGTTAGAAAACTGGAGTGAAAACAGTACCGAAAATTTGAAAATTTTCGAAAAACACAATTCCGCAATTTACTAAATTCAAACTGCTCTTAAACCGTAGAGAATTAGAAAAAATAATAGATATGTAAAAGATGCGCCGACGATACCTTTCCAACGGTGTATCATATGTTTCATTCCGACGAGCGGTTTATAAAAAAACGCCAAAAAACGCTTGCTGTCATTCGTTGTGAGCCGCACGATTTTCGAAACTGCTCTTAAACTATGATGAATTTTGAAAAGTGTTCAACATGGAGAAGTTGCGTCTACTCCGTAGCTTTTCAACGGTATATTACACGCATAATTCCGATAAACGGTTAAAAAACTAGAGCAAAAAAAGTACCGAAAAAACAACACGTACAGTTTTTTCAAACATGAAGTTCGCTGGTCTCTGTGGTGTGGTGCGTATAGCTTTCCAATGCAGTTTTACAATGCAGTTCGGAAGTGTTATGAGAATATTATTCTCATAACACCCACCCCAGCCGGCCAGCCCCACGCACCCCACCCCACCGAACCCACCTTCTTCCCCCGGCTCCACCCATCTATCCTCGATGCCCACCTTCCGACCGCCACCCACGCCCCAGCGCCATCACCTCCAATCCCCACCCCCACGAGCATGGCGCCCCGGCAACCACCCGAGCCACCCGCCCCGGGCTGTGTCCCACGCCGGGGCGGACGACGGCACAACCCTCCACCTCGTCTCCCACGTCGTCGGCAGCCGAATCCGCCTCATCGCGGACAGATCCGCGTCATCATGGGCGGATCCACCACCGTCCCGAGCCCCAGCCCGCCCAGCAAGCAGATCGACAGTGCCCCGGCCTCCCGCCCGCCATGCCCCTGCTCCTCACCGCACCAGCAAGGATCGTCCGAGCCACCACATCCCACTACGCGCGCCACCACCTCTCCGGGCTCGCCGGTGCTCCACCCCTCCCTAGATCCGTCGGGCGTGCACCGGATCAGCCGAGCCACGGCCGTATCAGTCGCCATCCACGGCCACCACGCCACCCCTCACCTCCCTTCCATCTTTCCCAGGCCGTGCGCCCCTCCACTGCCATCGACGGCGAGGTTAACGGCTGAGGCCGTGGCCACCATGCGTGTCTGCAACAGCGAGATCCAACCCCCTCGGATGCACTGCAGTTCAGTTTTGGTGTTCGCCACTGTCCTTCGACGGGCGTGTATGCAGTGCGGTCCGGCGGCAGGGTAGCCACTGCTCGACTCCGGGCATACCTGCAGTCCATAGTATGGGCGCCTGCAGCTCTCTCTCCCTCTCGTGGAAGTACACCACCAGAAAAAGGTGCCTAGATGTGGGTGAGGTCCAGTCCTTCGAACTCCCTGCGCCTCCTTCCTTCTTCTGAAGTTGTTGGTCGTCGGCGTGGTGCTGCACCAGGCGACGTTGCCGCTGGATGGTTTGTCGCGCGGGGCGCACATCGTTCTCTTCTGCAGTCCAGCGCTCGTGGCGTTGGAGTCCGCATTGTGCAATCCTGCAGCTCGGCCCCTCGCATGCGTGCATTTCATGTTTTTCCTGATTTTTGATTGCTAGTGGACTGCAAGCACGGTGGGCAAATACAGATGAGAGGGAATTCAACGACGGATGCAGGAGGTGATAGCATAAAAAAACAAAAAAAAGTGAACTACAGATGAAGTTCTCTGCGTAGTGTAGTCCCGAGATGTTTCTGGAGTACCAATGTCTTATAAATTTGTATGAAAAACACACAAAAAAGTAGTTCACTCCAATTTGTGTAGCAGCTCATTACCCCCTATGTATGAAGTGCAATTTGTTTCGTCTGTTTTAGAAACCAGTCGATTACATCAAAACACATGCAGTGCGTTTGGTCCTCCGATGTGGTTCACTTTTGAGAGAGATGTTGTTCACTCGCGCCTAGCATGAAAGATGTGAAAAAATTAGCGAAACAAACAAAATAGTAATGCGGTTCACTTCGACATATGACGCGTTTCACTTCTCCTCGTCTCTGCAGTCCACTCTCGTTCATAAAAAATGTTGAAAAAAAGACAATAAAAACTCGGCTGAGAAATTTTACGTCCGACAAAAGAATTCATGAAGTTCACTTGCTCGTCTGATGCAGTGCGGTTTTCATTCGATGCAGTGCTGTTTTCTGTCAGATGAGGTTCACTCGTCGATTTGGGTGCCGCAAAAAACAGAGTACCCGCATTTTCGTAATTTTAGAACTACTCTTCAACCGTAAGGAATTAGAGGGCGCGTTCTGCATGAAAAAGGTTCGTCTCGACGATATCTTTCCAACGGCGTATATGTTGAATCATTTCAAACAGCGGTTCGTTAAAATTTCGCCAAAATCTATTGCTGCCCCTCGTAGTCAGCCGCACGATTTTCAAAATTAACTAAAAACCGTAAGGAATCTCAAAAGCATTTCAACATATGAAAGTTGCGCCTCGTCCATAGCTTTTCAACGGTATATTACACGCCTTGTTTCGGCAAACGGTTAGAAAACTGGAGTGAAAACAATACCGAAAATTTGAAAAAATTCGAAAAACTGAATTCCGCGATTTAGTAAATTTGAAACTGCTTTTAAACCGTAACGAATTAAACAAAAAATTATATATGAAAAAGATGCGCGCCGGCGATATCTTTCCAACGGTGTATCATATGCTTTATTCCGACGAGCGGTTTAGAAAAAACGCAAAAAAACGCTCGCTGCCATTATTCGTCGGTCGCACCGTTTTCAAAACTGCTCTTAAACCGTGTGAAATCTCGAAAAGTGTTCAACATGGCGAAGTAGCGCATAATCCATACATTTTCAACGGTATATTACACGCATTGTTCCGACAAACGGTTAAAAAACTAGAGCAAAAAAGGTACCGAAAAAACAACACGTACAGTTTTTTCAACATGAAGTTCACTGGTCTCTGTGTTGCAGTACCTCTGCTACTAAGAGTGCCGTGCCCTCGTGTTATGCGTGCAGTGCGGAAGTGTTGTGAGAATATTATTCTCATAATATAATGAGAATAGACCGGCTGTATATATATATATATATATATATATATATATATATATATATATATATATATATATATATATATATATATATATATATATATATATATATATATATATATATATATATGCTGTTATAAGAATGATCATGATGCCCTCATGTCCGTATTTTATTTTATCGACACCTCTATTTCTAAACATGTGGACATATTTTTCGATATCGGCTTCCGCTTGAGGCCAAGCGAGGTCTAATCTTGGGGGAGTTGATACGTCCATTTTGCATCATGCTTTTATATTGATATTTATTGCATTATGGGTTGTTATTACATATTATGTCACAATACTTATGCCTTTTCTCTCTTGTTTTACAAGGTTTACATGAAGAGGGAGAATGCCGGCAGCTGGAATTCTGGGCTGAAAAAGGAGCAAACATTGGAGACCTATTCTGCACAATTCAAAAAGCCCTGAAACTCCATGAAAGTCACCTTTGGAAAATATAAAAAATATATGGCGAAAGAAGTATAGGAGGGGGCCACCCACCGTCCAAAAGGGTAGGGGGCGCCCCCCTGGGCGCGCCCCTGCCTCGTGGGTCACCTGGAAGCCCCCCGATGCCCATATTGTGGTATATGAGGTGTTTTGAAGTGGAAATAATCATAAGGAGGCTTTCGGGACGAAGTGCCGCCGTCTCGAGGCGGAACCTTGCCGGAACCAATCTAGGGCTCCAGTGGAGCTGTTCTGCCGGGGAAACTTCCCTCCCGGAGGGGGAAATTGTCACCGCCGTCATCACCAACAACTCTCCCATCTTGGGGCGAGTTATCTTCATCAACATCTTCACCAGCACCATCTCCTCTCAAACCCTAGTTCATCTCTTATATCCAATCTTTGTATCAAAACCTCAGATTGGTACCGGTGGGTGCTAGTAGTGTTGATTACTCCTTGTAGTTGATGCTAGTTTGTTTATTTGGTGGAAGATCATATGTTCAGATCCATTATGCATATTAATACCCCTCTGATTATGAACATGAATATGCTTTGTGAGTAGTTAAATTTGTTCCTAAGGACATGGGAGAAGTCTTTCTATAAGTAGTCTTGTGAATTTGGTATTCGTTCGATATTTTGATGAGATGTATGTTGTCTTTCCTCTAGTGGTGTCATGTGAACGTTGACTACATGACACTTCACCATTGTTTGGGCCTAGAAGAAGGCATTGGGAGGTAATAAGTAGATGATGGGTTGCTAGAGTGACAGAAGTCTAAACCCTAGTTTATGCGTTGCTTCGTAAGGGGCTGATTTGGATCCATATGTTTCATGCTACGGGTAGGTTTACCTTAATAGTTCTTTTGTAGTCGCGGATGCTTGCAATAGAGGTTAATCATAAGTGGGATGCTTGTCCAAGTAAAGGCAGAACCCAAGCACCGGTCCACCCACATACCAAATTATCAAAGTAACGAACGCGAATCATATGAATGTGATGAAAACTAGCTTGACGATAATTCCCATGTGTCCTCGAGAGCGCTTTCCTTCATATAAGAGTTTGTACAGGCTTGTCCTTTGTTACAAAAAGGATTGAGCCATCTTGCTGAACCCTATTTACTTTTACCATTTGTTACTTGTTACCAATTACCCTGTCACAAAATTATCTGTTACCGATAATTTCAGTGCTTGCACAGAATACCTTACTGAAAACTGCATATCATTTCCTTCTGCTCCTCGTTGGGTTCGACACTCTTACTTATCAAAAGCACTACAATAGATAACCTACACTTGTGGGTCATCACACGCGCCACATCAATGTTGTGAAATGTTATTCAAACATGCACACGCATCACCTCCTTACATATGCATGTAGTGATTGCCTTCGAATGGTACACTCACTCACGTGGTTACCGGCGACAAGCCTATATATTCGTGGGCCCACGTGGACATCCTTTATCACCTTGACCAACAACAAGATAGGTTACCATGGCGTATTCTTCATTTGGTTCGTGTTATCGTAGTATAGGTCATGGTGAGCTTCGGACCTTCTGTTTGAGCGCATATACTATGCATGCATGCATGCATGAATCCCCGTCGTTGGCTTGAGGTGTGGTGTAACATACATATGCATCGTCAACCTAACCCTCACTTAGTGTGGGGATTTCTAGTTTGAAATCACGGTGCCACATCAAAGTTGTTCCATTGTTACTCAAAAACACACCTCTTCATACATATGTTTGGGCCCCACGCATGCAGTGGTTGTATTCGAGGACTAGCTACTTGCGTAATTATTGGCGAGCTAGCCCATCTCCGGGGTCACATGGACGTCCATCACTTTGACCAACAACAAGAGAGAGGTTGTACGACCAAGGTGCATTATTCTTGGTCCATTTTACAATCCATCTTAGTGAGATATGCCTATCTGGCTCGCCGACTGAAAGTGTGTGTGTGTGTGGGAGGGGGGTTGCTACTTTGCACTTTGCTAGGTGAACCTCGGTTGGGGGACATGCATTCATAGCTTAGGATTCCCTCCGTGCCGACACGAGGGAGGGGGCTGCTAGCTACTTCGCATTTTGCTAGGTGAACCTCGGTTGGGACGCATGCATTCATAGCTTAGGATTCCTTTCGTGACGACACAAGGGGGGGGGGGCTGCTAGCTACACTACAAAAAAAGACACATCAGTGACATTTTGGGCCGAACGAAAAAAACTTATGTCATACTTATCACACTTCTATGACGATAATTGTGACAAAACTGGGTATCATCATACATGTGGCGGGGTCCTACTTCTATGACAAAAAATCATGACATAAACTGGGCTTTTCGTCCTGGGCGGGCCGGAGACGCAGTTGCATGACATTCTTTTGGCCGTCCATGACGGAAAAAACCATTCCCGGTTACGGCGGTTGGTCGGGGCCGAGCGATGCGTGTTTCTCTCGTACACGCACGCTTGTGGGTGTGAGGCGTTGGGCTCTAACTGAACCCGAGCGAGGCGTTGGGCTCTAACTGAACCCGAGCGATTGCACTGCAGGCTACGCGTTACTGAACCCGAGCGATCGATCGATGGCTGTTAACTAAAGCCGATCGAGCGATTCCTTCGCTACTACTGCTAACTGAAGCCGATCGATGCTGCCTCTGGATGAACAGTGAGGATTGCTGGGGGGTTTGGATCAACAATTCCCGGTGGGGGTGGATGAACAGGACCCGGTGGTGTTGCCTCTGGATGAATAGGACCCCGATCGATCGAGCCGGTTGGGGCTGGATGAACAGGACCCCGTGGAGGGCTGGATGAACAGGACCACCCCGTGGAGGGCTGGATGAACAGTAGACGGTGGAGGGCTGGATGAACTGTAGCCCGTGGAGGGGTGGTTGAACATGATCCCATGGAGAGGGCTGGTTGAACAGTAGCCGATGGAGTAGCGCGCGGTGGAGGCTGGATGAACAGGAGCCCGTGGATGAACAGTCATAGGTGGAGGCTGGAGGAGGTCGATGGTGGATGAACAGTAGCCCGTGGAGGGTGGAGGGGGTCAACGGTGGAGATGAACAGTATCCCGTTGAGTCCCGTTTTGAGGTACGCCGCACCCCTCCCGATGAACAGGACCCCCGTTTCGAACGTAGGGCTCCAACACAAGTCCGTTTCCTCCGTTTTGCGGTACGCCACACCCCTCCCGATCAACAGGACCCCAGTTTCGACCGTAGGAGGTCCGTTTCCTCCGTTTTGGGGTACGCCAGACCCCTCCCGATGAACATGATCCCGTTTTGACCGTGGAAGGTCGAACACAAGGCTGTTTCCTCCGTTCTGCGGTACGCCATGCCTCGTTTCCATCGGCTGTTCCATCCAAGCCCTCCCGATGAACACGATGACGCATTCCGTTCCGACCCAGCCGGTTGGCTCCCCATGAACACAACGACTACGCTGTTTCTCCATTCCGACCCAGCCATGTACACGAGCCCTGGTCGTACGTACGCGCGAGTAGGCGTTTGAGACCCCACCCGTATGTACGTACGTGGCCGTATTTACTTTCTTACACCCTGGCCGATGTACGTACGTGTACATGCTACGTGTGTGCCTCTACTACGACACGTGCACGCCTCTACATCGACCAGTATGTACGTACATGTTCGCGACCAGAATGACAACGCTATGTACGCTTCGACCAGGTGGGTCCCGACTGTCAGGCACTTCCTTGCGTGCGAAGATGTAGCTGGTGGGTCCCAGCAGTCAGGGGGGCAAATTGTTTTTTTTGCCCGGACGCACGTCCTTGCGTGCGAAGATGTAGCTGGTGGGTCCCAGTAGTCAGGGGGAAAGGTATTTTTGCGAAATACGGTGGCCCGTCCGGTGGGTCCTCGCTGTCAGGTGGAGGAATAATTATTTTGCGCGTAATAAGGAGGCACTTCCTTGCTGCGGCCGTGGACCCAGCTGTTAGCCTCTCCACGTAGAGTCCATGTCCGATGGAAGCCGTTCCTTCACCACGTTGACCACGCCGTGTCGAGAGCACCAGGGCGGTGGACGACGTCGAGACCTAGGAAGGGGACGACGTGGAGCCGAGGAAGATGCGGCAGTGGATGCCCATGTGTAGAGGAGTACAAGGGTTCACTGGTTCGCTGCGGTGTGAGGCCGCCGTCGCCGCAGAATAACAGGGGGCGTGGGTGAGTAGAGGGATGGCCTGGCCAGCGGTGGGAATAGTAGGGGGCGGTGAGGCCTCCGCGGCAGCACAGCCGGCCACGGGAGGCAGGATCATGCGGCATGACCGGCGCTGCTTTGGGCGGCTGGAGAAACAAGACAAGAGGTTGAAGAAGCACTACGGCCATTGGATGGATATCGTACTGTCACTAGAGCTAGAATCGTTCATATTGACTAAGTTGACAAAGCACTCCTTCACCGTCAACTTAGTAGGCCGACAAGTCAGCCTCCCACCAAGGTGGGTCCCAACCAGCAGGGGGAGTATTCATTTTTTTGTGCGTAATAGGGAGGCGCTTCCGGTGGGTCCGAGCTGACAGCGGGGGAACGTTTTTTTCCCGCAATATGGTGGCCCGTCCGGTGGGTCCTAGCAGTCAGGGGGAAACGTTTTTTTCGCGAAATATGGTGGCCCGTCCGGTGGGTCCCTGATGTCAGGTGGAGGAATCATTATTTTCCGCGTAATAAGGAGGCACTTCCTTGCTGCCGTCGTGGACCCAGCTGTCAGCCTCTCCACGTACAGTCCACGTCTGATGGAAGCCGTTCCTTGACCACGTTGAGCACGCCGCGTCGAGAGCACCAGGGCGGTGGACGACGGTGAGGCCTAGGAAGGGGACGACGCGGAGCTAGCGAAGACACAGCAGTGGAAGCCCGCGTAGAGAGGAGTACGAGGGTTCACTGGTTTGGCTGCGGTGTGAGGCTGCCGTCGCCGCGGAATAACAGGGGGTGTGGGTGAGTAGAGGGATGGCCTGGCCAGCGGTGGGAGTATTAGGGGGCGGTGAGGCCTCCGCGGCATCACAGCCGGCCACGGGAGGCAGGAGCACGCAGCACAACCGGCGCGGCTTTGGGCGGCTGGAGCAAGAAGACCAGAGGTTGAAGAAGCACTACGGCCATTGGATGGACATCATATGATCATTGCAGCTAGAATCGTTTATATTGACTAAGTTGACAAAGCCCTTGGTACGCGTCAACTTAGTAGGCCCACTAGTCAGCCTACGAAATGGTGCGCCCCAGATGTCGGGGGAGGAATCATTTTTTGGGCGGCTGAAGCAAGAATATCTGAGATTGAAGAAGAAGGACGGCATCCGTTGGATGGACATCCAACTGCCAGAGTTGCCAGAACCGTGTTTTGTTGACAAGGCCTTGCATACGCGTCAACTTAGTTTTTTTAGGGGACTTGTCAACTTAGAAGGCCCACAAGTGTGTGGCAGAGAACATATAGCCGATTTGCGATTTGTAAGAGTGTACTACCCATTTTTTTAATTCTAATGGAATTTACTACAGCCCATTTACAGTTTGTTAAAAGTACAGCCCATTTTCTAGGTAGGACAACGATTAATAATTTCAACCAACCGCTCAAAACAGAATTAAAAAAATTTCCCACATTTTCATGGGATCCGAAATATTTTTATCCGAAATTTCTAGTCATATTAAATATAATTTCAAAATAAAGTTATATTACGTTAAAATCCAACGAAATATTGCGCGCGCAACAAGTAATGAAATTAAAATTTTCAAATTCCGAAAATAATATATTTTTAAAACTAATTACGCGTTTGATTCATTTTTTTATAGTTACTGCCCAGTTATTATAATTACATCCCATTTATTATTTCTTAAAGTCCATTTTCTTGTTAAGCCTAATGCATACCTCCTAGGAAAGTTTGCAGCCCAGCGGGGCGGAGAATAACAAGTTGACCCGGATATTGTGTACAACTGTCGGCCCAGCTGCATTGCCGATGTTGAAAAAAGGCGTGTGTAGTACAGTACAACCTAACATGGCTACTCAGCCCACATTCAGCGATGCCGGAAAGGCCCAAACAAGGCTTCTTTACATCTTTTTGAAGTCACTGAGCTCAATTAATAACTTAAGAAAAAAGTTAGATTACAGTGGAACCTAATTAAAAGCTGTCACGAGCAAAGAAATAATTCAACGGGTCCCACCACTTGTGCGTGTGTGCGTGTGTGCATGTGTGTGTGTGTGTGTGTGTGTGTGTGTGTGAGAGAGAGAGAGAGAGAGAGAGAGAGAGAGAGAGAGAGAGAGAGAGAGAGAGAGAGAGAGAGAGAGAGAGACCCATCGGTCAATGCTCGCAAATACATCTTTCAGCCATATGCATTGCTGATGCTCAGTAAAAACTTATATAGTTGACACAATCATATAGAACATCATAGCAAACTGAACTTGCATTCAAAAATTTCACGCAGGCGGCACAATCAGGATGGAAGCAGTGGATCGCTATGGGTAGGGCTATGTTGAAACCAACGAACTCGTACATAACGGTTCACCGTCTTTATCAATTATAGGGAAATATCTTGAATGTTGTGCAAAGAAAATAGACAGACAACACAATAAGTTCTACTAGCACATTAAGTTGACGTACAACCCTTTCTAGAAAAAGTGCAGGTACAAAATTAGAACAGGTCACAATTAAATGTACTGGCACATCAGTGCTTCACACCCATAGCTCGGATTTAACTAGTATCTGACAAGATTCAGTTGTTACCTCAAATTAGAGCACATCCAGGCAGCCAGCCCTGCCTCTTCTCCCAAAGAAGTAGTGGCCTCCGCCGCGCGATGGAGTAGGCCCTGTGCCATCCATCGTTCCGAGCAACATGGGGAAAGTCTGACATTGACTCCTCTAACATGGGGACCCTGGAACCAGCGGCGGCGGCAGGACTTCGATTGATGGATTGACCACTTCTTCGACATGCACGAACACTCGATACAGGTACATCCCTAACGTGGTCCGCAGTGGCCTTGGTGGCGACGAATCGTACAACCCCGGTTCCTGCATCGGTATCTCAACACCAATCACCTACGGTATGGTGGACGGCTTCTTCATCCATGCCATAACCGTCAGAGCCTAGCTGTCTAGAGGAACAAACATACTTACGAGCTCACCTCCTAGGTCGTTGATAAGCTCATTCATGGACTCGCTGTTCCAAGCACGTCGAGGCATGCCGTGGAAGGTAATCTTTGTTAAAAACTCAAGCTCAGAGGGCACCGAGCCCCATCCTGGGTGCCATCGATCATAGCACACCAGCGCGCCATCGCAGAACAAACGCGGGAAGATTCGAACACACGACTGCAGTTGATAGTTGTACGGAACCTGACGAAGAACTCAGCCAGTGGTAGACAGACTTCGACAAGCAAGTCACTTATTTGGATGCCGTGCGCAATGCCAAGAGCTTTGACAAGTTCGTCCGATGAGACGGGAGCCCGGTCGCCGTTGATGATTACCATCACCACTTTGCCGGCAAACTGGTCGTCAAGCGCCGCCATGCCGCTGTTGAGCGATAGCACGCACCGACCGAAGGCAGGACGGACCTCAGGATCTCCGGCTCAGAGATCCGCGTTGGCCGGCGACATGATAGTGAGCTTGATTACAGGGAGTGCAGGAGGGGCATTTGGGGGAACTGGAGTAGGAATCGAGATTCCAGAGGTGGAGCAGGGGCGGGAGATTGGGGATGAAAAGGTAGCTTGAATTTCGAACACGCGCTAATATGCTCTCGGCGCGCATATTACGACCTAAGAGTCCTTATTCTTTCTTTTTTGGAGAGCCCGGCCTTTTTTTGAGGATCTTTTGAGAGCCCGGCCCGAGAGTCATAATTGACTTGTTTGGCATTGCGTTACTACTCGGCCCATATTCAACGACACCTCACAGGCCCAAACAAGTGTACGTCATCGAAAAGACACTGAGCTCAAATTATATAACTTGAAAAAAGGAGATACACTCTGAACACTGGAGAATGGTGATGCCCTCATTTATCCCACTAGTAGTTCGAAACAATACACAGTTCGAAACAATGATATATACAACATTCAAACACTGACTAGTGACTACTACTGATATAAATAGCAAGACATGATAGTTCATAAGAAGTCTTGCTACACCACCAAAACGCACCTATCTGCAGCGCTCAGACTCTCGTGATCCAGACGAGAATGACATTCTAAATAGAGCCAACTATTACATAGTAAGAGTGACATAGACGATGATGACCAAATAACAAGGAATATGCATAACAAAAGAAAGAACTACCCATCCAGAACAAGCAGCAAAGACAAAAAAGTCATTCGAAGAGATTATCCAACACCATCATAATATGCAGCCCTGCTTCAACGACCAATGATTCGGGGACACCAGTACTCCACCCTTTCGACACAACAGCCCAATTACTTATCAACCTGAAGGCTTGAACCACATCACTGCCTGTCGTAATTGAGACATCCAAGGATCAAAGTTAATCCGGATGCCTTTGTCATTCTCACCTTCTTTCGGCTGCAGGTTGTATCGTTGACAATTAGGGGAGTTTGCTCCCGAACTCCTAGGGCTCGCCGTGTAGACACAGTTTTCCATAGAAAACAGAGACTCTCTTCCATCAAGGTCGTTGCCAACGGTGACCTCCTGGTTGATCGGATAATTGAGTCCGAGAAACAGAGAGTGTGAACCAAGGCTATTTACCCGCCTCCAACTAAAAAATCCTGAAGGCCCCAACAAGCTGGTATCATGCTCATAGACGTAACAGCCACTGTCTGAATACTCACGTATTTCATGGTGGTTGTATACAGTGGGGTTTTTGTAATATAACTTTTCCGGCTCATGTGTCCGAATGATCATCAGTCTTTTACCGTCGTCTGATCGAGCGAGGAACCAGTTGTGCTTCCCTGTTTTTGGCAAAGGTGGTGTGATTACAAAGGGCAGTAACTGTAGGGACACTGCATGATATCAAAAAGGACAGACATTGTCAATGTAAGATCAGCATTGTTCAGAGTATGAGTAGGATAATGCAAGAAACAACATTGATATGTCCCTGTTGGAACTGGGAAGAAAATACACGGTAATGTATACGGGTTTTGAAGATATAGAAGTGCCATGCATGGTTATACTCATGTTATCTCGCAATCGATTCTTCAAAGGAAACTACCATGTCATGCATGTTATGGAATCATGTTCTGTCCTCACAAACTGTAACAGCCTGGATTTTGCCCTTTTCTTTTTCTAATGATTTTCTTGGATTTCTTGATTTTATTTGCTTTTCAGTGGCTATGTGGTTATGAAACTTGGGAAGATCATGTCTTCCTAGGTTTTATAGTGGCTTGCCATCCTCAAAATCATCCCAACACCCTGTTATTTCCACCTTGACCTAACCCAATATTATTTTTCCAAAGAATATTCCTTTTCTATTAAAGGAATAATTCTTTTTGCCGTGGGTTGTGAAGCAACCTATATCTCCATCCTTCAAAAAATTCCCAAGTAATTCTCATAATTTTTTTGGGTCATATCTTGATCCAATGTGGCAAAACATTTCATTGCCATGTTCAAAAATAATCCTCCAATAATCATTTTCCTCTTCTGCCCTAAATGGCACTTTGTGAAGCAAGTGCTATTTATCTTTGCCCAATTGCCCCCAAACTTGGTGGACATCTTTTCATGTCCATATCATTGCTCTGTGCCAAATTTCAAACTCATTTGCCTAGTAATTATTTTCCAGTGATTTCCCAAAGTTTCTTGTGACACCCCGAGACCGATGCGCCATGTGTCAGCCAATTATTCGTCGTTGTTGCCATGTCATCTGCTTGCGTGTTGCATCTTGCCATGTCATCGTGTGTGTTGCATCATCATGTTTTGAAAACTTGCATCCGTCCGAGTCCGCCCGTCCTTTCCGTTGTCCGTTCTGAGCCCGGACACACTCACACACGCCCACGGCGCCTTCGAATATTTATTTTACGAGTGGCCAGAAAACGTTCTCGGAATGGGGTGAAACTTGGCGTGTGGTCTTATTATAGTGTAGGCAGGCCGCCTGCCAAATTTCATCGCATTCGGAGCTCGTTTGATAGCCCAACCGTTAAGCTATAGCAGCAGTATAGCCGGTTAAAACGTCGGACGTTTTCGGTCTCCAAAAACCCCGTGGGCCTCTCTTCCCTTCTCTCCTCTCAGCCCAAGACCCCTCTTCACAGCCCACCTAAGCCACCTACCTCCCCCCTTCGCTCGGAGCCGCACGATCGGGATCATACGGTCCGAAACGGACTAAAACCCCCCTAAACCTAGCCCTGTGCCTATATAAACACCCCCAACATTCCATTTTTGGCCTAACCTACCCTTCCCCTAGCTCTAGCCACCCCCTCCTCAGATTCTGCGTAGCCCCGCTCCAGATCTGCCACTTGGCGGCCAGCCAGCGGCCAGCTGCCGCCGAAACCGCCGCAGCCGCCGGCCCTCCTCCAATCCTGTGGCGCCACGCGTCCCTCCTGCCTCCCCACCGCGCAAGGCCCGCTTCAGGCCCTCCCGGGCCCGATCTGGCCTCGGGCCTGAACCGCCCCACTCCTTCGCCGTTCTGCCCCGCGGTCTCCCTCCCGCGTCGATCCAGCGCCTCGCCGGAGCGCCCGCCGGCCGGCGACCTACTCCGACGGGCTCGGCCCCTGCTCCCGTTCCCCCTCGTCCTCGCAGGCCTCGCCTCCCCGCGCTCCATTCCTGAGCAGCCGCTGCCGCGCGCCGCTCTCATGCCGCCTCGCCGGAGTAAACCTCCAGCGTCGCCCGCATGGCCTTCTCCGCCCCGCCTGTGGCCAACTCCGGCCAGATCCGGACGGGCAAGGCTCCCTGCGGCCGGATTCACCCGTCCCCGGCCTCCTCCGCCGTCGAGAGCTCCTCGCCGGAGCTCCTCCCGCTGCACCATCGCTCATCGTTGGCCAGACCTCCTCTGCCGCCGGGCCGGACATGTCTGGAGGAACCGGACATGTCCGCCCTCCGCCTCTCCTGTGTGGATGACCAGTGGGCCTGCGCACACCCAACGACGGACACGTCCGCCCAGCCCGGACATGTCCACTCCCCTCGAGGTTGTCTTTTTCTTCACTAAGTCCGCAAAAACTTGTTGTCTGATGCATACTTTGCATGCCTGTAACTTTTTGTGTGGTGATCCAAATTGAGTGAATGATATGTCAAAATGATCATGGTGATATGATCTACATTTTGTTCCATTGTGCCATGCTTGTTTGAGTTCATCTAGATGCTCTAATATCTGTTGCAAGAGTGCTATAAGTTTAAAACTGCTGTTGACTATAGATTTGTTGCATACTTGTGATGCTTGTAACTTTGTGCATGTTTATCCAAATGGAGCATATGATATGTCAAAATGTTCATTGTGAAGTGCTCTACATGATGGTTGCTGTAGCATTCATGTTAGGTGTCATTTTGCCATGTTAATCTCTGTTGCAAAAGTGCATGTGGCTGTTAAGTGCTGAAACTTGTTATGAGATGCTAATTTCACTTGCTCATTGCTATTGATGTGTTTGTCTTCATGCCACATGTCAATATGTTTTAGAAGCACAATCATATGGTCTTTGCTGTGGTGAAATCCACTATCCATGATATGCCTTGAGGTGACTTAAACAAGCTTGTAAACATGCCATGCCAATGTTGCTGTTTTATACTTGATGAAAAAACTGCTAAGTCTGGAATCTGTTATAACCTGATGCTATGTTTGCTTGATGCCCCACTCAAATCCATGCTTGTTTTGGAGTGGCCAATGATCATGTCTTGTTGTCCATGTTATTGTCTATCCATTCATGCCCTTACTTGCACATATGGCCTGCTGTAGCTTATTTATTTTTTGCTCTCAAGTTGCTATAAATTTAACCTATCAGACTTTTATCGGCATGATCAATTTGGTGAAGCTTGTTGTTATTGATCCATGCCTCCTATGGAGTTGCTCCAATGGGGTTGTTTGATGTATGCTATGTCTACTACATGTCCATGATCTTTATAAGCTTAGTAGATTTGATATGCTTGTTGTTTTGTGCCTCCGAAGGCAGCATCGTGATGATGTTTTTGCCTTCCCAGATTTTGGTTAAGTCTGGATAAATTTATTGCAAATTGCCATGCTTGGTTAATTGTGTTCCGGCAAGTCCATAGACCGCCTAATTGACACCAACGAGTAAAATCTCCTTGTGCTTCGGGCCCCCATAGTAGCAACAAAGAGTGTGCTAAACTATTGGCAGGGGTAGAGCTTTTTTGAGGGTGTTCTAAGTTCATGCTTGTTAAGTATCATGTATACTTCACATCCATGCCTCTTGTTGTCATGTTTGGGTGCCGTAGCTTATTTTTACCTTGCTCCCAAGTTGCTATGTTGCTGTTAACTTCAGCTTGTTGTTATATCTTGTTTCGTGTGTATGTGTTGAACCGTTGCTCCGTTTTAAGTGTGCCCTATATGAAACTTGTGTGATTTTGCATGTAGAATCATAATATCATGTTATTTTCATGCTTGGAGTGTGTTTGCTTGATGTTTGGGTGCATCTGGCACCGTTGACATGCTTGTCTTGTTTTGCTCATATCTTCTAGGCCGTAGCTCCGAATTAAACAAACTTTATATGAAACTTGACTAGACTTTCGTGTAGATCATCATGGTGCATGTTAACTTGCTGTTTAACAACTTTAACTTAAGGTTTGTTCAGATCTGGACTAGTTTCAAATTATGCATATGAGGACTTAACCGGAGTGGTTAATTTCTCTCTTGTCACATAACCTCCTCGATTCTCGTCGTATTCCTTGTTCCTCTTGTTTATCGAAGTCTTTGCAACTTCGTTCATCTCTGTTGTATTCTTCCTTTCGAGTGGCTCAACCTCTCAAGGTTCTTTCGTTTCACTCTTTTGTCCTCGAAGAACTTTGTTCTTCCTTTTCACTTCCGTCTCGTTCCTAAGATCTCGGGACGAGATCTCTTGTTAGTAGGGAAGTGTCGTGACACCCCGAGACCGATGCGCCAGGTGTCAGCCAGTTATTCGTCGTCGTTGCCATGTCATCTGCTTGCATGTTGCATCATCATGTTTTCAAAACTTGCACCCGTCCGAGTCCGCCCGTCCTTTCCGTTGTCCGCTCTGAGCCCGGACACACTCACACGCACCCGCGGCGCCTTCGAATATTTATTTTATGAGTGGCCGAAAAACGTTCTCGGAATGGGGTGAAACTTGGCGTGTGGTCTTATTATAGTGTAGACAGGCCACCAGCCAAATTTCATCGCATTCGGAGCTCGTTTTATAGCCCAACCGTTAAGCTATAGCGGCAGTATATCCGGTTAAAACATCGGACGTTTTCGGTCTTCGAAAACCCCGTGGGCCTCTCTTCCCTTCTCTTCTCTCAGCCCAAGACCCCTCTTCACAACACACCTAAGCCACCTACCTCCCCCCCTCCGCTCGGAGCCGCACGATCGGGATCATACTATCCGAAACGGACTAAAACCCCCCTAAACCTAGCCCTATGCCTATATAAACACCCCCAACATTCCATTTTTGGCCTAACCTACCCTTCCCCTAGCTCCAGCCACCCCCCTCCTCAGATTCCGCGCAGCCCCGCTCTAGATCTGCCACTTGACGGCCAGCCGCCGCCGAAACCGCCGCAGCCGCCGGCCCTCCTCCAATCCTGTGGCGCCACGCGTCCCTCCTGCCTCCCCACCGCGCAAGGCCCGCTTCAGGCCCGCCCGGGCCCGAACCGCCCCACTCCTTCGCCGTTCTGCCCCGCGGTCTCCCTCCCGCGTCGAGCCAGCGCCTCGCCGGAGCGCCCGCCGGCCGGCGACCTACTCCGACGGGCTCGGCCCCTGCTCCCGTTCCCCCTCGTCCTCGCAGGCCTCGCCTCCCCGTGCTCTGTCCGTGAGCAGCCGCTGCCGCGCGCCACTCTCATGCCGCCTCACCGGAGTAAAGCTCCAGCGCCGCCCGCATGGCCTTCTCCGCCCCGCCCGTGGCCAACTCCGGCCAGATCCGGCCGGGCAAGGCTCCCCGCATCCGGATCCGTCTGTTCCCGATCTCCTCCGCTGTCGAGAGCTCCTCGCCGGAGCTCCTTCCACTGCGTCGTCGCTCATCGTTGGCCGGACCTCCTCTGCCGCCGGGCCGGACATGTCCGGAGGAGCCAGACATGTCCGCCCTCCGCCTCTCCTGTGTAGATGACCAGTGGGCCCGCGCACACCCACCGATGGACACGTCCGCCCAGCCCGGACATGTCCACCCCTCTCGAGGTTGTCTTTTTATTCACTAAGTCCTCGAAAACTTGTTGTCTGATGCATACTTTGCATGCCTGTAACTTTTTGTGTGGTGATCCAAATTGAGTGACTGATATATCAAAATGATCATGGTGATATGCTCTACATTTTGTTCCATTGTGCCATGCTTGTTTGAGTTCATCTAGATGCTCTAATATCTGTTGCAAGAGTGCTATAAGTTTAAAACTGCTGTTGACTATAGATTTGTTGCATACTTGTGATGCTTGTAACTTTGTGCATGTTTATCCAAATGGAGCATATGATATGTCAAAATGTTCATTGTGAAGTGCTCTACATGATGGTTGCTGTAGCATTCATGTTAGGTGTCATTTTGCCATGTTAATCTCTGTTGCAAAAGTGCATGTGGCTGTTAAGTGCTGAAGCTTGTTATGAGATGCTGATTTCACTTGCTCATTGCTATTGATGTGTTTGTCTTCATGCCACATGTCAATATGTTTTAGAAGCACAATCATATGGTCTTTGCTGTGGTGCAATCCACTATCCATGATATGCCTTGAGGTGACTTAAACAAGCTTGTAAACATGCCATGCCAATGTTGCTGTTTTATACTTAATGAAAAAACTGCTAAGTCTGGAATCTGTTATAACCTGATGCTATGTTTGCTTGATGCCCCACTCAAATCCATACTTGTTTTGGCGTGGCCAATGATCATGTCTTGTTGTCCATGTTATTGTCTATCCATTCATGCCCTTACTTGCACGTATGGCCTGCTGTAGCTTATTTATTTCTTTCTCTCAAGTTGCTATAAATTTAACCTATCAGACTTTTATCAGCATGATCAATTTGGTGAAGCTTGTTGTTATTGATCCATGCCTCCTATGGAGTTGCTCCAATGGGGTTGTTTGATGTATGCTATGTCTACTACATGTCCATGATCTTTATAAGCTTAGTAGAGTTGATATGCTTGTTGTTTTGTGCCTCCGAAGGCAGCATCGTGATGATGTTTTTGCCTTCCCAAATTTTGGTTAAGTCTGGATAAATTTATTGCAACTTTCCATGCTTGGTTAATTGTGTTCGGGCAAGGTTTTGAGGGTGTTCTAAGTTCATGCTTGTTAAGTATCATGTCTACTTCACATCCATGCCTCTTGTTGTCATGTTTGGGTGCCGTAGCTTGATTTTACCTTGCTCCCAAGTTGCTATGTGGCTGTTAACTTCAGCTTGTTGTTATATCTTGTTTCGTGTGTATGTGTTGAACCGTTGCTCCGGTTTGAGTGTGCCCTATATGAAACTTGTGTGATTTTGCATGTAGAATCATAATATCATGTTGTTTTCATGCTTGGAGTGTGTTTGCTTGATGTTTGGGTGCATCTTGCACCGTTGACATGCTTGTCTTGGTTTGCTCATATCTTCTAGGCCGTAGCTCCGAATTAAACAAACTTTATATGAAACTTGACTAGAATTTCGTGTAGATCATCATGGTGCATGTTAACTTGCTGTTTAACAACTTTAACTTAAGGTTTGTTCAGATCTGGACTAGTTTCAAATTATGCATATGAGGACTTAACGGAGTTGTTATGTGTAGTTTCCGGCCTCATTTAAACTTGTTGGTTTGTATTGTTCTTGTGTGCTTCATCCCTTGCCATGAATTGCATCATATAGATTGGTCTTGCTTCTTACTTGGTTGAGCATCTTGTCATGTTCTTGTGTTGTGTGTTTACCTTGTTGTGTGCTTTCTTCTCGCTAGTTCTTTTCCGTTGCGATCGTGAGGATTCGTTCGTCTACGCTTGGTTCGTCTTCAAGGCTTGTTCTTCGTCTTCTTCATGGATCCGTTCTTCTTCCTTGCGTGATCTCAGGCAAGATGACCATACCCTTGGATACCTTTACTACGATTGCCATGCTTAGTTGTCTCGATGCTATCGTTATATGTCGCGCTACCCATCTTTATTGTCAGCCCCTCTCCTTGTTGCCATGAACCTCTAACTTTTGACACCATCCCAGCAAACTGTTGTTTGGCTATGTTACCCGCTTGCTCAGTCCCTTTTATAGCGTTGTTAGTTGCAGGTGAAGATGAAGTTTGATCCAGGTCGGATCTTGTTGTTGGAATATCACAATATGTCTTATATATATTAACACAGCTATATACTAGGCATGGGTGGAAGGCTTGACCTTTTGCTCGGTGTTTTGTTCCACTCATGCCGCCTTAGGAGCCGATAAACCGGCATAATGTTCCTTGATTTTGCGTTCCTTACACGGTTGGGTATATGGGGACCCCTTGACACTTCATCTTTGAATAAAACTCCTCCAGCAAGGCCCAACATTGGTTTTAATTTGCAACATAATAAAAATTTAATTAATTAATTAATTGCATAGGGAGTTAGCACTACCCGAGGATTCTTCTACATACAGGGAGGGGCTAGTGCCGATGGTGTTGGTCCCAAATATAGCAGCTTGCGGCGCCGCCCCTTGGAAACTTGGGGTATCTGGTCGCTGTAACCATAGCTCATCCATGCGTGGCCTGAGACGAGATACGCGCGGCTACTATTAGGGTGTCGGCATGCCGGGAGGTCTTGCTGGACTTGTTTTACCATTGTCGAAATGTCTTGTGCACCGGGATTCCGAGCCTGGTCGGATTGTCCCTAAGATAAGGGGTAATAATTATTATTATCTCAGCTGATCGTGAGAGCTTGTGATGGGCTAAGTTGGGACACCCCTGCAGGGTTATGATCTTTCGAAAGCCATGCCCGTGGTTATGTGGCAGATTGGAATAATGTCCGGTTGTACAAAACTTGACAGAGGATCCGAAATAAAACACACAACTGTGTGAGTAACCGTGACTATCTCTTTTCACTTTGAGAAGAGAACATGGTGGGGTTATGTTTGACTCGTAGGTAGTTCAGGATCTTTAGCGATCACTACTAGTTTGCGACTGTTTGCGTAGATGCTCATCTTATTCTTGTACTCATAAGTTAGCCACCATATTTTGCTTAGCCACTGCTGCAACCTCACCACTTTAGCTATTCCTACCCATTAAGCTTTGCTAGTCTTGTTACCCATGGTTATGTGATTGCTGAGTCCCCGTGGCTCACAGATACTACAACAACGGTTGCAGGTGCAGGTTTCCGATGTCTTGACGTGAGAGCGATGATCGTTGTGTTGGAGTTCTTTCTTCTTCTTCTTCTTCTTCTTCTTCTTCTTCAGTTTTGGGTTAGGTTCCGGGTCGGCAGCCTGGGATAGCAGATGTATGTCGTTGTGCTTTTCATGTTTGCATCCGTAGTCGGATGCCTTGTATTGATGATGTTGTATTCATGTGACTTGTATGTATTGTTGTATCCCCCATGTATGTATGTAATGGTACAATGTAATGATATCCTACTTGCTAAGCGCCCGAAATGCGGTTGTGCCCCAATCACGTAAGTGTCACGTGATCGGGATAGAATCACATCTTGGGCTTGACATTTCTGTCCAGAAAGAAAGTTTGTGAAGGAAGTATATTCTAGGCATGTCTAAATGAGATGAAACTTGGTCACATCCTTAATTTGATCAAATCATGCATCTCCACTCAATTTGAGATCATGGAGATCATCTATGTGAGCTCAGCACCAAATCTTGGTTTTTGGTAAAATTTTCACTTTGTGAAGCAACCCTATTTTACCTTGCTTCATTTGAGCTGCCAATTTACCAGGCCATTCTTACATCTACCTCTACTCACTCCACCAAGTTTTGAATCAATCCAGTTATCCATTTACCCTCAGTAAATTCTCCAAGATTCTGTCCAGAATGGAGCTCTGTGAGGCAAGTGCCACTTTGGTAACTCCAAATGGCATGATCTTTTTACAGCATCTTCATATGTTCAAATAAGCCCACTCCACCAAAATAAAGCTCATGCCACTTAAGTATGTGAGTGCAACATCATGATTGACAAATCTGTCCAGTTTTGCACTTTCTACAGCAACCCCCATCTAAACTCCTCCTCTTAGTCTGATTTTTGGTGATCTACATCATCTTGGTGTAAGATCATCGCCAAACAAACTCTTTACCAAGTTACCAAGCTGGTATAACCACACGAAGTTACAAACACCTTCATGTTGATTCACTTTGAAGCTAAGTGCAAATCTCTTCTTTGCCCCTGGACCAATTTCTTTCTGCATCTTCACTAAGGGCACTTAGGTCACCCTACTGGACATGGTTGGCCACGCCAAAGCGCGCCGCTCGCACCAGTGCACGTGGTGATCACGCTTGCGTCATGCACAACGCGCGCTCTGGATCGGTCCGACCACTGTACTTGTCTCGTCCCTCCTCATCTCGACCTCAAACCTTGTCCAGGAGCTCGCCCGTGCTCGACTGCAATGCCCTGCATCACTGCATCGTCGTGGTTCACCGACAGCGCGCCGTCACAACAGTACCACTGTGGTGAACTGCTTCTGACCTCCATTAGTGCACTGCTCAAGCTCTCTAGCGATCGTCTAGAGCCCTCCCCTCGGCTATTTAAGGAGTGCCCGACTCCTCCCGCACCTCACCAGCCCCTCCCCTGCCTCATTTAGTCACCAGGATCGCCCCACGTCGCCGGAGTTCGCCTCCGTCCGCCATGGCCACCGCGGTACCTCCAACGTTCTGGTGTGCCTAGTCCTCCCCGCGCCTCCTCTCCACATCCATCGTCTTCCCCTCGTCCCACTGAGCCGCACCACCCCATTTCCCCCTCGCCGGAGTGCCCACATCACCATTGAACCTCGTCAACAGAAGCTTTTTGTCACCTTCGTCGCCGCGGCCTCCCATCCTCCCCAATCCTTCCCGGTGTCCCCTAGCCCTTTGAACGGGTACGGCGCAGCCCTGCGGTCCCGCCGGTGCGCTCCACTCGGCCGGAGACGGCAGGAGCTGGCCGACCCCATCAACACAGCCCGCCTCTGCCTCCTCTCTGTTCCTCCTCTGCCCTCGCCGTTAATCGTGATCCCAGCCCGCCCCGGCATCGACGGGCCTCGGGAATGGGCGCGCCGCGCCGCCCCGCACCCGCCGGTGGCGGCGCCGTGGCCGGAGGCCACCGGAGCCGCCCGGCCCCCTCTGGCAGCGCCGCTGCACTCCTCCTCTACTCCCTGTCGTGACAAGGCACGGGAGGAGGAAGACGACGACTAGTCTCTGCCCCCCTGCCACTGGGCCCGGCCCATCAGTGGCCCAAGCGCGCCGCTGACGTGTCAAGTGGAAGCGCTACGGGTGAGTACGCTTTATTTACCCGAAGGCATATTTCCATTTGTACGCTTTCCTTTGCATGAAAGCGTATTTCCTTCCTTCTTTGGACCAGAATACGTTTTCTTTCTCAGAAAGCGTATTTTCTGAATTCAGTTTCTATCTTATCCACTCAGGGACCCGTTGGAGATAAAACTATTCACAGATTGGTCCCTCTCCTTCAACACTTCATAAATTTTCAACTGTAACTCCGAATCAGGTGATTCCAAAGCTCACATCTTCGTCTCGTCGAGCTCTTTCTGTTGGTATCATTTTCACTAAGTGTTCACGCTGTGAAAATGACCACTTTGCCCTTGCCCGTAAACAGCCCCCTTCGAGAGAGAACTGTTTTCGGCGATTATTTCCGCGGCTTCACCGCACTTCTTCCCGGTGTCTCCGTCACCCCAGGCAAGCCACAATACCCACTTGCATGATAGTCATGCAGTAGCCATGGTTTTCAACTTGAATATTTATCAAATGATTTCTTATTTAAAATGTGGTTATCGTTGTTTTGGTAATGCTTCGGGGTTATTCTTTATTTTCTTGCTATGTTGTTATGCACCTGGTTATCATGCCCTGCTAGTTGCTAGTATTCCTTTCATTTGTTCATGCTTGCTAGCAGTACATGTTGATGTTGGTGATGGTCTTTGATGCATGACTGCCGTCTGTCCCGAGTACCGTTGTGATGCATATTCCTTTGCATCCAGTTAATTAAATGCTTGCATGTTGGTATTGTTGATATGTTCTTGCATGATATTTATTGTTAATGTTAGTGGTCATGCTATGTTTCAGAGAAGTATATACTTATGATGTTCATGCTAGTCAGTATGCCATGCTTATGATCAATTGTTGATATGGTGGATATTTATGTGGTTCTCTCAAGATTATGTTGACATTCATGTTCAAGCATTGTAATTGCCTCATGTATTTTATCATGGCTCAGCATATTTGCATTCAAGTTTAACCAGATTAAATTGAACTTGAACAACTGTTGGCTGAGTCATGGTGCCACAATATCGAACTGACCAGTGCAACCACGCTTACCTTTATGGGAAGGTCCTAACTGGGTTTATTATCATGCCTCTCGCCGGTGCCTCCAACGAGGGAAGGTTATGGGCGTGCGGTACCTTGGCCCGGTAAGCAGACATAACCTTGTGTTCCCAGTGTTGTTGATTGGATCCGGGTCCCCGTTTGGGACCGTTTATGTTTGGCCACGACGGTGGTCGTTGTGTCTTTGGTAGACACGGGGCCACCCAGGACTTGGCCCAAAGGGGCGTCGGTCCGAGTGGCCGGGAGAGTGTCATGGCAATAGATCGGTTTTGTCGGAACATCGTTGGTCCACCCGAATGGGAGAAAGAGGCCATGGGTTCCATAGTGTGGGTACAGTGCGCTACCTCTGCAGAGTGTATATTAAATCTATCGATAGCCGCGCCCGCGGATAAGGGCCCAGTTCGTAGTTGGTCACACTATGAGTCAACAGTAATAATAATAATGTGATTAATAACAACCCCGGTTCGATGATGAGTTAAGTTGGTTGTGATCGCCGGGAAGATCACCGTTTGAGACCAAGTGTTGGTCATGGCTGTGATCGCAGGAATGATCACCGTGGTATTGAGGATACCGAGTTGTTGGATATTCGTGATGTTGTGCGAGAATCGTGGGTAAAGATCAAGCTCCTTGTGGTCATTTGATGATTACTACGGTATTGTTTATACCAAGCTTGGTTTGATCTTGAGATGATCGTATAATGTCCGAGGTTGGTAAGTGATGCATGTGATGGTTACGAGGTAACCCGAATAGAATAAATGGTGCATGTAGTGTCATCATGTTGCATACTAGTATGGTCAGATTTATATGTTCATGCCATGCTCATATTGTCTAGATGTATCATGTTCATGTTGTTCATGCTATGTTACCTGGATGATCTCCTGATAATTTCTGATTAACTTGTAGTTGCCATGCTGTTGTTTGTCCTGAATGCTTTTGGTTTATTGTGAGCTTGCAAGTACATTCAATGTACTGACCTGGCGTGTTATGCCAGCTTGCAGGTCGTGCCTGGATTGTTTGCTTGTTTGGTGTGGTTCCCGTGATCGCGAGCTAGGATAAACGTTCCAGCCAGAGTCCCTGCGGATTGGAGTCCATCATCGCCGTTCGTTGTTCCTCTGCCAGTAGTTGTTCCGCTGCTTTAAGTTGTTATGCTGCTTGTATAGTGCAACCGTGTTGGCATAGTGTCGCCGTGCCGATGTTATTCATTGAAATATAGGAACCCTTGTATTCATATTCGTGTTGTAATAAAGAGCTGGTTTGTTCTATACTAAGAAGTGCCATATTCCAGAAGACTTCACCTCGATCTCTGGGCTGGAATATGGGGCGTTCCGGTTTTCTCTGAGCCGGGGTGCCACAGGCTTGGTATCAGAGCAGGTCTGGCTGTAGAGCGTCCTAGTCCGATGGAACATTAGAAAACAGTAGTATAGGGTCTGGTTGTTGCCCTTGATTGCTGCATTTGGTTGTTGCATTTGTTTGCTGCATGTAGTCTTATTTCGGTTACCATTAACACATGTTTTCATGCGTAGATGGCGGTCAAATTCCATGATTTCAGTGCCCTTTCCTTAGCTCGCGGTGTTGTTCCCATTGAGTTCAGTCCCACTCCTGCACCTCTCAGCTTTGCCGCCCTCCTTGGCGACATGTGGCGTAGTATTTATCCCCTCGGAGATCCACCTCATTATCAAGTATTCCAGTTTTTTGTTGAAGGAAGAATTCGGGAATATGTTGCTCATGTTCATCTGTCAGCCCTGATTCCTGTCGGTAAGCGCACCTACAGTTTCCACGGTGGTTACAGCGCTACTACTGAGCATGTTGTTCAGCTTGCCGCAATGGCAGGAGTCACCGGTCTTCGTCATCAAGAGAGTATGGTGCAAGAGAACCGTGCTTATCAATATTATCCCACCATCATCGAGAATCCTAGGCGAATCCAATTTCCCTCCGTCAACCCTCAAGATGACCCGGCTATCCTCGCCATGTCTCGTTACATGATGTCGAGTGTCTTCTTATTTTCGAGTTAGTCCGAGACACCATTCGGGCCAGGAGATTGCTTGGTGTCGCTTTACCTCAGTCTCCGCCAGCTTCTCCAACTCCTCCGCCTCGTCCATCCGGAGTTTCAGAGTCAGCGGTTCCACTCTCTACTCCCTTAGCTTCCTCATCTGTTCGCGAGCATTTGCTCAAGCGTAGGATGTAATCCTTCGTGTAGTGTTTGTGCATCTGTTGTAGCATCATGCTTGTGTGTGCCTGTGTGGAGCAACTTTGTAGCTTGTTTGTTGTATGATTTGTTGCAATAAATCGTTTTCTCGTGCTTTTTTTAAATCCTCGGTGTTACCCCCTTATGGAAATTATTCCTCGGCCGACACCGGATCAGAAGGAGCCGTGAGCAGTACAGATATACACCAAGGAATTCAGATTTTCAGCCGGCAACATTGTATTACATCTGGTCTGAATACAAGTATATTCTGCTCAGACATTCAACAACAAGTACATGTCAGAGATACAATGTATCGCAACAATGATTAAATCAGCAAGAGAACAAAAATGGATCAACAGTGCATTCCCAGTCAAAGGTATGGTCCGTAAGCGATGATTGAATCCGCTATAAGACAATTTTAAAGCATTGAGACACCCAGTAGTCAGTCAAAATACGCAATGAATTCAATAAGGTTAGTCAGACAATTTTTGCCGTACAAATAATCAGCTGCCAGACTGACAAAGGTATATATATATGTCAGTCCAATCACCAAGAAAATCAGTTCCATCCATCTCAAAAACTTATTGACGAAGTGTACAAAGATAAGGTTCCCAGTCTGCATTGGTAGGGAATGAATGGGTTCCCATACTACAAAAGCTTATGGCATAAGGTACCGAGTCTTCCCTAGCAAAGTCTTTAAGGGGAGAGGCTTATGAAATACGGTATCCCGCTTTTCCTCAAACAAATATCCACCAAAGGCTTCGAGCATAAGCCACTCAGTCTTCCTCAACACGACACCCCGGTGGTTTCCAAACGCAAGCTGCCCAGTATTCTTCTGTAGGGCACAAATACAAGGCATTAAATTTGGAAATGTCAGCATATGGCAGTGTTTTCCAACTGACAGATCTGCAACAGTTGGTCTGAAATAAAAATCGGTCGGACGTATGCCTGAAAAATCAGATATTAGTTCATTCAGTATGCTGCCAAGTCCATGCAAGTCTCTTGCACAAGGAAGAATTTGCGGTACACATCCGACAACCTCACCGGTTATTCAAGAAACAAAAACCAGTGGGTGATGCCATAATCAACAAATCTTGAAGGAAAGACAACACTGAGACAAAAATCTTGGCATTGATTGTCAAGATCAGTCCCGCACATCCATCAACATAATGTTATAAACCCTATCACTATCCGGCATAATCCCCAACAGTATTGAGCTCTGCATAACCACACGCGAGCAGGATAAATATAACAAGGCTCAAAACATGAGCTAGACCAAGGTATGATTGCCAGATATTGTACGTAACCGTATTCAGGGCCGCAAAAATAATCAAGGATCTATGTAAGGCCCCGCTCTTTCAGTTGAGGATCCAGATGAAGAAAGTAATAATGAAAGAGAAAGACCAACAGTACAGGTATGCCGGTTATTATGTGAAAAATGTGGATATCCAAGACCGTCTTATTCCACGGCAAACCCAAGCAAAGATCCACCTAAGAGGTATACTCCATTATGGTAAGGACCTGATAGCAAGGCAACCAGCTCAGTCCACAGTATGATCAGAACTGTCAGCATTGAATACCCGAGTCTGTCCAGTCCGATTCATGGACAACTCAATATATTGACCTCAACATCCGCGATGGAGCATCGCACCGACTGTTATTCCTAAGGAGATACTGGCACAATGAAGAATCAGTGTGAAAACATATACCTTGAGGATTGTCATCTCTCGCATAGGGGAAGCAAGTAAAAGAATAGCATGTGTGAATGGGATTCTTTGCCAAGATTACCGCCAGTCAAGACTGCAAATTTTATCATCAGAGGATGGTGCATTTTTCTATCAGTCACGACAAGCAACAGTTAAACCTTTGGTACAACTTGGATACTCTAGACTGTGAAGACAACCAGGATAAGTCAGAAACTCCTGCAAGATGACAGCATCCGTTAGCAAAAACAGATATGATCCACCTCACTGTGTTGGAACCACAAGGCATGCCTATATTCGAGAAATCCGATGCCTGGATAGAAGAGATTCTTTGTTCCACGGGAAGATATGTTCCCCAACTACGTGGAATATTCTCGGTACTCGATACGAGGATAACATTTCCAGCAATGATCAATATCAAGAAGGACAAGTATGTCCGTAAAAATAATATTTCGGATGCTAACTCAGCCAACAGATATGAAAGAAAATTTGAGTCAGTATAAACAGGAACATATAAGGTACGTCCTGTCAGAATGTCAGATACAACAAAGCAAACCACCCCAGATCAAGACAGTCAGTTAGATCCAATTCAGTGGAAATATTATGAATAAAAGAAACCTGAGTTGGAAACGGTTTCTTCAAGTCAGGAAAATTGTTTAACCCTGAACAACCAAATCTCGAGGACGAGATTTCTTTAAGGGGGAAGGTTTGTCACAGCCTGGATTTTGCCCTTTTCTTTTTCTGATGATTTCTTGGATTTCCTGATTTTATTCGCTTTTCAGTGGCTATGTGGTTCTGAAACTTGGGAAGATCATGTCTTCCTAGGTTTTATAGTGGCTTGCAATCCTCAAAATCATCCCAAGACCCTGTCATTTCCACCATTGACCTAACCCAATATTCTTTTTCCAAAGAATATTCCTTTTCTATTAAAGGAATAATTCTTTTTGCCCTAGGTTGTGAAGCAACCTATATCTCCGTCCTTCCAAAAATTCCCAAGTAATTCTCATAAATTGTTTGGGTCATAAATTGATCAAATGTGGCAAAACATTTCATTTCCATGTTAGAAAATAATGCTCCAATAATCATTTTCCTATTCTGCCCTAAATGGCACTTTGTGAAGCAAGTGCTATTTATCTTTGCCCAATTTCCCCCAAACTTGGTGGACATCTTTTCATGTCCATATCATTGCTCTATGCCAAATTTCAAACTCATTTGCCCAGTAATTATTTCCCAGTGATTTTCCAAAGTTTCTGTCCAGAAAGGAATTTTGTGAAGGTAGTATATTCTTGGCATGTCCAAATCATATGAGACTTGTTCAGATCCTTCATTTGATCAAATCATGCTTCTCCACCCAATTTGAGCTCATGGAGATCATCTATGTGAGCTCAGCTCCAAATCTTGGTTTTTGGTAAATTTTTCACTTTGTGAAGCAACCCTATTTTACCTTGCTTCATTTGAGCTGCCAATTTACCAGGCCATTCTTAAATCTACCTCTACTCACTCCACCAAGTTTTGACTCAATACAGTTACCATTTACCCTCAGTAAATTCTCAAAGATTCTGTCCAGAATGGAGCTTTGCGAAGCAAGAGCCACTTTGGTAACTCCAAATGGCATGATCTTTTTACAGCATCTTCATATGGTCAAATAATCCCACTCCACCAAAATTCAGCTCATGAAACTTAAGTATGTGAGTGCAACATCATAATCCCCAAATCTGTCCAGTTTTGCACTTTCTACAGCAACCCCCATCTAAACTCCTCCTCTTAGTCTGATTTTTGGTGATCTACATCATCTTGGTGTAAGATCATCGCCAGACAAACTCTTTACCAAGTTACCAAGCTGGTTTAACCACAGGAAGTTACAAACACCTTCCTGTTGATTCACTTTGGAGCTAAGTGCAAATCTCTTCTTTTCCCCTGGACCAATTTCTTTCTGCATCTTTACTAAGGGCACTTAGGTCATCCTACTGGACATGGTTGGCCACGCAAAAGCGTGCCGCTCGCACCAGTGCGCGTGGTGATCACGCTTGCGTCACGCACAGCGCGCGCTCTGGATCGGTCCGGCCACTGTGCTCGTCTCCTCCCTCCTCGTCTTGACCTCAAACCTTGTTCAGGAGCTCGCCCGTGCTCGACTGCACCGCCCTGCATTACTGCATCGTCGTGGTTCGCCGGCAGTGCGTCGTCAAAACAGTGCCACTGCGGTGAACTGCTTCTAACCTCCATTAGTGCACTGCTCAAGCTCTCTGGCGATCATCTAGAGCCCTCCCCTCGGCTATTTAAGGAGTGCCCGACTCCTCCCGCACCTCACCAGCCCCTCCCCCGCCTCATTTAGTCACCAGGATCACCCCACATCGTCGGAGTTCGCCTGTGTCGGCCATGGCCGCCGCGGTACCTTCATGGTTCCGGTGCGCCTAGCCCTCCCCGCGCCCCCTCTCCACGTTCATCGTCTTCCCCTCGTCCCACTGAGCCGCCCCACCCCCTTTCCCCCTCGCCGGAGTGCCCACATCACCGGCGAACCTCGTCACCAGAAGCTTTCTATCACCTCCGTCGCCGCGGCCTCCCATCCTCCCCACTCCTCCCCGCGTCCCCTAGCCCTCTGAACGGGTACGGCGCAGCCCTGCGGTCCCACAGGTGCGCTCCACTCGGCCGGAGACGGCCGGAGCTGGCCGGCCCCATCACCGCAGCCCGCCTCTGCCTCCTCTCTCTTCCTCCTCTGCCCTCACCGTTCATCGTGATCCCAGGCCGCCCCGGCATCAACGGGCGCGCCATGCCGCCCCGCACCCACCGGTGGCCGCGGCGTGGCCGGAGGCCACCGACGCCGCCCGAGCCCCCTCTGGCAGCATCGCTGCACTCCTCCTCTGCTCCCTGTCGTGACCAGGCACGGGAGGAGGAAGGCGATGACTGGTCTCGGCCCCCCTGCCGCTGGGCCCGGCCTGTCAGTGGCCCAAACGCGCCGCTGACTTGTCAAGTGGAAGCGCCACAGATAAGTACACTTTATTTCCCCGAAGGCGTATTTCCATTGGTACGCTTACCTTCGCCTGAAAGCGTATTTCTTTCCTTCTTCGGACCAGAATACGTTTTATTTATCAGAAAGCGTATTTTCTGAAATCTGTTTCTGCCTTATCCACTTAGGGACCCATTGGTGATAAAACCATTCACAGATTGGTCCCTCTCCTTCAACACTTCATAACTTTTCAACCGTAACTCTGAATTAGGTGATTCCAAAGCTCACATCTTCGTCTCGTCGAGCTCTTTCTGTTGGTACCATTTTCACTAAGTGTTCACGCTGTGAAGATGACCACTTTGCCCTTGCCCGTAAACAGCCCCCTCCGAGAGAGAACTGTTTTCGGCGATTCTTTCTGCGGCTTCACCGCACTTCTTCCTGGAGTGTCCATCACCCCAGGCAAGCCACAATACCCACTTGCATGATAGTTATGCAGTAGCCATGGTTTTCAACTTGAATATTTATCAAATGATTTCTTATTTAAAATATGGTTATCGTTGTTTCGGTAATCCTTCGGGGTTATTGTTTATTTTCTTGCTATGTTGTTATGCACCTCGTTATCATGCCCTGCTAGTTGCTAGTATTCCTTTCATTTTTTCATGCTAGCTAGTGGTACCTGTTGATGTTGGTGATGGTCGTCGGTGCATGACTGCCGTCTGTCCCGAGTACCATTGTTATGCATATTCCTTTGCATCCAGTTAGTTAAATGCTTGCATGTTGGTATTGTTGATATGTTCTTGCATGATATTTATTGCTAATGTTAGTGGTCATGCTATGTTTCAGAGAAGTATGTACTTATGATGTTCATGCTAGTCAGTATGCCATGCATATGAACCATTGTTGATATGGTGGATATTTATGTGGTTCTCTCATGATTATGTTGATATTCATGTTCATGCATTGTAATTGCCTCATGTATTTTATCATGGCTCAGCATATTTGCATTCAAGTTTAACTGAATTAAATTGAAGTTGAACAACTGTTGGCTGAGTCATGGTGCCACCATATCGAACTGACCAGCGCAACCACGTTGACCTTTATGGGAAGGTCCTAACTGGGTTTATTGTCATGCCTCTCGCCGATGCCTCCAACGAGGGAAGGTTATGGGCGTGCGGTTCCTTGGCCCGGTAAGCAGGCATAACCTTGTGTGCCCGTTGTTGTTGATTGGATCTGGGTCCTTGTTTGGGACCGTTTATGTTTGGCCACGACGGTGGTCGTTGTGTCTTTGGTAGATACGGGGCCACCCAGGACTTGGCCCAAAGGGGCGTTGGTCGGAGTGGCCGGGAGAGTGTCATGGCAGTAGATCGGTTTTGTCGGAATGCCGTTGGTCCACCCGAATGGGAGAACGAGGCCAAGGGTTCCGTAGTGTGGGTACAGTGCGCTACCTCTGTAGAGTGTATATTAAATCTATCGATAGCCGCGCCCGCGGATAAGGGCCCAGTTCATAGTTGGTCACAGTATGAGTCAACAGTAATAATAATAATGTGCTTAATAACAACCCCGGTTCGATGATGAGTTAAGTTGGTTGCGATCGCCGGGAAGATCACCGTTTGAGGCCAAGTGTTGGTCATGGCTGTGATTGCCGGAATGATCACCGTGGTGTCGAGGAGACCGAGTTGTTGGATATTCGTGATGTTGTGCGAGAATCGTGGGTAAAGATCAAGCTCCTTGTGGTCATTTGATGATTACTACGGTATTGTTTATACCAAGCTTGATTTGATCCTGAGATGATCGTATAATGTCCGAGGTTGGTAAGTGATGCATGTGATGGTTACGAGGTAACCCGAATAGAATAAATGGTGCATGTAGTGTTATCATTTTGCATACTAGTATCGTCAGATTTATATGTTCATGCCATGCTCATAATGTCTAGCTGTATCATGTTCATGTTGTTCATGCTATGTTAGCTGGATGATCTCCTGATAATTTTTGATTAACCTGTAATTGCCATGCTGTTGTTTGTCTTGAATGCTTCTGGTTTATTGTGAGCTTGCAAGTACATTCAATGTACTGACCTGACTCGTTATGCCAGCTTGCAGGTCGTGCCTGGATTGTTTGATTGTTTGGTGTTGTTCCCGTGTTCGTGAGCTATGATAAACGTTCCAGCCAGAGTCCCTGTGGATTGGAGTCCATCATCACCGTTCGTTGTTCCACTGCCAGTAGTTGTTCCGCTGCTTTAATTTCCTATGTTGCTTGTATAGAGCAACCGTGTTGGCGTAGTGTCGCTGTGCCGATGTTATTCATTGAAATATCGGAACCCTTGTATTCATATTTGTGTTGTAATAAAGAGCTGGTTTGTTCTATGCTAAGCAGTGTCGTATTCCAGAAGACTTCACCTCGATCTCTGGGCTGGAATACGGGGCGTTCCGGTTTTCTCTGAGCCGGGGTGCCACACAAACAAATTCCTCAAGGTAAATAACAGACCATGCATTGTTATATACTCGTGTTCTGTGGGCAATTTTTTTGTGAGGATATTATTCTAGCCATTGATTGCTGAAGGGCGAATATAGGTATGTACACATGGTAAACATTACAGGATTTCACTACTTCCAAATATCGAGTTCTCCATATGCACATTTACTTCCCTGATGTATGGTTATATGAAACCAACAGTGTGGTGCATGTTTCTACATCATGAAAATGAGGAAACAAACATGGCCATTGATACACACTCATATTTAGTAGTAGTATATAGATTACTATAAAATAAGGAGAATATCCATATATTCCTAACTGTTTGATTATTCAGGGCTACAAATTGGCTGTAATGACATGATCTCAATCGCATGAATTAACTCATTCCAAATATAGCTGATTTATGGTGTCTCTAATACATTGCCATAGTTCTACTCAAATTGTGCTCAAACAGGGATATGCCAATCCTCACAAAAAGTTCAAATAGTGTCATGGTGTCATCATTAACATGAGATGGAAACAACTTACACGTGCCGTCCCAGCAATACATTGTGTCATCTGCTTTGTCGATCGCGTAGATGATGCCATTGTGTTCAATAGCATCACAGAAGTGTGTATCAGCTTTGACGATGATCCACTACGAGCTGAGTTGTCTCCAGCTAAAGAAGGCACCGTCGTAAAGATAGGCGAATCCACGGTCGAACAAGGCAATTAGCTTGAAGTCTGCGTAATTCGCATGTCGTGTGGGCACTTTGCAGATTACAATCTTCTGCAAAACAAGGTCCGTCCAACTAATGTGGTAATCTAGATGACTAGGACCGCGATGGTAAAACTCTATATAATCCAACGGAGGAAGGATAATCTCATGGGAGATCTGGAAGTTCATGAGCACCAACTTTTTACGGTCTTCTCTGAAGGCGGCCACCCAGTGGGAGTTCATGCCGACCCAGTACATACCTGCCAAGAAGTTTCGGGCGATGGTGATCAGATCGAAGTCGAGGGAAATGATGTACGGCGACCCACTACATACCTGCAAAGAAGTTTCGGCTAATGGAGATCGGATTGATGTCGAGGGGCATCATGTACGCCTCCGTATCATGGTGAGCCAATCTCGCAAGACCAGATAGCAGCAAGCAGGGTTTCTTGAAAAGCCTTGGCTTCACTTCGATGATGGCCGTGTGCATGCCCCTCGAGCATGTAGCCAGCCACAGGGTGCTCAACATATCCATACACGAACAATAGAGGTCGAGGACGTCACTGGGGAGATTGCTCCAATCGCGGCTCATATGGATCCTGTGCGGTTCGCGTTCGACCATGGTTGAGTTTGGAAGGTGGGGTTTTGGGGGGCTTGATTTACGGGGGAGAAGGCTGTCGATGCTGGAGCAGCTAGTGAGGGAATAGTGGTACTGGGTGAGGCGAGCGAGGCAAGGGTATGTGGGCGCACAGTGAGATAATGAAGAGTGACCTCAGGATCTCCGGCGAGACGGAGATGGAGATGGAGTGGTGCTAGGGGAGAGGGAGACGAGGCGAGGCATGCTATACAGCGGCGGTGACAGTGAATGCACAGTGCACAAGGTGAGGCTGAATTTGGTAACCCGGACACGCCGCCTGGTCTGGTGACACCTCGGGCGCAGGGTCTTGTCACTTCACTGTGAGGACCGGATGAATAATAGTATTTTAACCAACAAGTGTACCACAGTTGTACTACTACTACCACTAGTAGGAGTATGAGGAACATGAGTAGTAATCCCGTGCTAGCATGCCTCTGGGTTCACTTCATCCTCCAGGTATGTCGGGACCCCGATCCTAAGTCACACAGGTCTAGCCTATAACACATCATATCACTTTGCGGCCTCACGCACGGTATCCCCACGGGTGCCACCATACCTGGCCCGGGACCGTTTGCGCATTTTGGCACACGTATATGATAGTGTCGCTAGCATCCATATGATAGAGAACCCGGTCCGACATGACCAGTTATAAACATGCATACATGACCCAGCAACGAATGTGTCGGTCATCAACGTATGAACCCAAGTCGTAGCAAGCTACAAGGACTTAAAGGAACAACGCATGACATTTCCCCTAAGGGACAGACACAGGAACGAAGAAGGACACATGCCGGCCGGCCTAAGTGTTCTGGAGCAGTAGCAAGCTACCAAGGCTCAGTGGAAGCACTAGGAGACATTTCCCTGTAAGATAGGCTACCAAGGGTAAACAACTAGGTGTCGGATCCCACACATAGCAATACACATTACACGTACGCATAACATGCAAGTATGTGCTGTACAACATGGCATCACAACATAACTCAACAACTCATATAGATAAAGGCCCAGAAGAGCCATCATAGCATTTATTACAAACAGAGGTCACATGACCCAACATAAAGAGCATACAGACAACGGAAGCATAACATGTCTGAGTACAGACAACTACAAATGAAAAAGGGTGAGAAGCCTGACTATCTACAAGACCCTCCCAAAGGCACAAGATCGTAGCTGAGGTAACAAGCTAAACGTCGAAGTCCACGCGGAACCACTAGTGAGACTGAAGTCTCTCTGCAAAACATAAATTAAGCAAATGTGAGTACAAAGGTACTCATCAAAACTTACATCAGAACTAACTACATATGCATTAGTATCAACAAAGGGGTGGTGCAGTTTGACTGCAGCAAGCCAGCTTTGACTCGGTGGCTATCCTAAACTACGGCTGCAAGTAACTCTTTTGAGGTGGCACACACGAGTCCACATATTCACCAATCAATACACCACTATGGATCCATTCCCGTCTACCTACGAGAAGGCCATCCATAGCACTCACACTTGTCTTGAGCATTTTAGAGTATCCACTTTCACTTGTCTATGTACCACGTAAGCATCCAAGAAGTCCATAACCGCGGACCCGGCTATTCGAATAGATCATGTTAACCCTGCAGGGGTGTACTTCTTCACACACACTCTCGCCACTTACCGCCATGTACACGTCCTGTATCTCGGAAACCTTCAAGCGGAAGCCTGGCACTACCTACAAACACCAGAAACTAGTTGCAACTCCTGGACAGAGATCTAGTTGATTAGTAAGTCGAGAGGGGTCGAGTTACCGGAACCCAATGTGTGGTAGTAACTAGTCATTGGACAACTTACACAGAACTCAGTTCTTAAAGACGGTTCTAGTGAGACAACCCACCATGTACTCCTACATGGCCTCTCACCGCTACCTTTACCAAAACGTGTTCACACACTTAGCTCCCAACAGTAGGACTTGTTCATAACTTTCCAATTCATCCCCGATGAATCAGACCAGACACAACTCTAAGCAATAGCAGGCATAACTAGAAAGCATGAATGAGTAGGCACAACATGGCTCAAACAACTCCTACTCATGCTAGTGGGTTTCAACTATTTACTGTGGCAATGACAGGTCATGCAAAGGAAAGGGGTTCAGCTACCGCAGCAAAAAGCAGTTCAATCGTTGTTGTCCTAATGCATTAAAGGAGAGCAGGAGCGAGAGAGTGGGATTGTATTGGAATGCTCAATGGGGGTTTGCTTGCCTGGCACTTCTGAAGATAGTAAAAGTTCTTCATCGGTGTCATCAAACTCATCGTCGGAGCTACGTCCACTAAGAGGGGACAAAACCGGCAAACAGAGAAAGAACACAATCATTGCAATGCAACAATATGATGCATGATCATGACATGGCAATATGATGTTGATTGAGCTAATGCAGCTAGCAACCATATTAAATGAGGTTGATTTGAACCAAGGGTTCAAATTCAAACTTCATATGTGATTATTTAAATGCCAATTATGCAAATTGTCATATACAGCAACCTTAGGTTGCTCAAACATGCATGAAAGTGTCATAAATAGATTCCTTGAATTTTTCTGATCATTTTTCATATATAAATTATTTTCATTTGAGCTACGGTTGATTTTCTATGATTTTTAGAAGTTTAAAGCATTTTCTGGAATTTCTAAACCTTTTCTGATTTATTTTAATTCCAGAAAGGCTTTATTGCGTCAGCACTGCATCATCATGACGTCAGCGAGTCAACAGGGCACGGTCCAGGTCAAACCTGATGTGTGGGGTCCACACGTCAGTGACACGGGTACTAATCCCGATCAAAACCAGCGCTGACTAGGGTTTGACTAGGGCTAGGGCCCACTATCAGTGGCTGTGAGGTGGCTAACTAGGGGGGTTTAGTCCTAATGACCAAGCCACGTCGACGGTCGCCGGAGTTTGGCCGGCGGCGACCAAAACCGCGGCGGAAGCTCGCCGGACATGCGTTAGGGACGGCCGTTCGTCACGCTGCTGGCATCAGGGAGGAGCCCTTGCTCGTGCGCATCCAATGGGCCAGGCAGGGGGTCGCGGGGCAGCCGGAATCTCGTCGGCGACGAGATTTGGCGGCGACAGAGCCACGGGCTCGAGGCAAGTGACGGCTGCGGTGCATTAAACGGGGTGTGGATCATGGTTTTGGGTTGCTGGGGATGTATTGAGCACAGTGACATGCTCGGCTGCGAGGCGTAGCGCCTGTGGCCAGGGCGGCGAGCTGGCCGGCGGCGGTGGTTTTCGGCCTCGACAGGGAACGGTGTTGCGGCAAGGGGGCGAGCAAAAGGAG
>LR738713.1:28918361-28929854 GCA_902687465.1 Secale cereale
GGGGGGGTAAGGAAGTGGGGCTCACGGCAGACTCGCAGAGCAAACAAACGGGCTCGGGGAGGCACGGGCGGCGTCGTGGCATCTCCGGCGATCTCAGCGGCCGAGAGAGGAAGAAGAGGTCGGGGACGAAGCTGTAGGGCTCCCGCGGTCGCATGGGTCGACGGAGAGGATGAGGGAGGCACGGCGGAGCTCAGGGGCGCGTCGGAGAGGCGAGGGGGTGACGGTGGACGCAGCTGCGGCGGCGGCGTGCTCACGGGCGCGTCGGCCATGGCGTCGAGAGGGCGAGGGAGAGACGAAGCGGAAGAGTGAGGAGGTCAGGGGGGTTCCAGACGGTAGCGGCGTGTCCTTGGCGGCGTCGCGCTGACGAGGGGAGGTCCAGGCAGGCAGGTGGCGTGGAAGCCGTGGGCGCGCGCCGTACCCAGCTTCTCCTCTGCCTACTGGCAAGAGGTAGAAGACGAGGCTGCCCCTGGTGGGCTGGGCCAAACAGGAGTTGGGCCAGGCAGGCAAGGCCCAGGTGGAACTCTCTCTCTCTCTCTCTTTCTCTCTCTCTCTCTCTTTTCTAATTCTTTCTGTTTTCTGTTTTTCTTTTCTTTGTTTATTTCTTTTTCCACTGTTTTGAATTTGAACAAATTCAAACAAGTGCCAAAACATCCTCTGACTATTTTTATGTTTTCCATGGACTTTTCCAGGAGCACATAAATTAATTCAAAGTTATTTGGAAATATATTCTAAATATTATGAATATAACTCCAAATTCAAATACAATAATGATTTAAATTCAGTGCCCAAAATATTCCTAAAAATGTTCATTATTTTTGGTTTGGTGCAAAAGCCTTGCCAAAAATATCAAACAATTAATAAGAACACTTTGGAAACATTGAATGCAATTTTTTTAACTGGACCTATTTGGAAAGCATTTGTGCTAGGGTTTATCAATTCCCATTTCAAATTTCCTGAAATTGAACATGATGCATGGATGCAAAGCCACTTGGTACAAGCAAACTCTAGGGCTGTGACAACTCACCCCCACTAAACAAGAATCTCGTCCCGAGATTCAAGACGTGATGTAAGAAAACAGAGGGGACACAAAGCCATCACAATCTTCTCGATTTAACTATCCTCCTCGAAGTTGTTGATTCATTGCATCATGTTGATCTTGGCATCTTTGCTTTCGTGATCTTGGTCCAACACAGTGATAACAGAAGAAACTCTACAGGAATAGATCTTGCCAAAGATCGAGCAACTCAGATCAACTCATGGAGTGAGACGTTGAAACATCTCTTGAGCTGAGACACAGAACACACATCCAGAGGGATGGAGTGAAACAAATGATGAAGGTTCACTTGGTAGGCAATAATTCCACACCTAAGAAGGTGGTGATCAACGTCACCAGACGTGCACCTTAGAGAAGATGACCCGTAGAGTTATTCCCTTAAGTGGCAAAAAGAATTACTTTTGATATAGAGATAATTGAAATTCTCTATACCAGCCTAAGGCAAATCACAATCGATCATTTGGAGGAGTTCGGTAGAATGACATACTCGGACTAGAATGAAAGATGTGGACTACCTTGTTGAAGGCAACGCAAGGAATGATTTTGCTTGCGTGTGCTCTCAAGAACTTGAGCATTTCCATATTCATCAAGGTTTTACCATCATCCGTGTCAACGATCCTGGCAACACAACATACTACCATGATGAATAGTGGTGGACGATGCAGATGCGAAGGAAGATAACACCGTCTCAGGTTTTACCTTAGCGGAGCCAAGGAAGCAAAACTGGATGATCGATCGAGAGACATTTAGCACTCCGCTTCTAATGTTCTCCTTGATGTACTAGGTACCACGGTCAATGCTTAAAAGCATCAACATGGCCATCAAGTAAAGGTCGGACTTCGGGAGCACAAAAATCCATAAGGAACAACTTGTGGAATAAGTCATACCAAATCTTCATGGAGAAGATGGTCGAACTGCTCATTCAAGATACTACAATAATAGATCTTCCGGCTAGGTGTGCCGGCCAGAACATCAACCTCATCGGGACCTACATCATAGATCTTGGAAATGTTCCAACCATCATATCTGCCTGAGATTCAGATCTGGTTGGTAACAGGACATTCCAGACTCATCGAGTCTAGAAGAAAAATGAAAGTTTGCAACTCAAATCGATGAGACGACGTTGCGAGATTCTCGGGAGATGGACTGCGGTAGTAAGCTCCAAAACATGAGCTGGTTCTGCTACAAACATGTGAACACGCTGTTCCAGACAACATGATCACATGGCAGTCTTACAATAAAACACTACTGAGTTCAGGTGGGGAATCATCATCGAGGATATCGAAGTCCTAGCACAAGTCATGATTCTTAAGAAGGAACTTCTTCTCCTTGAACAATCCAGTCAGTGGTTTGGTGTACTTGAGATACATATAGAATGAAGGTTGCAAGTCTCCAAACCACAGAATACTTCGCACATGTGCATGACTGACTTGGGATGACTCCGGAGGAAACAAAAACAAACTTTCTCAAATTCACGGTGGCAACTTACATCAATTACACGTGAATTAGGGGAAATCACTTCTTGCATCAAAACATCTACTTCATGAGCTAACATAAAGATGATGCTTACAAAAGTTTGCAATGTTAGCTTTAATGTTCAACATGAATCATGGAGAGGATAAACATGTTGCCGATGGGCTCGACAACAATTCATCGAGGCTTCCATAAAATGGAATTCCATAACTATGTGAACAAAGTGATAGCATTGATCAGACCAATAGATGTAATGATGTATGCTTGAGGGATGAACCACGAGTAAGATAACATTACGAATATCGTTGGTTCTGGTTTGACTTGACGATAACCCATACTCAAATCAAAGTTTGGACAAGACAATAGATCCACAAATGATCACGGAGATCAATTGAAGAAGATATCATCTATCTTCAATACACACACAAGATATCACTTTGGAGTGAGCTATGTGGATTAAGCTTTTATCTTCCAACTCTCCAAGTTGTTGCTTAGCTTAACCAACTAGCTCAGGGATATCCAACATAGATTCTTGGGGAAAGGGTGGTCTAGAGAAGAACCAAATTGATCACGAGCTCAACATAACGGTCAGGAAACAACCTGGTAATACTTTCGAGAAGGTATTAGGAAAATCACGAACCACTGATATGTTATGAAGCTCAAGAACAATCTTGCTTTTCAGGGCAAGACGATATGATCAAAAGAGCGAGAGATTGACGCAATCCTAGCTCATTGATCGAAGAGTGCACCAGAAAATGGACTAGGTAGCACGATCAATCTTAGAATGATGATTCGGTAGCCATCATACTAAGGGTGATATTATCGTCCATTAACTACCAAGCAACGGAGTTGCTAGGAGTGTTATTTTCACACATCACAATTCACTTGTCAGCATTCCGGTTACAATAACACGGAGACCGAGGAATGAACGATGATGGCGAGAAGCATTGCAGTATCAAGAGTTCATAGGAGGTTGTGCAATTCCCATGGAATTCTTGACATAAAGATGGCAATACTCCAAGGTAGAAAAAAACAAAAGCTGAATTGGCATTTGCCCTGCGAAACCCAACTACTCTGATCCAATCCTGGATATGGAAGAGGCACTGGAGTTTGTTTCTCCTAGTCATTCCAGAATAGAATGACTTGACGGACCACAAGAGTAAAAGGCATTGATGAACACGAATGCACAACTACTCATGACTATCAACTGATAGATGGGGGTCATAATACAACTAAAAAGGGACAACTCAAAGGAACATATAACTTTCCGAGTTGTGGATGCATAGATTAGCGTGTCGAACTAGTTCAACATATTTCTTTCGGATAACCTATGCAGAAAGGTAGGACTGGCAGAGTCACAATGTGGGATGGAGAACTCATCAAGAGCACTCTGGTTGTGATCTTTTGGCCCATAAGAACTTCTGCCATGATGGTTCATGGTATTGGAAGAACGATAACCACGGACCTCGAGGACTATCACAAGGTTACTAATATCCTAAAGGAACGAGCAAACACTATCAACATGAAGTAGGTAGGGTGAATCTCGGGTTCAAGAACCCAAGAATAGAATGCCTACTAACTAAATGGCATCACAGAATGCTTTCGAGAATGATGACCAGAATTCATCACACTGGGTATATAAAACATTGCTAGATTACTGGGTGATTCTCTAAGACACCTAAGGTCATAGTAATAGTTCCAACCTATATGTCGAGGCAACGGAGTACCTCAACACACCGACTAGTGTGGTTAATCTGGCCTAAAGGACATTAAGAACAGGTAGGAATGATTTGCAAATGCATCAGATTGTTTAGAGACCTGGGATGACTCGGATAGCATAACGGCTGTAAATGCTCGAAAATACTTTTAAGACTCAAGGAAAAAGGTAGCATAACCACTTAGCATCATAATGTCAAGGTTCTAAGACCAATAGTTGAACACACGGAAGTAGTAGGAACTGAACTGAGGGTTGAATCCACTGTTAACGTGATCCTGAAAAATAGAATGAGAAGCCTAGTTCTTAATCCCCGTAGAAAGAAGAAGGTGACTCAGATCAGAAGGTCATAGGGTAAAGGAGTAAAAAGAGCCTTACGTTCCCTTCCACAATCAATTCCCTTATATAACGAAAGAATTTCTAGACACGACTTCAACCAGTTTGGCTTGCTAATCCTACAGGCAGTCAGGCTCTGATACCAAAGCTGTTGGGACCCCGATCCTAAGTCACACAGGTCTAGCCTATAACACATCATATCACTTTGCGGCCTCATGCACGGTATCCCCACGGGTGCCACCTTACCTGGCCCGGGACCGTTTGCGCATTTTGGCACACGTATATGATAGTGTCGCTAGCATCCATATGACAGAGAACCCGGGCCGACATGACCAGTTATAAACTAAAAGTGGCACTAAATTATAGAGACAGGCATACATGACCCAGCAACGAACGTGTCGGTCATCAACGTATCAACCCAAGTCGTAGCAAGCTACAAGGACTTAAAGGAACAACGCGTGACATTTCCCCTAAGGGACAGACACAGTAACGAAGAAGGACACATGCCGGCCAGCCTAAGTGTTCCAGAGCAGTAGGAAGCTACCAAGGCTCAGTGGAAGCACTAGGAGACATTTCCCTGTAAGATAGGCTACCAAGGGTAAACAACTAGGTGTCGGATCCCACACATAGCAATACACATTACACGTACGCATAACATGCAAGTATGTGCTGTACAACATGGCATCACAACATAACTCAACAACTCATATAGATAAAGGCCCAGAAGAGCCATCATAGCATTTATTACAAACAGAGGTCACATGACCCAACATACAGAGCATACAGACAACAGAAGCATAACATGTCTGAGTACAGACAACTACAAATGAAAAAGGGTGAGAAGCCTGACTATCTACAAGACCCTCCCAAAGGCACAAGATCGTAGCTGAGGTAACAAGCTAAACGTCGAAGTCCACGCGGAACCACTAGTGAGACTGAAGTCTCTCTGCAAAACATAAATTAAGCAAACGTGAGTACAAAGGTACTCAGCAAGACTTACATCATAACTAACTACATATGCATCAGTATCAACAAAGGGGTGGTGGAGTTTGACTGCAGCAAGCCAGCTTTGAATTGGTTGCTATCCTAAGCTACGGCTGCAAGTAACTCTTTTGAGGTGGCGCACACGAGTCCACATATTCACCAATCAATACACCACTATGGATCCATTCCCGTCTACCTACGAGAAGGCCATCCATAGAACTCACACTTGTCTTGAGCATTTTAGAGTATCCACTTTCACTTGTCTATGTACCACGTAAGCATCCAAGAAGTCCATAACCGCGGACCCGGCTATTAGAATAGATCATGTTAACCCTGCAGGGGTGTACTTCTTCACACACGCTCTCGCCACTTACCGCCATGTACACGTCTTGTATCTCGGCAACCTTCAAGCGGAAGCCTGGCGAGGGTGTCGGCCACGACCTGACTAACCACACAAGACTCTAGTCCAGGTTTATCGCCTATTCGGGTTCCATCAGTAAGGAGATCCGGCCGGGGTGTCGCTCACGACCCCAAACGATGTGTACAGGGTTCCAAAGCCCACCATCCGGGTGCCACTTGGTACACCGGGCCACTGCACCTAGTCTGTCCCAAGCCCACCTGCACCGAGTGCCACTTGGTAGACTACTAGCACTACCTACAAACACCAGAAACTAGTTGCAACTCCTGGACAGAGATCTAGTTGATTAATAAGTCGAGAGGGGTCGAGTTACCGGAACCCAATGTGTTGTAGTAACTAGTCATTGGACAACTTACACAGAACTCAGTTCTTAAATACGGTTCCAGTGAGACAACCCACCATGTACTCCTACTTGGCCTCTCACCGCTACCTTTACCAAAACATGTTCACACACTTAGCTCCCAACAGTAGGACTTGTTCATAACTTTCCAATTCATCCCCGATGAATCAGACCAGACACAACTCTAAGCAATAGCAGGCATAACCAGAAAGCATGAATGAGTAGGCACAACATGGCTCAAACAACTCCTACTCATGCTAGTGGGTTTCAACTATTTATTGTGGCAATGATAGGTCATGCAAAGGAAAGGGGTTCAGCTACCGCAGCAAAAAGCAGTTCAATCGTTGTTGTCCTAATGCATTAAAGGAGAGCAGGAGCGAGAGAGTGGGATTGTATCGGAATGCTCAATGGGGGTTTGCTTGCCTGGCACTTCTGAAGATAGTAAAAGTTCTTCATCGGTGTCATCGAACTCATCGTCGGAGCTACGTCCACTAAGAGGGGACAAAACCGGCAAACAGAGAAAGAACACAATCATTGCAATGCAACAATATGATGCATGATCATGACATGGCAATATGCTATTGATTGAGCTAATGCAGCTAGCAACCATATTAAATGAGGTTGATTTGACCCAAGGGTTCAAATTCAAACTTCATATGTGATTATTTAAATGCCAATTATGCAAATTGTCATATACAGCAACCTTAGGTTGTTCAAACATGCATGAAAATGTCATATATAGATTCCTTGAATTTTTCTGATCATTTTTCATATATAAATTATTTTCATCTGAGCTACGGTTGATTTTATATGATTTTTAGAAGTTTAAAGCATTTTTTGGAATTTCTAAACCTTTTCTGATTTATTTTAATTCCAGAAAGGCTTTACCGCATCAGCACTGCGTCATCATGACGTCAACGAGTCAACAGGGCGCGGTCCAGGTCAAACCTGACGTGTGGGGTCCACACGTCAGTGACACGGGTACTAATCCCGGTGAAAACCAGCGCTGACTAGGGTTTGACCAGGGCTAGGGCCCACTGTCAGTGGCTGTGAGGTGGCTAACTAGGGGGGGGGGTTTAGTCCTAATGACCAAGCCACGTCGGCGGTCACCAGAGTTTGGCCGGCGGCGAGCAAAACCACGGCGGAAGCTCGCCGGACTTGCGTTAGGGACGGCCGTTCATCGCGCTGCTGACATCAGGGAGGAGCCCTTGCTCGTGCGCATCCAATGGGCCAGGCAGGGTGTCGAGGGGCGGCCGGAATCTCGCCGACGACGAGATTTGGCGGCGACAGAGCCACGGGCTCGAGGCAAGTGACGGCTGCGGTGCATTAAATGGGGTGTGGATCATGGTTTTGGGTTGCTGGGGATGTGCTGAGCACAGTGGCATGCTCGGCTGCGAGGCATAGCGCCTGTGGCCACGGCGGCGAGCTGGCCGGCGGCGATGGTTTTCGGCCTCGACAGGGAACGGTGTTCCGGCAAGGGGGCGAGCAAAAGGAGAGGAGGGTAAGGAAGAGGGGCTCACGGCAGACTCGCAGAGCAGACAAACAGGCTCGGGGAGGCACGGGCGGCGTCGTGGCATCTCCGGCGATCTCGGCGGCCGAAGGAGGAAGAAGAGGTCGGGGACGAAGCTGTAGGGCTCCCGCGGTCGCATGGGTCGACGGAGAGGATGAGGGAGGCACGGCGGAGCTCAGGAGTGCGTCGGAGAGGCGAGGGGGTGGCGGTGGACGCAGCTGCGGCGGCGGCGTGCTCACGGGCGCGTCGGCCATGGCATCGAGAGGGCGAGGGAGAGACGAAGCGGAAGAGTGAGGAGGCCAGGGGGTTCCAGACGGTAGCGGCGTGTCCTTGGCGGCGTCGCGCTGGTCAGGGGAGGTCCAGGCAGGCAGGTGGCGTGGAAGCCGTGGGCGCGCGCCATGCCCATCTTCTCCTCTGCCTACTGGCAAGAGGTAGAAGACGAGGCTGCCCCTGGGGGCTGGGCCAAACAGGAGTTGGGCCAGGCAGGCAAGGCCCAGGTGAAACTCTCTCTCTTTTCTAATTCTTTCTGTTTTCTGTTTTTCTTTTCTTTGTTTATTTCTTTTTCCACTGTTTTGAATTTGAACAAATTCAAACAAGTGCCAAAACATCCTCTGACTATTTTTATGTTTTCCAAGGACTTTTCCAGGAGCACATTAATTAATTCAAAGTTATTTGGAAATATATTCTAAATATTATGAATATAACTCCAAATTCAAATACAATAATGATTTAAATTCAGTGCCCAAAATATTCCTAAAAATGTTCATTATTTTTGGTATGGTGCAAAAGCCTTGCCAAAAATATCAAACAGTTAATAAGAACACTTTGGAAACATTGAATGCAATTTTTTAACTGGACCTGTTTGGAAAGCATTTGTGCTAGGGTTTATCAATCCCCATTCCAAATTTCTTGAAATTGAACATGATGCATGGATGCAAAGCCACTTGGTACAAGCAAACTCTAGGGCTGTGACAAGGTATCATCCATATTGCGAGGAGAACCAAATTCTCGTTTGCATAGGTCCCACCTGTCAGGAGGAGTGCAGAAATAAAAAGGAATCATAAAATGTCTCGCCACGGTGATTCGAAAGAGTGACCTCAACTAGCCAGTGGCACATGTAGCGCTGGAAGGATGGGCATGTACAGGGACAGGCCCCACTCCTCAGCCTACCCGTGTAGCCTTTTCGTTTAGTCTACCTAGCCGTCTAATCAACTGCCTGCAGACCACTTCTACCATTTACTTCTCCATCAGGAACCGATTTACCTGCAGGCCACTCCTTGATCTTCATTTGCATCCAAACCACACTGCATTCACATTGTTTTAACCTCTTCACATCCTCCTGGAGTAATTCCGAAGCCCATATAAATAATCATCTTCTTCAGTTAGACTAGCCATCTAATCCTAATTCTCCAAACCATAGCCCTCCGGTCCAGCAATTCCAAATGGCGAAAGAGATCGAGATGCAGGTTTTTAGCGTCCAACATGTCCTCGTCGAAGGCTCGTTGAGCATAGTTTCCACAATCACCGACCACCCAACAGTTGTTCGGAAGTGGATCAACAATGTATCCAAGTCCCTCCAAAAGGTGGAGATGAATGTCATCGGTCTTGACGTAGAGTACACAGAGCGTGCCACTTGGAAGATCCAACGCGCTGCCGTCCTTCAGCTGTGCTCGAAGATGATGTTTTGGTGTACCACATCATACACGCGCCCTCCATACTAGGTGAGCTTCACGATTTCTTGTCTCGGGAGGACATATACTTCTGTGGGGCAGCCATCGCAGGGGACAAACAGAAGTTGGAGCCGTACAACCTTGATTTGAAAAGCATCGCTGACCTACAAACCAGAATAAAAATTTGCTGTAGAAGATTCTGATAAAGCGACACCATCCCGATTCGACGTAGCAAATTTTGTGCTAGGAACAAATCTTCAGAAGGGTGACGAGACGCTGGTAATAAGGTCGTCTGGATGGGAGAATTATCCCTTGATGTACGAGCGGATAAAATATGTTGCCCTCGATGCGCGTGTGAGTTTTGAGATAGCTGCAAGGTCTAGAGAGCTTGTTGCGAAGCCGTCTCCCATAGAAAATGAGAACAAGAAGAAGAAGAAGAAGAAGAAGAAGAAGAAGAAGAAGAAGAAGAAGAAGAAGAAGAAGAAGAATAAGAAGATGCTGCACCAGCAGCAGGGCATTATGGATGATTGAACTATTTCCTCTCTTGTAAAAAAATATTCCCTCTCTATGTACATTGATATAGATGGACTATTTCGATGTTAAGCATGTCTTTGGAACAAGTAGTAGCGTGGGTCCGCTTGACTATAAGGAACCATTTATCCGTCTAGGTTTCTCTATGATGGCTTCTCGCCCCTCGTTGGTTACCCCAAGTGGAAGGTTAGAGATGCAGTGTAGCGTAAGTTTTCCCTTGGCAAAGATACCAAGGATCGATTTCCCTGAGACTCCCAGTTTCAACAAGAAGGTGTCAACTACTAACGGCGCCAGATATTAGCAATCAACGTGGACCTGCACACAGATACAAATAACTTTGCTCCCAACGAGTACAGAGAGGTTGTCAATCCCTCCGGCCTTGTAGTTTACAAAGGATCAAACGCAAGTGATAATAGTGATAGATATTGCTGCAATAATAAGTAAAAGCGGAAAGTAAATAGCGGATGTGATCAATGATGGTAATATGGACCGGAGTCTCATGATGTTCACTAGTGATGTCTCTCTCCCAAAAGACGATAAAACAGCTATGTGAGGTAAACGAATTACAGCTGGGCAAATGACAGAACCATGAACGCAAACCAATGCTGACTACATTGCAAGAAAGGTTGAGGTTCAAAGCATGGGCGGTACGCCGAGGTAAGTAGACCAAAATCCATCTGCATCTACTACTAATCATCCACCTTGAGATATCTATCCAGAACATCTCGCTGGTATTAAGTTGCGAGTCCCACCCATAGTGTAAACTCAAAGCAACAAACAACTGCATTAAAAGAACTTTGTGTAAAGTAAACAATCCTTGCACCCCGCGGGCACAAGCACCGTTGTTTTCCCACTTGTGGCAACATCACATCCCCTAGACTCATGTTTCTGTCACTCAAACTAGTCATCGAGGGGCATGAACCCACAATCGAGCATAACGTTCCCTCTTGGAGTCACTACCTACTACTTGGCCAAAGCAATAAATAACAACGGAGAACATGCAAGAATTACTTACGAACATAAATATAAAAGAGGTAGATCAAATATATTACTCAAACACAATCTGAACATAATCTCATAATCCATCGGATCCCAGCAAACTCATCATAGCACAGCATAAGGATTACATATGTGCCTCGATCATGTAGGGCAGCTCACGAGGACTAATTAGTGAAGCACAAGAACGGGAGGAGAACATCACATAGCTACCGGTCATGGACTCATGGTCCAAGGGAGACTACTCACAACTCATCCGGGAGGCGTCCATGGTGGTGGAGAGGCTCCCGGTGGTGATCCTCCCCTCCGGCAGGGTGCCGGGAAGAGTTCTCCTGGTGCTCCCGATCTTGGAAGCGGCGGCGGCGGCGGAACAGAGATGAGATCGCGAAAAAGAGTTCCCGTCTCGAGGGTTTCGGGAGACGCTTTAAATATATGCCAAAGGGGGGCATCAGCGGAGCCTCGGGGGG
>LR738713.1:28944348-28977543 GCA_902687465.1 Secale cereale
AGTGACACTTACATATCCCTACTCTTATAAAAAACAGAGTTGGTGATGATGGTGTTCCTGCCATCCTGCAATATAGGCCATCCGATCTATACTCGACGGATAGGAAGGAAACTGTGGTAATTTTGCAAAAAGATACCCACACCCCTCTCCGCATTTGCAAATAAGGCATTCCCTCGTTCATCATTTTTCCCACAAGATAAACTACTCATACAAATGCATCTTGATGTTCGATGCAACGCATGGGCATCTTGCTAGTAGGGAGAAGGAGTTTGTGTGACACATATCTAGCTATATTAAGGGATAGGTAGATAGCATTTGTGCGAGGCATACTTAAAGCATCACGAAGATAAAAAAAATTGTGTGCATGCAAGTGCCAGAAAAAATGAAGCGAGAAACAATGTGTGTGTGTGTGCGCGCGCGCGTGTGTGTGTCAGAGAGAGAGAGAGGGAGAGAGAGAGGGAACAGAATCTCAAAACAAAAGGTGCTCTGTTGGAATCCCATTGTATGTATTCATATGGTTCCGGAACTCGAGTTAACCTTAGGCATATCTATGAGAGACATTATTATACTTTGAGACATTAGTGGCTGTGGGTGGGCGGAATTAAAGGGGTGGCCGTGTTCGACAGAGAGAGCGTGTGTGTTTCTGTGTGAGAGAGTTGTAGGATGGGGTAGAAAGACAAATTATAACCTGGACGGAGGGAGAGAAATACACGAAGTGCGCGTGTGTGATTCCGATGCCCACAGGGAAATGAGATATGTATGTGTGTGAGAGAGATTGCGCAATTCATTCACGTATCACTATCTAGCGATAGTGGACGTGCATCGCTTGAACATAAATCAATATCTACTTCCTATCGTGGCCAAAGGTACAATATCGATTCAACGCTATAAAGGTTGGACACTCACATATCACATTTTTTTTCTATTTAAATAAACCTTTTCAGTTGTGCATGCCAAAGTTACAGTGATGTTTCTTCAAACAACCAATGTAGCTGTCATGTACATGCACCATTATTACTCTTGCATTCAAAATCATTAGTCTTGGATGATTTAAGGTTCCATTATGAAGTAATATATGTAATATTCATATATGAATTCGACGGGTACCCATTTTATGAAATGGAGGCTATGTAATCATATGAGGTAACACTTTTAAGTAGCGGACTACAATATCCATTTCTTTTTTTGCGCCTCTACACTAACATGTCAATGCATTATGCTTAAAGTAAATGACCATTTGCACGAAATTATCTATTTACACGTGAAATACATAGGCTGAGCGTTTGATTCCTTTTTTTGTGAACGCGCCACTACACCCGTACGATTGGGCGTGCCCGTGTGAACGACCAAGTTATCGGCTCATCATCCCGAATTATTGTCTTTTTTCTGGGGTGGACTTCACACCAGTTATTAACTGCTGACGCGTGCCCCGTGTACACAGTCTCGCATGACCCTCCCGCTAGCACGGTCCAAAATTAGTTGAAGCTGGATACGAACGATCCTGTGGGCGGCAAAATCTCCCGCCTCCTTCTAAAATTTCCGCCACCTTAGTCTTTACCATGCGAAATTCCCCTTTTGTCCTTGGTGCACGGAGACCAACAGTTACAATACCGCCCTCGTCTACATAATAGGCTTGGTAACTTCCGGTTCCCCCCACTACACGGCAACCCCATTTCCTCTCCCCCTCCCGCAAAAACGACTAACTCCACAGCACCAGAGCATCTCACATCACGCCGTCCGTACTTCATCGGCCTTTCTACCCTCCCCTCTCGAAAACCTAGACTGCTCATCCACCGGCGTACCAGAGCCCATTCATTGTGAGCAGCGTCCACCTCGCCAGATCTGCTTCTGTGGCCGCATCTACCCCTCCCACCTCCCCTAGAAATAAGTAGACTGCTCATCCACCAATGTACCACAGCCCATTCAGTGTCGGCCTTGTCCACGTGATACGTCCAAAACGTATCTATAATTTCTGCTTGCTCCATGCCACTTTTGGGTGATATTGCTATGATATTCATACACTTCCATACACTTTTGATCATATTTGGACTAACCTACTAATCCAGTGCACCCCAGTGCCAGTTTCTGTTTTCGGCTGTTTTTGTATTTCAGGTTTTCACATTACGAGAACTGTCAGGAAAAATCCAGAAAAATTATATAAAAAATCAGCGTTCCAGAACCTACCTTGCGCCCGAAGTACAGCCGGGGGGGGGTGCGCCACCAGGGCCCCAGGCGCCCTGGCGGCGCGCCCCCCCTGGGCCGCGCCGGGGGGGGGGCGCCTGGGCCCCCCGAGCCCCGTCTGGTGCCCCCCTTTGGCATATATTTAGAGCGTCCTTCGAAACCCTCGGGACGGGAACTCTTTTTCGCGATCTCATCTCTGTTCCGCCGCCGCCGCCGCCGCCGCTTCCAATATCGGGAGCACCAGGAGAACTCTTCCCGGCACCCTGCCGGAGGGGAGGATCACCATCGGGAGCTTCTCCACCACCATGGACGCCTCCCGGATGAGTTGTGAGTAGTCTCCCTTGGACCATGAGTCCATGACCAGTAGCTATGTGATGTTCTCCTCCCGTTCTTGTGCTTCACTAATTAGTCCTCGTGAGCTGCCCTACATGATCGAGGCACATATGTAATCCTTATGCTGTTGCTATGATGAGTTTGCTGGGATCCGATGGATTATGAGATTATGTTCAGATTGTGATTGAGTAATATATTTGATCTCCCTCTTTTATATTTATGTTCGTAAGTTATTCTTGCATGTTCTCAGTTGTTATTTATTGCTATGGCCAAGTAATACGTAGTGACTCCAAGAGGGAACGTTATGCTTGATTGTGGGTTCATGCCCCTCGATGACTAGCTTGAGTGACAGAAACATGAGTCTAGGGGATGTGTTGTTGCCACAAGGGGGAAAACAACGGTGCTTGTGCCCGCGGGTGCAAGGATTGTTTACTTTACGCAAAGTTCTTTTAATGCAGTTGTCTGTTGCTTTGAGTTTACACTATGGGTGGGGCTCACAACTTAATACCAGCGAGATGTTCTGGATAGATATCTCAAGGTGGATGATTAGTAGTAGATATTGATGGATTTCGGTCTACTTACTTTGGCGTACCGCCCATGCTTTGAACCTCAACCTTTCTTGCAATGTAGTCAGCATTGGTTTGCGTTCGTGGTCCTGTCAATTGCCCAGCTGTAATTCGTTTACCTCACATAGCTGTTTTATCGTCTTTTGGGAGAGAGACATCACTAGTGAACATCATGAGACTCCGGTCCATATTACCATCATTGATCACATCCGCTATTTACTTTTCGCTATTATTTACTATTGCAAACATTATCTATCACTACTATCATTTGCGTTTAATCCTTTGTGAACTACAAGGCCGGAGGGATTGACAACCTCTCTGTACTTGTTGGGAGCAAAGTTATTTGTATCTGTGTGCAGGTCCACGTTGATTGCTAATATATGGCGCCGTTAGCAGTTGACACCTACTTGTTGAACCTAGGAGTCTCTGGGGATTCGATCCTTGGCATCTTTGCTAAGGGAAAAGCTTCCACAACACTGCATCTCACACCTTCCACTTGGGGTAACCAACGAGGGGTTAGAGGCCCATCAAGGAGTTTTTCTGGCGCCGTTGCCGGGGACTCCACTCTTCAGGATAGGGGAGTTGCACGCTATCTTTTACCTTTGTTTTTTAGTCTTGTTAGTTTACCTTTCAGTTTTTGCTTTAGTATCCTTTATCAAAAATTACAAAAAAAAATTATGTTGCCTTCCTGTTAGTAGTCCTATCTGTTTAGCTAAACATGTTAGGATATGGTGCTTTGAGGGAATCAGAAGTTCTAGATTTCCATCAAAGGGATGGAGAAAATATGAAGAAGGTATGGGACAGAATTTCTGATGCACATAGGAGAATTATGCCTTGGATACCTATAAAAATTGTGCTTAGGAATTTTTACCAGGATCTTTTTAAATGGTGTAAACACTCTCTTGATATTATAGCCGAGGGAGATTTCCTAGAGTGTGATGAAGCTAGAGCTCTTGAAATTATACATGGTCTATCTAGTTACTTTGTTTATGATAATAATTTTGATACTGTCATAGATAGACTTGCTACTATTGAAAAGAGAATGGATGCTCTAGACTTAATGAAGGTAGAGAAACCCAAACCCAATAAGAGAGATATTTTGGAAATAGATAATGACTGGGAGCCTCTTGTTAGGATTAGCATCTCTAATCAAGACTTCCTTGCTTATTGTGATATTGGATCTATGGTTTCTACTATGCCAAAAACTGTTCATGATTCTTTAAAATTTAACATGGATAGACTACCATCTTATCATGAACACACTAATGGAGATATTTCTGAAATCCAGGGAAGAATAAAAGATGTGCCAGTTAAATTCCTTAAAGGGATTGCAATGGTTGATTTCTTCATCATGGAGCCAAACCAAGGAAATATAGTGCTTGGAAGGGACTTCCTCCGAGCGGTAAAAGGCTTCATCGATATAGGTAAGGGACAAATCCGCTTACGCGGGAAGGCAAAAGGTGTGTACCCCTTTCCTAGAAGGAACAAGAGTGAACTTGTTGAGGAACCTTATGAATCAATTTATAACTCCGATTATTATGATGGTTATTGATTCCTTTTTGCATTATGCCTAGCTTAAAGGCATAAAAGAAAGCGCTTTTGGGAGGCAGCCCACATGAATAATTTTTTATATTTTGCTTTTGTTGTGTCTTGATGTTGTTTACTACAGTAGCATCATCATTGTATCTTTGCTTTTCATATTTGTGCCAAGTATAGCCTCTGATTGCTAGAAAGTTCAAAAGTTGTGAGGTGCTGTCCAGGAAACAGATTCTGTCCTTGGATAGAAAAATTCGTATAAAATCACCAGATCATCTTTTTGGTCTGAATTTTTTCGACAGCGTTCTCTATATAATTGTCTTTCGTGCGTCTGTTCTGAGTTTTTTGATTTGAGTTGCAGAAGTGCCCCGAACAAATCAATTACTACCTGCTGTTCTGTTTTTCACAGATTCTGTCCTGTTTTGCTTTTCCTTCATTTTGCAAACCAAGAGCTTGCTTTTTCTTTGCAAAAACCTTTTGGCAATCTTGAGAAACAGTAGACCTTCAGGAATATCTTTATTTCCAGCAAGGAACAATTATTTTATTAAGGGTACTAACCTCGCTAATCAGATTATGATGAGTTATGTATGAAGGGAGTTTTCAAGTGTGCGAGGGAAGATGATAAAAAGATTCAGGAGTGTCAAGCGCTCAAGCTTGGGGATGCCCCCGTGCACCCCCAAGAAATATTCAAGGAGACTCAAGCGTCTAAGCTTGGGGATGCCCCCATGCATCCCCTTCTCCATCAACATTATCAGTTCGTCTTTCGTTCCGCTATATTTTTATCACTTCATGTGTTATGTGCTATGCTTGGAGCGTCTTGCTTTTAGTTTTCTTTTTAGTTTTTCATAACGAGTCGGAACTCAGCGTTCTTTATGTGGGAGAGAAACACGCTCCACTTCTACCTAGAACATAACATAGAATTTTCATGTCTATCTTTGCTGTGTGTGTTCTTTGTCTTTTAATAGCTACTATCATGCTCTGCTCTTAGTATTCATGCTTATCTTTTTAAAGAGCTTGTGTTTAGTTGGTTGCTTGAACTCTCTTTAATTATCATGCTTATCTTATTAAGAGAGTTTGCTTCCGTTGCATTGGTTAATATGTCTATGATAAAGATGCTACGTGCATAATGGCGCTTAGTAGTTCAAGTTTTCTTATGGTTAGTCTCAAATAGCTGGGGGATTCCCAATGTGTTATTGGAGTACCAACTTGATTTGTTTGCCTATAATGTGGTATGGTTTAGTAATATCTTCCTTCGAGAATTTATTTTGATTGACTTGGCGTATGCTCACGCATATTTAAGACTGTAAAGAAAGTCTGTCAAGCCTTGATGATCTTTTATTTCTGAGTAGCGATATAACTACCATGCCTGATTCAATGTTGCTTTGTCGCTCTGCATGATTATGACCGTCATTGCTCTCTTAGTTGGTCGCTCCCAGTCTTTTGCTAACCTCCACCTGTACTAAGCAGACTAACTTTGCAATACATAGCTCATGGGAAAGTAGCTTAAAAACTATTGTGGTAAAGAATATGTTGCTTATGTATCTTATTTCTTATAAGTTGCTTGCTGAGCGGTAACCATGTTTCTGGGGACGCCATCAACTTTCACACTTTTGTTGAATATCATGTGAGTTGCTATGCATGTTCGTCTTGTCTGAAGTAAGGGTTATTTGCCATGGGTTGAATGAGTATGCATATTGTTAGAGAAGAACATTGGGCCGCCAACCAAAGCCATGTATCATGGTGGAAGTTTTAGCTTGGACATTAATCCTCAATCTCTTATGAGAATATGCTTAAGCATTAAAGAGGAGTCCATCATCTATTTTCTATGTTGTCCCGGTATGGATGTCCTCAAGTTGAGATCTATCAAAAAACGAGAAATCAAATGCGATTTATCTCCTTGGACCTTTGTACAGGTGGCATAGAGGTACCCCTTTGTGACACTTGGTTGAAACATATGTAATGCAATGATAACCCATGGAAATCCGAGCTAATTAGGACAAGGTGCGAGAACTATTGGTATTCGATGCATGAGGCTTGCAACTTATAGGATGTCTTATGCATGACACATATGAAGTACTACTACCGTTGACAAAATTGCTTCTATGTTTTCAAAATAAAAAGCTCTAGCACATAACCATTCTTTTACTTTTATGTTGAGTCTCCACCTTCTTTCTTCAAGCACCAACTACTGAGAGCATGATTGTCATTCTAAGTGTAATGTGCATTGTTCCAAAGTAGCATTGTCTTTTGCATGATTGTGATATCGTTTATTTTGAAATCATTGTATCTAGTCATCACTTAAACCTTGAAGGTGCCCCTGCATTTATGTTTTGCTTCACTAAAGGGGGCAAGCTAGATATCACTTTATCATATTTGCACATCATGTTCATTGCAAATCTTTTTGATGTTTCAGTTTCATATTGTAAAACTTTCAGTCATTTGTGATTTTCTCATGAGGCAACTTAATTACTATAGATTCATTGTCTCAGTAAGCTTTTGTCATATGACTATGAAAAAGTCCTATATGGTTAATAGCATGTCACCACAGAAATTATTCTTGTTATCATTTACCTACTCGAGGACGAGCAGGAATTAAGCTTGGGGATGTTGATACATCCAAAACGTATCTATAATTTCTGCTTGCTCCATGCCACTTTTGGGTGATATTGCTATGATATTCATACACTTCCATACACTTTTGATCATATTTGGACTAACCTACTAATCTAGTGCACCCCAGTGCCAGTTTCTGTTTTCGGCTGTTTTTGTATTTCAGGTTTTCACATTACGAGAACTGTCAGGAAAAATCCAGAAAAATTATATAAAAAATCAGCGTTCCAGAACCTACCTTGCGCCCGAAGTACAGCCGGGGGGGGGGCACCAGGGCCCCAGGCGCCCTGGCGGCGCGCCCCCCCTGGGCCGCGCCGGGGGGGCGCCTGGGCCCCCCGAGCCCCGTCTGGTGCCCCCCCTTTGGCATATATTTAGAGCGTCCTTCAAAACCCTCGGGACGGGAACTCTTTTTCGCGATCTCATCTCTGTTTCGCCGCCGCCGCCGCTTCCAAGATCGGGAGCACCAGGAGAACTCTTCCCGGCACCCTGCCGGAGGGGAGGATCACCATCGGGAGCTTCTCCACCACCATGGACGCCTCCCGGATGAGTTGTGAGTAGTCTCCCTTGGACCATGAGTCCATGACCAGTAGCTATGTGATGTTGTCCTCCCGTTCTTGTGCTTCACTAATTAGTCCTCGTGAGCTGCCCTACATGATCGAGGCACATATGTAATCCTTATGCTGTTGCTATGATGAGTTTGCTGGGATCCGATGGATTATGAGATTATGTTCAGATTGTGATTGAGTAATATATTTGATCTACCTCTTTTATATTTATGTTCGTAAGTAATTCTTGCATGTTCTCCGTTGTTATTTATTGCTTTGGCCAAGTAATACGTAGTGACTCCAAGAGGGAACGTTATGCTTGATTGTGGGTTCATGCCCCTCGATGACTAGCTTGAGTGACAGAAACATGAGTCTAGGGGATGTGTTGTTGCCACAAGGGGGAAAACAACGGTGCTTGTGCCCGCGGGTGCAAGGATTGTTTACTTTACGCAAAGTTCTTTTAATGCAGTTGTCTGTTGCTTTGAGTTTACACTATGGGTGGGGCTCGCAACTTAATACCAGCGAGATGTTCTGGATAGATATCTCAAGGTGGATGATTAGTAGTAGATATTGATGAATTTCGGTCTACTTACTTTGGCGTACCGCCCATGCTTTGAACCTCAACCTTTCTTGCAATGTAGTCAGCATTGGTTTGCGTTCGTGGTCCTGTCAATTGCCCAGCTGTAATTCGTTTACCTCACATAGCTGTTTTATCGTCTTTTGGGAGAGAGACATCACTAGTGAACATCATGAGACTCCGGTCCATATTACCATCATTGATCACATCCGCTATTTACTTTTCGCTATTATTTACTATTGCAAACATTATCTATCACTACTATCATTTGCGTTTAATCCTTTGTGAACTACAAGGCCGGAGGGATTGACAACCTCTCTGTACTCGTTGGGAGCAAAGTTATTTGTATCTGTGTGCAGGTCCACGTTGATTGCTAATATCTGGCGCTGTTAGCAGTTGACACCTACTTGTTGAACCTAGGAGTCTCTGGGGATTCGATCCTTGGCATCTTTGCAAAGGGAAAAACTTCCACAACACTGCATCTCACACCTTCCACTTGGGGTAACCAACGAGGGGTTAGAGGCCCATCACCACGACGCCGGATCTGCTTCACCGGTACTCTCGTCAACCGGAGCGCATCTACAGCACCTCATTCGTACTCCCCACCGGAGACGCTTCATCCACCCCCCGGAGCCGCCCCACCGATGCCCCGGTCGACGGCCTCTGATCCTGTTCGCCGACACCTTCCTCAACCTTACCGGAGCCGCTTCTCCGAAACCATCGTCTACCCCATCGGAGTAGCTTCACTTATACCATTTTCAACCCTATCGGGGCCGCTTTGCCAACTCACAAGTCCACAGCCTCAGATCTGCTTCCTCGCACCCTCATCCAACCTACCAGAGCAGCTTCTAATGCCCCGTCCACGGCCACAGATCCGCATCGTCTCCACCATCCTTAACCCAACCACCGGAGCAGCTTCACCTACGCCCTCGTCCACGGCCACAGATCCGCTTCACCCACACCATAGTCCACCCTACTGGAGCCGCTCCACAAACACCCTACTCGACGGTTCTAGATCTCCTTACCGGACCCCGATAGCCAGCGCAGCGTCATCACCCTTGACGTTTCTAACCTGATTCCCACCGTCTGGCAAGATGCCAAGCACCCGCCACGGCCTAGGTACTTGTCACCTTTAAACCCGTCCAGCATCACCTGCCCGATGTACTTCAAATATACTAACAGGTTGCCGTTACCTATTATGCAGCTGGCAAAAACTACAAGGACAATGTTTCTTCTGGATCTAACAGCTTGGCCAACCAAAATCCTGGACCGAGGCATTGCTATGATCTTGTAAGCGCGTCTCTCTCTTGTATTGTTCTGTGTCTGCCAGCGTGCTTTGCTAGGATTTTCGACCAGTAATCCCTTTGTGCAGACAATGATTTCTATTACTGGCTGCTAAATTAGATATGTAGATGTCATACATGATACTATATCGTATCTCCGTTCCTAAATATAAGTCTTTCTAGAGATTCCACTATAGGCTACATACGGAGCAAAATGAGTGAATCTACACTCGAAAATGCATCTATATACATCTGTATGTGGTCCATACTGGAATCTCTACATAAACATATATTTAGGAACAGATGCAGTACATTACAAAAAATCATAGGTGGCATGTAGGAATTCCAGTACACTACATTAGGCTCCCTTAGAGTGCCTGCTAGTCCAGCACACGGAGTCATGGCTAGTTTATGCTACGCACCCAATCATTAATTGGTGGTTTAAGTATGCGCAAGGGATATGCCATGTATTATCATGTAGAGATGTCTGAAATTAGCCGTGTCAACTTGCAGATAGGGTTACACAATGAAAAAGTACAAGATGTATGTGGCAATTTCCTGGAACATCACAAAAAAGGAGAGCCAGCGGTGAGCCTATACATTGTCCTATGGTACGTCACTCCTCCATTGCAATCATCGTGACATGTTATTTTTATGTCAGTTCTATTGGCCAAGTTTCTTAGGGACAGTTTTACGAGTTATCCTAAGAAAATAAGCACCTGTGAATATAAGCTCCATGTAATAAGCCAACCAGCTCTTTTCATTGCGTTTTCAGCTTATCTTTGGTATGATCAGTGAAAAGTCTAGATTGCATTTTTTTTTGCTGCCCATATGAAAATTAATTTGACTTTCAAACATCACAAATTGAATCCAGTCAGTAATTAATATAATAGGAAAACAGACCATCACTATTTGCTCAAATGCAAATACAAAGATACCATCTACTTGGCACAATCTACTCTGTTCAATGTTTTCCATAGAGATCCCATTGCTTAATTTAAACGAAAAATGCATGACCCACATTTAAATGAAGAACAATTATTTATTAAAATTCGATGGTCCAAGTGGCCGGTTATTATCATATAGCAGCACCACCTGAAAGCATCATATAGTAGCAGCAGCAGCTCATAGAAACTCATCATACAGAGCTTGTTAACGATTTAAACACTAAGGGCTGTTGTAGTGGGGCCTTTTCTAACTCATAAGTGACATAAAGGTTTGGCTGTACACTAAAGTAGGCTCTCCAAGAGTACCTGGAGATCCAGTTCGAAGGTATGCCTAGTTTTTGCATAGTGCAGACATAGTAAATGCTCATTTCATTGTGTGCAAGTGCAAGAGATGCGGCATGTTTCATTATGTGGTGTTGTTTTGTTATATCTCATCCTTTTGTGTTCACAGACTGGAAAGTATGCATATTTATCTTCCAAGGAGACGAGTAACTAGTTTGTGTCACCTTGGAGAGGGGGTGGAATGAAGATAAGATTCAGGATTTACAAGTACAAGATGTTAGGAAGGAGCCTTGCAAGAGAAGTAGGAGCTGTGATACGTCTCCAACGTATCTATAATTTTTGACTGTTTCATGCTATTATTTATGAAGTCTTGGATGTTTAATGGGCTTTATTATTCACTTTTATATCATTTTTGGGACTAACCTAATAACCCAAAGGCCCAGTCCAGATTGCTGTTTTTTGCCTATTTCAGGGTTTTGCAGAAAAAGAATATCAAACGGAGTCCAAACAGAATGAAACCTTCGCGAGAGATATTTTTGTAGAAAATCACACACAGGAAACTTCAGGACCAAGTCAGGGGATAGAGGGGCCGCCCTCAAGGGTGGGGGGGCGCCCCCCTTCCCAAGACGCGCCCCCTGCCTCGAGGCTCCCTCGTGTGCCCCCGGTGCCCTCTTTCTTCCTATATATATCCATGTACCCCGGAAACTCCATACGCAGAGAGAAAACCCTAATTCCACTGTCGTAGCTTCTGTTCCTGTGGAGATCCCATCTTGGAGCCTGTTCCGGGAGGGGGATCCATCACGGAGGCCTTCATCATCATCATCGCCCTCACCATGAGTTGTGAGTAGTTTACCATAGACCTTCGGGTCCATAGCTAGTATCTAGATGGCTTCTTCTCTCTCTCCGGATCTCAATACAAAGTTCTCCTCGGTCTTCGACGAGATCTATTCGATGTAATATCTTTTTGCGATGTGTTTGTCGAGATCCGATGATTTGTGAGTTTATGATCAAGGTTATCAATGAAAGATATTTGGTTCTTCTCTGAACTTTTTTTGTGTGCTCATAATATCCTTTCAAGTCTCTTCGAATTATTGGTTTGGTTTGGCCTACTAGATATATGGTTCTTGCAATGAGAGAAGTGCTTGGCTTTGGGTTCAATCTTGCGGTGTTGTTTCCCAGTGACAGTAGGGGCAGCAAGGCACGTATTGTATTGTTGCCATCGAGGATAAAAAGATAGGGTTTACATCATATTGCTTGAGTTTATCCCTCTACATCATGTCATCTTGCGTAAGGCGTTACTCTGTTCTTATGAACTCAATACACTAGATGCATGCTAGAGAGGGGTCGATGTGTGGAGTAATAGTAGTAGATGCAGGCAGGACTCGGTCTACTTGTCTCGGACGTGATGCCTATATACAATGATCATGCCTAGATAGTCTCATAATTATTCGCTTTTCTATCAATTGCTCGACAGCAATTTATTTACCCGCCGTAGAATATCGCTATCATGATAGAAGCCACTAGAGAAAACTATGGCCCCCGGGTCTATTCTCAACATATCAATCTACATCTACTTTACTTTTACCACTTTTATTTGCTGTTTTATTAAACAAAAATACCAAAAATATCAACTATCATCTCTATCAGATCCCACTCTCGTAAGTGACCGTAAAGGGATTGACAACCCCTTATCGCGTTGGCTGCGAAGTTCTTATTTTTTTGTTCAGGTGTGAGGGACTGGCGCGTGGTCTCCTACTAGATTGATACCTTGGTTCTCAAAAACTGAGGGAAATACTTACGCTACTATGCTGCATCTCCCTTTCCTCTTCGAGGGAATACAACGCAAGCTCAAGAGGTAGCAAGAAGAATTTCTGGCACCGTTGCCGAGGAGGCTTACGCAAAAGTCATATACCAAGTACCTATCACAAACCCTTATCCTTCGCATTACATTTATTTGCCTCCCGTTTTCCTCTCCCCCAATTCACCCTTGCCGTTTTATTCGCCCTTCTTCCGCCATGTGTTTATCGTTCGCTTGCTTCTTGTTTGCTTGTGTGTGTTGCTTGCTTGCTTGTCACTATGGCTCAGAACAACACCAAATTGTGTGACTTCTCCAATACCAACAACAATGACTTTATTAGCACTCGATTGCTCCTATTATCGATGCTGAATCTTGTGAGATCAATGCTCCTATCTCCGGCCTTCCTAGTGAAGATGCCGCTACCCATCTAAACAACTTTTTTGATTTGTGTGATATGCAAAAGAAAAGGGATACGGATAACGATATTGTTAAATTGAAGTTATTTCCGTTTTCACTTAGAGATCGTGCTAAAACTTGGTTTTCCTCTTTGCCTAGAAATAGTATTGATTCGTGGAATAAGTGCAAAGATGCTTTTATCTCTAAGTATTTCCCACCTGCTAAGATCATCTCTCTTAGAAACGATATTATGAATTTTAAGCAACTAGATCATGAGCATGTTGCACAAGAATGGGAGAGAATGAAATTGATGATACGTAATTTCCCTACACATGGTTTGAATCTATGGATGATTATTCAGAACTTTTATGCTGTCTTGAATTTTGCTTCTAGAAATCTTTTAGATTCGGCCACCGGAGGCACTTTCACGGAAACCACCTTAGGAGAAGCTACCAAACTCCTAGATAATATTATGGTTAATTATTCTCAATGGCACACCGAAAGATCTACTAGTAAAAAAGTGCATGCTATCGAAGAAATTAGTGTTTTGAGTGGAAAGATGGATGAACTTATGAATTTTTTTGCTGCTAAGAATGATTTTTCTCATCCTAATGATATGCCTTTGTCCACTTTGATTGAGAATACCAATGAATCTTTGGATGTGAATTTTGTTGGTAGGAATAATTTTGGTAACAATGCTTATAGAGGTAATTTTAATCCTAGGCCTTTTCCTAGTAATTCCTCTAATAATTATGGTAATTCCTACAACAACTCTTATGGAAAGATGCCTTCTGAATTTGAAACTAGTGTTAATGAGTTTATGATCTCGCAAAAGAATTTCAATGCTTTGCTTGAAGAGAAATTGCCTAAGGTTGATGAATTTGGCTAGAAGTGTGGATAGAATTACTCTTGATGTTGATTCTTTGAAACTTAGATCTATCCCACCTAAGCATGATATCAATGAGTCTCTCAAATCCATGAGAATTTCCATTGATGAATACAAAGAAAGAACCGCTAGAATGCGTGCTAGAAGAGAAGATTATATTAAATCATGTTCTTCTAGTTATCATGAGAATAAAGATGATGATCTGAAAGTTATTGATGTGTCTCCTATTAGATCCTTGTTTTCTAGTTTTAATCTTGATGATAATAGGATTGGAGATGATTCTGCTTTAAGGTGTCCCAACGATTCAGAGTTTTTAGATCTTGATGCTAAAATTGCTAAAAGTGGGAACGAAGAGATTAAAACTTTGCATAGTGATGAACCCACTACCTTGGATTTCAAGGGATTCAATTATGATAATTGCTCTATGATTGATTGTATTTCCTTGTTGCAATCTGTGCTAAATTATCCGCATGCTTATAGTCAAAATAAAGCTTTCACTAAACATATAGTTGATGCTTTGATGCAATCTTATGAAGAAAAACTTGAGTTGGAAGTTTCTATACCTAGAAAGCTTTATGATGAGCGGGAACCTACTATAAAAATAAAAATAAAAGATCATGAATGCTATGCTTTGTGTGATTTGGGTGCAAGTGTCTCCACTATCCCAAAAACTTTGTGTGATTTGCTAGGATTCCATGAGCTTGATGATTGTTCTTTAAATTTGCATCTTGCGGATTCCACTAGTAAGAAACCAATGGGAAGAATAAATGATGTTCTTATTGTTGCCAATAGGAATTATGTGCCCGTATATTTCATTGTTCTTGATATAGATTGCAATCCTTCATGTCCTATTATTCTTGGTAGACCTTTCTTTAGAATGATTGGTGCAATTATTGATATGAAGGAAGGAAATATTAGATTCCAATTTCCGTTAAGGAAAGGCATGGAATAGTTTCCTAGAAAGAAAATCAAATTACCATTTGAATCTATCATGAGAGCCACTTATGGATTGCCTTCCAAAGATGGCAATACCTAGATCTATCTTGTATCGTACCTAGCTAGGGGCGTAAAACGATAGCGCTTGTTGGGAGGAAACCCAAATATATATTTTTTTGTTTTTGTTGCTGTTAGGGAATAAATATTACATATAGCCTCTGATTAGATGTGGTTTCATGTTTTGTTTAGTGTGTGTGCCAAGTAGAACCTTTGGGAAGACTTGTGTGAAGTTTATATGATCTTGCTGTGAAAAACAGAATCGTTAGCGCTTGCTAAAGTAGTCGTGGGATTTTACTGGAGCATGTTTTTTAGTTGATTCTTTTTTCTGCTGATTGGTAGACAAATTGCACAAATTTACCAATTTATTTTGAATTTTGTGTAGTTCAAGAAGTACGCGAGCCCTGCAGATTACTACAGACTGTTCTGTCTTTGACATATTCTGTTTTTCGTGTGTTGTTTGCTTATTCCGATGCATCTATGAGTAATATTGGAGGATATGAACCGTAGACAAGTTGGAGTACAGTAGGTTTAACACCAATATAAACAAAGAATGAATTCATTTCTGTACCTTTGAGTAGTGGTTTGCTTTCTCATACTAACGGAGCTCACGAGAAGTTTTGTCTAAATTTTGTGTTGTGAAGTTTTCAAGTTTTGAGTATTGCTTTCATGGACTATGGAACAAGGACTAGCGAAGGCCTAATCTTGGGGATGCCCATGGCACCCCAAGTAAATTCAAGATAATCAAAATCCTAAGCTTGGGGATGCCCCGGGAAGGCATCCCCTCTTTCATCTTCATCCATCGGTAACTATACTTGGAGCTATATTTTTATTCGCAACATGATATGTGTTTTCCTTGGAGCGTCTTGTATAATTTGAGTCTTTGCTTGTTAGTTTGCCACAATCATCCTTGCTGTACACACCTATTTGAGAGAGTTAATTATGGCCTAGAAATTATTAGAACACTCTATGTGCTTCACTTATATCTTTTGAGTTGAATAGTTTTTGCTCTAGCGCTTCACTTATATCTTTTAGAGCATGGTGGTGGTAATATTTTGTAGAAATTGTTGATCTATCATGCCTCACTTAGATCTATTTGAGAGTCTATTAAAACAGCATGGTAATGTGTTTAGGCTAAAGGAACTAGTCTTCACATGATAGACATCCAATGTCAATGTAGTAAAAAAATTCACACCAAGTGCATTGAATAGAAAGAGATGTTGGATGATTGATAATTGTTTTGAGACATGAGGATAGTGATATTAGATTCATGCTAGTGGAGTTATTACGAAATTGACAAATACTTGTGTTAAGGTTAGTGATTCCCGTATCATGCAAGTATGGTGAACCACTATGTGACGAAGTTAGAGCATGAGGTATTTGTAGAGTGCCAACCTTTGTGTGGATGTCGGGGGCACGCGATGGTTAACTCCTACCAACCTCCCCCCTAGGAGCATGCGTTGATTGCTTTGTTTTGATGACTCGTAGATTTTTGCAATAAGTATATGAGTTCTTATGACTAATGTTGAGTCCATGGATTATACCATTGCTAGCCTCTCTTGTATCGCGCAACTTTCGCCGGTGCCATAAACCCACTATATATCCTTCCTCAAAATAGCCACCATATTGTTCCTCAAAACAGCCACCATACCTACCTATCATGGCATTTCCATAGCCATTCCGAGATATATTGCCATGCAACTTTCCATCGTTCCGTTTATATGGCACACATCATATTTTCATATTGCCATGCATGATCATGTAGTTGACATCGTATTTGTGGCAAAGCCACCACGCATAACTTCATACATGTCACTCTTGTTTCATTACACTTACGAGTACACTGCCGGAGGCATTCATATAGAGTCATACTTTGTTGTTGTAGTATCGAGTTGTAATTTCGTGTTGTAATGAAAGTGTGATGATCATCATTATTAGAGCATTGTCCCATGGGAGGAAAGGCTGAATCTATAAAGCCCCTCCGCAAAAAAAAGGCCCGAAAAAAAGAAAAAAAAGAAAAGAACAAAAAAGGGACAATTGCTACTATCTTTTTCCACACTTGTGCTTCAAAGTAGCACCATGTTCTTCATTGTAGAGAGTCTCATGCTTAGTCACTTTCATATACTAGTGGGAATTTTTCGTTATAGAACTTGGCCTGTATATTCCAACGATGGGCTTCCTCAAATGCCCTAGGTGAGCAAGCAAGTAGGATGCACACCCACTAGTTTCTTTTGTTGAGATTTCATTCATATTTAGCTCTAGTTCATCCATTGCATGGCAATCCCTACTCACTCACATTGATATCTATTGATGGGCATCTCCATAGCCTGTTGATACGCCTAGTCGATGTGAGACTATCTCCCTCCTTTTTGTCTTCTCCACAACCAACTCTATTCCACCCATAGTGCTATATCCATGCCTCACGCTCATGTATTGCGTGAAAGTTGACAGGTTTGAAAAGATAGAGTATGAAATTAAATGCTTGGCTGAAATCGAGGTTGTGCATGATATGAATATTTTGTGTGATGAAGAGGGAGCATAGCCAGACTATATGATTTTGTAGGGATAACTTTCTTTAGCCATAGTATTTGGAGAAGACATGATTGATTTGTTAGTATTTCTTGAAGTATTGTTATTTCTTATGTCAATATAGACTTTTATCTTGAATCTTTCATATCTGAACATTCATGCCACAATTAAGAGAATTACATCGGAAAACTATTTTGGTTAGCATTCCACATAAAAAATTCTTTCTTTATCATTTACCTACTCGAGGACGAGCATGAATTAAGCTTGGGGATGCTTGATACGTCTCCAACGTATCTATAATTTTTGATTGTTCCATGCTATTATTTATGTAGTCTTGGATGTTTAATGGGCTTCATTATTCACTTTTATATCATTTTTGGGACTAACCTACTAACCCAAAGGCCTAGTCCAGATTGCTGTTTTTTGCCTATTTTAGGGTTTTGCAGAAAAAGAACATCAAACGGAGTCCAAACGGAATGAAACCTTCGCGAGACATATTTTTGGAGAAAATCACGCACAGGAAACTTCAGGACCAACTCAGGGGACAGAGGGGCTGCCCTCGAGGGTGGGGGGCGCCCCCTTCCCAGGGCACACCCACCTGCCTCGAGGCTCCCTCGTGTGGCCCCCGGTGCCCTCCTTCTTCCTATATATATCCACGTATCCCAGAAACTCCATACGCAGAGAGAAAACCCTAATTCCACAGCTGTAGCTTTTGATTCCGTGGAGATCCCATCTTGGAGCCTGTTCCGGGAGGGGGATCCATCACGGGGGCCTTCATCATCATCATCATCGCCCTCACCATGAGTTGTGAGTAGTTTACCACAGACCTTCGGGTCCATAGCTAGTATCTAGATTGATTCTTCTCTCTCTCCGGATCTCAATACAAAGTTCTCCTCGGTCTTCGAGGAGATCTATTCGATGTAATCTCTTTTTGCGATGTGTTTGTCGAGATCCGATGATTTGTGAGTTTATGATCAAGGTTATCTATGAAAGATATTTGCTTCTTCTCTAAACTCTTTTTGTGTGCTCATAATATCCTTGCAAGTCTCTTCGAATTATTGGTTTGGTTTGGCCTACTAGATCTATAGTTCTTGCAATGGGAGAAGTGCTTTGCTTTGGGTTCAATCTTGCGGTGTCCTTTCCCAGTGACAGTAGGGGAAGCAACTCACATATTGTATTGTTCCCATCGAGGATAAAAAGATGGGGTTTACATCATATTGCTTGAGTTTATTGCTCTACATCATGTCATCTTGCTTAAGGTGTTACTCTGTTCTTATGAACTCAATACACTAGATGCATGCTGGATAGCGGTCGATGTGTGGAGTAATAGTAGTAGATGCAGGCAGGAGTCGGTCTACTTGTCTCGGACGTGATGCCTATATACAATGATCATGCCTAGATAGTCTCATAATTATTCTCTTTTCTATCAATTGCTCGACAGTAATTTGTTTGCCCGCCGTAGAATATCGCTATCATGAGAGAAGCCACTAGAGAAAACTATGGCCCGGGGTCTATTCTCAACATATCAATCCACATCTACTTTACTTTCACCGCTTTTATTTGCTGTTTTAATAAACCAAAAATACCAAAAATATCAACTATCATCTCTATCAGATCTCACTCTCGTAAGTGACCGTAAAGGGATTGACAACCCCTTATCGCGTTGGCTACAAAGTTCTTATTTATTTGTGTAGGTGTGAGGGACTGGCGTGTGGTCTCCTACTGGATTGATACCTTGGTTCTCAAAAACTGAGGGAAATACTTACGCTACTATGCTGCATCTCCCTTTCCTCTTTGAGGGAATACAACGCAAGCTCAAGAGGTAGCAAGCTGCGCTGAGCCTCTTCAACCTGTTAAGGTAACTCACTGTATCCAACTCAACAGTTCAATTCCTTGTTTGTTTCAGGCATAGTTAATTTGCTCTTTTCAATTTCTTTATTTGTCCTCAGTTAATGAGATGCCCAAAGAATGATGCCTGACGTTGGGTACTTGTGTAACTATTAGTTGACATAATTAAAGGCCTTACCATTTAATTACTCTGTCGAAGTGTGCCTGAAGCTTTGAAGTCTATTAACCAACTATTATTGAATGAGGCTCACTATCTAGTTTATACTAGGGTAATGATTGCATAGTTTTGCTTGCCGTAGTATGTTTGTATGAAATCCTCTGTTGTTCATTATGCTCCCTAAGAATTTAATTGAGCTACAGAATGGCCAACTGCTTGCTTACTTCTACGCAACGTGTTGTCTAAATTTTAATTTGTCTGTGTTTTGGATTGGGCCCCAACATCATGCTCCTTTGGTGAGCTTAGAGAGATTTCTATATGCAGGCTACACAGACTACCTTTTTATATTTTTAAAATATCACCTGCTTATGCTTCATGACGTGTAACATTATTGTTAGTCCTGTTTTGCCATGTACAAAATAGTCTATCTTGCTCGCTTCACTATTGTAACTATATTTTTGCCCTAGTCATGTGTACTTATAGAAACGTTTCAGGATGAAGTGACATCAACACAAAGATCTGCGAGCAGTGCGGCATGGACATTACCGAATGATTATGGATTGGAATTGGAATGTGCTGATGTTCTCGAGCATCAACTAGAGGTGGCAAGACAACGTGTACATGATTCTGAATGTACAATCAACAAGTTGAGACTGGACATGCAGGTATTAGATGCAGGAGCCAAAAAAATGAAACAAGACACTGAGGTAAGAATGAAGGAATTGGAGATTTTGCAGACTGAAATTTGTGCTATCTAAATCTGGCCAATCCTATTTTCTGAAGAGATTATAGTTCAAATGGTATGTTATGTTGATGCGCGTCCATGATGTATGAGCTGTATTTGCCCAGTGTATGTAATTTGTTGTTTGTGTATGCTTTATTATCACTGGGGCCGAACCATAATACCCAGTTGGTATAATCGGTTGTAATTTCTTTACATGTATAGTGTAGGATTATTCTACGTTTCTATGCCTTAGTCTCTTTATTGTATAGTGTATATTTTTTAGAGGTGATATTATATAGTAGGATAATTCTTTGAATATGCTATATTGTTCAAACGGGGGCCAACTCGCCCAAACGTTGTAGTGACCATGGCCCTCCACAGGCTGTACGATCCATGGGCCATCTACCGGACGGACGATCCATGGCCTTCTATGGCCATCGGATTCGTGGGCCTTCTATGGGCTGTCGGATCCGTAGGCCTTCTATCGACTGCCGGATCCATCGACATTCTATGGGCCAGCGGATCCATGGGCCTTCTATGGGTCGTCGGATCAATGGGCCTTCTATGGGCCGTCGGGTCAATGGGCCTTCTACGTCCCGTAGGATCCATGGGCCTTCTACGGGCCGTCTTATCTATGGGCCTTGTACGGGCCATATAAGGGGCCGTAAACGGGCTAGAGTGGAAATCGTACGTTTTATGGGCTGACCATAATGGGCCGTTAATAGGCCATATTTGATGATGCTATGAAAATGACCCAACAGATAACGGGCCACAAACGGGCCGACTGTATCCACGGGCTGAATTTGGCCCACAAGCGGAAAAGGCTAGTAACGGGCCGTAAGTAACCGAATGCTGGAAATGAGCCGAAGAATAAATGGGCCCTCAGAAGGCCGAAAGGTAACACGGGTTGGAAACGACCCAATGGAATAATGGGCCGCTAATGGGTATAAAGCGATACACTGTTTATTACGGGCCGGTTTCACCACGGGCCATTAATGGGCCAAGAGTTACAAAGGGACTCACATGGGCTGAAATACGTCATGGGCCATACATGGGTCGGAAGTTAAAACAGGCTGGAATTATATTGGACGGCCCAGATGATGCTATTGGGCCTAATTCGGATAGGCCGTAAACGGGCCCTGGGTTAGCAGGCTGTAAATGGGCTATATGCGAACATGTCGTTAACAGGCTTGCCGTGGGCCGGCCCGCCACCTTTTGACCAAGTCAAACGGGCCGGCCTTTTCACAGGAATGGGCCTCTGTTGGGCCGTGCCACGTGTCGACGTATCATAGGCTCTTTGGGTCCAATGAGTGATGACATCTGTCCCAATGGTGAGCCGACACGTGTTTCCTCCAGCCAATGATGATTTTACACGTGGAAAATCTGAAGGAAATATGCCCTAGAGGCAATAATAAAGATGTTATTTGTATTTCCTTATATCATGATAAATGTCTTTTATTCATGCTAGAATTGTATTAACCGGAAACTTGATACATGTGTGAATACATAGACAAAATAGTATGTCCCTAGTATGCCTCTACTAGACTAGCTCATTGATCAAAGATGGCTATGTTTCCTAGCCATAGACATGAGTTGTCATTTGATCAACGGGATCACATCATTAGGAGAATGATGTGATGGACTAGACCCATCCGTTAGCATAGCACTATGATCGTTTAGTTTTACTGCTATTGCTTTCTTCATGACTTATACATGTTCCTATGACTATGAGATTATGCAACTCCCGAATACCGTAGGAACACCTTGTGTGCTATCAAACGTCACAACGTAACTGGGTGATCATAAAGATGCTCTACAGGTGTCTCTGAAAGTATTCGTGGTGTTGGCATAGATCAAGATTAGGATTTGTCACTCCAAATGTCGGAGAGGTATCTCTGGGCCCTCTCGGTAACACACATCACAATAAGCCTTGCAAGCAAAAGACTAATGAGTTAGTCACGAGATGATGTATTATGGAACGAGTAAAGAGACTTGCCGGTAACGAGATTGAACTAGGTATAGAGATACCGACGATCGAATCTCGGGCAAGTAACATACCGATGACAAAAGGAACAACGTATGTTGTTATGCGGTTTGACCGATAAAGATCTTCGTAGAATATGTAGGAGCCAATATGAGCATCCAGGTTCCGCTATTGGTTATTGACCGGAGATGAGTCTCGGTCATGTCTACATAGTTCTCGAACCCGTAGGGTCCGCACGCTTAACGTTTGATGACGATCGGTATTATGAGTTTATGAGTTTTGATGTACCGAAGGTAGTTCGGAGTCCCGGATGAGATCACGGACATGACGAGGAGTCTCGGAATGTCCGAGACATAAAGATTGATATATTGGACGACTATATTCGGACACCGGAAGTGTTCCGGAAAAGTTTCGGATTTAACTGGATTGCCGGAGGGGGTTACCGGAACCCCCTACGAGGGGGGATGGTCCATAGTGGGCCTTGAGGAAAGGAGAGAGGCAGCCCATAGAGGCTGGCCGGCGCCCCACCTAGGGATCCTAGTTGGATTAGGATTGGGGGGGCGCCACCTCTCCCTCTTTTCCTTTCCCTCTCTTCCTTCTTGGTGGACTCCTACTAGGAATAGGATTGCAATCCTATTCCTAGTAGGATTGCCCTAGCCGCACCATAGGAGGCCGGCCGGCCCTCCCCTCTTGCTCCTTTATATACGGGGGCAGGGGGGCACCCAAAGACACACAAGTTGAATTGTTCCAGCCGTGTGCGGTGCCCCCCTCCACAGAAACACACCTCGGTCATAACGTCGCAGTGCTTAGGCGAAGCCCTGCGCCGGTGAATACATCATATCCGTCACCACGCCGTCGTGCTGACGAAACTCTCCCGTGAAGCTCAACTGGATCAAGAGCTCGTGGGATGTCATCAAGCTGAACGTGTGCTGAACGCGGAGGTGCCGTACGTTCGGTGCTTGATCGGTTGAATCGCGAAGAAGTTCGACTACATCAACCGCGTCACTTGACGCTTCCGCTTCCGGTCTACGAGGGTACGTAGACACACTCTTCCCTCTCGTTGCTATGCATCTGGTAGATAGATCTTGCGTGATCGTAGGAAAATTTTAAAATACTACGTTCCCCAACAGTGGTATCAGAGCCAGGTCTATGCGTAGATGATATGCACGAGTAGAACACAATGAGTTGTGGGCGATACTAGTCATACTGCTTACCAGCATGTCATACTTTGCTTCGGCGGTATTGTGAGATGAAGCGGCCCGGACCGACATTACGCGTACGCTTACGCGAGACTGGTTTCACCGTTACGAGCACTCGTTGCTTAAAGGTGACTGGCGGGTGTCTGTCTCTCTCACTTTAGCTGAATCAAGTGTGGCTACGCCCGGTCCTTGTGAAGGTTAAAACAGCACATACTTGACGAAACATCGTTGTGGTTTTGTATGCGTAGGTAAGAACGGTTATTGCTAAGCCCGTAGCAGCCACGTAAAACTTGCAACAACAAAGTAGAGGACGTCTAACTTGTTTTTGCAGGGCATGTTGTGATGTGATATGGTCAAGACATGATGAGTTATACGGTTTTGTATGAGATGATCATGTTTTGTAATGTTATCGGCAACTGGCAGGAGCCATATGGTTGTCGCTTTATTGTATGAAATGCAATCGCCATGTAATTGCTTTACTTTATCACTAAGCGGTAGCGATAGTCGTAGAAGCAATAGTTGGCGAGACGACAACGATGCTACGATGGAGATCAAGGTGTCGCGCCGGTGACGAAGGTGATCATGACGATGCTTTGGAGATGGAGATCAAAAGCACAAGATGATGATGGCCATATCATGTCACATATTTTGATTGCATGTGATGTTTATCTTATTATGCTTCTTATTTTGCTTAGAACGACGGTAGCATTATAAGATGATCCCTTTGAAGGAAATATGCCCTAGAGGCAATAATAAAGATGTTATTTGTATTTCCTTATATCATGATAAATGTCTTTTATTCATGCTAGAATTGTATTAACCGGAAACTTAGTACATGTGTGGATACATAGACAAAACAGTATGTCCCTAGTATGCCTCTACTAGACTAGCTCATTGATCAAAGATGGTTATGTTTCCTAACCATAGACATGAGTTGTCATTTGATCAACGGGATCACACCATTAGGAGAATGATGTGATGGACAAGACCCATCCGTTAGCATAGCACTATGATCGTTTAGTTTAACTGCTATTGCTTTCTTCATGACTTATACATGTTCCTATGACTATGAGATTATGCAACTCCCGAATACCGTAGGAACACCTTGTGTGCTATCAAACGTCACAACGTAACTGGGTGATCATAAAGATGCTCTACATGTGTCTCCGAAAGTATTCGTGGTGTTGGCATAGATCAAGATTAGGATTTGTCACTCCGAGTGTCGGAGAGGTATCTCTGGGCCCTCTCGGTAACACACATCATAATAAGCCTTGCAAGCAAAGGACTAATGAGTTAGTCACGAGATGATGTGTTACGGAACGAGTAAAGAGACTTGCCGGTAAACGAGATTGAACTAGGTATAAAGATACCGACGATCGAATCTCGGGCAAGTAACATACCGTTTGACAAAAGGAACAACGTATGTTGTTATGCGGTTCTGACCGATAAAAGATCTTCGTAGAATATGTAGGAGCCAATATGAACATCCAGGTTCCGCTATTGGTTATTGACCAGAGATGAGTCTCGGTCATGTCTACATAGTTCTCGAACCCGTAGGGTCCGCACGCTTAACGTTTGATGACGATCGGTATTATGAGTTTTTGAGTATTGATGTACCGAAGGTAGTTCGGAGTCCCGGATGAGATCACGGACATGACGAGGAGTCTCGGAATGTCCGAGACATAAAGATTGATATATTGGACGGCTATATTCGGACACAGGAAGTATACCGGAAAAGTTTCGGATTTATCGGGAATGTCGGAGGGGGTTACCGGAACCCCCTACGAGAGGGAATGGTCCATAGTGGGCCTAAAGGGTGAGAGAGAGGCAGCCCATAGGGCTGGCCGGCGCCCCCACCTAGGAATCCTAGTTGGACTAGGATTGGGGGGGGGGGGCGCCACCTCTCCTAATCCTTTCCCCCTTCTTCCTTCCGGTGAATCCTACTAGGAATAGGATTGCAATCCTATTCCTAGTAGGAGTCCCCTCCCTAGCCGCACCATAGGAGGTGGCCGGCCCCTCCTCCCTTGCTCCTTTATATACGGGGGCAGGGGGGCACCCAAAGACACACAAGTTGAATTGTTTTAGCCGTGTGCGGTGCCCCCCTCCACAGAATCACACCTCGGTCGTACCGTCGCGGAGCTTAGGCGAAGCCCTGCGCCGGTGAACACATCATATCCGTCACCACGTCGTCGTGCTGACGAAACTCTCCCGTGAAGCTCAACTGGATCAAGAGCTCGTGGGACGTCATCAAGCTGAACGTGTGCTGAACGCGGAGGTGCCGTACGTTCGGTGCTTGATCGGTTGGATCGCGAAGAAGTTCGACAACATCAACCGCGTCACTTGACGCTTCCGCTCCCGGTCTACGAGGGTACGTAGACACACTCTTCCCTCTCGTTGCTATGCATCTGGTAGATAGATCTTGCGTGATCATAGGAAAATTTTAAAATACTACGTTCCCCAACAGTGGTATCAGAGCCAGGTCTATGCGTAGATGATATGCACGAGTAGAACACAATGAGTTGTGGGCGATACTAGTCATACTGCTTACCAGCATGTCATACTTTGCTTCGGCGGTATTGTGAGATGAAGCGGCCCGGACCGACATTACGCGTACGCTTACGCGAGACTGGTTTCACCGTTACGAGCACTCGTTGCTTAAAGGTGACTGGCGGGTGTCTGTCTCTCTCACTTTAGCTGAATCAAGTGTGGCTACGCCCGGTCCTTGTGAAGGTTAAAACATCACATACTTGACGAAACATCGTTGTGGTTTTGTATGCGTAGGTAAGAACGGTTCTTGCTAAGCCCGTAGCAGCCACGTAAAACTTGCAACAACAAAGTAGAGGACGTCTAACTTGTTTTTGCAGGGCATGTTGTGATGTGATATGGTCAAGACATGATGAGTTATACGGTTTTGTATGAGATGATTATGTTTTGTAATGTTATCGGCAACTGGCAGGAGCCATATGGTTGTCACTTTATTGTATGAAATGCAATCGCCATGTAATTGCTTTACTTTATCACTAAGCGGTAGCGATAGTCGTAGAAGCAATAGTTGGCGAGACGACAACGATGCTACGATGGAGATCAAGGTGTCGCGCCGGTGACGAAGGTGATCATGACGGTGCTTTGGAGATGGAGATCAAAAGCACAAGATGATGATGGCCATATCATGTCACATATTTTGATTGCATGTGATGTTTATCTTATTATGCTTCTTATTTTGCTTAGAACGACGGTAGCATTATAAGATGATCCCTTACTAAATTTCAAGGTATAAGTGTTCTCCCTGAGTATGCACCGTTGCGAAAGTTCGTCGTGCCGAGGCACCACGTGATGATCGGGTGTGATAAGCTCTACGTTCAAATACAACGGGTGTAAGCCAGTTTTGCACACGCAGAATACTCGGGTTAAACTTGACGAGCCTAGCATATGCAGATATGGCCTCGGAACACTGGAGACCGAAAGGTCGAGCGTGAATCATATAGTAGATATGATCAACATAAGATGTTCACCATTGAAACTACTCCATCTCACGTGATGATCGAACATGGTTTAGTTGATTTGGATCGCGTGATCATTTAGATGACTAGAGGGATGTCTATCTAAGTGGGAGTTCTTAAGTAATATGGTTAAATTGAACTTTAATTTATCATGAACTTAGTCCTGGTAGTATTAGCATATCTATGTTGTAGATCAATAGCTCGCGATGTTGCTCCCCGTTTATTTTTTGATATGTTCCTAGAGAAAACTAAGTTGAAAGATGTTAGTAGCAATGATGCGGAATTGTTCCGTGATCTGAGGATTATCCTCATTGCTGCACAGAAGAATTATGTCCTTGATGCACCGCTAGGTGACATACCTATTGCATGAGCAGATGTAGACGTTATGAATTTTTTTGACAAAAGCTCGGTATGATGACTACTTGATAGTTTAAGTGCACCATGCTTTACGGCTTAGAACCGGGACTTCAAAAACGTTTTGAACCCCACGGAGCATATGAGATGTTCCGAGAGTTGAAATTAGAATTTCATACTCATGCCCGTGTCGAGAGGTATAAGACTTCTGACAGTACTTTGCCTACAAGATGGAGGAGAAAAGCTCAGCCAGTGAGCATGTGCTCAGATTGTCCGGGTACTACAATTACTTGAATCAAGTGGGAGTTAATCTTCCAGATAAGATAGTAATTGACAAAGTTCTCTAGTCACTATCACCAAGTTAGTAGAACTTCGTGATGAACTATAATATGCAAGGGATAACGAAGGTAATTCCCGAGCTCTTCGCAATGCTGAAATCAGCGAAGGTAGAAATCAAGAAAGAACATCAAGTGTTGATGGTTAATAAGACCACTTGTTTCAAGTAAAGGGCAAAGGGATAGAAGGGGAACTGCAAGAAGAATGACAAGCAAGTTGTCACTCCCATGAAGAAACCCAAAGCTAAACTCAAGCCTGAAACTAAGTGCTTCTACTGCAAAGGAAATGGTCACCGGAAGTGGAACTGCCCTAGATACTTGGCGGATAAGAAGGATGTCAAAGTGAACAAAGGTATATTTGATATACAGATTATTGATGTGTATTTTACTAGTGTTCATAGCAACCCCTCGGTATTTGATACTGGTTCAGTTGCTAAAGAGTAGTAACTCGAAATGGGAGTTGCATAATGAACAGAAACTAGTTAAAGGATGAAGTGACGATGTGTATTGGAAGCAGTTCCAAGATTGATATGATCATCATCGCACACTCCCTATACTTTCGGGATTAGTGTTGAACCTAAATAAGTGTTATTTGGTGTTTGTGTTGAGCATGAATATGATTTGATCATGTTTATTGCAATATGGTTATTCATGTAAGTTAGAGAATAATTGTTGTTCTGTTTACATGAATAAAACCTTCTATGGTCATACACCCAATGAAAATAGTTTGTTGGATCTCGATCGTGTGATACACATATTCATAATATTGAAGCCAAAAGATGCAAGGTTAATAATGATAGTGCAACTTATTTGTGGCACTGCCGTTTAGGTCATATTGGTGTAAAGCGCATGAAGAAACTCCATAGTGATGGACTTTTTGGAATCACTTGATTATGAATCACTTGGTGCTTGCGAACCATGCCTCATGGGCAAGATGACTAAAACTCCGTTCTCCAGAACTGTGGAGCGAGCAACAGAGTTGTTGGAAATCATACATACTGATGTATGCAGACCAATGAGTGTTGAAGCTCACGGCGGGAATCGTTATTTTCTGACCTTCACTGATGATTTGAGCAGATATGGGTATATCTACTTAATGAAGCACAAGTCTGAAACATTTGAAAAGTTCAAAGAATTTCAGAGTGAAGTGGAGAATCATCGTAACAAGAAAATAAGAGTTTCTACGATATGATCGTAGAGGTAAAATATTTGAGTTAGCGAGTTTGGCCTTCAGTAAAAACAATGTGAAATAGTTTCACTACTCACGCCACCTGGAACACCACAGTGTAATGGTATGTCCAAACGTCATAACCATACTTTATTAGATATGGTGCGATCGATGATGTCTCTTACCGATCTACCACTATTGCTTTTGGGGTTATGCATTAGAGACAGCTACATTCACGTTAAATAGGGCACCATCTAAATCCGTGGAGATGACACCGTATGAACTGTGGTTTGACGAGAAACCTAAGATGTCATTTCTTTAAGTTTGGGACTGCAATGCTTATGTGAAAAAGTTTCAACATGATAAGCTCGAACCCAAATCGGAGAAGTAAATCTTCATAGGATACCCAAAATAAACTGTTGGGTACACCTTCTATCACAGATCCGAAGGCAAGGTCTTTGTTGCTAAGAGTGGATCCTTTCTAGAGAAGGAGTTTCTCTCGAAAGAAGTGAGTGGGAGGAAAGTAGAACTTGATGAGGTAATTGTACCTTCTCCCGAATTGGAAAGTGGAACGTCACAGAAACTAGTTCCAGTGATTCCTACACCAATTAGTGAGGAAGCTAATGATGATGATCATGAAACTTCAGATCAAGTTTCTGCTGAACTTCGTAGATCAACCAGAGTACGTTCCGCACCAGAATGGTACGGCAATCCAGTTCTGGAAGTCATGTTACTAGACCATGATGAACCTGCGAACTATGAGGAAGCGATGATGAGCCCAGATTCCGCAAAATGGCTTGAGGCCATGAAATCTGAGATGGGATCCATGTATGAGAACAAAGTGTGGACTTTGGTTGACTTGCCCGATGATCGGCAAGCCATCGAAAATAAATGGATCTTCAAGAGGAAGACCGACGCTGACGGTAATGTTACTGTTTACAAAGCTCGACTTGTTGCGAAAGGTTTTCGACAAGTTCAAGGAGTTGACTACGATGAGACTTTCTCACCCGTAGCGATGCTTAAGTCTGTCCGAATCATGTTAGCAATTGCCGCATTTTATGAAATCTAGCAAATGGATAACAAAACTACATTCTTTAATGGATTTATTAAAGAAAAATTGTATATGATGCAACCCGAAGGTTTTGTCAATCCTAAAGGTGCTAACAAAACGTGCAAGCTCCAGCGATCCATCTATGGACTGGTGCAAGCATCTCGGAGTTGGAATATACGCTTTGATAAGTTGATCAAAGCATATAGATTTATACAGACTTACGGTGAAGCCTGTATTTACAAGAAGTGAGTGGGAGCACTACAACCTTTCTGATAAGTATATGTGAATGACATATTGTCGATCGGAAATGATGTAGAATTTTCTGGAAAGCATAAAGGAATGTTTGAAAGGAGTTTTTCAAAGAAAGACCTTGGTGAAGCTGCTTACACATTGGGCATCAAGATCTATAGAGATAGATCAAGACGCTTGATAAGACTTTCGATAAGTACATACCTTGATAAGATTTTGAAGTAGTTCAAAATGGATCAGTCAAAGAAGGAGTTCTTGCCTGACTTGTAAGGTGTGAAGTTGAGTAAGACTCAAAGCCAGACCAAGGCACAAAAATATAGAGAGAATGAAAGTCATTCCCTATGCCTCAGCCATAGGTTCTATAAAGTATGCCATGCTGTGTACCAAACATGTTGTGTACCTTGCCATGAGTTTGTCAAGGGGGTACAATAGTGATCCAGGAGTAGATCACTGTACAGCGGTCAAAATTATCCTTAGTAACTGGATAACTAAGGAAATGTTTCTCGATTATGGAGGTGATAAAGAGTTCGTCGTAAAGGGTTACGCCGATGCAAGCTTTGACACTAAATCCAGATGACTCTAAGTATCAATCTGGATGCGTATTGAAAGTGGGAGCAATTAGCTAGAGTAGCTCTATGCAGAGCATTGTAGACATAGAAATTTGCAAAATACATACGGATCTGAATGTGACAGACCTGTTGACTAAACTTCTCTCACAAGCAAAACATGATCACACCTTATTACTCTTGGGTATTAATCACATAGCGATGTGAACTAGATTATTGACTCTAGTAAACCCTTTGGGTGTTGGTCACATGGCGATGTGAACTATGGGTGTTATTCACATAACGATGTGAACTATCGGTATTAAATCACATGGCGATGTGAGCTAGATTATTGACTCTAGTGCAAGTGGGAGACTGAAGGAAATATGCCCTAGAGGCAATAATAAAGTTGTTATTTATATTTCCTTATATCATGATAAATGTTTATTATTCATGCTAGACTTGTATTAACCGGAAACTTAGTACATGTGTGAATACATAGACAAAACAGAGTGTCCCTAGTATGCCTCTACTAGACTAGCTCATTGATCAAAGATGGTTATGTTTCCTAACCATAGACATGAGTTGTCATTTGATCAACGGGATCACATCATTAGGAGAATGATGTGATGGACAAGACCCATCCGTTAGCTTAGCACTATGATCGTTTAGTTTTATTGCTATTGCTTTCTTCATGACTTATACATGTTCCTATGACTATGAGATTATGCAACTCCTGAATACCGTAGGATCACCTTGTGTGCTATCAAACGTCACAACGTAACTGGGTGATCATAAAGATGCTCTACAGGTGTCTCCGAAAGTATTCGTGGTGTTGGCATAGATCAAGATTAGGATTTGTCACTCCGAGTGTCGGAGAGGTATCTCTGGGCCCTCTCGGTAACACACATCATAATAAGCCTTGCAAGCAAAAGACTAATGAGTTAGTCACGAGATGATGTGTTACGGAACGAGTAAATAGACTTGCCGGTAACGAGATTGAACTAGGTATAGAGATACCGACGATCGAATCTCGGGCAAGTAACATACCGATGACAAAAGGAACAACGTATGTTGTTATGCGGTTTGACCGATAAAGATCTTCGTAGAATATGTAGGAGCCAATATGAGCATCCAGGTTCCGCTATTGGTTATTGACCGGAGATGAGTCTCGGTCATGTCTACATAATTCTCGAACCCGTAGGGTCCGCACGCTTAACGTTTGATGACGATCGGTATTATGAGTTTATGAGTTTTGATGTACCGAAGGTAGTTCGGAGTCCCGGATGAGATCACGGACATGACGAGGAGTCTCGGAATGTCCGAGACATAAAGATTGATATATTGGACGACTATATTCGGACACCGGAAGTGTTCCGGAAAAGTTTCGGATTTAACTGGATTGCCGGAGGGGGTTACCGGAACCCCCTACGAGGGGGGATGGTCCATAGTGGGCCTTGAGGAAAGGAGAGAGGCAGCCCATAGAGGCTGGCCGGCGCCCCACCTAGGGATCCTAGTTGGATTAGGATTGGGGGGGCGCCACCTCTCCCTCTTTTCCTTTCCCTCTCTTCCTTCTTGGTGGACTCCTACTAGGAATAGGATTGCAATCCTATTCCTAGTAGGACTGCCCTAGCCGCACCATAGGAGGCCGGCCGGCCCTCCCCTCTTGCTCCTTTATATACGGGGGCAGGGGGGCACCCAAAGACACACAAGTTGAATTGTTCCAGCCGTGTGCGGTGCCTCCCTCCACAGAAACACACCTCGGTCATACCGTCGCAGTGCTTAGGCGAAGCCCTGCGCCGGTGAATACATCATATCCGTCACCACGCCGTCGTGCTGACGAAACTCTCCCGTGAAGCTCAACTGGATCAAGAGCTCGTGGGACGTCATCAAGCTGAACGTGTGTTGAACGCGGAGGTGCCGTACGTTCGGTGCTTGATCGGTTGAATCGCGAAGAAGTTCGACTACATCAACCGCGTCACTTGACGCTTCCGCTTCTGGTCTACGAGGGTACATAGACACACTCTTCCCTCTCGTTGCTATGCATTTGGTAGATAGATCTTGCGTGATCGTAGGAAAATTTTAAAATACTACGTTCCCCAACAAAATCCCCATTGGTCGGGGCTGTTAACGGGTTATCGGATCCAAAACCGGACCCGGTAGCTTAACGGCGACCCGTTACGGTGGATGCCACGTGTCGGTCACCCTTGACGAAAGCACATCTGTGACGCACGATTTATCGTCATGGAAGTGGACACTTTCGTGATGATAATTTTGGTAATGTCATGGAACACTTCTACGACCGCACATGTATGACTATCTTGATTCTGTCATAAATTTGTCATGGATGTACATGCATGACAGAAAACGTGACCTACTATGACAAACACATATCATCACGGAAGTGTATTTTTTTGTAGTGCTGCTTTGCACTTTGCTAGGTGAACCTCGATTGGGGGGGCATGAATTCATATCTTAGTATTCCCTTTGTGCCGACACGAGGGAGGGGTCTGCTAGCTACTTCGCACTTTGCTAGGTAAACCTCGGTTGGGGGGCATGCATTCATAGCTTAGGATTCCCTTTGTGCCGACATGAGGGAGGGGGGCTGCTAGCAACTTC
>LR738713.1:28978389-29052720 GCA_902687465.1 Secale cereale
GTGCATGCACACACACACACACACCCTTCCCTCGCTTGAAACCCTAGCAAGGTCCCCCGCCGCCGCCACAAGGCCTTCATTGTCAACATCTGCCGGTTTGCCCGTGCAGCTTACCCGCCGATCTCCATACCCAGGCTACCCTGAGTTTCTTTGATGACGCTTGCCAAATGCCCCCTTTCCCACAGATCCCCATCCCCATCCCCCACTCCAGAGTGTCGCAGCCTAAGCCCGGCTACGCTTCCCGTGGAGCTCGAGGAGCGACTGGCCCAAAAGAGGTGTATCACGGTCTCTTCGCCCGATGTCGCCGAGGAAGCTAACGACCATTACTGGCGGCAGACACTCAAGCAGCAGGCTAGAGTATGCGGGCATGTCTCGGCCGCCGGCTATGACATCGAGCTCATCGGCAGCAACGGCCTGAGGAAGGCTATGTCACAGGTTAAGTGGCCCACCCCCAACCCCTCGGGTTCAACTGTCGTCGATCTCATCCATGGCCCCGCCGCTGATCTCCTCTGGCTCGCTATCAACAATTTGCCATCCTATACATCGCCATCGAGCCCCTTTTGTCATTTCAAAAGGACATGTTCTGCGACGTTGGCTTGGGATCCACAGGTTCCAAGTCAGACCTCATCAACGGCGACCACGAGGAGGGCACCCTCTCCCACTCGTCCAAGTGGAAAGAGCCCATCTGCTCTTCCTAGGGGAAAGCACCCATCTGCGACATCAGGGAGGGCACCCTACAGTCGTGCTCTTCCAAGGGGAAGGAGACCATCTGCGACAACATGGAGTCCATCCAGGGTTCGTGCTCTTCCCACGGGAACGAGCCCATCTGTGACAAGTGAGGAAACCCATGATTTGTTTTGCCGTGCCTCTTCACAGGGGGAAACCCATGATTTGTTTTGCCGAGTCCCTTTTGTAGTGTAGAGAGAATATGTCTAGTTTTAATTGCTATATCTAGTTGTTTGCAGTATGCCTTGTTTATTTTAGTTGTTCACAATGTGATTCTCTATATGTGCAATTATTTACCATGCAGTACATTTCATCAATCCAGTTTTAAACATACCGATAGGAATATAATGCATATATTTGCTTGCTGTTAAGCCTGTTATAGCTAGCATATTCCTCTTTTAATGTTTTTTGACTGTTCAGTTGTTTGTAGTTAGCATATGTCCATTTTCATATGATATCTTTGGTTGTTCATAGTATGCCTTGTTTATTCCAATTATTCATAATGTGATGTTCTATATGTGCAAGTATGAACTGTGCAGTTCAATTTCATCAGTACCACTTTCAACAATACCACTATGAATCACTGCATTTGGTTGTTGCATCTTGGAGTTAACACGCATTTCCATTTTTATTTAACTATAACCAGTGTACTTAGACCGGCATAATACCAGTTTGAATGACTATGTTTGCTTGTCGTTAAATGTTAGGCCTATTGCAGTTAACACACCTTTCCACTTGTTTTGCTTTGCTAGCATGCTTAAACCTGCAGACTGAAACTATCTTTTGGAGATTATTTTGTCTGCCATCGATAATTTTGGTTGATGTTTAGCCTGCTGTGCTTAACACGCTTCTCGATGTACCTACACGGGACAATTTTGTGAACGACTGTTGATTTCCACCGAGGTTAGTTTCATCCCATGGCTTATATCTACTCACTGTTCTGGATATCGGTAGCAGGTACCATATAGGCCGGGGGATAAGAGACTAATCGGTGAATTGGACTTTTAACCGAATATATATGCAACCCATTTATCGTTAGGTTAACTAGGGCCATATGTAATATATATGAGGCTACATAGCAACATGCATTGTACTTAATGTCTAGATATGCAATCCTAGGCTACATAGCAACAAGGAAGAGTGTTACCTTAATGTTCTAATGATGTCTAGATATACGTAGAAGAGCAGCAGGAGCAACAACAACAACACAACCCTGTTTGAATACTCAACTTAGCTAGAGGTTAGAGTTAGTTTCTAGCTCATGACTAACCCTGAACCAACTCCATTTAAAGAGTTGTTTGGATGGCAGGGTTAGATTGAAAATAAATGCACTAGGAGAACTAGCTCCAATTTGCACCTCTTGGGTTGGATAGTTTCTTTGGGTGGGTTATAGATGCAACTAGCTCAAACTACCCACATGTTTAGATATACTTTAGGGCTATTTGAGCCCGAACTAGCTCAAACTAACTGTAACCCATGGATACAGCAGCAGTTAATCAGCCGATAATTTGTAAGAATGCACTAAACTCCTTCCGACCCATAATATAAGATGTTAATTCATCTAATATGTGAGTATATTGGATGTTATAAGATACTCCCTCTATTCCTAAATATTTGTATTTTTAGAGATTTCAAATGGACTACCGCATACGGATGTATATAGACATATTTTAGAGTGTAGATACACTGATTTTGCTCCGTATGTAGTCACTTGTTGAAATCGCTACAAAGACAAATATTTAGGAATGGAGGGAGTATTATAAAAGAGTGTTGTACTACATCATTGTGCAATTGATGTTTAGCTTCTAATATTAACTTGGTGCTTTTAGGTACATATGTGATTGCTAAAGATCCGCGCTTCGACCCTTTCTGTGTATGGGGCAATGAGATATCGATGAACCAGCATCAAGTGAGGAAGCTGATAAAGATTGTTAATAAAATAGGTCCAAAGATGGCAATTAAACTATTTGTTTACACTTTATCCAACACAACAGCGAACTGGAGGATGGTAAGTAAGAACTCTGCAGCCTTCTTTTTACTGCCCATAATGAGTTGTGTTAGATGACAATGTCTGAATCTTTTTCCTTTGAAGTGGTTGCCAAAGCAGTTTACTCAAGATTACCTCTCAAAGTACATGATTTGTGAGCATGCAAAGGTTAAAGTATTTCTACCACAACACGATGATTATCTAGATATTTTCATGAAGACCGTGAAGGATGGGCGGTCGGCCATCACAAGGGGTTGGACTAGAGTCGTGCGTGCCTTATGCATGGAGGAGGGCACAATATGGGCATTCCGCTTCACCTTGTTCAGCAACCAGAATGTATTTCGCCTCTTTCTTTACCGTCTTTAATAGTACAAGTATACAACTGTGGTTCATCATACTTTATTTGGTTCTTATGTAATTTCTTAAACATATGTACCTATGAATGGAATAATGCATTGGTTGTTTGAACCTGATTGATATGAATAAAGCTATAGCATACATTCAAAATCAAATTAGAATCCGGTACAATTTGAAATAACATCAATTAAATTACGGTGCAATTATGCTCTCCAGGTTGTTACGGCACACACGGTTGGTAAAACAAAAACATTTGCGATATACACCATAATCCGAGATGGTTCACAGAGAGGAAACGTGTGCAAGCAAGCATACAGTTGCCGTTTGCAAAGCGTGTGCGATGTCAAACAATATCACAGACAGTGCGGGCAAACTAAACGTTTGTGTTAGTTGCCTTATCGTACATGATTCACAACCACGAACTATTTTTGATGAAGTATGCATCGTAAACGTTGCACCACACAATAGCATGTGCGATAGTTTTCATGTACAACGATGTAACGATGGTCCAAATTTTTGTAATCATGTCTGACACTCGTACGATGATTAGCTAATCTTCTTAATAGTGAACCGTTTGTGATGGGCCGCGTATCATACACGTTCTATAATAGTGAACCATTTGTGATGGGCTGCCCATCCTAAACGTACCACCACAGAATACCGACTGCGATGGCAATGCATGCAGAAATGAGTAGGAGTACTGTAGGGTCCCTATCCTCCGACGGTTTTTGGGTCGTGTGGGAAGGACCCCCCTATCGCCGGCACTCACTAGGTGACGGCTCCAAATGCCGTCGCGGAAAGGGGTTAAAAACTGTTTGTATAGCACCAACGCGTACTAGTGATGCTATTATATTATCTGTTTTGGATGTTTTATATGCATTAATATGTTATTTTATATTATTTTTGGGACTAACCTATTAACCTAGAGCCTAGTGCGAGTTTCTATTTTTTCCTTGTTTTTGAGTTCGTAGAAAAGGAATATCAAATGGAGTCCAAATGGAACGAAACTTTACGAGGATTATTCTTGGACTAGAAGACATCCAGAGGATTTAGAGTGGACGTCAGGGGAGACACGAGGTGGCCGCAAGGATGGAGGGTGCAGCCACGGGGGTAGGGCGCGCCCCCCACCCTTGTAGGCCCCCTGTTGCTCCACCGACCTATTTCTTCCGCCTATATATTCACATATATTCCAGGTACCCTAGAGGAGGCATCGAAACCACTTTTCCATCGTAGTAACCTTATGTATCCGCGAGATCGCATCTGGAGGCATTTTCCGGTACTCTGTCGGAGGGGGATTCGACCACAGGGGGGCATCTACATCAACCCTACCATAGACCTACGGGTCCATAGCTAGTATCTAGATGGCTTCTTCTCTCTCTTTGATGCTCAATACCATGTTCTCCTCGATGTTCTTGGAGATCTATCCGATGTAATATTCTTTTGTGGTGTGTTTGCCAAGATCCAATGAATTGTGGGTTTATGATCAGATTATCTATGAATATTATTTGAGTCTTCTCTGAATTCTTATATGCAGGATTTGATATCTTAGTAATTCTCTTCGAACTATCGGTTTGGTTTGGACAACTAGATTGGTTTTTCTTGCAATGGGAGAAGTGCTTTGCTTTGGGTTCAATCTTACGGTGCTCAATCCCAGTGACAGAAAGGGACATGACACGTATTGTATTGTTGCCATCGAGTATAACAATATGGGATTTTCATCATATTGCTTGAATTAATTCCGCTACATTGTGTCATCTTACTTAATGCGTTACTCTGTTCTTTATGGACTTAATACTCTAGATGTAGAATTGTTCCGGTCGATGTGTGGAGTAATAGTAGTAGATACAGGCAGGAGTCGGTCTACTTGATACGAACGTGATGCCTATATTCATGATCATTGCCCTAGATATCGTCATAATTATGCGCTCTTCTATCAATTGCTTGGTAGTTAATTTGTTCACCCACCATGATATTTTCTATTTTGAGAGAAGCCTCTAGTGAAAACTATGGCCGCCGGGTCTATTTTCCATCTTATAAGTTTCTGATATACTATTTTGCAATATTTTAATTTCCAACCTATAAAACAAAAATACCAAAAATATTTACTTTACAGTTTATCCATCTCTATCAGATCTCACTTTTGCAAATAACCGTGAAGGGATAGACAACCCCTTTATTGCGTTGGGTGCAAGTTGTTTGATTGTTTGTGCAGGTATTTGGCGATTTGCGTGTTGTCTCCTACTGGATTGATACCTTGGTTCTCAAACTGAGGGAAATACTTACTCTACTTTGCTGCATCACCCTTTCCTCTTCAAGGGAAAACCAACGCAAGCTCAAGAGGTAGCAAGGGCGTTCTTGGATCATAAAGGTCAGAGTGTCAAATGAGCGGTCAAGTGATCTTAGTAGATTCTTCACTATTTCATGCTTCGTGATCTCAGTGGCAGCAAGCGCGCGAAGCTCATTTGTGATATCAGTGAGGCGGTCGAAAGTGAGACGAACATTCTCATTGTCATTCCTCTTGAATTGATTGAAGAGATTGCGAAGCACATCTATTCTTGAGTCTCTTTGTGTTGAGATGCCTTCGTTGACCTTGGATAGCCTGTCCCACACAAGCTTCATAGTTTCCACAACACTCTACATCCATACTGCCCCTTGGTCAGATGACCACACGTGATGTTCTTGGCGGTTGAGTTGTGACACCCCGAGACCGGTGCGCCAGGTGTCAGCCAATTATTCGTCGCCGTCGCCATGTCATCTTGCTTGCGTGTTGCATTTTGCCATGTCATCGTGTGCATTGCATCATCATGTTTTCAAAACTTGCATCCGTCCGAGTCCACTGTCCTTTTCGTTGTCCGTTCTGAGCCAGACACACTTGCACGTGCCCGCGGCACCTCCAGATATTTATTTTATGAGTGGCCGAAAAACGTTCTCGGAATGGGTTGAAACTTGGCGTGTAGTCTTATTATAGCATAGGTAGACCGTCTGTCAAGTTTCGTCGCGTTCGGAGTCCGTTTGATAGCCCAACGGTTAACCGTGTTAACCACCGGAAGCCTCTTTCTCTTTTGGCCCAGCACCCCACTCCATCAGCCCACAAGCCCATCCCAACCACCTCCATGCTCTCGGTCGTTGGATCGTAATCGCGTGGCCGAAAACCGCTCCTCATTTGGACACTCCTAGCTCCCTATGCCTATATAAACAGCCTCCTCCCCAAAATTCGCGGTGCAACCCTAGCCTTCTTCGACCTCGCGCCGCCGGACATGTCCATCCGCGCCGGACATGTCCAGCCAGCCACCTCACCTCAGCCAATCAGAGCGCTCCACGTCACCCCGCCGCCGCTCTCAGCCAACTGCGCGCCACCACCTCACCCCTCTCTCTCCTCCTCGCCGTTGCGGCCCGTGGAGCCTAGAGCGGGCCCGCGCGAGCCCGGTCGCCGCCGCTCTGTCCCCGCGCCTCCCCTTCACCGCCGCCGGTGGGCTTCCATCGCCGCCCCGCCGCTGGGTGCTCGCAGCGCCGCCGCCCCGAGCCTGCCGCCGCCGGCCTCCGCCCACCGGAGCGCCCCCAGCCCGCCGCCGACCTCGCCGTCTCTCCCTCTCCCGTAGGAAGCCGCGCCCCGATCTCACCGCCCCTTCGACGTTCGGCCCGGCCGCCGTCGGAAATGGAACCGGCCCGACCAGATCCGCCGGGATCCGGCCGGGTCCCGTCCCCTCGTCCTCCGCTCGGCCTCCTGTAGCTCGCGCCGCCGCTGCCATGGCTCCTCCCGGAGAGGAGCACGATGCGACGAGGACGACGTCCAGCGCCCGCTTGGGCCGGCCTGCTCCTCCGGCCCGAACGGCCACGTGGGCCGCGCTGGCCCCGAGGCCCAATAGCGCCCGGGTCTCCTCCCGGCTCGTGGGCCATGGCCTCCCACCGGCCCAGCTCCCTTCGCATGCCCACCTCGTCCTCTCTAGCTGGGCCGAGTCCAATGGGTGAGCCCACCTTTTCCCTCGCCCGTGCGAAGAATAGCTATGTTACGCTCGTCTGTTTTTTTTCCTGAAATGGCTAAGTCCCTAAAACTGTTAAATTTGTTGCATCTTTGCATGGCTGTAACTTTCTGTGTGTATGTCCAAATTGAGCGAATGATATGTCAAAATGATCGTGGTGATGTGCTCTTCAAATTGTTCCATTGTGGCATGCTTGTTTGAGTTCATCTTGATGCCCTAATCCCTGTTGCAAGAGTGCTATATGTTTAAAACTGCTGTTAACTGTAAATTTGTTGCATGCTTGTGGTGATGATAACTTTGTGCATGTTTATCCAAATGAAGCATATGATATGTCAAAATGTTCATTGTGAAGTGCTCTACATGATGGTTGCTGTAGCATTCATGTTAGGTGCCATATTGCCATGTTAATCTTTGTTGCAAAAGTGCATTTGGCTGTTAAGTGCTGAAACTTGTTATGAGATGCTGATTTGACTTGCTCATTGCTATTGGTGTCACTACTAGAAAAAGGCCTACTAATGGCGCACCAGTTTTGGCCATTAATGGCGCACTACTGGTGCGCCATTAGTAGCACGCCATTAGTATTTTAGTAATGGCGCACCACTGGAGCGCCATTAGTATCTGGTATACTAATGGCGCACCACAGGTGCGCCATTAGTATAGGGCACGGTGCGCCATTAGTATGCCTCCCAGGGGGCTATATATACCCAGGTGCTTTGGCATACTAATGGCGCACTACATAGAAGTGCGCCATTAGTAAAAAAATTCAAATTTTTTTTTCAAATTTTTTTCTTCTTAATCTCAGGTCATTATGGCTTAATATGGGGTCAATTTGCTTAATCTCAAGTCAAATCGCACTCTATGGTCAAACTTCCCATAAGGTCACCCATCCTCACACTACTCCAGCCCGAGCACGCTTAACTTCGTAGTTCTATCCAACCCCAGCTAGGGTTGTGCATTTTGAAACCGAACCGAAAAACCATACCGAAAATAAACTGAACCGAAAAACCATACCAAAAATAAACCGAACCGAACCAATTTTATGGTTTTTATGGTTTATGGTTTTGGTATGGTATGAAATTTTCATACCGATTTGAACTTTGGTTTTTATGGTATATACCGAAAAACCGAACGGTTAACCGAATAAACCGAAGTAAAAAATAAATTTATAGTTCTTGAGACAAACAACCATACAAGTTGTCATTTTTCTTGTACATGAGTCAAATTCACTACTAAGCATGTACATTTTTCTTGTAACATAGTTATTTTTCTCTTTAAAAGATGCTAAGCACGTCCATAATCATTAAGGGATGAATATATGCATGCATATATACTTATATATATAGTTATATACTATTTATGTAAAATAGTATGTGTTTTGATTGGTGTTGAGTCATAAATTTGTAAATTATTATTACGTCATTTTCAAATTCGCGTCAACTTTGGTTTTTATGGTATATACCGAAACCATACCGAAATAATTTGGTATATACCGAAACCGAACCGTATTTTCATTTCATACCGTATTTACCGAAGTATTAATACCGTATAAACCGAAAAACTGTATAAACCGAACCATGTAAACCGAATAAACTGAACGCGCAGAGTGAACTCCAGCACGAGCTCACTTCACATGCACTTGTTGATATATCTATCATATCAATCCTATTAACCCTTCTTGATGTCTAGGAGTTTGTTAATGTTCATGAGTCTGACCTTCACTGATGATTTGAGCAGATATGGGTATATCTACTTAATGAAGCACAAGTCTGAAACATTTGAAAAGTTCAAAGAATTTCAGAGTGAAGTAGAGAATCATCGTAACAAGAAAATAAAGTTTCTACGATCTGATCGTGGAGGAGAATATTTGAGTTACGAGTTTGGTCTTCATTTGAAACAATATGGAATAGTTTCACAACTCACGCCACCCGGAACACCACAGCGTAATGGTGTGTCCGAACGTCGTAACCGTACTTTATTGGATATGGTGCGATCTATGATCTCTCTTACCGATTTACCACTATCGTTTTGGGGTTATGCTTTAGAGACAGCTGCATTCACGTTAAATAGGGCACCATCTAAATCCGTTGAGACGACACCTTATGAACTATGGTTTGGCAAGAAACCAAAGTTGTCGTTTCTTAAAGTTTGGGGCTGCGATGCTTATGTGAAAAAGCTTCAACCTGATAAGCTCGAACCCAAGTCGGAGAAATGTGTCTTCATAGGATACCCAAAAAAGACTGTTGGGTACACCTTCTATCACAGATCCGAAGGCAAGATATTCGTTGCTAAGAATGGATCCTTTCTAGAGAAGGAGTTTCTCTCGAAAGAAGTGAGTGGGAGGAAAGTAGAACTTGATGAGGTAATTGTACCTTCTCCTGAATTGGAAAGTAGTACATCACAGAAAATTGTTCCAGTGATTCCTACACCAATTAGTGAGGAAGCTAATGATGATGATCATGAAACTTCAGATCAAGTTTCTGCTGAACGTCGTAGATCAACCAGAGTACGTTCCGCACCAGAGTGGTACGGCAACCCAGTTCTGAAAGTCATGTTACTAGACCATGATGAACCTACGAACTATGAGGAAGCGATGATGAGCCCAGATTCCGCAAAATGGCTTGAGGCCATGAAATCTGAGATGGGATCCATGTATGAGAACAAAGTGTGGACTTTGGTTGACTTGCCCGATGATCGGCAAGCCATCGAAAATAAATGGATCTTCAAGAGGAAGACCGACGTAGACGGTAATGTTACTGTTTACAAAGCTTGACTTGTTGCGAAAGGGTTTCGACAAGTTCAAGGAGTTGACTACGATGAGACTTTCTCACCTGTAGCGATGCTTAAGTCTGTCCGAATCATGTTAGCAATTGCCGCATTTTATGATTATGAAATCTGGCAAATGGATGTCAAAACTGCATTCCTAAATGGATATCTCAAAGAAGAGTTGTATATGATGCAACCAAAAGGTTTTGTCGATCCAAAAGGTGCTAACAAAGTATGCAAGCTCCAGCGATCCATCTATGGACTGGTGCAAGCATCTCGGAGTTGGAATATACGCTTTGATGAGGTGATCAAAGCATATGGTTTTATACAGACTTTTGGAGAAGCCTGTATTTACAAGAAAGTGAGTGGGAGCTCTGTAGCATTTATGATATTATATGTGGATGACATATTATTGATTGGAAATGATATAGAATTTCTGGATAGCATAAAAGGATACTTGAATAAGATTTTTTCAATGAAAGACCTCGGTGAAGCAGCTTATATATTAGGCATCAAGATCTATAGAGATAGATCAAGACGCTTAATTGGACTTTCACAAAGCACATACCTTGATAAAGTTTTGAAGAAGTTCAAAATGGATCAGTCAAAGAAAGGGTTCTTGCCTGTGTTACAAGGTATGAAGTTGAGTAAGACTCAATGCCCGACCACTGCAGAAGATAGAGAGAAAATGAAAGTCATTCCCTATGCCTTAGCCATAGGATCTATCATGTATGCAATGCTGTGTACCAGACCTGATGTGTGCCTTGCTATAAGTCTAGCAGGGAGGTACCAAAGTAATCCGGGAGTGGATCACTGGACAGCGGTCAAGAACATCCTGAAATACCTGAAAAGGACAAAGGATACATTTCTCGTATATGGAGGTGACAAAGAGCTCGTTGTAAACGGTTACGTCGATTCTAGCTTTGACACTGATCCGGATGACTCTAAGTCACAAACCGGATATGTATTTTTATTGAATGGTGGAGCTGTCAGTTGGTGCAGTTCCAAGCAGAGCGTCGTGGCGGGATCTACGTGTGAAGCGGAATACATAGCTGCTTCGGAAGCAGCAAATGAAGGAGTATGTATGAAGGAGTTCATATCCGATCTAGGTGCAATACCTAGTGCATCGGGTCCAATGAAAATATTTTGTGACAACACTAGAGCAATAGCCTTGGCGAAGGAATCCAGGTTTCACAAGAGAACAAAGCACATCAAAAGACGCTTCAATTCCATCCGCGATCTGGTCAAGGAGGGAGACATAGAGATTTGCAAGATACATACGGATCTGAATGTTGCAGACCCATTGACTAAGCCTCTTCCACGGGCAAAACATGATCAACACCAGGACTCCATGGGTGTGAAGATCATCACTTTGTAATCTAGATTATTGACTCTAGTTCAAGTGGGAGACTGAAGGAAATATGCCCTAGAGGCAATAATAAAGATGTTATTTGTATTTCCTTATATCATGATAAATGTCTTTTATTCATGCTAGAATTGTATTAACCGGAAACTTGATACATGTGTGAATACATAGACAAAACAGTATGTTCCTAGTATGCCTCTACTAGACTAGCTCATTGGTCAAAGATGGTTATGTTTCCTGGCCATAGACATGCGTTGTCATTTGATCAACGGGATCACATCATTAGGAGAATGATGTGATGGACTAGACCCATCCGTTAGCTTAGCACTATGATCGTTTAGTTTTACTGCTATTGCTTTCTTCATGACTTATACATGTTCCTATGACTATGAGATTATGCAACTCCCGAATACCGTAGGAACACCTTGTGTGCTATCAAATGTCACAACATAACTGGGTGATCATAAAGATGCTCTACAGGTGTCTCCGAAAATATTCGTGGTGTTGGCATATATCAAGACTAGGATTTGTCACTCCGAGTGTCGGAGAGGTATCTCTGGGCCCTCTCGGTAATGCACATCATAATAAGCCTTGCAAGCAAATGACTAATGAGTTAGTCACGAGATGATGTACTACGGAACGAGTAAAGAGACTTGCCGGTAACGAGATTGAACTAGGTATAGAAATACCGACGATCGAATCTCGGGCAAGTAACATACCGATGACAAAAGGAACAATGTATGTTGTTATGCGGTTTGACCGATAAAGATCTTCGTAGAATATGTAGGAACCAATATGAGCATCCAGGTTCCGCTATTGGTTATTGACCGGAGATGAGTCTCGGTCATGTCTACATAGTTCTCGAACCCGTAGGGTCCGCACGCTTAACGTTTGATGACGATCAGTATTATGAGTTTATGAGTTTTGATGTACCGAAGGTAGTTCGGAGTCCCAGATGAGATCACGGACATGACGAGGAGTCTTGGAATGTCCGAGACATAAATATTGATATATTGGACGACTATATTCGGACACCGGAAGTGTTCTGGAAAGTTTCGGAATTTACCGGAGTGTCGGGGGGTTACCGGAACCCCCCGGGGGAATGATGGGCCCTGGTGGGCCATAGGGGAGAGAGAGGGCAGCAGCCAGGAGGTGGCGCGCCCCCTCCCTAGGGGCAGTCCGAATAGGACTAGGGGAGGGGGGCCGCGGCCCCTCTTTCCCTCTCCCTCTCCCTCTCCCTCTCCTTCCTTCCCCCTCTCCTTCTTGGTGGACTCCTACTAGGAATAGGATTGCAATCCTATTCCTAGTAGGATTGCTTCCCTAGCCGCACCATAGAGGGCCGGCCGGCCTCCCCCCCTTGCTCCTTTATATACGGGGGCAGGGGGGCACCCAAAGACACACAAGTTGAATTGTTTTAGCCGTGTGCGGTGCCCCCCTCCACAGAAACACACCTCGGTCATACCGTTGCAGTGCTTAGGCGAAGCCCTGCGCCGGTAGATACATCATATCCGTCACCACGCCGTCGTGCTGATGAAACTCTCCCGCGAAGCTCAACTGGATCAAGAGCCCGTGGGACGTCATCAAGCTGAACGTGTGCTGAACGCGGAGGTGCCGTACGTTCGGTGCTTGATCGGTTGGATCGCGAAGAAGTTCGACTACATCAACCGCGTCACTTGACGCTTCCGCTTCCGGTCTACGAGGGTACGTAGACACACTCTCCCCTCTCGTTGCTATGCATCTGATAGATAGATCTTGCGTGATCGTAGGAAAATTTTAAAATACTACGTTCCCCAACAAACAAAGCTTTCATTGCGGAAAGAGAACACAAGCTCGTGCTGGACAACAGGCCTGCTAATAACGAGCACAAGCGCAAGTTTGAACCAAGGAAAGAAGGGCAACCAGTGCAGAAGGCTCAAAACTGGCAGCAGACTCAGGTAGAATACAAGCCCAATTGTCAACATAATGTTAACAAGAAAACTACTCAAGTCAAGAATGTCGTGACCAACCCAGTGCACGAGGAGCGTCAGCGCAACAATTCTTGTTTCAATTGTGGGCAAAACGAACATTATGCCAGGCAGTGCCCCAAGAACAGCAAGGCGAACGCCTTATTCAAGCCACAAGTCAACTTTATGGGGTCATACCCGAACCAGCAAAACATCGCCGGGCACGTCCATCACCTCTCCGCGGATGAAGTCCAAGAAAACCCCGAAGTCGTCATTGGTATGTTTTCTGTTAATAGCATACCTGCAATAATTTTATTTGACTCGGGGGCTTCCCACTCTTTTATTTCTCTGAGTTTTGTTGCCCAAAACAAATTTTTCTTGTTTGCTTTTGGGCAAAAATATGCTGGTACAAACCCCGGGATCCTTAATCAAGAGTAATCTGGTCTGTCGAGATTTGGAAATCAATATCAACGGAATAAGCGTTCCAACTTCCTTGATACTCATCGAGTCAGTACAGTTGGACATTATTTTGGGCATGAATTGGCTGACCCAATATCAAGTATGCATAAATTGCGCAACCTGAGAAGTCACTCTGACCAGTCAGAAGGCGCAGACTACAAAATTCTACTCCCGCAGAAGCATACCCAAGAAGGGAATGATATTCACCATTGTGGCTGAGTTGGAATTAATTCCCATGGTCAGTGAGTTTTCTGATGTATTTCCAGAAGAACTGCCAGGCATGCCGCCAGATCGAGAGCTTGAGTTTGCAATAGATCTTGTACCCGGAACTGCACCGCTATAGAAGAAGTATTACCGGATGCCCTCATCAGAATTAGTGGAATTAAAGAAGTAGCTCGATGAAATGCTCCAGAAAGGATACATCTGTCCCAGCTCCTCACCATGGGGATCACCCGCTCTCTTCGTAAGCAAGAAGGATGGCAGCCTCCGCATGTGTGTGGATTACCGTCAGCTGAATGATGTCACCATCAAAAATAAATATCCACTGCCAAGAATTGATGACTTGTTTGATCAGCTCAGTTGGGCCAAGGCATTCTCCAAGATTGGTTTACAGACAGGATACTATCAGCTCAAGATTAAAAAGGAAGATATTCCTAAGACCACATTCACCACTCGATACGGTCTTTATTTATATGCAGTTATGTCCTTTGGTCTCACCAATGCCCCTGCATTCTTCATGCACATGATGAACAAAGTATTCATGGACTTCCTTGATAAGTTTGTGGTGGTCTTTATAGATGACATACTTATATATTCAAAAAGTGAAGGGGGTCACAAAGAACATCTCCGAGCAGTGTTGCAACGACTCCGTGACCATCAGCTTTACGTCAAATTCAGTAAGTGTGAGTTTTGGCTCAAACAAGTTGGATTTCTTGGACACGTGCTATCCACCGAGGGTATAGCCGTAGACCCAAGAAAGGTAAAAGATGTGATCAATTGGTTGCCACCAACAACGGTATCGCAGCTCCGGAGTTTCCTTGGACTGGCCGGATATTACTGCCGTTTCATCGAAGGGTTCTCCAAGATTGCTAAACCCATGACAGAGCTGCTAAAAAAGGACAAGAAGTTTGAATGGACTAAATACTGTGAGAAAAGTTTCAGTGAGCTAAAGATACGGCTGACAACCACACCCATATTAACTCTTCCAGACATCTACCACAGTTTTGATGTATATTGTGACGCATCCAGACAAGGACTTGGTTGCGTACTTATGCAAGACGGCAAGGTAGTAGCATATGCATCATGACAGCTGCGACCGCACGAGGGAAATTACCCTACTCATGATCTGGAATTGGCCGCAGTGGTGCATGCTCTCAAAATATGGAGGCATTGCCTCATCGGGAAGAGGTGCCAAATTTTTACTGATCACAAAAGTCTTAAGTATATATTTACCCAGCCAGATTTAAATCTCCGTCAGCGAAGGTGGCTTGAGCTGGTTAAGGATTATGACCTTGGAATCAATTACCACCCGGGTAAAGCCAATGTGGTGGCTGGCGCACTCAGTCGAAAGCCGGTCAGCGTAAATGTCATATTAAAATCCTTGCCCCCTAAACTTCAAGAAGAGATTGCTCAACTCAATCTGAACATAGTTGAGGCTAGTCTCGCTAATGTTTTGGAAGTCACCCCCACACTTGAGGAAGAACTCCGCAAGGCCCAGCCAGATGACCCTGCCCTGCAAAGACATGCCAAGAATATGTTGGCAGGACGTACCTCTGATTTCTCAAAGGATCACTTTGGGACTCTTCGATTTCGTGGAAGGATTTGTGTACCAAATCAGTCGGACCTGAAAAAGAAAATCTTGTCAAAAGCACACGAATCATCATACTCTATTCACCCTGGAGGTACAAAAATGTATGAAGACCTCCGTCAAATATTCTGGTGGGAGGGAATGAAGAAAGACATTACCTATTTTGTGGCTTGTTGCGACATATGCAACAAGGTGAAGGTAGAACATCAGAAGCCAGCCGGACTTCTTCAACTGTTGCCAGTTTCACAATGGAAATGGGATGACGTCTACATGGATTTCATCACTGGACTACCCAAGACTCAGCGAGGCAATGATGCGATATGGGTCATAGTGGAAACTCTAGCCAAGGTAGCTCACTTTATTCCGGTCAAGACCACATATCGAGCAGACCAACTTGCACGGTTGTATGTGTCCAGAATAGTCAGTTTGGATGGTGTACCTCGAACCATCACTTCCGACCGAGGTTCACTTTTTACCTCCGCTTTCTGGTCACGTCTCCATCAAGCCCTGGGGATAGCCCTGAAATACAGCACCGCTTATCATCCTCAGACTAATGGACAAACAGAGCGGGTAAACCAAATACTCGAAGATATGCTGCGAGCTTGCATCTTGGCTCAAGGATCTAAATGGGAAGATTGTATGCCTTATGCCGAGTTCTCCTATAACAACAGTTTCCAAACCAGTCTAAAGATGTCACCATACGAAGCTTTGTATGGCCGTAAGTGCTGCACCCCGTTAAATTGGTCTCAGACTGGAGATAGCCGTATCTTCGGGACATACCTTATGATGGAAGCAGAGAAACAAGTTAAGGAGATCAGAGATAGACTGCAATTAGCCAAATCTCGACAGAAGAGTTATTATGATGCAAAACACCGACAGATCAGTTTTGAGCCCGGAGAACACGTATACCTCCGAGTCACTCCTATGAAAGGAGTCAAGAGATTCCAGACTCGCGGAAAGTTGGCACCAAGATTTATTGGCCCCTTTCCCGTTATTTCTCGAGTGGGCACTGTTGCCTATTAGTTGGAATTACCCTCGAAATTGTCCGATGTGCACAACGTGCTTCATGTCTCACAGTTGAGGCGGTGCATATCGCCACCTGAGAAAAGGACTGCCATGACCGATATAGAGTTGGCCAAGGATTTAACGTATGAAGAGAGACCGTTCAAAATTGTGGATCAGATGGAAAGGGTCACACGCAGTAAAGTAAGAAAGTTTTATAAAGTCCAGTGGGAGCATCACACCGAGTCAGAATCAACCTGGGAATGAGAAGAATTCCTAAAGACACATTATCCAGAATGGTTTCCCCAAGCAACCGAATCTCGAGGACGAGATTCATTCTAAGTGGGGGAGGTTTGTGACAGCCTGATTTTTGCCCTCTTTTATTTGCCTGAGTTTTATTAGGATTTAATTTGAACCCTGGGATTTTTGAATCTTTTCATATGGACTTAAACACTTGGGTACCCTTGGCTTTCACCCAAGTGCCTCATATCCATCTCAAATCATCTTTTTCCTCTGGTTCACCCTAAAATAATTATTGGAATATTTTTCTTTATTGAAAAATATTCATTTTTTCCCTCCAAAACCCTAGTTAAGCTCTTTGTGCTCCAAAGCAACCCCAATTTTTCTTGCCCAAAAAAATCTTAGGAAATTCACAAATATTCTTTGGACCCTAGGACACATTCCTGAGCAAAAATATTGCACCACTTTTTGGAATATTTTTGCTACCGAAATTCTTTTCTATTCTGGGCAGAAATGGTAGTTTCTACAGCAACTACCATTTTACTTGCTCCATTGCATTTGAAACTCCTTGTGCATCTTCACCTTAGTAACTTAGGGCTAGCCTCCAAAGCACAACCTCCAACTCCCAGCCATTTTGCCTCAGTAAACTCTCAAAGTTTCTGTCCAGAAACTTACCAAGCTGGTGAAATTCTTTCTACTGCGTCTGGATCCAAACTAAACCTGGGTAACACTCAAATCTACCACGAACAACATGCCAGACATGCTCTTTGGACCCAAGTTGGCCAGTAGGCAGAGTTCACGCGGTGACCACACATGTGCACCATGCCAGGCTGCTTGTCGGCGCGCTCTGAATGCCGCCGAGCGCTTTGTTTCGCGCGTGCTCGCTTCCACGCCTGCTGGAGCTTGCCAAACCGCGCCACCATCCTCGTCCCGACTTCTACAGCACCCCCAGCACTCGTCGACACCGGAGCTCGTCGCAGCGAGCACGGGCGCGGTCCGGCTAAGGCAACAGTGCGGTGCGCACTGTGCTCATTGCCATCCCAGTGATCATGTGCTCGTCTCCGTCCGTTCACAGCCCCCGCGTGAACCCCGTCGCCTTCTCCCCCTCTCACTGATGCCGTTCGTCGCCCGGTGCAGCGTCCAGGTGTCGCCGGTGGAGCCCCGATCCCCTATCTCGGCTCGCCTATATATAGGACCCCTCCCAGCCTTCCCAAGCATCCCGCTCCACTCCCACACACCCCACGACCACGTAGAAACTCGTAACCCGGCCGGGCAGGCCGCAGGCCGCCGTCCCCGAGCTCGAGCTCGTCGGCGATCCCCTCGGATCGTCGCGGTAGCTCCAGCCCCTCTCATGCCAGGGCAACTCTTCCAGAGCCTCCGCCACTCTCTGGTGGTGATGTTACACCTAGTTGGAGCTTCTGGAGTCGCCGTTGCTCGCCTTCTTCCTCAACTCCGGCGACCACCCCGTTCTGCCTCCGCCTGCGAGGCCATTTTCGACGCCGTCCGACCACCCCTAGCTATGCTACGGGTACAGGCAGGTGCGCCTCGACCCCCTCTATCGATCTATCCCTCTCATCTTGGCCAAGAAGCTCGCGTCGCCGGTGTACGCTCAGGTGAGGCCACGGCCGCCCCTGTTCTTCTCCCTCTCTCCCCCTCACCTGACTAGCGGGGCCCGCTAGTCAGCCTCTCTGTACCCGCGTGAAGCGGTACGAGTGGTGGCGCCCTGGGCCTTTACGCCTTCGACGTCACCCCCTTTCTCAGTCTGTTTATTTAAATTTCAAATTTATATATATTCCAGAACACTTCAAACAGTAATAACTTTTTAACCATAAGTCCAAATGAATTGATTCTTTTTGCATTGTGTTCTTTGTAATGAAATCTTGCAGCACACCAAAGATGAGACTTTTTTGTGCTGTGTGGATTTTCTGGTGAATTTTTGAATGGTTCTTGATATTTTCTTTTTGTACTTTTAAATCTTTTCAGAAGGTGAAGCTTGTCTTGAGGATCACCAGGAGGCTTGTGAACCTCATTTGCACTAAGGCAAGCCACAACAACATTTTCATGGTGCCATTGCAATATTTGTGATTTTCCAACTTGAATAAATGATTTAATCCATGCACATGAATTATTTTTGTTAATTACATTCTGTTGGTTGCTGTATTTAGTTGTTATATTTAGTTTACAGAAAGTTGGGAGTTGATTTAAGTTGTTAATATAACTAGAAGAAAGTTTGGATCATGAAGAACTAATATGGGTATGAATATAAATAGTTATGTGAAGTTATTTTCTTGCATATGAACAATGGTAAAATTTTTCTAGAATATATTCTGTTTTTAATTGGAAGTAAATCTTAACCAGAAGAATATTTGCAGTTGTGATGCTTACACTTAGTATGGTAGAGTTGATCCAGTTCTTTACGTTAATGCATATTGTTATGTTGCATTTGCATGGCATTTTATGACACCAGTTATTTCTTTAAGTTGAACCTGCTAATAACTCAACTTGAATAAAATGGTTGACCGGGTCATGGTGCCACTGAATCGAGCTTTTCCCAGTGCAACCACATTTGCCTTTATGGGAAGGTCTTTATTCGGTCTGTTGTCATGCCTCTGGTCGGTACCTCCAAGTAGGGAAGGTTATGGGCGTGCGGTACCCTCACCCGGTAAGCAGACATAACCTTGTGTGCCCGTTGTTGAGTTTATGGTACCGAGTCGCCGTTTGGGGCAGTTTATGTTTGGCCACGATGGTGGTCGGTGTGCCTTCCGGTGGGGAATGAGTCGGACTGGCCGGGAGAGTGTCATGGCAACGGAAAAGTTTTGTCGGAACGCCTTGGTCCACCCGAATGGGAAAGCGAGGCCATGGGTTCCGTGGTGTGGGTACAGTGCACTACCTCTGCAGAGTGTAATTAATCTATCGATAGCCGAGTTCACGGTCACGGACACGCTCTAAAGTAAGTCACACCATGGGTCAACATTTAATAAAATTTTGCTCACTAAGTTATGAACTTTGCACTATTAAAGATGGTGGAAGAGCCACCGGGATGATTGAGACCAAGTATGGTCAGGGTTTTGATCGCCAGAAAGATCATGAGAATTGTTATGTTGAGATGAACAAGTTGGGATATCACGAATGATCACCGTTGGTAAGTCAGTCCGAGGGACTGTATTCACAAAGGCATGGGCACATCATGTTGGTTATACTCACACTCATGTTTGGTGCTGCATTTTAATAATTGGATAATTATCATGATATTGTTTGTCATTATGATTTTGTTTGCTGTAAGCTTGCAAATACATTCAATGTACTGACCTGGCGTGTCATGCCAGATTTTAGGAAAGTTTCGCCGGAAAGGAGTGCTGTCCGAGTCAAGATCGTGTCCACATCGGTGTCCCTGTGCTATGGAGTTCCGCTACGAAGTCGTTCCGCTGCCGCGTAGTTGTCATGACCGAGGCCTTTTATGTTCATTAAATAATGTACATATTGTCCAGCCGCACCGTGTGTGCCGCTTGGCCTCGCTACCTGTTGTAATGTAAAACTTTGATCCGCTAGTATCAATAAAGCGGTTGTTTTCTGTACCAAGATGTTGCGTGTTGCCAGAAAACAAGGTCTCTGGGCTGGCAATGTAGGGTAAACCGGTCGCTCTGAGCCAGGGTGCCACAAACCTGTAGACACACGGACACAGACGAACGAAGACAAGATCCACGTGGATCCACCGAAGACAAACGCTGACTGAATCCTGCGAGATCCGCCAAAGAAAAACCTCCACACACCCTCCGACGATGGTAGGAACACCATCAGGACGGGGACAAGGCAGGGAGAACCTTATTCCATCTTCAAAGAGCCGTCGAGCGCCTTGCCTCTCTAAGCATGATGCAAACCCTAAAATGCAAAAGAAAATAAAAAACGAAGCCCCCCGCTGGCAAGGGCCGGGATCCACCACCCCTCCATGACCCTAAGACCACAGGAGACGATGTAGATCAGCGGCAGCACAAGCAATTCTAGCCAAGCCAAAGGGTCCTCTTTCTTTTTTAAAATTCAAGAAACTTCCTTTTCTTCATTAATTTTTTCTGCGAGATTGATGATTTAAAAAACAATTGATTTTTTTCAAATTTGATGAACCTTTTTCAAATTTTGTGAACGTTGTTGAAAATCGATGAACTTTTTCAATTTTTTGAAATGTGTTTAAAAATTGATGATTTTTTTTAGAGTTCATGATTTTGTTTTCAAATTCGTAAATTTTAGATGCATATTTTTTTCAAGGAAGGAACCAACATACAAAAAGGAAATGAAGGGACGAATGAACGTACGTGCGCCGAACGAAGGGAAGGAGCGAGCGCGCTAGCTGGACCGACCCATTGGAGGCTGCTGCGAGCACCAGCTGAACGAATGGGCCCCTAAGGCGCGCCCCATATTTAAAGTATGATCATGATTGGTTTGATGTCAACATTTAGGAAATGCCAATTATCGGCTAGTGCTTGGTTGGTTACCTTGTTTATTTGTCAACCTACAGGAAGTTGCCAATTTTTGACAACTTTTGATATTATCAATTGTTGACTTGCCAAGTATTAGCAATGCAAAATGTTGGCATCAAATCAATTATACTCTAAGTAACAGCAGCCTGATCACAGCTTGGGTCAGGACTGGGCATATAGGCCTAGGAGTCAGGCTGCAAGTGGGACTATCCGCGGGAAAGCCCGCATCCGCCCAACAACCGCCACATAGTATAAGAGTAACTCTAGCAGACCCCGCATCCGCCGCAAACACGCGTAATTCCGACGATTATACGGGCTCGACCCATTTTTCTGGCCAGACCAGAGCCCGCATCGGCGTCTGGCCCGTAAATATTTTTGCCACAGCCCGCAAACGCTACCCCCGAGCCACTATAATTGCGGGTTTGCGGGGCAGATGCGGGTCAAAACCCTATCCCCCCGCAGCCCTGTTCCCCTCCAATTCCCCACCGCGCCGCTCGATTTGTCGCCGCCGGCGAGCCTTGGACCGCCATGGACGACTCGGGGGATGAGGCTGACCTGCGTGTGATGAAGGCGGAGCAGGCAAAGCTCTACGTCGACCTCGCCTCCGACTCCTCCGACTCCGAATGAGCGCCGCCGGTGGGCAGCTACCGCATGAGCTCCGGTGAGCTCAATTTTGTTGTAGTGGTGCGGTAGACAATGAGTAAATGACTGATCAACGACAGAGATGGATGTGCAAACACGAGGATTTTTCCAAGATCGTGGTGATAGCAAAGATGCGTCGTCCATGGCAGAGCTGGGGCAGCCCTGACGGAGCTGGGCCGCGACGTTGCGGCGGCATCCATGGCGGACTGGGACGGCCATGACAGAATCAGATGCGGCGTCCGTGGCGGAGTTAGAAGACAGCGTTGTGGTTTTTTTAAGGGGAAACATGCAATGCTTTATTGACCAATGGAACGGTTTACAGGAATAAGCAGAGTATCAAAGGGTTGTAGAAGCCAAACATGACGCCCTTCACCCAAATGCAAAGCATGTCCAGCTAAACTATGCGCCCCCGTATTGGAGCGGTGTCCATGGACAAAAGAGGTAGCATGAAAATCACCACAACTGTCCTTTATTTCTCTGACGATTGGGCCAATGATATCATGAGTTCCTGAGTTGATGTCATTGATGGCGGAGAGACAGTCCGAGGCCGCAGTGATGTTTTGGAGTAGCAAGTCCCTTCCCAACAATAGCGCCTCACGACACGCCAAAGTTTCCAAAATGTGTGGGTCGGTCAGCCCGTGAAAAACCACAGACGAAGAACCCATACACACACCTTGTCCATCCCGGCATACAACGCTGACCGCACCAATAGGTGGGCTTCTACACACTGCACCATCCACATTAATCTTCACATATCCATGCGGGGGCGGGATCCCTTTCCTTGCCTGTTCCTGCGGCTGGCGAGCATGTGATAACACCTGTCATGGTTGAGCCAAAGCTAGATCAGATAGATACCTATTGATGAAAGAAAAGGTCGCCAAAGGGCTTCGGTGCTCTCCTTCATGGATCAATTTCCTCCGCGCCGACCATATCACCCAGAGGGTAACAACAACTCGGATCAATTCTGCATGTGATACCGCAGCAAGTATACTGAAGAGCCAAGATTTTGCGTCAGGTTCCGCCATGGCCAGCATGTGCTCAATCGGCTCCGGGTCGTTTAAGGCCCAAACAAAACGCGCCATAGTACAGTTCACCAGAGAATGGGACCACGAGTCCTCAGCTCCACATATAGCACAACATGGAGAAAAACCCATGTTTGTGTGCTTGATAACGTCCGCTATCGGGAGCGAGGACTAGGCTAACCGTCATAGGAAAACTTTAATCTTTGACGGAACCGGGATCTTCCACAAATTGTCCCAACACTTTCTCTCATGGATGCAATCCGCTGGGCCGCCCCGGCTCTCGAGCCATGCCTCCCGCCGGAGCTTTGTCGTGATGAGCATCCGGTAACACGATCGCATTGTGAACTCCCCTTTCTTCTCATGTGACAGCGTTGTGGTTGTGGTCATGGAGCTACCCGGCGGCGGGCCCTGATTCGAAAAAGTGAGAAGGAAGTGTGCTCGCGGGCGCCGCAAAGACAAACTCACGTATCCCACATATCCGTCGCTCCACGAACATGGGTTACGTTTTTTTAGGGGAACACGGATTACGTTTTTTTTAGCATCAAGAACACGGATTACGTGGGCAGCCCGCATCCACTTGCAGTGTGACCCAGGAGTGCACAGCTGGGCCGAGTAGGGAATATCACTGGCAGTCGCGGGTAATTTGGTTGTAGTTCAGGAGGCAAAGGTGTTGTCGGCCGACCTTTTATCTCTACTCCTAATGGAGCAGTTGGTAGCCTGGTACGGTTTATTTTCGTCCGGTTTTTCTTTGTCCCACCTCCCACCATCCCCTCCCATTGGTTTTCCTTCCTCTCATTAAAAAACCAAATCCCATTAGGGGGGGGGGGATCTTGCTTCGTGCTTCCTTCGGTAGGTGTTGATTCAATTCAATCACGTAAACAATAAGTAATTAAGAATTCAGAAATTGCATCGTATATATGAGATCACCTTCCTAAAAGACAGACATGACATTTTTCTACATAACCTTCCATAATGATATAAGATATTTCTTCGTAACAAATAGCTAATCCCGCGCTCTATGTCATTTATTATTATTATCATCTCTACTATTAATTGAGAATCACAAGTTTCGTATGCGCGCACGCATCCGTGCGCCCCTGCGAAGGGACGTCGTGCACGACACCATGGAAGATGTCGTGGTCGGGCCTAACACTGGCAGTTGGTAGCCTGGTACGGTTTATTTTCGTCCGGTTTTTCTTCGTCCCACCTCCCACCACCCCCTCCCATTGGTTTTTTTTCCTCCCATTAAAAACCACATCCCATTAGGGGGGATCTTGCTTCGTGCCTCCTTCGGTAGGTGTTGATTCAATTCAATCACGTAAACAATAAGTAATTAAGAATTCAAAAATTGCATTGTATATGTGAGATCACCTTCCTAAAAGACAGACATGACATTTTTCTACATAACTTTCCATAATGATATAAAATATTTCTTCGTAACAAATAGCTAATTCCACGCTCTATGTCTTTTATTATTATTATCATCTCTACTATTAATTGAGAATCACAAGTTTCGTATGCGCGCACGCATCCGCGCGCCCTTGCGAAGGGACGTCGTGCACGACACCATGGAAGATGTCGTGGTCGGGCCTAACACTGGCGCGATGCTTGAGAATGCCAGGGCGTGGATCACGGCGTCGAGGTCGGCCGTGGCGGGAGGCGGGTCATCACATCGCCACGTGGATGCGGTCATATTATATTTCTTGTAGAGCCAGACATGCTACATTCTCAAATCAAATGTGTCTATTTAAATGTTAAGAAATTCTTTAAGGCAATGTGTCCTACATTACTCGGTAGTCGTCATCATCGTCGTTTGTAGCAGCCATTCGTATGAAAATATTTTTGAAATCGAGCACTAAATCAATTTTGAAATCAAACCATTGATGCAATTAATTAGCTAGACAGTTAATTACATATGCAATTAATTAGATCCATTTAAATAGGATTTTTTTGCATTGAATCAATTTGGAAATCGAGTCATTCATGCACTTAGTAGCCTGATAAGGTTTATTTTCGTCCTATTTTTGTTCGTTGTACCACCCCTTCTCACTGGTGTTTCTCCCTTCCATTAAAAGACCAAATCCCATTAAGGGGGATCTTGTTTCGTGCTTCCATGGGTAGGTCATGATTCAATTCAATCACGTAAACAATAAGTAATTAAGAATTTAGATATTGCACCATATATGTGAGATCTCTTTCCTAAAAGACATACGTAAGATTTTTCTCGATAACCTTCCATAATAAAATAAGATATTCCTTTGTAACAAATGGCTAATCCCGCACGCTATGACATTTATTATTATCATTATCTATACTATTAATTGGCAATCACAAGTTTTCTATGGGCGTCGTGCTCGTGCACGACACCATGGAAGATGTCATGACCGGGCCTAACACTGGCGCGATGCTCGAGAATGCCTGGGCATGGATCGCAGTGTCGAGGACGACTGTGGCGGGAGGCAGGTCATCAAACCGCCACATGGACGTGGTCATATTATATTTGTCGTCACTCAAACAGAGAGTCATACAGGCTACATTCCCATATCAATTATGTCCATTTAAATGCCAGGAAATTCGTTAGGTGAATGTTTCCTACATTACCCGATAGTCGTCGTCATAGTCGTTTGTAGCAACCATTCATGCGAAAACATTTTAAAAATCGAGCACTAAATCAATTTGGAAATCAAACCATTGATGCAACTAATTAGCTAGACAGTTAATTATGTATGTAATTAATTGGTTCCATTTAAATAGGATTTTTGTCGTGCCGAATCAATTTAGAAATCGAGTCATTAATGCAATTAATTAATTTGTTAGACAATTATTTATGCCTACATATAATTAGAAGTATGGATTTTTTAATTAGTCAGATAATTAATTGATTTGGTTGGCAATTAATTAGGCATGCAGAGAATTAGGTAGGTCATTAATTATTTGTGTACTTAATTAATTAAGCAAGCAATTAATCACGGCGGATCATTTTGAAAGCATTCGTGAGCAGTTGGTAGCCTGGTACGGTTTATTTTCGTCCGGTTTTTCTTTGTCCCACCTCCCACCACCCCCTCCCATTGGTTTTCCTTCCTCTCATTAAAAAACCAAATCCCATTAGGGGGGGGGGGGAGGGATCTTGCTTCGTGCTTCCTTCGGTAGGTGTTGATTCAATTCAATCACGTAAACAATAAGTAATTAAGAATTCAGAAATTGCATCGTATATATGAGATCACCTTCATAAAAGACAGACATGACATTTTTCTACATAACCTTCCATAATGATATAAGATATTTCTTCGTAACAAATAGCTAATCCCGCGCTCTATGTCATTTATTATTATTATCATCTCTACTATTAATTGAGAATCACAAGTTTCGTATGCGCGCACGCATCCGCGCGCCCCTGCGAAGGGACGTCGTGCACGACACCATGGAAGATGTCGTGGTCGGGCCTAACACTGGCAGTTGGTAGCCTGGTACGGTTTATTTTCGTCCGGTTTTTCTTCGTCCCACCTCCCACCACCCCCTCCCATTGGTTTTTTTTCCTCCCATTAAAAACCACATCCCATTAGGGGGGGATCTTGCTTCGTGCCTCCTTCGGTAGGTGTTGATTCAATTCAATCACGTAAACAATAAGTAATTAAGAATTCAAAAATTGCATTGTATATGTGAGATCACCTTCCTAAAAGACAGACATGACATTTTTCTACATAACTTTCCATAATGATATAAAATATTTCTTCGTAACAAATAGCTAATTCCACGCTCTATGTCTTTTATAATTATTATCATCTCTACTATTAATTGAGAATCACAAGTTTCGTATGCGCGCACGCATCCGCGCGCCCTTGCGAAGGGACGTCGTGCACGACACCATGGAAGATGTCGTGGTCGGGTCTAACACTGGCGCGATGCTTGAGAATGCCAGGGCGTGGATCACGGCGTCGAGGTCGGCCGTGGCGGGAGGCGGGTCATCACATCGCCACGTGGATGCGGTCATATTATATTTCTTGTAGAGCCAGACATGCTACATTCTCAAATCAAATGTGTCTATTTAAATGTTAAGAAATTCTTTAAGGCAATGTGTCCTACATTACTCGGTAGTCGTCATCATCATCGTTTGTAGCAGCAATTCGTATGAAAATATTTTTGAAATCGAGCACTAAATCAATTTTGAAATCAAACCATTGATGCAATTAATTAGCTAGACAGTTAATTACATATGCAATTAATTAGATCCATTTAAATAGGATTTTTTTGCATTGAATCAATTTGGAAATCGAGTCATTCATGCACTTAGTAGCCTGATAAGGTTTATTTTCGTCCTATTTTTGTTCGTTGTACCACCCCTTCTCACTGGTGTTTCTCCCTTCCATTAAAAGACCAAATCCCATTAAGGGGGATCTTGTTTCGTGCTTCCATGGGTAGGTCATGATTCAATTCAATCACGTAAACAATAAGTAATTAAGAATTTAGATATTGCACCATATATGTGAGATCACTTTCCTAAAAGACATACGTAAGATTTTTCTCGATAACCTTCCATAATAAAATAAGATATTCCTTTGTAACAAATTGCTAATCCCGCACGCTATGACATTTATCATTATCATTATCTATACTATTAATTGGCAATCACAAGTTTTCTATGGGCGTCGTGCTCGTGCACAACGCCATGGAAGATGTCATGACCGGGCCTAACACTGGCGCGATGCTCGAGAATGCCTGGGCATGGATCGTAGTGTCGAGGACGACTGTGGCGGGAGGCAGGTCATCAGACTGCCACATGGACGTGGTCATATTATATTTGTCGTCACTCAAACAGAGAGTCATACAGGCTACATTCCCCAATCAATTATGTCCATTTAAATGCCAGGAAATTCGTTAGGTGAATGTTTCCTACATTACCCGATAGTCGTCGTCATAGTCGTTTGTAGCAACCATTCATGCGAAAACATTTTAAAAATCGAGCACTGAATCAATTTGGAAATCAAACCATTGATGCAACTAATTAGCTAGACAGTTAATTATGTATGTAATTAATTGGTTCCATTTAAATAGGATTTTTGTCGTGCCGAATCAATTTAGAAATCGAGTCATTAATGCAATTAATTAATTTGTTAGACAATTATTTATGCCTACATATAATTAGAAGTATGGATTTTTTAATTAGTCAGATAATTAATTGATTTGGTTGGCAATTAATTAGGCATGCAGAGAATTAGGTAGGTCATTAATTATTTGTGTACTTAATTAATTAAGCAAGCAATTAATCACGGCGGGTCATTTTGAAAGCATTCGTGGGCAAGGACAATCAACAAGCTCTCAGCTACATAGCCAAGCACCGAGCACTGCTTGCCAACATGGACAACGGCCACCATGCGCTTGTGACATGGGCGGCCTAGCGTTCACCGAGATGGATGAAAGCTATGCTCCGCAGGCTGTCCACACGCTGACGGTTGTTGAAATGTCCGCGGGCGAGGATAACAGGACACAACACTGGCCAGGTGGTTTCATGCTATAATAAAAAGAAGTGTGTTCCAAGAACATGAAGGAAAAAGAACTAAAACCACCAAATGATCCATGGTGTTGGAGAAAGAAAGAGGGTTCCAAATAATAAGAGAGAGAAAAAAGAGTATTCTAGAAAATAAGTAGGAACAAGAACTAAAGCTGGCAAGGAATGAGAAAGAAGAAGATGAAGCTTCGATGACGAACACACTAATGTTGAAGTGATGTTGGTTGGCGCCAATGAAACAGGTTGGCGAAGAGGCGATGATAGAAGGTGTAGGAAAAGACGAGGAAGAGAAGAACGACAATTATCACTTCTAGCATATGTCGGATAGAGGTGTTACTTTAACCCGCTCTATTATATTGTAATAAATATGTTGTTAGTGTAACCCACTCTATTATATTGTATAAACATGAAAAAAATCATCCTTATTGCAAGGCACGGCGAAGATGGGGTGGACGTCATCTGGTTGTAAAGGAGGTGGCTCCAGCGAGAAATGTCCGGCTACGACAGGAAACCAATTAGAAATGGGAGGTTTCGACCAAAAAAGGGAAGATGCATCGTTGGATGAGGTTTTTTGTGTTGGATCCAGATGTTACAGATAACATTGCGGATAGCCCGTAGCAACGCACGGGCGTTCTGCTAGTTAGGGCATCTACAATGGGCGACGCTAGCTCGAGGCGCTAGGATTGCATTCCTGGCCAGACCGGCCGTTGCGCCTAGTAATCCTGGAGTCCGGCGCTTATATTCTGGCATCGGCGCAAGAGTAGGAGTCCAGCGCTTAGGTAGTTTGCTTGCCATATGAGATAAAATCTGGGCGCAACACCCACGTTTGTTGGAGTTTGTTAGAGCATTTCTAGTAGAGCCCTCAAACCCTCAAATCTCTAAAAATAACCGCTTTTTTACAGTTTTCGTCCAAAAAAACCCGTAGACTAGAACCCCTAAACCCTCAAATCCGTAAAAAAATTTAGAGGTCGAACCCTCAAACCTCCTCCCAGCCTGTAGAAGTGAGGGTTGGGAGGAAAAACTCCCCCCAACCCGCACTCCTTTTCTCACATCGCGCGGGAGGCAGTTGGTTCGCGCGCGCGGGAGGAATCCGCAGCGGCCGCCGCCAGCCCGCCGCCCCCCGCGCTCCGGCCGCCGCCCCGCCGCCCCGCCGCCCCGGCCCCGCCGCCCCTCTGCGGCCCGGCCGCCGCATCCCCGCCCGCCGCGCCTGCCGCCCCCGCCCGCCGCCGCGCCTGCTCCGGCCGCCGTCGCAGCGCCCCCGCCCCGCCGCCGCGCCTGCCGCGGCCACCGGCGCCGCGCCCCCGCCGGCGCCGCGCCTGCTCCGGCCGCCGTCGCAGCGCCTCCGTTTTTGTATCCTCTGTTCCTCCGTGTGCATGTTCATAGTGTTCAAAACTAGGCTATTTTACTCTGCTTTATTGTTGCCTTTTGATCCTGCACTTTGTGTTACCATTATCCGATTCCGTTATAAGGGTTGGGTTTGAGGGTTCTAATCTTTGCCTCTATTTTTCAACCCTTAAAAGTGTCAAAAATGGCCAATTCTCAACCCTTAAAACTGATTTTGGATTTAAGGGTTTGAGGGTTCTACTAGAGATGCTCTTAGCGCCTATACTAGCAGCTAGCATTGGAACGAAAAGTGCTTACGTGAACTTTTAATTTTAGGATATTTATTTTATTTGCCTAAGCGCCTCTATAGACGCCCTGCATTGAAAATGCCCTTAGAATTGAATTTATAGTTACTGCGGTGTGGAGTTCCCCTCTCGATCCCGACCCCGATCCGATCCCAATGCCTAAAAGAAAACGAGAAACCACGCCGCTCGCCGCCACCGCCTCTCCTCCACCGGGAGCGGGAGCGGGAGCGAGTGGAGAAACCACGCTCCGCCGGCCGCTCGCCGCCACCACCTCTCCTCCACCGGGACCAGGACCGAGTGCGGGAGCGAGCGGAGAAGCCACGCTCCGCCGGCCGCTCGCCGCCACCGCCTCTCCACCGGGAGCTGGAGCAAGCGGAGATCCCGCCCCGCTGGTAAGATCCGCGCGCCTTCCTTCGTTCGTTTTGCTCCATCTCCCCACCTCTCCCCACCTCTCTCGGCTTTTGGCTCTGCCTCGATCCCTAACCCTAACCCTAGCCCGCCTCCTCAAGCTTTTTCCCTTGGAGGTCCGTCGCCATACCTTCTGGTAGGTAGTTGTTACTCGAATCCCTTCGGTCCCGGAGATCCCAAGTTGGCGCTAGCTCCCGGAAGAAACCCAACTTTTCCCTCTCCCATCACGCATGGGGATGGACGACATTCCTTCCTTCTCTCCCTATTGGAGAAGCATATACAATTATTAATTGATTGATTAATTAAACACTCCATGCATTAGATTAGACCCAAATCAAGATGGGAATGGGCCGACCCGGCCCTAGTGGCCTTAGGGCCAAAATAAGAGGCCACGGGGCCGACCCATATCATGAATAGCAGTGGCCTCGTTGTCCCGATGGGTATTTCAGGTCGACCCAATTATTAGTGAGTGTGTTGCTTTTTCTTGTGATGTACTGATAGCTAAAATCCTAATAGAGTAGTAATAGGAATAGACAAAATTCGAGTCTGAACCTAACTCCTCCCTTACTGCCTAACTGTACTGTGTTCCATTTTACTGTGTAACTTAGTTCAGTTTGTAAATAGCTATATGTAAAATGTCCGTCCCAGCGGCTGGAATTAGTAATTTAAGCATCTGCTAGTTAGTGTAAAATGCTTTTACTGTCAGAACAGCACTCGGTACATTTTTAGTATTTCTGTGAATTGTGCACAGCATACTGAATAGTAAATGTGTTGAGAAGTTTCAGATTAAGACATAGCTGCCGTGAGATACGAGACCATGAGGTGGGCCGACCCCGTTGACCCAATGGGTCACTTGGTGTCGGCTCTATTGACCCAAATATTTTTTGAGGCCAACCCATGTGACCCATCGGCCTCGAATTTTTGGGCCGGGTCAGCGCCCCAGCGGGCCGACCCGGCCCATTCCCATCGCGAGACCCAAAGTCCAGCATAGCAGAATCCCTAAAATTACTAGTCAAAGGGCCTTCTGGTTATATACAGTATATACGTACCCTGGCTACGCACACCACACCACGGTGCTACTTAGAGCAACTCCAACGCAGAGACCCAAACGGACACGGATTTCGTCCGTTTTATGTCCGTTTGGGTCAATCTGTCCGTCTAAGGGATGTGCAGCGGACACGCCCGGATACTGGATGCACCCAACGCACCCCATGGTTGCCCTGCTGCTCGCTGCTGTGTTTGCTGCTGTGTTGCTGCCGCTCTAGTAGCCGCCTGCTGCTTGCTGCATGCCGAGCCGCCCACTGCTTGCTGCTGCGCTCCGCTGCGCGCCGACCCGAGCCGGCCACTGCTTCTGCCGCTGCGAGCGCCACGGCTGCCCCTCCTCCCTCTCGCGCCATGGCCCCGTGCCGCCGTTGCCGCCGGCCGGACGGACTGCTCCGGCGGCCCGCACGCGGCCGCTGCCCGGTATCCCGTCGTGCTCCAGGCCGGCCAGGTCCCAAGAGCGTCGCCGGGGACGCAGAAAGGAGGAGGACTACCGGAGATCTCCGTGTCACCGCTTGCCGTTCCGCGAGATCTCCCCGCTGCTCTGCTCGGCTCAGCGGCTTGCGTCGGTGGCTCCGCCGGTGAGCGCCGCGGCGGCCTGCGCCGGTGGCGCCTCCGGTGAGCGCCGTGGTGGCCTGCGCCGGTGGCCTCGTCGTGGCGGTTGTGGAGGCAGTGCTGGGTCACTGATAGGTGGGTCCAGGTCGGACACGAGAGGGCTGGAGCGGACGAGAGCGAGCGATGGGAGCGTCCGCTTTTGTCCGTCGCGGACTCATTTGTTCTCATATTTGCGTTCAGTTTGCGTCCGGGACGGACAGTAAGCGGACAGCGGGCGGATGCTTTGTCCATTTGGGTCGCCCAGTTGGGCCATCTTTTCTGTCCGGATGACCCAAACGGACAAAATGGGTCGCCCCATTGGAATTGCTCTTAATTTAGTTTCAGCATCGTCATTATGGAACAAGGAAATTAGTCAATCTTGTCTCTTTCCGTTGCTTGCTTGTACTACTTCGCCAAGGAATTTATTTACTTTCTCAATATATATATATATAAAGAAACAATTTAATTTCGATTAGGTTTTGTCCTCATTGGTTGAATCCATTTTCTTTGTATATATCTGCATATATGTACATACGAACAATCTTTTTTCTTAATCTGCTGCTTCAGCTTAATATACTTTTTTATTTTACATGTTGAAAGAATGCACTGTTCAAAGTATATATATTGTGTTTTCGTACGCTGGTATTATTTCGCTAGCTAGGATTTTTCGCAGTTAATGTTCCAAAGCATTATATATATATATATATATATATATATACACACACACGGTGACGATGTACTAAGCGAGAGTGCAAACCTCTAATTCTACGCGCCGGTCACCCCGTGCACTCCCACCTATGCTTTAATCATCCGTGGGTAAAAAACAATAGCAAATATAGTAATGGATTTAATTTCATTACCACTCCCACGCACTCAACCTCCGTCCCGTGGCCCTGCTCTAATCATGTGAGGGTAAAACCATATAGGGAATATAGTAAAGGATTTATTTTCATTACCACTACCACGTGCTCACACCCGTCTCGTGACTCTCATTCCCTGATCATATATATGATGGTAAAACAAAAAGAAATAGTAATTGTTTTACTTTCCATCACCATTGCCATGCAGGCCACCTCCATCACGTGGCTTCGTTCACTAATCATGGGAGGGTAAAAAGGAATAGCAAATGTAGTAACGTATTCATGTTCCATTACCACTTCATTACTAGCTTTCTCTTGGTTACCATCGAGGGGGCATGCGAACTAGACCCATTACAATGTTATGTTAGCCCATTACGACCACGCCAAGTACTCGCTGGATCGATTAGGCAAACCGTTTTACTTGGAGCGGGGCATGCTCGAATGATGAACCAACGCGTAGAATAAGGAGTTTACGCTCAGGCTCACTTTAGCGGTCCTATATATATATAATATATAATATAAGCCTGATCGTATTATTAGTAATCGTACGCTCCGCCCGATGCGCCAGCCAAACTATGACAGGTTCACGTGCTAATTAGGTCAAATCATCCACCAGGCGTCTTCGTCCCGAGGCTAGAATTTAATCGTACCGAGCCAACCTATCATGGTAATGGATAGTGCAGCCGGCCGAAGGGATAAATCTACATTAGTTAATATCGCAATCTGCCGTAATGTAGTAACGTGATTACGGACCTAGTAATGTATGCTTATACCAAGTCGTAACCTCCTCTCCCTCTAATTACTACCATTAGTAATTGACTCTTAGGAGATGGTAACACGGTTAACATCACTACAATTTTCCGTAAACAATATAGAATAACCATCCAGTTACTGTCTATACCCACTTATTTGTAGACGAAGGCAAGTGTATTATTTTTTTACTACAAGTTACCACGTTTCTCATAGGTTTACGAGGCCATAAATGGAACCAGCACTAGTTCAATCTTTTGTGTTATAAGCCATGGAGTCTGTTCGTGGAATGGTAAAGAATTTGTTCATTACCATCGTCTCCAACCTTTTTACTGTCAACAATTAGGGACCGCTGCGGGGCGGAGGTGGGGTATGTGTGATGGTAACGGAAATAAAGTCCATTACTATATCTGTTTCTATTTTACCATCAGTTGTTGATTTGCGGGAGAAAGAGGTGCGGTCTCGCGGCCTGCCAAATTAGCAGCCGGCGCATACGATAAGTTTTCTGCGTGCTCGCTTAGTTTAGCGTCACCGTGTATATATATTGGGGCCTGTATGTGCTCCAATAAATAAACATTGTAAAAACACAAAGGCTGTTAGCTAGCTAATCTCAATCTCACCTAGTCACCTTGATTCGAACGTATATCCATGCTTCAGTAAGTTCTTGGGTTGCATCGGAGCTTATATTAGGACCATGCATGCAGCTTGGTCCAGAAACTCCCTCCTCTCTTTGCTCTGTTCTGGTGTCAGCAGTTTTCGTAGTCTTTGCATTTTTACGCTCTTTACCTTACCGTATACTCAGAAGGCTATGTATGAGCTTATATACATGGCTCTGTTCAGCCAGGATTAATTTGGGATAGCTAAATCCCTACTTACCGGACATAGAATATTAATTAACAATGGTGGTCTATTGGTGCCACCCGATCCTGCTGCTGATTTTTTTTTTTTTACATCCATCCATCTTTATAATTTGCAAGACACATCTCTTGTAGCTTAATAATTTGTAACAGTCATGTCCTTGCGTGGTTCTCATTGCACAAGTCCAACTAAGCTATATATGTCAAATTTGTCTAGTGGCCCTTTCTTAGGACGGTTTGTGACGGTTTTCTTTGTTAGTTTGTGTGTAACCAGGCTGCTTTCTTTCCCTTTTTTCTATTTCTAACTGAACCATTCTGGATGCTTTTTTCATGTTTGCCAGGACGGACAGTTGATACAGCCAGCTATGGATAATATCACTCCGATTCTAAAAGATGCTCAGGATCCAGATAACAACATAAGGCTAGCAGCAGAAGGCAAACTGAAGCAGCTCCAAGAGCGTAATCGTCCAAACTTCCTCCTGTCCTTATCAGCAGAGCTCTCGAGTGAGGCAAGTCCACCCGAGTGCAGATTCCTTGCTGGCATTATCCTGAAGAATTCTGTGGAAGGAAAGTATTCTGAATATAACAGCCTCCTCATCAAACAATGGAACAACCTGGATCCATGTATCAAATCCCAGATTAAGGAGTCATTGCTGATAACACTAGGATCTTCGGCTCCTCAGGCGAGGCATGCCTCATCACAGATTATTGGCAGGCTTGCATATATTGAGACACCCTCCGAGAGATGGCAAGATCTCATTGGCAGATTACTGCGCAACATGGCACAGCAGGGTGCATCTCCTACACTAAAGCAAGCAACTCTAGAGGCGCTGGAGTATGTGTTTGAGGAGGAGACCTTGATGTTCGACAAGGACACAATTAATGGTGTTCTGGATGCCGTCATCCGGGCAATGAACCACCAGGCAGAGAAAAGTGCTCAAGTCCGGCTTGCAGCGGTCAAAGCTCTACGGAATGTTCTTACATTTGCTAACTTCGCAAATGATGATGATTGCAGAAATTGTATCATGACTGCAATCTGTGATGCAGCTAAACACGATGAAGCAATGGATATCAAGCATGCAGCATTCGTCTGCCTTACTGCAATTGCATCCAATTATATTATGGAGTTAGAACCTTACATGGAAACCACACTCAGCCGTACAACTGAAGCTTTGGGCTTGGAAGGAGGTGTGGAAACAGTTGCACTTGAATGTATCGAGTTCTGGAGTACTATTTGTGGAGAAGTGATTGAACTCAGAGACCGAAAAAAGCGTTTTGCTCATGCTATCGCGACCGCAGAATGTCACTTTACTGAGAAGCCCCTTTGTTCGCTTGTTCCACTTCTGCTACATACTCTGTCGTTACACCAAGAAAGAGATGTTGATGAACTGAACATCTTCATGAGTGCTGTGGCATGCCTAGGCCTTGTCTCTAGAACTATCGGGGATGCAGTTGTCCCACTTGCAATGCAGTTTGTCGAGGGTAACATCAAAGTGGCAGATTGGCGTAGTCGCAAGACAGCTATTTCTGTACTAGGCGTTATGCTTGAAGGGCCCTCTATTGAGAAACTCGCTCCCGTGGTCGGTTTGTTGATGGACAGGATGGAAGACCCACACATGGAGGTAAGAGGCACCGCTGCATGCACTCTGGGGCGGGCGTTTGAGCTTCGGCATTCTCCAGCTCTTGATAAAAGATTTTTCACAAATGAAGACTTTCCTCGCATCATGGCTGTGTTGTCGAAGAGTGGTAAAGATGTTCCAGAAGTGTCCAAGGAAGTCTGTGGAGCTATATATTTTCTTGCCCGAGGTTATGATGTGGCAATCTCATCTGAGGTGGACCATTCAAAAAAGCAAATCTCATCTGAGCTTTCACCTTTTCTTGGTGGTGTTATCGATGCTCTCCTTTCTGCTTCAGAACTTGATAAGAAGACCCCTTTCGGGCTTCCAGCATCTGCATCTGCTTATGGTGCATTGATTGAGGTTGTGAGAGTAAGCAACACATGGGATTTGACAGCTGTACTAGCTATTATAGTTTTAATGCCTCGTATCATGAGAAGATTAAACACCGTGCTTGATGCCAAAGCAATTTCATCAGATGACAAGACTAACAAGCATGATCTTCAGACGTTACTGTGTGACGTACTGCACGCCATAATCGAGAAACTGGGCAATTCAGTTCACGGGGACAAGGTTAGGGAGTCTGCTCCGTTTATGTTGCTTCAGTTTTGCCGTGTCCTGACCTGCGACTGCTCTACTGCACGTGATAAAGCAGCGGTCACCATTGGTGCTCTCGCTCGTGCTGTCGGTCCAAAGTTTTTGGATTTCATGCCAATATTTTTGCAGTATTACAGTGTGAAGCTATTCTCCCCAATGTATTTAGAGGCGATTGGCACTATCTTTCATGCCTTGGGAAATGAAATCCTGCCATGCTGTGATCATATGATGGATGTTCTTTATGAAGGTCTCTCACAACACAAGCTTAAACCTCAGATTTTGGCATGCTTTGGAGAGATTGCTCTTGCTATCGGCAAGATTTTTGAGGAGAAGTACCTGCAGGCTGTTAGGAAAGAGCTGAAAGAAGCTGCTAACCCAAGATATTATGATGAGGATAAGGTTGATTATGGTAACCAGCTTAGACAGGGAATATGCAAGGCTTACTCTGGCATATTGCGGGGTATAAAAGACCGAAAATCTGGGTTGAAGGTAGCAGCGGATCTAGTTGAGTTCATTGAGGCTGTCTCCGAGGACAAGAGCAGGTGCACATGATGTTCAATGCCTTCTTTTTGGTCAACTGTTCCATACGATTAACATGGCATCATTTTAATTAGTTACCTTGCTCTTGTTTCTTATATGGGCGACTGTCCCGTACAATTATTTGCACATGCCATCATTCTGATTAGTTGCCTAGCTTGCTCTTGTTTCTTATATGGGTGGCTGCTTCATATGATTATTTGCACATGCCGCCATTCTAATTAGTTGCCTTGCTTTTGTTTTTTATATGGGTGGCTGCTCCATAGGATTATTTGCACATGCCACCATTCTAATCAGTTGCCTTGCTCCTGATTCTTGTATGGGTGACTGCTCCATATGATTATTTGCGCATTACCATCATTTTAATTAATAGGCGACATAGCCCCTAATTGCTCTCCCATAGTGGTTACTCGGCAAGGGACTCTATAGTTGCCCTTCTACAACAAGTTAGACTTCTAACAGTGTTGAGCAAAGTAGATATTATGAGATAAAATGAAGAAAGGTTGGCAGACCAGGCAATTTAGTACTCCCTTTGTAAAGAAATACAATTACTTTTAACAGTGTAGAGCAAAGTAGATATTATTAGATAAAATGAAGAAGGTTGGCAGACCAGGCAATTTAGTACTCCCTCTGTGAAGAAATATAAGAGCGTTTAGATCACTACTTTAGTGGTCTAAACGCTCTTATATTTCTCTACGGAGGGAGTACTAATAATCTGGAAAGAAAGGAACCCTGTTCCTGTTTCTCCCAAATAGACTTTTAAAGGTTGGCGGACCAGACTTTTAAATGTCATTTGCTGATATCAGCACCTTTTGTTATTAGTATAAAATAGCTAACTAAGCCGATCAATCAATAGAGAAAAATGCACGAGTTGAAACCAGAAAACTATGCAGTTTCAGTTCATTTTATAGTGAAACAGTAATGTTAAGACCATAGTTCCAAAAAGCGCTAGGCGTTAATTGTGCGTTTTGCCACCGCCTTGCGCTTTACTGACCAAAGCGCATGCTTATGCGCAGTTATGCACAGATTAAGCGTAGTTATGCGCAATGCGTTTCGCCAACGCCTAGAGCCTAGGCGTGCTTAAGCGCTCGCTTAGGCGCGCCTTTTTTAACTATGGTTAAGACACACATAGAAGTTGATATTCATTAATTTATTGCTCGTCTAAAGCACCTTGAAGCACACACTGCACTTTGAAATGTGTCCTCTAGCCAGGTGCATATTTACTTGGCTGTTGTGTTTTCTTGAGCATTCTTGTCTCAGGATTACAACAAGGAATGTCGCAAGTTTCAACATTATAATTTCCTCAATAGTGATTCTACTTGTTAAATTTGTCGCCTGTGAGGAACTTTCACTCTCCAAGCTATATTAGTCAAGTATTCCGCTCCATTACATGGGGTGATCTCATCCGGTCAATAATCCATCCGTTTTATCGTGTCAAACTTGCTACCTTTCATGTAGCTCAATAATCAGAATCTCTTTCGGGACTATTATTTTCGGTCTAGATGCAAAGGATCTTCAAAGAAGGGGGTTGTTGACTGAAAGAAGAAATGCGTCTGTGGTAGAGTACTTGTAATGAGTAAGACTGTCATAAAAATTAGGTGGATACTTGTTTTATTATAGAAGCTGAAATTCAGGAACTATTTACTTTGTGAAACAAAATGCACAATCTACAAACAAATGGAACCCCTTTCTATCAGTTCCATGTTTTATAGTAGTATATATTTCCTCTTGCTGCTGCTGCTGCTTATATGATTATGTTGTGCATCTTTGATTTCTTTGTTTCAGGGGTGCAAGGGTGACATATGCTGCAGTTGATGTGTTGGATCAGTTTGGTTTCACCGCGGCGTCATGGAAAGAGGGACTGATTTCGGAATTATGGAGGTAATAACATATATGAGCAGGAACTCTGCTTCTTTTTTGGCAAGTTGCCACAGATGCATGGAAGGACAGCAACATGTGTGTGGCGTTGGTAGTATGATGATGTATTTTGGTGGCAATTGGATGAACAGCCAAATTGAACTCGTCTAGTCGTCGGGGTATGATGTCTATTTGCTACTCCCTCCGTTCCAAAATAGATGACCCAACTTTGTACCAACTTTAGTACAAAGTTGGGTCATCTATTTTGGAACGGAGGGAGTAGCTATTATCGTTGAGCTTGCAGATTATGTATGATTAACGGATCCTGAATTCCCTATTGTGATTGGTAGGGTGTCCTGTCGACCAGTTGTTGGAGCTGGCTGTTAAGTCTTTAGAGAGACTAATGCGAACTACATATGGACTCTAAAATATGTCTGGCGTATGTCTATTTGCTACTCCTAGATGCTAGCTGTTGTCGTTGAGCTTCAGATTATGTATGATTAACTGATCCTGAATTCCTGATTGTGATTGGTATGATGTGCTGTCGACCAGTTGTTGGAGCTGGCTGTGCTGTTGGCATGCATGAACAATATATATTACTCCCCCATTGCTAAATACTCCCTCCGTAAACTAATATAAGAGCGTTTAGATCACTACTTTAGTGATCTAAACGCTCTTATATTAGTTTACAGAGGGAGTATAAGTCTATTTAGAGACTCCAATGCGAACTACATACGGAGCAAAATGAGTGAATCTATACTTTGAAATTTGTCTATATATATCTACATGTAGTGTAGCGAATATCCAATTCTGAGCCCGGGCTCATTTGCACCTGGTAAGAGATAATTAATAAAAAATTCAAACAATTCAAAAAAATCCAATTTTTTGTGTGCATGGTAAATAATTTGGTGCGTGATGTGCGCTCCAAATTTCAGAGTGTCCTGAAAATCATATCCACACTGCTCTGCTTAGCTCAGAAAGAATACCGGCCAGGTCGATCCTCATCACAAGAGTGGAAAATGAAAAAAAAAAAGAGAAACACCATCATGCAGTACAGAACAACAACCACTTGTGCTTTCAGATGTTTCTCATATTGATGGATCGCCCGAAGCAACAAGTTTTTTTTGAGGGGGCGAAGCACCTAGTTTAAAAGAAAAAAGGCGGTACACTCAAAGCACCCCTGTCGCGGTCGCATTTCACCCCACACATGTTCGGTCCTGCACACGGCTCACGCAAACGGAACGCGCTTCGGCTTGCCTCTTCACTGACACGTGGGACTGCACTTGGAGGAACCGACCATACGCGAAACTCCCTCCACCCAAAAATTCCCCCCAAATCCTAGATTCAACCGCCCTTCGGACAACTAGCTAATAATATTCCCCAAACCCCCATCCCCCTTGTAAGGGCATATTTCTCCCTAAGTAGTTTCGGTGATTGATGACAATGCATTTGCGGACTGATCATGTGCTCTAAGCTCATATAGGTATATCTCCCTTATGGCACAAGACGATTGCTTGCCCCTCGGATTCTATGAAGGACGGTGTTTTCTTTTTGCTCCCTGTCGGTGGCATTGAGTAATAGGAAAGCCGTACTATTAAGAGGGGGTCCTCGTCGGAAAGGTTTGGGTAGAATCAACACGTACACATCTTTCTCCCGCACCACCTTTCCTTGCTTCTCTGGAGGTCCAACCGGTTATCTTTCGTTGTTGCAAAACTGTAGCTTCTGAACTAATCAACTGCCTAGCAAGCGGTAGTACCGCTCAACCAAGCGGTAGTACCGCACAGCTACACGGTAGTACCGCCTGCCGACACGGTAGTACCGCTCCCGCGGTAGTACCGCTTCGCCAGAACGATAGTACCGTGTACCTGGCTCAGGTGCTGAGTCTAAGTACAGAAGTGGATGCGGAAGTAATATTTTACTTCCGCATACAATGCGGTAGTACCGCTTGTCTTAAGCGGTAGTACCGTGTCGCATTTTTGCTACTACCGTTTTCCCTGCGGATGTAGCCACAGATGTAATTTATTTCATCCGTGGTTGTGAATCATGTCGCATTCTTTGCCTAAGCGGTAGTACCGCTGCCGAAGCGGTAGTACCGCTCTGCCAGCGGTAGTACCGCAACTCGTGCGCGGTACTACCGCTCTCTGCGGGCTGAAACCTTCAATAACGGTTGGATTTGTCCCCCCACTATATATAGGGGGTCTTCTTCTCCAAGAAGACTTACCTCTTCCCCCACTACTCCATTGTTGCTCCAAAAGCTCCATTTCCGCCCGATCTCTCTCCCTAGCCAATCAAACTTGTTGATTTGCTCGGGATTGCTTGAGGAGGCATCGATCTACACTTCCACCAAGAGATATTTGATTCTCCCCACTAATCCCTTGCGGATCTTGTTACTCTTGGGTGTTTGAGCACCCTAGACGGTTGAGGTCACCTCGAAGCCATATTCCATTGTGGTGAAGCTTCGTGGTTTGTTGGGAGTCTCCAAGTTGTGGAGTTTGCCCCAACCTTGTTTGTAAAGGTTCGGTTGCCGCCTTCAAGGGCACCACTAGTGGAATCACGGCACCTTGCATCGTGTGAGGGCGTGAGGAGAATACGGTGGCCCTAGTGGCTTCTTGGGGAGCATTGTGCCTCCACACCGCTCCAACGGAGACGTACTTCCCCTCAAAGGGAAGGAACTTCGGAAACACATCCTCGTCTCCTCCGGTTCCACTTGTGGTTATTTCTTACCTTTACCTTTGCATGCTTTACTTGTTCAACTCCTATAGCATGCATGTGTAGTTGGTGTGCTTCTTTGTCTTAGTTGTCATCCTTGTAGAATATCTAGACAACTTATTTTGTCGCTTAATTTTAAGTGGTTAAGAAAAGCTAAAAATTGTTAGTTGCCTATTCACCCCCCCTCTAGTCAACCATATCGATCCTTTCAATTGGTATCAGAGCCTCGTCTCTTTTTAAGGACTTTACCATCCGAAGAGTATGGTTGACAACGTAGTCGAGACGGAGGACCATTCCGGTGGAAATCCGTCCGTGCCTACGTTAGATGGGGGAGCCTCGGTCACTCGTGAGGAGTTCAATGTGGCCTTGACCACATTGAAAGAATCACTAGCGAGCGAGGTCAAAGGCATGTTTAAAGAAATGTTTGAGGGGCTTAAATTATCCACCTCACCGTTGGAAGTGGGTCGTCCCGCTACCAACGTGTCAGAGGCTAATCCCGACAAGGGAGAAGCTAGTAGTGAGCAAGCCCCGGTCGCTAAGCATGGAAGTGGGAAATTTGCCCAATCTCCTCCTCCTACTCACTATGGAGGACCCGTTCCCACACCGCATTTAAATTCTGTCGGGCCCCCTCCCAAGTTTGTTAAAAATACTGATTTTGCTACTTGGGTGTTTCGTTTCAAACGTCATATTAATCATTGTTCCACTAACCTCTGGAGAATCATTGAGCAAGGTTTTTATCCGTATGATCCCGACAACATGACTCCAAGAGAAACTGCCGATCATCAGTTCAACGAGTCCGCACTTTGCATTCTTCAAGACTCCATCCCTCCTGAAGACATTGCTCATCTTCGTCCATTCACTGTGGCCAAGGAAGCATGGGAGCATGTTGGCACAATGTACAAGGGAAGCACAAGTATTCAACGCTCCAACTATGAAGTGGTGCAAGATGAAGCTGATGAGTTTGCAATGATCGAAGATGAAGATCCTCGTGAACTTTATCGAAGATTAACTATTCTTGCAGTGTCTCTTCGAGATCATGGCAGTAAGGATACGGATGACAATTGGATCAAGCGCAAGTTCCTCAAGGCCATGATGCCCTATCACAAGGCCATGTCCTCTGTGATTCGTCAGAGACCGGACTTCCACACTTTATCCTCAAACGAAGTGCTGGACGAATTTGTTGCCATGAGGATCATTGACGTTACCGCCGACAATGCGGTCCTAAGAGCTCAACGATCCAAGAAGCCTAATCTTGCTCTGAAGGCCAAGGCTTCTGTGGAAGAGGAGGAAGTGGAAGATGATGATGAGTGCTGCCCCGAGGACACCAAATATGCCTATCACGAGCACATGGCTCTTGCTTCAAGGCAATTCTGGGGCAAGAAGAACTCAAGGTCCAACTTTAACAGGAACAACTCCAGTGGGAACAAAGGGAAGCAACGAGTAAGGACATGTTTCAACTGTGGAAATGTAAGCCACTTCGTTGTGGATTGCCCCTATGAGAAGAGAGAAGACTTTGGAGGCAAGCTTATTCGGAAGGACAAGTCAAAGTCCTATCCCAACAAGAACAACTTCATCAAGAAGACTCCTCCGAAAGTGTTGGTGGCTCAAGAAGAATATGTGGAGGATGATGACAATGATGAAGACGATGAGGTGACCACTATGGCCACAATTGCAATTGCTACCACTCCGCACTCATCTCTCTTCAACCAAACGAGAACATCACCGCCAAGTGTCTTATGGCCAAGGCCACCAACAAGGTAACCCCGATCATCAATTCTACTATCTCTTCTAACCCCTCATTAACTAATTGTATTGATGAGGGTGAGGGTAGTAAGGAGGGAGAAAATGAATTTGATGTGTTCATAAAGAATCTCAAGGGCAAATCCAAGAAGCATGTTGTTGCTCTCTTGGAACAACTCGGTGAGGCCAATGACATTATTGAGGCTCACGAGGAAACCATTACTAAAATGGAAGGACATAGTCGAGACTATGCCGATGAGATATCGGATCTCTCTAACGCCCTAGAGGAGGAGTGTGGTCTTCGTTTGGCTCTTGAGGAGTCACACAACGATGATCATGCTAAATTAAAGAAAGATCTTGATCATGCATTAGTTGTCTCTCGTGTCCTTAACTCTGAGAAGGCAAAACTTGTGGTTGACCATGCTAAACTCAAAGAGGAGTTTGACATACTTGACAAGGCTCACAAGGCCTTGAAAGGAATGCATGCTACTCTCAAGGAGTCTCATGATCAACTCCAAGTTTCGCTAACTAAGGAAAAGGCTATCTTTCCTCGCATGGTTTTAATTGATAATGCAAATGCTACTAACCCATGTTGTGAGCATGTGCATCTTGTTGAAGAGAATGCCGAATTGAAGAAGCAACTTGAGAAAGGCCTTGTGACTTGCATACAAGGTGAGAAGAACCTCAACGACCTTTTGAGCAATCAAAAGGAAGTTGTGGCAAAGGAAGGAATTGGGTTTGCTCCTAAGCCCAAGAAGAAGAAGAATGACAAGACAAGGCAACCAACCCCTCTCCGACAATCCTTTGTGAAAGAAGGAGAGGGCACGTCAACCAAGAAGAAAAGTGGTGGTGTCAAGAAAAACTCCACCACACCTTCAAACATGGCCGGCGATTTTAATCCTTCATATGTTTTATGCCGTGCTAGTGATGGCCATGTGTTTGCTAAATTTGTTGGTTCTTCTTATGAGTACATTGAATGGTCCATTTGGGTTCCTAAGACCCTTGTCACTAACCTCAAAGGACCCATTACCAAATGGGTACCTAAATCCAAGCATTGATCTCTTGTAGGGGTTTGCTTCCGGTGGGGGATCATGGTTGCTCGATAGCGGAGCCACAAATCATATGACCGGAAGCAAAGACTTGGTGGTGGACGTGCATCTCGGTTCATCTATGGCCACCAACGTCGAATGGGGTGATGCTTCATCTTCTAAGGTATTGGGACTTGGCAAGGTTGTTGTCTCTCATGATCTCACGATCGAGAAAGTCATGCTTGTTGAGTCCCTTGCATACAATTTACTTTCTGTTCGCCAACTCGCACTCATGGGCTTTGCTACATTCTTTGATATTGATTCTGTGGCCCTCTTGTGGAGCAAGACTCTTAAAGTAGCCTATGTTGGGCATGTTGAGAACGGTCTTTATGTGGTTAACTTCTCGAAGCAACCCACTAAGGTCGCGACATGCCTAATGGCTAAAGTTGATGTGGGATGGCTTTGGCATCGCCGTTTGGCCCACGTCAATATGAGATCTTTGCAAAGTCTTCTCAAGGGGGACCATGTCCGAGGACTAACAAATGTTAGCTTTGCCAAAGATCGTGCTTGCAGGGCGTGCATTGAAGGAAAATTACATGAGAAGGCTCACCCTCCCACGACTATCATCTATTCAAAGAGACCTCTAGAACTCCTCCACATGGATCTCTTTGGGCCTCCCACTTTTGATAGTCTTGGGGGTAGGAAATATTGCTTGGTGATTGTGGATGATTACTCAAGATATACCTGGGTATACTTCTTCAAGAAGAAGAGTGAGACCCAACAAACCGTCATCAACTTTGCAAATGAAGCTCAACGACAACATGAAGCAAAGATTTTGATGATCAGAAGTGACAATGGCACAGAGTTTAAAAACTACACCTTGGATGAGTTTCTTGGTGATGAGGGGATCAAACATCAATATGCCGCCCCATATACCCCTCAGCAAAACGGTGTTGCGGAGAGAAAGAACCGAACCTTGATAGATGCTGCAAGAACCATGACGGCTGAATTCAACTCTCCATACAACTTTTGGGCCGAAGCCATCAACACCGCTTGCCATGCGTCAAATCGTCTCTATCTCCGCAAAGGCTTGAACAAAACTCCATATGAGATTCTTACCGGTAACAAGCCCAATCTCAAGTACTTCCGGGTGTTCGGGTGTAAGTGTTTCATTCTCAAGAAAGGTGTTCGTTTGTCTAAATTTGAATCTAGAGCTCATGAGGGCATATTTGTTGGTTATGCTACAAACTCTCATGCTTACCGTGTCCTCAACAAGTCCACTGGACTCATAGAGGAGACGAGTAACGTAGAGTTTGATGAAAATAACGGCTCCCAAGTGGAGCAAAGTGGTACTTGTGATGCAGGTGATGAAATTCCTCCTCAAGCCATAAGAAGAATGGGTGTTGGATATATCCTACCCGTTGAGGAACCCCTTGTGGCCGAAGGAGAAGGACAATGTTCCACTCAAGTGGAACCATCACCAACCCAAGACCCACACGCTTCCGAAGAACAAAGTGAAGGCCCTCAGCCCAATGAACAAGGCCAAGTGCAAGATCAACCTCAAGTTGGTGAAGAACCACCAATTGATGCACAAGGCCAAGTTCAAATCCCCGAGCAAGATCAAGGTCAAGAGGAAGCTCAAGATCAAGATCTTGCTCATGATGACGCTCAAGATGATCAACTCAATGCTCCTCAGTTATCACTTGAAGAGCAATTAGAGCGTCGTGCTGCAAAAGTTGCCTCCAGGCTTGCTTCCAACGAGCATCACATCGAGAACATTTTAGGAAGCATCAAAAGGGGGGTAAGCACTCGTAGACAATTAGCAAACTATTGTGCTCATCAAGCTTTTGTCTCCTTTGTTGAACCTAAGAAGGTCTATGAGGCGCTCGAAGACCCTGACTGGCTCAATGCCATGCATGAAGAACTCAATAACTTCGAGCGCAACAAAGTGTGGCGTCTGGTGCCAAGACCAAAGGAGAACCATAATGTCATTGGAACCAAATGGATCTTTAAGAACAAGCAAGATGCCCATGGCATTGTCATCCGCAACAAGGCACGTCTGGTGGCTCAAGGCTACTCCCAAGTCGAGGGTATCGACTACGGTGAAACCTTTGCCCCCGTTGCTCGTCTTGAATCCATTCGTTTGTTGCTTGCCTATGCTTCCCATCATAACTTTAAATTGCAACAAATGGATGTGAAAAGTGCATATCTTAATGGTCCCATTAATGAGTTGGTGTATGTTAAACAACCCCCGGGGTTCGAGGATCCTAAGTTCCCCAATCATGTGTATCAACTTGATAAGGCACTCTATGGCCTTAAACAAGCCCCACGAGCGTGGTATGAGCACCTTATCGAGTTGTTACAAGATCGTGGGTTTGAAATTGGGAAAATCGACCCCACTCTTTTTACTAAGAAGGTCAAAGGGGAGTTGTTTGTATGCCAACTATATGTAGATGATATTATCTTTGGTTCTCCTAACAAAGCTTTCAATGATGAGTTCGCCGCACTCATGACCACACATTTTGAGATGTCCATGATGGGAGAGTTGAAGTACTTCCTTGGATTTGAGATCAAACAACGAAGAGAAGGCATCTTCATCAAACAATCCAAGTATACTCAAGACATGCTCAAGAGGTTCAACCTTAGTGATGTCAAGCCGGCTACTACTCCAATGCCAACCAAATGCCAACTTGACATTGATCCCAATGGTAAAGCGGTGGATCAAAAGGTATATCGCTCTATGATCGGATCCTTGCTTTACCTTTGTGCATCTAGACCGGATATTATGTTGAGTGTGGGAATCTGTGCACGGTTTCAAGCCTCACTTAAGGAAAGTCACTTTGTGGCTGTCAAGCGAATCTTTCGATATTTGGCCCATACCCCAAACTTTGGCTTATGGTACCCAAGAGGAGCAAATTTCAACCTTGTTGGTTTCTCTGATTCTGACTGGGCGGGAGACAAAGTGGATAGGAAGTCCACCTCGGGAGGGTGCCAATTTCTTGGTTGCTCTCTTGTTAGTTGGTCTTCCAAAAAGCAAAGTTGTGTATCTCTCTCGTCCACTGAAGCAGAATATGTGGCCGCTGGCAGTTGCTGTGCTCAACTCTTATGGATGAGGCAAACTTTAAAGGATTACGGTGTCACTTGTGACAAAGTGCCTCTTTGGTGTGACAATGAAAGTGCCATCAAGATTTCTCTCAACCCGGTGCTTCACTTCAAGACGAAGCATATTGAGATTCGGTATCACTTCATCCGGGATCACATAAGGCAAGGAGAAATCGAGCTTCACTACGTCAACACTCATGATAACCTTGCAGATATCTTCACGAAGCCTCTGGACGAAGCAAGATTTCGCGAGTTAAGGGATGAGCTAAATATCATCGATTTGAGCAATGTGGTTTGAATCTGTGCACACACTCCTCACACTTGTCATAGCTATCTTGTCTAGATGTAGGCATGGACTTAGGGGGAGTATTGTTCTCTCAATGAACTATTCCTCCCCTTATTATGCATAAACTAACCAAATCTTCATCATTTGCCACACATAGTTGGCTTAAATGCTTCAAGTCGAGTTTGGATCATGGGCCCAAGGATAATTCTTCGCGGTGCCATATCTATAAAACTCAAACATAGGTGGCCTCGGCCACCGCCCTCTTATGAGGAATGTGTGTTACGTGTTTTACTTATGCACATGATGTTTTTACTCTCTCTAGTGCCTAAAACCTCATCCTTTTCGTGCATTTTCTTGGGAGAGCGGTACTACCGTGACCTGTTACGGTACTACCGCGGAGGACATGCGGTACTACCGTACCTCCAGCACGGCAGTAATTTTTTTACTGCCGCTGGTAGGGCGGTACTACCGCCCGGCGAGCGGTACTACCGCGCAAGCGGTACTACCGCGATGACCGCGGTACTACCGCACATATCAGAACGTGTGGGGGTTATAAGCAGGCAGGGGGAGTTCCATCTCCCCCATACCCATTCACTCCTAACCCCCACATCGCCCCTGTCTCTCTCTCTCTCAAGAACGCCGCCGGAGGACCTCGCCGGATCTCCTCCCTCGGCCACTCTTCTCGCTTTCCGACCGGTGGGATCGTTCCCCACCACGTCCTCTTGCCATGGATGCAGGTTTCTCCCCTTTTCCCCTCTTCTTGTTGCCTTGACTGAGTTTTTTAGGGTTAGGGGAGATGCTTAGTGCTTTCTTGTGATTCTTCGTGATTTTATCCATGGATGCTTAGGTTGTGGGAGAGTGTTTGTGCTCTAGAAATATGCTTAGAGTTGTTGCTACGAAGTTACTATGATCAGCCGTAGTACCGTGTGTCGATCTCGTTGGTAGTTTCTAGATCTGTTCTTCTCAGATCTGTTTCGTGCGGTACTACCGCTGGAGAACCGCGGTACTACCGCACGATGTAATCCAGATCTGATCTGACCTGAGCGGTACTACCGCTGTCCCCAGCGGTACTACCGCTCGGGCGGAAGTAAAATTTTAGTACTGCTTGCCGAGCAGTACTACCGCGTCCCGATGCGGTACTACCGCTTCGCATGCAGCACTAATATTTTAGTTCCGCCCCCTCGGGCGGAAGTAAAATTTCAGTACTGCTTGCCGAGCGGTACTACCGCGTCCCGATGCGGTACTACCGCTCCGCATGCAGCACTAATATTTTAGTTCCGCCCCCTCGGGCGAAAGTAAAATTTTAGTACTGCTTGCCGAGCGGTACTACCGCAACCCAATGCGGTACTACCGCTCCGCATATAGTACTAATGTTTTAGTTCCACCTCTTCTTGCGGAAGTAAATTTTTACTACCGCAGCGTATGCGGTACTACCGCATGTGACATGCGGTACTACCGCTTACCCTGCGGTACTAATTTTTTACTTCCGCAAGGGTCAGCAGTACTACCGCTTGGCTCATACTGTCTTCGTAACATGTTCTCTTTTCTATTTCCCTTGGTTTCTTGTGTCTTTCGAGGCTTTGGCATTGATTCTTCTTGCATTTGTGTTGTTGTGGTCTTGTGTTTGTGTTTCTAGGTGGTGGCTCAGGTTTTGAGGGTCGTCGTACCAACCCAGTTCGTGACACCGGTCCCAAGCGCCTGCGTACCCCGAGTGATGTGCCAGAGGGCTCCACTCCCCAGCGCCGGTACAAGACCTCAGCCAACAAGCGCAAGGAATCATCAATGTCTATGGAGGAAATGCCAGCTGCTGAGTTCATGTCTAGAAGGAAGATCAACCCATATGGAGAACCCCGTGAGCACTTTCCTGGCGATGATATCTTCTGGACCAAGCAACAGTTTCGCATCTATCATGAGGAGCTCAAGACCAAGGCCAACCTGTATGTGGATGCTCACTGGGTGGATGTGGAGCACATGAGGAAGGATAAGAACCGGGCATACTTTGCAGAAGCCCTTGATTTGATCGAGCAGCTGGGTCTGGAGCACATCATGACATTCCAGAACGACTTTGACCCAGAGCTTATTGCGCAGTTCTATGCCTCGGTCAACTTTCAGGCCAAGGAGGATCGTCCCATGACTTGGATGACCCATGTTCACAAGATGACCGCTACTTGGAAGGAGTTCATGGATCTTCTTCAGCTTCCTGATGAGGGTCTCCATAACCCAATTGGTTTTCGGCCTCACGCCAATCCTGAATCAGCTAACAAGGACAAACTACTTCCATTTTATGAGGCAAAGACCCTTGCTAGTGGCAAAACAACTTGGGTGCTGAATCCCTTCCTGGACATCATGTATCGGATTTTTCGCAACACGCTGTTCCCTCGTGTTGGCGACAAGGACAAGGTACATGCCTATCTGGTTGATATGCTTCTGATGTGTCAAGAGGCTCGCTCCGCCCAGGCTGCACCACTTGACATTTCCCACATCATGTGGAATGAGCTCCGGTTTGCCATCTACACTCGCAAGGTACCTATCTATGGTCCATTCTTATTTCTGCTCATCTCCAAGACTTGGGCGAAATTGTATCCAGAGGAGGAGTTCGAGGCCGACTGCTACCGCCATGATCCTATCAAGCTTCGCGTCAAGACTCGTTGGGCCAACACCACTACTCGTGCTCAGGCTGCTGCTGCCCAGATGGGCACTGAGGATGAGCCTGTGGAGGAGACTGCCGATGTCCGCTCTGGCAGATTTGCCCCCTCTTCTTCCTCTGCAGTGGAGAAGCCTTCGTGGGCTAAGAGGCTGCAGCAGAAGATGAAGGCCCTCTTCTGCATGCAGGCTCAGGGGCAATACCGTGCTCATGTGACTGACAAGAAGACGCGTCAGCGGGACAAGAAGATTCTGTCTTTGTATGGAGAGGAGGTTTCCAATGGATCGGAGGACAACATCACTCCTGAGGCTACCTGGATGGCTCGCCAGGGATACAAGTGGTCAGATTCTGATGAGGAGTATCAGCCAGAGCAGCAGGGATCTGATGATGAGTATCAGGAGGAGCAGCAGCAGGGGTTTGATGACGAGTATGATGACTGAGCTTCTCCCGGGCTGCCACCCGTCTTTGTATCCTCTTTTCCCCTTTGTGGTGTCTCGATGACAAAGGGGGAGAGTGATTTGCCGTCTTGTGTCTTGCGTGTCGTGTTCGTGTGTTTATCGTTGAACTTGGTTTATTTTGCGTGTTTCTGTGAGACTATCATATGGTGTAAGACATATGCCCCGTTATCGTTAAACTTATTATCTTGTCCTTAATGTTTATCCTGTGCAGTTAATGTCATATAGAGTATCTCGTGTGTAGAGTATAAGGAAGCACTATACCTAGTATGTGTGCTGTGCAGTCCAAAGCACAACCGTATGAAGGCACACATCCAGGGGGAGCTCACTTATACTCTGGGGCTTGTATTGCATACTCTATTACTTCTTTTCTGTGCAAATCTCGTGTTGTCATCAATACACCAAAAAGGGGGAGATTGTAAGGGCATATTTCTCCCTAAGTAGTTTCGGTGATTGATGACAATGCATTTGCGGACTGATCATGTGCTCTAAGCTCATACAGGTATATCTCCCTTATGGCACAAGACGATTGCTTGCCCCTCGGATTCTATGAAGGACAGTGTTTTCTTTTTGCTCCCTGTCGGTGGCATTGAGTAATAGGAAAGCCGTACTATTAAGAGGGGGTCCGCGTCGGAAAGGTTTGGGTAGAATCAACACGTACACATCTTTCTCCCACACCACCTTTCCTTGCTTCTCTGGAGGTCCAACCGGTTATCTTTCGCTGTTGCAAAACTGAAGCTTCTGAACTAATCAACTGCCTAGCAAGCGGTAGTACCGCTCAACCAAGCGGTAGTACCGCACAGCTACACGGTAGTACCGCCTGCCGACACGGTAGTACCGCTCCCGCGGTAGTACCGCTTCGCCAGAACGGTAGTACCGTGTACCTGGCTCAGGTGCTGAGTCTAAGTACAGAAGTGGATGCGGAAGTAATATTTTACTTCCGCATACAATGCGGTAGTACCGCTTGTCTTAAGCGGTAGTACCGTGTCGCATTTTTGCTACTACCGTTTTCCCTGCGGATGTAGCCACGGATGTAATTTATTTCATCCGTGGTTGTGAATCATGTCGCATTCTTTGCCTAAGCGGTAGTACCGCTGCCGAAGCGGTAGTACCGCTCTGCCAGCGGTAGTACCGCAACTCGTGCGCGGTACTACCGCTCTCTGCGGGCTGAAACCTTCAATAACGGTTGGATTTGTCCCCCCACTATATATAGGGGGTCTTCTTCTCCAAGAAGACTTACCTCTTCCCCCACTACTCCATTGTTGCTCCAAAAGCTCCATTTCCGCCCGATCTCTCTCCCTAGCCAATCAAACTTGTTGATTTGCTCGGGATTGCTTGAGGAGGCATCGATCTACACTTCCACCAAGAGATATTTGATTCTCCCCACTAATCCCTTGTGGATCTTATTACTCTTGGGTGTTTGAGCACCCTAGACGGTTGAGGTCACCTCGAAGCCATATTCCATTGTGGTGAAGCTTCGTGGTTTGTTGGGAGTCTCCAAGTTGTGGAGTTTGCCCCAACCTTGTTTGTAAAGGTTCGGTTGCCGCCTTCAAGGGCACCACTAGTGGAATCACGGCACCTTGCATCGTGTGAGGGCGTGAGGAGAATACGGTGGCCCTAGTGGCTTCTTGGGGAGCATTGTGCCTCCACACCGCTCCAACGGAGACGTACTTCCCCTCAAAGGGAAGGAACTTCGGAAACACATCCTCGTCTCCTCCGGTTCCACTTGTGGTTATTTCTTACCTTTACCTTTGCATGCTTTACTTGTTCAACTCCTATAGCATGCATGTGTAGTTGGTGTGCTTCTTTGTCTTAGTTGTCATCCTAGTAGAATATCTAGACAACTTATTTTGTCGCTTAATTTTAAGTGGTTAAGAAAAGCTAAAAATTGTTAGTTGCCTATTCACCCCCCCTCTAGTCAACCATATCGATCCTTTCACCCCTCCACTCCATTTGCTCCGCCAAAGCCGCCCTCCCCGCCACATCGATACCTCGGCGCTGCGGTTCGTCGAGGAGACGCACGGCAATCCTCTCGCTCCCACAGTACGCTCTCGTAGACTGCCGTCCTATAGCCGCGCCGCCACCGCTGGTGACGTTCTTGTGGAGGCGCACGGCGGTCAGCGCCGCCACCGTTGGCGACGTTCGTGTGGAGACGCATGGCGGTCAGATTCTCCCATGGTACGCGCATTCTAGACTAAGTCCCCGTGCATGTAGGTGTAGTGCTGAATGTTAGCTGATAGACGATGTTAATCTCACTATTTGCCGAAGTAGTTTACAATCAATATGCTCTACTTAAGAAGCTTCCTTGCCCTATTCTGCACTCAATCTGCTTAGCTGAGATGGCATGCTAAGGCCGATTAGTTGCTAAAATATCCTACCATATATTTATTATGACGTAGATTGCCATGGTCTAGTAACCAATCTGTTAGGTGAAATAGTTCTACACCGTTTTATACTCGATCTTTGTTGCTGCGATGGCCTTCGATAGTTTGATGGCTGTGTGCTCGGCCTCATTGATCGCTGAAACTGCATGCCATAATTTAGCACTCAAATATGTTTGCTGAATTAGCTTTACATATATTTCATTACTTAGATCTGCTCGTCCAAACATCTTGCCATAGCTTTAGACATCGACTTAGGTATTTTCTTCTGGACTTCATAAAAAAACATATTTGTTTTTCCTGTAATATCTAGTAGAAGAACTTATTTGTATGTCTAACAGATGGACAGGACTTGGATAACATCTGCTCGAAGATTCTCCGCTGCATATGTCGAGGGGGTTGAAAACTTCATGAACTTTATCAGAGCTGAGTACGGTGGTCCAAAATCAGATCTGCTCTACCCGTGTAGCAGTTGTCTGAATTCAGTTACAAGACCCCAGTCAGCTGTGCAAAATCATCTACACTTGTATGGGATGTCGGTCACATATACTAGGTGGGTTCATCATGGGGAAGCCGTGAACGTCAATGTTATTGACTACGTGGAAGCAGCAGATCACCATCTTGATCTGCCTGATGCTCAGGTGGAAGAGGAGGAGGAGGAGGTGGTGGCGGAGCCAGTGAGTTTGACCAACATTGAAACAATGCTACGAAATGCTCGTGCATTCCGTGAACTTTCACCCGCAGAAGAAAAACGGTGGGCCCGCATGTTGGAACAATGCAACGTGGCTGTCACCCCAGGAAATAAGCTGTCAGTATTCTCAGCTATGGTCACCTTTCTTCAGGTGAAGACATCTGAGTGGATGACCAACAAATCATTCGATGCGATGTTGGCTGCTTTCTGCAAAGCTTTTCCAGATGCGTCTGAGCTGCCACACACCTACAGTAAAATGAAGAATTTCCTTCGTGCAGTTGGAATTGGATAAGATCCATGTTTGTAATAATAATTGTGTTCTGTTCCGGAAGGATTATGCCAACTTAAGTGAATGCTAGAAATGCAAATCATCAAGATGGAAAGATGGCAATGCTATGAAGAGGATACCTCATAATGTTCTGAGACATTTTCCAATTACACCAAGATTGCAGAGGTTGTTTCATGATGCTGAAACAAGAGAGGATGTACTGTGGCATTCTAGGAACCAGGAGTACAGAGATCAGAATGTAATGAGCCATCCATCACAAGGTAGTGAGTGGAAAAGCTTCAATCAGAAGCACGAAAATTTTGCTGCTGACTCGAGAAACATTAGACTTGGCTTAGCTTCCGATGGATTTAACCCATTTGGTCACCAGAGCGCCACATATAGCATGTGGCTAGTGTTGGGGAACGTAGTATTTTAAAATTTTAATACGATCACGCAAGATCTATCTACCAGATGCATAGCAACGAGAGGGAAGAGTGTGTCTACGTACCCTCGTAGACCGGAAGCGGAAGCGTCAAGTGACGCGGTTGATGTAGTCGAACTTCTTCGTGATTCAACCGATCAAGCACCGAACGTACGGCACCTCCGTGTTCAGCACACGTTCAGCTTGATGACGTCCCACGAGCTCTTGATCCAGTTGAGCTTCACGGGAGAGTTTCGTCAGCACGACGGCGTGGTGACGGATATGATGTATCTACCGGCGCAGGGCTTCTCCTAAGTACTGCGATGGTATGACCGAGGTGTGTTTCTGTGGAGGGGGGCACCGCACACGGCTGGAACAATTCAACTTGTGTGTCTTTGGGTGCCCCCCTGCCCCCGTATATAAAGGAGCAAGAGGGGAGGGCCGGCCGGCCTCCTATGGTGTGGCTAGGGCAATCCTACTAGGAATAGGATTGCAATCCTATTCCTAGTAGGAGTCCACCAAGAAGGAAGAGAGGGAAAAAGAAAGAGAGGGAGAGGTGGCGCCCCCCAATCCTAGTCCAACTAGGATCCCCTGGTGGGGCGCCGGCCAGCCTCTATGGGCTGCCTCTCTCCTTTCCTCAAGGCCCACTATGGACCATCCCCCCTCGTAGGGGGTTCCGGTAACCCCCTCCGGCAATCTAGTTAAATCCGAAACTTTTCCGGAACACTTCCGGTGTCCGAATATAGTCGTCCAATATATCAATCTTTATGTCTCGGACATTCCGAGACTCCTCGTCATGTCCGTGATCTCATCCGAGACTCCGAACTACCTTCGGTACATCAAAACTCATAAACTCATAATACCGATCGTCATCAAACGTTAAGCGTGCGGACCCTACGGGTTCGAGAACTATGTAGACATGACCGAGACTCATCTCCGGTCAATAACCAATAGCGGAACCTGGATGTTCATATTGGCTCCTACATATTCTACGAAGATCTTTATCGGTCAAACCGCATAACAACATACGTTGTTCCTTTTGTCATCGGTATGTTACTTGCCCGAGATTCGATCGTCGGTATCTCTATACCTAGTTCAATCTCGTTACCGGCAAGTCTCTTTACTCGTTCCGTAACACATCATCTCGTGACTAACTCATTAGTCTTTTGCTTGCAAGGCTTATTATGATGTGTGTTACCGAGAGGGCCCAGAGATACCTCTCCGACACTCGGAGTGACAAATCCTAATCTTGATCTATGCCAACACCACGAATACTTTCGGAGACACCTATAGAGCATCTTTATGATCACCCAGTTACGTTGTGACGTTTGATAGCACACAAGGTGTTCCTACGGTATTTGGGAGTTGCATAATCTCATAGTCATAGGAACATGTATAAGTCATGAAGAAAGCAATAGCAGTAAAACTAAACGATCATAGTGCTATGCTAACGGATGGGTCTAGTCCATCACATCATTCTCCTAATGATGTGATCTCGTTGATCAAATGACTAGCAGTAGAACATGTACAAGTCATGAAGAAAGCAATAGCAGTAAAACTAAACGATCATAGTGCTATGCTAACGAATGGGTCTAGTCCATCACATCATTCTCCTAATGATGTGATCTCGTTGATCAAATGACAACTCATGTCTATGGCTAGGAAACATAGCCATCTTTGATCAATGAGCTAGTCTAGTAGAGGCATACTAGGGACATACTATTTTGTCTATGTATTCACACATGTACTAAGTTTTCGGTTAATACAATTCTAGCATGAATAATAAACATTTATCATGATATAAGGAAATATAAATAACAACTTTATTATTGCCTCTAGGGCATATTTCCTTCAGTCTCCCACTTGCACTAGAGTCAATAATCTAGCTCACATCGCCATGTGATTTAATACCGATAGTTCACATCGTTATGTGAATAACACCCATAGTTCACATCGCCATGTGACCAACACCCAAAGGGTTTACTAGAGTCAATAATCTAGTTCACATCGCTATGTGATTAATACCCAAGAGTAATAAGGTGTGATCATGTTTTGCTTGTGAGAGAAGTTTAGTCAACGGGTCTGTCACATTCAGATCCGTATGTATTTCGCAAATTTCTATGTCTACAATGCTCTGCATAGAGCTACTCTAGCTAATTGCTCCCATTTTCAATACGCATCCAGATTGATACTTAGAGTCATCTGGATTTAGTGTCAAAGCTTGCATCGGCGTAACCCTTTACGACGAACTCTTTATCACCTCCATAATAGAGAAACATTTCCTTAGTCATCCAGTTACTAAGGATAATTTTGACCGCTGTACAGTGATCCACTCCTGGATTACTTTGGTACCTCCCTGCTAGACTTATAGCAAGGCACACATCAGGTTTGGTACACAGCATTGCATACATGATAGATCCTATGGCTGATGCATAGGGAATGACTTTCATTTTCTCTCTATCTTCTGCAGTGGTCGGGCATTGAGTCTTACTCAACTTCATACCTTGTAATACAGGTAAGAACCCTTTCTTTGACTGATCCATTTTGAACTTCTTCAAAAAATCTTATCAAGGTATGTGCTTTGTGAAAGTCGAATTAAGCGTCTTGATCTATCTCTATAGATCTTGATGCACAATATGTAAGCAGCTTCACCAAGGTCTTTCTTTGAAAAACTCCTTTCAAACACTCCTTTATGCTTTCCAGAAAATTCTACATCATTTCCGATCGACAATATGTCATTCACATATACTTATCAGAAAGGTTGTAGTGCTCCCACTCACTTCTTGTAAATACAGGCTTCACCGCAAGTCTGTATAAATCTATATGCTTTGATCAACTTATCAAAGCCTATATTCCAACTCCGAGATGCTTGTACCAGTCCATAGATGGATCGCTGGAGCTTGCATACTTTGTTAGCACCTTTTGGATCGACAAACCTTCTGGTTGCATCATATACAACTCTTCTTTGAGATATCCATTCAGGAATGCAGTTTTGACATCCATTTGCCAGATTTCATAATCATAAAATGCGGCAATTGCTAACATGATTCGGATAGACTTAAGCATCGCTACAGGTGAGAAAGTCTCATCGTAGTCAACTCCTTGAACTTGTCGAAACCCTTTCGCAACAAGTCGAGCTTTGTAAACAGTAACATTACCGTCTGCGTCGGTCTTCCTCTTGAAGATCCATTTATTTTCGATGGCCTGCCGATCATCGGGCAAGTCAACCAAAGTCCACACTTTGTTCTCATACATGGATCCCATCTCAGATTTCATGGCCTCAAGCCATTTTGCGGAATCTGGGCTCATCATTGCTTCCTCATAGTTCGTAGGTTCATCATGGTCTAGTAACATGACTTCCAGAACCGGGTTGCCGTACCACTCTGATGCGGAACGAACTCTGGTTGATCTACGAAGTTCAGCAGAAACTTGATCTGAAGTTTCATGATCATCATCATTAGCTTCCTCACTAATTGGTGTAGGAATCACTGGAACTAGTTTCTGTGATGTTCCACTTTCCAATTCGGGAGAAGGTACAATTACCTCATCAAGTTCTACTTTCCTCCCACTCACTTCTTTCGAGAGAAACTCCTTCTCTAGAAAGGATCCACTCTTAGCAACAAAGACCTTGCCTTCGGATCTGTGATAGAAGGTGTACCCCAACAGTTTCTTTTGGGTATCCTATGAAGATTTACTTCTCCGATTTGGGTTCGAGCTTATCATGTTGAAACTTTTTCACATAAGCATCGCAGTCCCAAACTTAAAGAAATGACAGCTTAGGTTTCTCGTCAAACCACAGTTCATACGGTGTCATCTCCACGGATTTAGATGGTGCCCTATTTAACGTGAATGTAGCTGTCTCTAATGCATAACCCCAAAAGCGATAGTGGTAGATCGGTACGAGACATCATCGATCGCACCATATCTAATAAAGTACGGTTATGACGTTCGGACACACCATTACACTGTGGTGTTCCAGGTGGCATGAGTAGTGAAACTATTTCACATTGTTTTTACTGAAGGCCAAACTCGCTAACTCAAATATTTTACCTCTACGATCATATCGTAGAAACTCTTATTTTCTGGTTACGATGATTCTCCACTTCACTCTGAAATTCTTTGAACCTTTCAAATGTTTCAGACTTGTGCTTCATTAAGTAGATATACCCATATCTGCTCAAATCATCAGTGAAGGTCAGAAAATAACGATACCCGCCGCGAGCTTCAACACTCATTGGTCCACATACATCTGTATGTATGATCTCCAACAAATATGTTGCTCGCTCCATTGTTCCGGAGAACGGAGTTTTAGTCATCTTGCCCATGAGGCATGGTTCGCAAGCACCAAGTGATTCATAATCAAGTGATTCCAAAAGTCCATCACTATGGAGTTTCTTCATGCGCTTTACACCATTATGACCTAAAAGGCAGTGCCACAAATAAGTTGCACTATCATTATTAACCTTGCATCTTTTGGCTTCAATATTATGAATATGTGTATCACCACGATCGAGATCCAACAAACTATTTTCATTGGGTGTATGACCATCGAAGGTTTTATTCATGTAAACAGAATAACAATTATTCTATGACTTTAAATGAATAACCGTATTGCAACAAATATGATCAAATCATATTCATGCTCAACGCAAATGCCAAATAACATTTATTTAGGTTTTACACTAATCCCGAAAGTACAGGGAGTGTGCGATGATGATCATATCAATCTTGGAACCACTTCCAACACACATCGTCACTTCACCTTTAACTAGTCTCTGTTCATTCTGCAATTCTCGTTTCGAGTTACTAATTTTAGCAACTGAACCAGTATCAAATACCCAAGGGTTGCTATGAACACTAGTAAAGTACATATCAATAATCTGTATATCAAAATATACCTTTGTTCACTTTGCCATCCTTCTTATCCGCCAAGTATTTAGGGCAGTTCCACTTCCAGTGACCATTTCCTTTGCAGTAGAAGCACTTAGTTTCAGGCTTGAGTTTAGCTTTGGGTTTCTTCACGGGAGTGACAACTTGCTTGTCATTCTTCTTGAAGTTCCCCTTCTATCCCTTTTGCCCTTTACTTGAAATAAGTGGTCTTGTTAACCATCAACACTTGATGATTTTTCTTGATTTCTACCTTCGCCGATTTCGGCATCGCGGAGAGCTCGGGAATTACTTTCGTCATCCCTTGCATATTATAGTTCATCACGAAGTTCTACTAACTTGGTGATAGTGTCTAGAGAACTTTGTCAATTACTATCTTATCTGGAAGATTAACTCCCACTTGATTCAAGCAATTGTAGTACTCAGACAATCTGAGCATATGCTCACTTGTTGAGCTATTCTCCTCCATCTTGTAGGCATTGTACTGTCAGAGGTCTCATACCTCTCGACACGGGCATGAGTATGAAATACTAATTTCAACTCTTGGAACATCTTATATGCTCCGTGGTGTTTCAAAACGTTTTTGAAGTCCTGGTTATAAGCCGTATAGCATGGTGCACTAAACTATCAAGTAGTCATCATACCGAGCTTTTGTCAAAACGTTCATAACGTTTGTATCTGCTCCTGCAATAGGTCTGTCACCTAGCGATGCATTAAGGACATAATTTTTCTGTGCAGCAATGAGGATAATCCTCAGATCGCGGAACAATTCCGCATCATTGCTACTAACATCTTTCAACTTAGTTTTCTCTAGGAATGCATTAAAATTCAAAGGAACGGTAGCACGGGCCATTGATCTACAACAACATAGATATGCAAAAACTATCAGGACTAAGTTCATGATAAGTTAAAGTTCAATTTAATCATATTAATTAAAGAACTCCCACTTAGATAGACATCTCTCCGGTCATCTAAATGATCACGTGATCCAAATCAACTAAACCATGTCCGATCATCACGTGAGATGGAGTAGTTTCAATGGTGAACATCTTATGTTGATCATATCTACTATATGATTCACGCTCGACCTTTCGGTCTCCAGTGTTCCGAGGCCATATCTGCATATGCTAGGCTCGTCAAGTTTAACCCGAGTATTCTGCGTGTGCAAAACTGGCTTACACCCGTTGTATTTGAACGTAGAGCTTATCACACCCGATCATCACGTGGTGTCTCGGCACGACGAACTTTCGCAACGGTGCATACTCAGGGAGAACACTTATACCTTGAAATTTAGTAAGGGATCATCTTATAATGCTACCGTCGTTCTAAGCAAAATAAGAAGCATAATAAGATAAACATCACATGCAATCAAAATATGTGACATGATATGGCCATCATCATCTTGTGCTTTTGATCTCCATCTCCAAAGCACCGTCATGATCACCTTCATCACCGGCGCGACACCTTGATCTCCATCGTAGCATCGTTGTCGTCTCGCCAACTATTGCTTCTACGACTATCGCTACCGCTAAGTGATAAAGTAAAGCAATTACATGGCGATTGCATTTCATACAATAAAGCGACAACCATATGGCTCCTGCCAGTTGCCGATAACTTTACAAAACATGATCATCTCATACAAAACCGTATAACTCATCATGTCTTGTCCATATCACATCACAACATGCCCTGCAAAAACAAGTTAGACGTCCTCTACTTTGTTGTTGCAAGTTTTACGTGGCTGCTACGGGCTTAGCAAGAACCGTTCTTACCTACGCATACAAAACCACAACGATGTTTCGTCAAGTATGTGCTGTTTTAACCTTCACAAGGACCGGGCGTAGCCACACTTGATTCAGCTAAAGTGAGAGAGACAGACACCCGCCAGTCACCTTTAAGCAACGAGTGCTCGTAACGGTGAAACCAGTCTCGCGTAAGCGTACGCGTAATGTCGGTCCGGGCCGCTTCATCTCACAATACCGCCGAAGCAAAGTATGACATGCTGGTAAGCAGTATGACTAGTATCGCCCACAACTCATTGTGTTCTACTCGTGCATATCATCTACGCATAGACCTGGCTCATGATGCCACTGTTGGGGAACGTAGTATTTTAAAATTTTCCTACGATCACGCAAGATCTATCTACCAGATGCATAGCAACGAGAGGGAAAAGTGTGTCTACGTACCCTCGTAGACCGGAAGCGGAAGCTTCAAGTGACGCGGTTGATGTAGTCGAACTTCTTTGCGATTCAACCGATCAAGCACCGAACGTACGGCACCTCCGTGTTAAGCACACGTTCAGCTTGATGACGTCCCACGAGCTCTTGATCCAGTTGAGCTTCACGGGAGAGTTTCGTCAGCACGACGACGTGGTGACGGATATGATGTATCTACCGGCGCAGGGCTTCTCCTAAGTACTGCGATGGTATGACCGAGGTGTGTTTCTGTGGAGGGGGGCACCGCACACGGCTGGAACAATTCAACTTGTGTGTCTTTGGGTGCCCCCCTGCCCCCTTATATAAAGGAGCAAGAGGGGAGGGCCGGCCGGCCTCCTATGGTGCGGCTAGGGCAATCCTACTAGGAATAGGATTGCAATCCTATTCCTAGTAGGACTCCTCCAAGAAGGAAGAGAGGGAAAAAGAAAGAGAGGGAGAGGTGGCGCCCCCCAATCCTAGTCCAACTAGGATCCCCTGGTGGGGCGCCGGCCAGCCTCTATGGGCTGCCTCTCTCCTTTCCTCAAGGCCCACTATGGACCATCCCCACTCGTAGGGGGTTCCGGTAACCCCCTCCGGCAATCCAGTTAAATCCGAAACTTTTCCGGAACACTTCCGGTGTCCGAATATAGTCGTCCAATATATCAATCTTTATGTCTCAGACATTCCGAGACTCCTCGTCATGTCCGTGATCTCATCCAGGACTCCGAACTACCTTCGGTACATCAAAACTCATAAACTCATAATACCGATCGTCATCAAACATTAAGCGTGCGGACCCTACGGGTTCGAGAACTATGTAGACATGACCGAGACTCATCTCCGGTCAATAACCAATAGCGGAACCTGGATGTTCATATTGGCTCCTACATATTCTACGAAGATCTTTATCGGTCAAACCGCATAACAACATACGTTGTTCCTTTTGTCATCGGTATGTTACTTGCCCGAGATTCGATCGTCGGTATCTCTATACCTAGTTCAATCTCGTTACCGGCAAGTCTCTTTGCTCGTTCCGTAACACATCATCTCGTGACTAACTCATTAGTCTTTTGCTTGCAAGGCTTATTATGATGTGTGTTACCGAGAGGGCCCAGAGATACCTCTCCGACACTCGGAGTGACAAATCCTAATCTTGATCTATGCCAACACCACGAATACTTTCGGAGACACCTGTAGAGCATTTTTATGATCACCTAGTTACGTTGTGACGTTTGATAGCACACAAGGTGTTCCTACGGTATTCGGGAGTTGCATAATCTCATAGTCATAGGAACATGTATAAGTCATGAAGAAAGCAATAGCAGTAAAACTAAACGATCATAGTGCTATGCTAACGGATGGGTCTAGTCCATCACATCATTCTCCTAATGATGTGATCTCGTTGATCAAATGACAACTCATGTCTATGGCTAGGAAACATAGCCATCTTTGATCAATGAGCTAGTCTAGTAGAGGCATACTAGGGACATACTATTTTGTCTATGTATTCACACATGTACTAAGTTTCCGGTTAATACAATTCTAGCATGAATAATAAACATTTATCATGATATAAGGAAATATAAATAGCAACTTTATTATTGCCTCTAGGGCATATTTCCTTCAGCTAGTGCTTGTTATCCCTTACAACATGCCTCTAAATGTCTGCACCAAAGAATCAAACTACATGATGGCCTTGCTCATCCCACGTCAAAAAAGTCCAGGAAAGGATTTTGATTTGTTCATTGAGCCTCTTGTGGAGGAACTTCAATAGCTATGCAGGGGTGTTCTCACTCGAGACCTATATAGCAGCCCACCAGCTGATTTCTTTCTGCGTGCTGTTATAATTTGGTGCATCCATGATTATCCAGCTTTGGGCACTATGTCAGGGCAAACGACACATGGTTACAATGCATGTGTTCGCTGTGACAGGAATCCGCTGTCATACGCAATACTTAGCAAGATCTGTTACATTGGACACCGCCATTTCCTTGCCAAGGACAAGCCGCATCCTAGAAAATACCGAAGACATGTGTTCAATGCAAATCATGAAAACCATGATGCGCCAAAGTGGCTCACCGCCGATGAGTTGCAAGTGGAATTAGAGAAGGCCAGACATATTACACCAGGAAACCATCCTGATAATGGTAGCGGGAAAAGGAAGCGTGGCAGGGAAACAGAGAGATTATTGTTTACCCGCAGGCCGCAGGTCCACTTTGTTGGACTTGGAGTATTGGAAAGATTTGGATCTGCGGCATAATCTTGATGTGATGCACATCGAGAAAAATATATGTGACAGCATTATCGGCACACTTCTTAATATTGAAGGCAAGACGAAAGATATCTTAAAATCTAGGATTGATTTGACACACCTGGGTATCAGACAGGATTTGCAGGTGCAAGATGAAGGTAAACCATGGGATATGGCACCAGCTGTGTACGTCTTGGACAAGGTAAAGAGAAAAGAATTCTGCGAGGTCCTGTCACGTGTGAGATTCCCACATGGATTTGCTTGCAACCCTGAAAGGAGAGTCAGTGCAGATGGAAACAAGGTACAAGGGTTGAAAACTCATGACTTCCACGTCCTACTTCAAAGGGTTTTACCTGTTATCCTTAGAGGATTTGTCCGCCCTGACTTATACAGAGCAGTTGCAGAGTTGGGACAATTCTTCAGGGAACTCTGCAGTAGAAATGTCAGGATAGATGCTTTGGAGTGTCTTAGATACAAGATACCAACTATCCTATGCGAGCTTGAGAAGATATATCCTCCAACCTTCTTTGATGTGATGGTGCATTTGGCTTTTCATCTACCTGATGAGGCACTACTTAGAGGTCCAGTACAGTATGGCTGGATGTACCCTGTTGAAAGGCGGCTAGGCACTTTCAAGGGCTATTTAGGAACAGAGCTAGACCCGAGGGTTCCATTGCAGAGGCCTACATTGCTACAGAAGCGTTGACATTTTGCTCAAAATACATTGAAACAGCTGATCAGCTTAGCAAAGAGGTGGATGAAGACAATCCCGGGCTCAATGTTTTCGATTATTTTGTTCGAGTTACAGGGAAGAGTCGACAAGAGGACAAACCTAAAGATTTGGACAAAATGGTTTGGTATGTGTTGAATAACTGTCCTGAGATGCTACCTTATATCAAGTAAGTGCTAAGTACTGCAGCTTATACATCGTAATATACTAAACTTGCAGCACATTCTTATATATTTAGATGTTTGACGCGATCACTATGTTGTGCAGCATCTACAAAAAGGTGTTACTGCCGCAAAATCCAAGAAACATTGACAAACTGGTTATGGCAGGATTTGCGAAATGGTTCAAGAGCCATGTAAGCTTTTGAATTGCACTATCAGTTTTTTTAATATACTGAGTACATAAGATGATTAGCTTGTTTATTTTCTAACCATAGGTTAAGAAGATGCGGGAGGATGGGCAGGCAGTTGATGATGCCCATTACTCACTAGCAATGGGTCCTGATACTCGGGTAAGACATTATGAATCTTGCGTTGTTGGACATGTGCGCTACAACACTCTTGCACGAGACGAAGGCAGGAAGACACAAACCAGTGCCATCATAAGCACGAATACGTATGACAAAGAGACAACTGAAATGTATGCTAACATAACAGACATTGTTCAGTTGCAGTATATCTCCAGTTTCGAGGATCATCGGTGTGTGATTCTGTTGTGCTGTCATTGGTATAACCTATTTTCCAGGATCGCAAAACCCAGAGCTGATGATTATTTCAAATTCATCAATGTCAGGGCGGCGTACCAGACCAACGAGCCTTTTATTTTGGCAAATCAAGCATCACAGATATTTTTCTTGGAAGACACATTTGCACGTAACGATGACTGGAGAGTATTGCAAAGGTTTGAGCAGAGGAATTCGTTTAATGAAGTTGCACAACAAGATGATGCTTACACTGCTCCTGATGTACAAGATAACACAGATGTTCCTAATATCTTTGAGAACCATCACGTCAGTGACACCGGCGAAAAGATTGCCTGTCGTGATGTGGACATACAAGAGTTGATCAAGAAGAAGCCAACGTTCGAGGACGTTGAGGACGAAGAAGAAGATGACACCGTGGGGAATTATGATTCAGACTGATACACATGGCGAAGATGTTGACGCTGCTACTGCGGATGATGAATACATTGCTTTTGTCGTATTTGCCTATCAGAAGACGTTTTTTATCTACTATGTGAAATTGTGTTTGCTATGACAACTGAAACCTGATGAACATGTTGTTTAGTATTTTCCTGTGAGAACATCACTTGTTATGTATGCTGATTTGTGTTTGGTGATTGTATGACGACTAAAACATGATGACAATGTTGTTTAGTTGTACTCATATTTGGCTGTGAAACTTGAATTTGAAAACATGGTTTGATGTTGGACTGCAATTTGCTCGACGTCTTCGAATGAGAACAAAGCTGACCCGACAGGCCTCTGCTTATTTATTTATTTATTACCAAAAGGGCCTCAGCTATTTATTTATTTATGAGCAAAAGGGGATACCCCCTGATTTCCGTTAATAGAAATCATTAGATATTCACAATACTATGCCCAGCCCGCTACACAGGTTTCATTCATTACTAGTTTCAGCAAAGTGCTCATGTCATAGCCACTGAATACATCACAAGTGCTACATACACTGCAAATAAAGAGACAATCATCCTACAGAGCACATCGATTTTGCCCATTATCTTCACAAGCTCTTTCATCAGCTCATTGCTGTCAAGGCCGTTCAGCAGCCGTTGCTTGGCCATGATCAGAGGAACTGCATCTTTAACCTTCTGCTATGCATCTTCCTCTTCCTCTTCATGACTTGTTCAACACCCCAACCTGCTGGTATTGGGATTCCTCGACTAACCAAATAATCAACGTAGTTGCACTACCCCACATCAGCAACTTCGTAGAAATATAAATCACACGAATCTTCCCTTTTCTGAATGAAACAAATTGGAAGATCATCAACCAAACTATTAAAAAAATCAGCAACTGAAAGCAGCAGAACAACACTTAAACATATTATTACCCCATGATTCGGGCATTTGTAGAAGACTCGGCCAGGGTTGAGGATTGTGGTTGAGAAGCGACGGAGGACTCTGCGTGATTTGCAGCAGTGGCACCACACCAACGGCAGCGGGTTGCGATGAGCAATCGGCTGCGGTGCGCGTGTCGGCGGGGGTGTGATGAGACCCACAGGCGATGGTACGGGTGGCGACTTGGTGCATATTTGGTTGTTGCCTGCTGAAGAGCACGTGGACGAGCAGCCAGCGGACATGGTTGCTGCGGCCAGAGCTTCTGATGCTAGGCAGAGTAAGTAGAGAAGAGGAGAAGCGAATGTTGGATATGTCAGTTTCATTACTTGCAGAGTAGCATAGCACCATATATAGTCATAGTCTAGGTTTGGATTCCAACCAACTATAGGAGCACGTCTCTCTTTTTCCTAAAACTCAGCAACGTCTCTTTACTGGTACACTAGCTTGTTTTGTACACCTTCTCAAGTCTTTGATTCCTCCACCTGACATCTGGGACCCACCGGAAGGGCCTCTGTATTTCACGAAAAAACGTGCCCCCCGCTGACAGGTCGGACCCGCCAGCTATCTTCGCACGCAAGGAAGTGCCTCCTTATTACGCACAAAAAATGAATACTCCCCCTGCCAGCTGGAACCCAGCATCGTGGGAGGCTGACTTGTGGGCCTACCAAGTTGACGGGGGCGGAGGGCTTTGTTAACTTAGTCAATATGAACGATTCTAGCTCCAGTTTTCGTACGATGTTCATCCAATGGTAGTAGTGCTTCTTCAACCTCTGGTCTTCTTGCACCAGCTGCCCAAACCAGTGTCAGTCATGTCGCGTGCTCCTGCCTCCCGTGGCCAGCTATGATGCCGCGGAGGCCTCACCACCCCCTACTACTCCCACCGTTGGCCAAGGCATCCCTCTACTCAACCACACCCCATGTTATTCTGCGGCGACGGCAGCCTCACACCGTGATGGCTTCTCGCCCCTCGTTGGTTACCCCAAGTGGAAGGTTTGAGATGCAGTGTAGCGGAAGTTTTCCCTTGGCAATACCAAGGATCGATTTCCCTAAGACTCCCAGTTTCAATAAGAAGGTGTCAACTGCTAACGGCGCCAGATATTAGCAATCAACGTGGACCTGCACACAGATACAAATAACTTTGCTCCCAACGAGTACAGAGAGGTTGTCAATCCCTCCGGCCTTGTAGTTTACAAAGGATCAAACACAAGTGATAGTAGTGATAGATATTGCTGCAATAGTAAATAAAAGCGGAAAAGTAAATAGCGGATGTGATCAATGATGGTAATATGGACCGGAGTCTCATGATGTTCACTAGTGATGTCTCTCTCCCAAAAGACGATAAAACAACTATGTGAGGTAAACGAATTACAGCTGGGCAATTGACAGGACCATGTGCGCAAACCAATGCTGACTAAGTTGCAAGAAAGGTAGAGGTTCAAAGCATGGGCGGTACGCCAAAGTAAGTAGACCGAAATCCATCTGCATCTACTACTAATCATCCACCTTGAGATATCTATCCAGAACATCTCGCTGGTATTAAGTTGCGAGTCCCACCCATAGTGTAAATTCAAAGCAACAGACAACTGCATTAAAAGAACTTTGCGTAAAGTAAACAATCCTTGCACCCGCGGGCACAAGCACCGTTGTTTTCCCCCTTGTGGCAACAGCACATCCCCTAGACTCATGTTTCTGTCACTCAAGCTAGTCATCGAGGGGCATGAACCCACAATCAAGCATAACGTTCCCTCTTGGAGTCACTACCTACTACTTGGCCAAAGCAATAAATAACAACGGAGAACATGCAAGAATTACTTACGAACATAAATATAAAAGAGGTGAATCAAATATATTACTCAAACACAATCTGAACATAATCTCATAATCCATCGGATCCCAGCAAACTCATCATAGCAACATCATAAGGATTACATAGGTGCCTCGATCATGTAGGGCAGCTCACGAGGACTAATTAGTGAAGCACAAGAACGGGAGGAGAACATCACATAGCTACTGGTCATGGACTCATGGTCCAAGGGAGACTACTCACAACTCATCCGGGAGGCGTCCATGGTGGTGGAGAAGCTCCCAGTGGTGATCCTCCCCTCCGGCAGGGTGCCGCGAAGAGTTCTCCTGGTGCTCCCGATCTTGGAAGCGGCGGCGGCGGCGGAACAGAGATGAGATCGCGAAAAAGAGTTCCCGTCTCGAGGGTTTTGGGAGACGGTCTAAATATATGCCAAAGGGGGGCATCAGCGGAGCCTCGGGGGGCCCAGGCACCCCCCGGCGCGGCCCAGGGGGGGGCGCCACCAGGGCGCCTGGAGCCCTGGTGCCCCCCCCCCGGCTGTACTTTGGCTACCGGGAACCTTCTGGAACGCTGATTTTTTATATAATTTTTCCGGAATTTTTCTGGCAGTTCTCGTAATGGGAAAAACTGAAATACAAAAACAGCAGAAAACAGAAACTGGCACTGGGGTGCACTGAGTTAATAGGTTAGTCCAAATATGATCAAAAGTGTATGGAAGTGTATAAATATCATAGCAATATCACCCAAAAGAGGCATGGAGCAAGCAGAAATTATAGATACGTTTTGGACGTATCAACATCCCCAAGCTTAATTCCTGCTCGTCCTCGAGTAGGTAAATGATAACAGGAATAATTTCTGTGGTGACATGCTATTAACCATATAGGACTTTTTCATAGTCACATGACAAAAGCTTACTGAGACAATGAATCTATAATAATTAAGTTGCCTCATGAGAAAATCACAAAGAACTAAAAGTTTTACAATATGATACTGAAACATCAAATAGATTTGTACTGAACATGGTGTGCAAATATGATAAAGTGATTTCTCGCTTGCCCCCTTTAGTGAAGCAAAACATAAATGCAGGGGCACCTCCAAGGTTTAAGTGATGACTAGATACAATGATTTCAGAATAAACGATATCACAATCATGCAAAAGACAATGCTACTTTGGGACAATGCACATTACACTCAGAATGACAATCATGCTCTCAGTAGTTGGTGCTTTAAAAGAAGGTGGAGACTCTCGAACCGTGGCTTTTGTTGGCAAGGTTGAAAACCCGTAGTCGGAAACAAAGACAAAACATGTACCAGAGCTCTTGGTTTTAAAACAGAGGTAATAATTATTTTTTTAGATCATGCATGTTTCGTCAACGAATGCTAGCAGATAACTCAATCACTTCTTGAGATGGACAAGTTTCGAGGAACGGCTCCCGAATGAGGACGATCACATCCTCTTAATCTCCTTTGTTTATCACTGCCAAAGTTTTCTGATTTCTCATGAACAAAGCGTGAAGGAGGGTTTGTTTGTTATACTATCTTTCTGAGTCGGGCGCACTCAATGCCAGTTCCTTCTCGTATTATGGGTTTGCACATTATACATGCAATCCCGGGGTGAAGCTTGTCCAACTTAAAAAGATTATGAATTAACTACTACTTCCTCATGAACTTACAACAGAGGCACAAAATAAGAATGCTTTTCTTTGAATAATTTCGAGATGGTACATGCAAGTCTCCGTTAGGAATGGCAGGTAAATACCATGTAGGAAGGTATGGTGGACTCATATGGCATAACTGGTATAAAGGAATTTGGATGCACAAGCAGTCAGTCCGCTTAGTACAGGTGGAGGTTAGCAAAAGACTGGGAGCGACCAACTAAGAGAGCAATGACGGTCATAATCATGCAGAGCGACAAAGCAACATTGAATCAGGCATGAAAGTTATATCGCTACTCAGAAACAAAAGATCATCAAGGCTTGACAGCCTTTCTTTACAGTCTTAAATATGCATGAGCATACGCCAAGTCAATCAAAATAAATTCTTGAAGGAAGATATTACTAAACCATACCACATCATAGGCAAACAAATCATGTTGGTACTCTAATAACACATTGGGAATCCCCCAGCTATTTGAGACTAACCATAAGAAAACATGAACTACTAAGCGCCATTATGCACGTAGCATCTTTATCATAGACATATCAACCAATGCAACGGAAGCAAACTCTCTTAATAAGATAATCATGATAAATAAAGAGAGTTCAAGCAACCAACTAAACAAAAGCTCTTTAGAAAGATAAGCATGAAAGTTAAGAGCTAAGCATGATAGTAGCTATTAAAAGACAAAGAACACACACATCAAAGATAGACATGAAAATTCTATGTTATGTTCTAGGTAGAAGTGGAGTGTGTTTCTCTCCCACATAAAGAATGCTGAGTTCCGACTTGTTATGAAAAGCTAAGGAAAACTAAAAGGAAAACTAAAAGCAAGACGCTCCAAGCATAGCACATAACACATGAAGTGATTAAAATATATTGGAACGAAAGACGAACTGATTATGTCGATGGAGAAGGGGATACACGGGGGCATCCCCATGCTTAGACGCTTGAGTCTCCTTGAATATTTCTTGGGGGTGCACGGGGGCATCCCCAAGCTTGAGCGTTTGACACTCCTGAATCTTTTTATCATCTTCCCTCGCACACTTGAAAACTCCATTCATACATAACTCATCATAATCTTATTAGCGAGGTTAGTACCCATAATAAAATAATTGTTCCTTGCTGGAAATAAGGATATTCTTGAAGATCTACTGTTTCTCAAGATTGCCAAAAGGTTTTTGCAAAGAAAAAGCAAGCTCTAGGTTTGCAAAATGAAGGAAAGGCAAAACAGGACATAATCTGTGAAAAACAGAACAGCAGGTAGTAAATGATTTTTCCGGGTACTTCTGCAACTCTAATCAAAAAACTCAAAACAGACGCACGAAAGACAATTATATAGAGCACGCTGTCGAAAAAATTCAGACCAAAAAGATGATCTGGTGATTTTATACGAATTTTTCTATCCAAGGACAGAATCTGTTTCCTGGATAGCACGTCACAACTTTTGAACTTTCTTGCAATCAGAGGCTATACTTGGCACAAAATTGAAAAGCAAAGATACAATGATGATGCTACAGTAGTAACAACATCAAGACACAACAAAAGCAAAATAAATTTATTCATGTGGGCTGCCTCCCAAAAGCGCTTTCTTTTATGCCTTTAAGCTAGGTATAATGCAAAGAGGTCAAGTTGTATCAATTGAACCATCATCAAGATCATCAAAAAGCTCTTCAATAATACAACTAGTCTTAAGAGGACTTTCAAATAAAGGCCTCATAGAGATACTTCTAGGGAGAAGACCAAAAGGATAAAAGTCAAGGGAAGATTCATTTATAAATTCATCAAAGAGAGGTGTTTCTTCCAAAGTCTTTACAGTTTCAACCCCTTTGGCAATAGATGGATTACTTTTAGAACGGGGAGCCTTTGGAACGTGAACGAACTTAGGCTCCCTCTTTGCCGGAGTTTCTACCTTTTTGGTTTTGATTGAGGAGAAAGTAGTTCCTAGAGTATCAAATATTTCCTCAATCTTGTCTATCCTAGAAGAGTCCAAGTCATGGGATTTGATGGTCTCCAAAGTTTTGAAAATTTTATGCCTGGAGCTATCAAGCCTATTCAAATTCCCTTGGATCTTATGATCCAACTCATTTATCTTATTAATGTTTGGCATCTCTAGCTCTATCTTTTCAAGTTTTTTCATAATGTGAGCTAGGGTGATGTCCTCTTGAATGCTAACAACAGGGGGACTCCCAACAAGATTTTCAATAATACTAAGAGACTCCCAAACTGGGGCCTCTAGGAAATTCCCATTGATAGCAGTATCTAGAATAAACCTATTCCAAGAAGTAATTCCAACATAAAAATTTCTAAGCAGGATAGTAGTAGGTTGCTTCTTGGTGGCTCTTTTTTGAGAATCACTAATTCTATACCAAGCATCTTTCAAACTTTTCCCACCTCTTTGTTTAAAGGTGAGAACTTCTGCCTCGTCAAAGACAAAAGGACCCGACATACTGACAACTAAAGAATGAGATAACTATTTTTGTGATTTTTGATAAAAGATACTAAAGCAAAACTGAAAGGTAAACTAACAAGACTAAAAAGCAAAGGTAAAAGATAGCATGCAACTCCCCTATCCTGAAGAGTGGAGTCCCCGGCAACGGCGCCAGAAAACTTTGCTTGATGGCTTCTCGCCCCTCGTTGGTTACCCCAAGTGGAAGGTTTGAGATGCAGTGTAGCGGAAGTTTTCCCTTGGCAATACCAAGGATCGATTTCCCTGAGACTCCCAGTTTCAACAAGAAGGTGTCAAATGGTAACGGCGCCAGATATTAGCAATCAACGTGGACCTGCACACAGATACAAATAACTTTGCTCCCAACGAGTACAGAGAGGTTGTCAATCCCTCCGGCCTTGTAGTTTACAAAGGATCAAACACAAGTGATAGTAGTGATAGATATTGCTGCAATAGTAAATAAAAGCGGAAAAGTAAATAGCGGATGTGATCAATGATGGTAATATGGACCGGAGTCTCATGATGTTCACTAGTGATGTCTCTCTCCCAAAAGACGATAAAACAACTATGTGAGGTAAACGAATTACAGCTGGGCAATTGACAGGACCATGTGCGCAAACCAATGCTGACTAAGTTGCAAGAAAGGTAGAGGTTCAAAGCATGGGCGGTACGCCAAAGTAAGTAGACCGAAATCCATCTGCATCTACTACTAATCATCCACCTTGAGATATCTATCCAGAACATCTCGCTGGTATTAAGTTGCGAGTCCCACCCATAGTGTAAATTCAAAGCAACAGACAACTGCATTAAAAGAACTTTGCGTAAAGTAAACAATCCTTGCACCCACGGGCACAAGCACCGTTGTTTTCCCCCTTGTGGCAACAGCACATCCCCTAGACTCATGTTTCTGTCACTCAAGCTAGTCATCGAGGGGCATGAACCCACAATCAAGCATAACGTTCCCTCTTGGAGTCACTACCTACTACTTGGCCAAAGCAATAAATAACAACGGAGAACATGCAAGAATTACTTACGAACATAAATATAAAAGAGGTGAATCAAATAAATTACTCAAACACAATCTGAACATAATCTCATAATCCATCGGATCCCAGCAAACTCATCATAGCAACAGCATAAGGATTACATAGGTGCCTCGATCATGTAGGGCAGCTCACGAGGACTAATTAGTGAAGCACAAGAACGGGAGGAGAACATCACATAGCTACTGGTCATGGACTCATGGTCCAAGGGAGACTACTCACAACTCATCCGGGAGGCGTCCATGGTGGTGGAGAAGCTCCCGGTGGTGATCCTCCCCTCCGGCAGGGTGCCGGGAAGAGTTCTCCTGGTGCTCCCGATCTTGGAAGCGGCGGCGGCGGCGGAACAGAGATGAGATCGCGAAAAAGAGTTCCCGTCTCGAGGGTTTTGGGAGACGGTCTAAATATATGCCAAAGGGGGGCATCAGCGGAGCCTCGGGGGGCCCCGGCGCCCCCCCGGCGCGGCCCAGGGGGGCGCGCCACCAGGGCGCCTGGAGCCCT
>LR738713.1:29052730-29075885 GCA_902687465.1 Secale cereale
TACTTTGGCTACCGGGAACCTTCTGGAACGCTGATTTTTTATATAATTTTTCCGGGATTTTTCTGGCAGTTCTCGTAATGGGAAAAACTGAAATACAAAAACAGCAGAAAACAGAAACTGGCACTGGGGTGCACTGAGTTAATAGGTTAGTCCAAATATGATCAAAAGTGTATGGAAGTGTATAAATATCATAGCAATATCACCCAAAAGAGGCATGGAGCAAGCAGAAATTATAGATACGTTTTGGACGTATCACACCGCAGCCGTACTAGTGAAGCCTCGTACTCCTCTCCACATGGGCATCCACTGTCGCATCTTCCCCGGCTCAGCGTCGTCCCCTTCCTAGGCCTCGCCGTCGTCCACCGCCTTGGTGCTCTCGGCGCGGCGTGGTCAATGTGGTCGACGAACGACTTCCATCGGAAGAGTACTATACATGGAGAGGCTGACAGTTGGGTCCACGGTCACAGCCCTGGTTTTTGTGATTTGCCAAGTAAGTCGCTTTGTCAGGCCTGTTGGGCTGCAAATCTTTCAAGACGAGGAGAGCTTCATTCGTCTGGCCGAGAAAATGGCCTATGAGTAATGAGAAATGGGCTGTACATTTTTAAAACACATCAAACCGGCAATTAGTTTCAAATTTATTTTTTTCATTTCGAAATTTTAAATTGCATTGAATTTTATGCATGGAAAATTTGTTGGATTTTATATTGATATACATTTATTTTTTAAATCAGTTTGAACGTGACTCGAAATTTCAGGATTAAAAACAGTTCGGACCGCACCGAAATATGCAAAATTTCGTATAATGTTTTAACTGTGGCCACAATATGGGCTGTAATGCTAACACAAAGAATATGGGCTCCAAAAAAACCTTAAGAATTAGCAAATGGGCTGTAAATTATTATAAATAATGGCAGATGGGTTGTATGATGTTTTTCACAGATTTGAGGCTTTCCTTAAAAAAGGTTGACGCACAAGCAGTGACTGTTGGATGTCCATCCAACGATCATCGTGCTTCTTCAATCTCTGCTCTTCCTGCTCCAGCCGCTCAAACAAGCGCCGGTGGGACTACCTGCTCCCTCCTCCCCGTGGCCGGCTGTGCTACCGCACAGGTCTCACCGCCCAAACAGGCTGTACAAAGAAACGGTGAAGCTGGAGACATGAATTCAGGTATACTACTCCGTGTTCTTCTTCTAAATGTAAACGAAAATCAACTCATTAGCAAAAGAATACAAGGAAAATAAGATATGATCTGCCGTAAAAAGAGTAGTGGGCTTCTTTTCTAATATATATATAGGTGTAGCTTTTCTTCTTCTTCTTCTTCTTCCTTTTCATTTTTTACAGCAATACAGGTAGGAGTACATATACATGTGTCTGTAGCTTTGACGAAAAAAATGCCACACAAGTTTTTACTTTTTTTGTGAAAAAATTCTTGTATTACTAAATAATTAGCGTCTACAACCACGTCTGATAATGTCCAAGACCTTCTCTGGACCAGGTCCAAGATCATTTACTGGAGTAGTTCGTAGTGGTTTGAATTTGACGGATCTGGTTGCTCTGTTCTTATTGGTCTAGAGATCTATGCTTAATTACACTGACTGTTTCCTGAACTCTGGGTGCTTGTGCTAATTTCGTTCCTGCATGCATCAGTACTGTTTAAGATGGCTCAGATTGCTTCTAGATTACTCCCAACTTTTACTCTGACTTTTTACGTGGATGCATGGGAATGTCGTTCAGCTGGTAAGATTCTATTGAAGCTTGAACTGCATGTGTGTTTGAACCGCATAGAATCCCCAAACTCGGTGCTGCGGTCATTTTGTGCTTGTTCTGTTAAGATGTACTCCCTCCGTCCGGAAATACTTGTCATCAAAATGAATAAAAGGGGATGTATCTAGATGTATTTTAGTTCTAAATACATCCTTTTTTGTCCATTTTGATGACAAGTATTTTCGGACGGAGGGAGTACTAAAGTGAGTTAGTAGATGATCCTTTTTTCTTTCTATTTTGAATAATCTATGATAATCCTTTTTCCTTTCTATTTTGAATAATCTATGATAATCCTTTTTTCTTTCTATTTTTAATAATCTATGATGATCCTTTCCCCAGATGATCGACAATGCAGATAATCTTGTGATGGTGTGATCTGCAGTATCTACGTGTACTTCTGTTTGTTGTGATCATCATTATCATCTGCATATTCTTTGTTTTGCAGTATGGGGTATGCAGAGCAATTGTTATACAGGGGATGAAGCTAACTGAAAATATTTGATACTCCCCTTTTTGGTTTTGACTCATGAGCCTACGGTGATCATCATGTTTGTGTCCTGTGATGGCTTGACCTGCAGGTTCGTTGTTACTTCAGTTTCCTCCATCGATTTTTTCTTTCTTCAGATCATATGCGAGGGGTTAATTTCCTAGGTTCTTGATTTTCTTGCTGGATTTCGACATGTCTCATGTGTTCAGAGTTTCAGATTTTTTGTTCGATTAATTTTTCATACGCTCAGAACAAATTAAACCGCGACTGACACACATTCTTAACGCAACTAACTGGCCATGTAGGCCCTGGCTCGGCTAGTCCAACAACATCTGGTGGAAGGATAGAGAGTTCACTAGAGGATGATTGATGATGTATGCCTTGAAAATTTGTGGGGATAGATAACACATGATGCCTCACCACTTTATGCTTTACTAAAAACTTGAGGGATTGGAGCACATGATGCCTCGTCACTTTATGCCTTAGTAAAAACTTGCGGGGTTGAATAGCACATGATGCCTCACCACTTTATGCCTTACTAAAAACTTGCGGGGTTGGATAGCACATGATGCCTCACTACTTTATGCCTTAGTAAAAACCTGCAGGGTTAGATAGCATATGATGCATCACCACTTATGCCTCAGTAAAGGCATGCCATCAATCGTCAACAACCTTCTTTTTAACAAGCATCATACTGAATTTTGTAGACCTTTGAAGCTCCATCTCCCTTTCTAGCCTGAAAAAGACAAAGAAGATACTCCCTCCGTCCAATAATAATATGGAGTAGTAAATAGTAAATGGGTTTGTAATAAAAGAACTTAACTGATCACCTGTAAAATGTTGAGGCTCGACACCTACGTGGTGGGTGCTGAGGCAGGCCCACACGGCATCGCTTTGCTTCGCTTTGTCTCGCTCGAATCACCTCGAGCGGCTTGTTAAAAAGCTCCAAGACGATCGACCCTGTCGCTCGCATAGGGATCAGCATCCGTTTGTCCAGCGAGCTTGGATCCACAGCATGGACGTCGACGGCGAGACCATGGCCAAGAAGAAGATCGCCGTCCCGGATGCTGCCCGGCTGGTCAGCGCCTGGGCGCTCTTCACCGCCTGCGTCTTCCTCGCCTCCTTCGTCCTCGCCTACCACCACGTCCCCTGCGACCTGGTATCTACCACCCGTCTACGTTACATACTACACGACCCTTAGATGCTTGGCATTCTGACCGATCGATCCATCATGTTCATGCAGTGCGTCCAGCCGACGGGCATTACCGGGATGATGTCCTGCGCGGCGTCTCAGGCGGCCGCGGCGGCGGTGGCGCTCCTGCTCCCAGGCCGGCACCGCTGCGTCCGCCGTGCCCTCGCGTACCTCGCGCTCGCGCTCGCCATCGTCGTCCACTTTGTCCTTGGGTTGGCTGCCGACACCGACCACATCGTCATGATCTACTGGACAATCTTCTGCATGGCGGGCGACGTTGCCAGCTTCCTGGCCCTCCTCTTGGGAGGTGAGGAGGATTGAGGACCCATTAGTTGAGCTCATGAGGCACCACCCATGACTGACTGACGAGTAGTTCTATCTTATGATGTGAGGTGAGGACTGAGGACGTAGGCACTGATGAGTAGTTCTAGCTTTTATATGGTATGCATGATGTGATTATCGATCGAGTGACGTGTGTGTGAATCTACTAGTGTACTGTATTGTGTTAACTGGGTAGATATATATCCCTTACCACTTCATCGACTAGTACTCCCTCCGTGCGAAAATACTTGTCATGAAAATGAATAAAAGAGGAGGTATCTAAATGTATTTTAGAAGTTCTATATACATCCCTTTTTGTCCAGTTTTAATGACAAGTATTTTCGGACGGAGGTAGTTTTGTCCAGTTTTATTTGTGTAATGTGGGGTGTATAATTAGCCTTTTGTGGCCGTCTGATCGAGATACAGTATTGAGTGAGTGTTGACGAACTGGATGTAGTGTTCCACCGTTAGGTTTCGACTCCTGAAATATGGCAGAGCACCTGCCTTTTATTGTAAAAAATAAGTAAACTAGACGATCATGTAATGATTTAATCTGCTAGCTCTTTCTTTTCGTGCTTCAGTTTGGTATATGCTCATCACTGTGTACATGATTGACCAACTTCATAATATATGCTGGTTTTAGCCTGTAATCTTCGCTCTCATGCATGCATGCATGTGTTTTTCAGACAAGGAATGGAAGTGCAGAGAAAAAAGTTCAGATTACACCGGTCCGCTCTTCATTTGGCTGCACACCAAAGTTGCTTCTGTCTACTGTTTACAAGTGCTAATTATGCTATATATTCCTGTTCCAGTGTCATTACGCTTATGTTCGAGTTTTTTTCTGGATCAACAAGGAGGAGCTCCCGGCTCCATTGCTAAAAAAGAAGCCTCAATAACTGGTTTACATGTTCGGCTTGCGGAATCACACACGTATGTTCTTCCATGTATACTACTATTATTCAAGCTCTGAATTTCAGAAAACTGTTCACACAAGTTCAAGTACAGGAATATGGACCGTTACTCTCAAACCGCACCTATGACAGTTCTTGTACTCAGTGCACAACATATATCCTGGATCCTCACATTACTAACCAACCAAGATGACAAAAGAACACGCTAGCACACGCTACACATGCATACATCAGCCGCATGGATCTATTTTCCATGTCCCAACTGTCTATTTTGACAATTTATTTGTTACCCTTGTATCGCAACAATCACATGTCTAGTGCAGCAGCAGCTGATTGTATTACAATGAATTTGCCATCTTATGTACACATTTAAATTTAAAGTTTGGTGGGTGTCTTTATACAAAAAATGTTCACTTTTCATAAAATTAAAGAATTTAATTTTTTTAGATATTTATTTAAAAAATTCACAGTTTCAGATAAATGTTTTGCATACATGTTATGATGCAATTCCGAGTGAATTATCAAATCATTTTATTCTTTATTCAGTAACATCTCAATTTATTTCAGAAAAATTTCGAATCCAATTTAAAATTTAAATGAATTTGAATTTTACTCTGGTCATGATTTGTAAAATTTGAATTAATTTTGACTAAAAGCACAATACGGGTCAAACATAGAGAAATATACTAAAAATTCCTACATTAATTACAACATGCTAGCCCTTGATCCAGTGTGGACCTATTAAAGCATCCACGTTCGTTCAATCTGCGTAACATAACTTTATGGTAAGTTCATAGGGGTTCAGATGAGATGCTCTTGTTTTTTTTAATAATCTATGCTAATCCTTTCCACAGATGATCGAAACGCAGATGATATTTTCATGGTTTGATTTGCAGGATCTTCGTGTACTTCGGTTTGTCCTGCTATCATCATTTTCATCTGCATGTTCTATGTGTTGCACCATGGATTATGCAGCGCAAATATCATATAAGTGATCGAGCTAACTGAAAATATTCGATATTTCCCTTTTGGTTTTGATTCATTAACTTACAGTGATCGTCTTCTTTGTGTTCTGTACAGACATACTAGATTGGATGATCCATTGATGGTTTGACCTGCAGGTTCTTTGTTACTTCAGTTTGGTATGACCGCCATTGTGTCAATTTGGTTCCATCGATTTATCTTTATTCACATCATATGTGAGGGCTTAATTTTCTAGGCTCTTGATTTTCTTGCTGGATGTCGACATGTTTCATGTGTTGAGAGTTTCAAACTTTTGATCAGTCTCATATGCTCAAAACAAATTAAACGGTAACAGTCACAGTCACACTTTCTTAACTCAACTAGTTGGCCATGTACGCTCGGGTAGTCCAACAACATCATCAATTATTGCTTTTAGAGGAAAGCTAATTCCTGAAGACGAGCTAGCCGGTCTCTTACTTAACAAAGTAAAGAAAAAGCAAAAAAAATCAGCTGAAAATGATTCGGGTTTGTTGTCTTTGTCTAGAAAGTAGGAAGAGTGTGGAAAGCGAGAGAGCTCACTCGAGAGATCATGCCTTGAAAACTTGCAGGGTTGGATAGCACATGATGCCTCACCACTTTATGCTTTAATGAAAACTTATATGATTGGGTAGCACATGGTGCCTCACCACTTTATGCTTTAGTAAAAACTTGTGGGATCGGATAGCACATGATGCCCATCACTCTATTCGTTAGTCAAGGCGCACGTCATCAATCGTCATTAAATTTTCGTTCTTTTAACAAGGATCAAGTGGAATTGTGTAGACCTTTGAAGCCCCCTTCTCTAGCTTGAGAAAACTAAACAAGCTTGTGAATGAGCTTGTAAGAAAAATGAATCGATGACCAGTCAAAAATTTGACGCAAAGTTGAGACTATACCGGCTAACAACATCCAATGTAAAAATAGGAATACAAATCAAACGAATACTAGCTGATCAAATTGCTGGACGAGGCATCAATCGTTAGAGTGGAATGGGTTACGTGCGTATATGCCACTAGAAAGAAAGGAAAAATCACACTAGTTGATTTTTTTTAGACGCATTTTTTTATTTTTTTTAGAAAAGGAAGAATCACCCCGGGACTTTGCATCTGGGTGATGCATGCTGCCATATTATTTATTATTCACAAAGACCTTACAAAGTAATACAACAGTAAGCTCGAGGCCACCATCTAGACGACACATGTCGCTACTTCTATCCTCTTGATGAAGGGGTGTCGAATGTTCGGGCCAAATACCAAGCTGACATCGCACGAAAGCCTAACATCTAACGCCGGATGCCCCTTCCGAGCCACACATGCGGGACTGGGTAAAACTCCGGTCCGGCGCACTCTCAGTGAGTACCACACGCACACGCTGCAAAGGGCCGTCACCTCCGTCTTCCCTAGATCCATCCTCAAAGCATGTACTGACGTATCGACCTTGTCAGGCCTCTCTGCCATCGACGTCACCACGACACCAAACAGCGTCAACCTCCTGCGCGTGTCCATCGCCACACATCTGACGCCAAGCCTCCACTGCTCCATGCTGCCGAGAACCACCGCCATGAATATGTAGAAATAAACACCGCTCCACCGAAGAAGCCATCCGCTGCTCCCTTGAGCCCGAGGGCATCTCCAAGAATGCCGCCCCCAAGGTGGTAACGACACATGAATGCCGCCATCATCCGATCAGCTGATCTAGGGTTTCCCCCGGAGGTATTGGGTGGGGTTGGGAGCTTCACCTCGATGATGCCTTCATGAAGGAAACGATGATAAGGGCATCGTCATCACCGGCTCCGGCCAACGACCGAAGACCAAGTTTTCACCCGGATCCGTCCCAAGAAATCGACCCGACAACCTGTGCACTGTCTCGACCGCCTTCAAAGCCCCCGATCTAGCCGCCTAGATCCGGCGACCAACCGCAACAGCACTGCCACCGTAGGAGCCCTGGCGCACTGGCCACTGCTTGAATGCGCCACCACTGGAGCCTGAAAGGAGGGCTTACACCCCACCTCGCCAAACCGCGAGAGCCGCTGAGATGGATCCCGCAAGCTCATCACCGCCTCTGATCTGAACCAATCCGTGGCAAATCCATGGGATCGCCGATGCAGATCCGCCTTGGATAGGGACAACACTACGCCATGCCGCCGCAGGAAGCCCGAGCTTCACCCGCCGCCACCTTCCAGGTTCACCACCTCGGGATCCAGCCGCCGTCGACAGGCCGAGCCGCTGGCCACCGCGACCCAAGGTCGCCATGACCCCGCGAGCCCATCGAACGGCCGGCAACACCAGATCTTCCTCGAAGCCTAGCAGCTCCGCCGCCTCCGCCCGGCTTGTAAGAAAAATGAATCGATGACTAGTCAAAAATTTAATGCAAAGTTGACCCCATACTTTTTTTTTGAGCAAAGGCTCAAGAAGAGCCCGACTTTGAATTAACAAAGCCATCAACCGGCCAGGATTACAAGGACAACCGCTTACAACGCAAAGAAAAGAAAACCGAGCGACGGATACAAGGAACTCAAGCAAAACAACTCAAGGCAGCATCAGAGTGAGCCAAAGCATCACCACGCTGCTACCAACACCCTACTGGACGACCTACACCAACAGAAGAAACCTAGGGTCTTGGGATGAATGCACCACCGCGCAAGCTTCGTGATCACAGCCACCCTCGGAGCCAGCCATGGACCAGACCACCATCTGTTACTGCCTTTGCAAAGGGTCCCTACCCCTTCACCCTGGCTCGAAGGATGCCGTACCGGCAGACGGCAGCTCGGTTCACCCCAGAACCCAAATGGATGGCCTCCAAGCTGCAGGGAGAAGAAACTAGAAAAGAACCGCAAGCCCAGGGCACACTACTAACAAGCACATTGTCGTCTGCGGCTCAGCCGCACCAAAGGGCGAGAGCTGCCGGCCACGGTCGCAGAACAAGGGAAGCAGCGATAAGTAGATCAAAGGCCAGCGCTGGATTCGCCGGAGCACAATGCTCCCACCAAATGGTATATCGTTGTCGCCGAAGAGGGGAAACCGATCCCCTCTTGCCCAGGCTCGTGGGCATCGACCCACCGGCGACCTCGTCAGGGACCCTCCAGCCAGCAGCCTATGAAGAAACCAAGCTGCCTCCCGCCACCATCACATCCACAACCAAACTCTCTCACCGCCCCTGCAATCCCCGGACGGTGCCTCCAAGAAGGAACATGACACGGACGTGCCGTTGCCATCCGAAGCAGGGGACCTAGGCTTTCACCTAGCAGGGGACGGAAGGAGGGGGTGGAGGATCCACACCACATCCTCCAAGGAGGGGAACGGCGCCCAAGGCGTCGCCTTTGGTGTTACCGCCGCGCCGGCCAGGGGTTTCCCCCGGATCCGACCCCGCCCGACGAGATCCGCGCAGCCAGCAACCGGGAATAGCGGCCTAAGCCACCAGGACCTAGATCCGGCGAAGGAAGGAGCAGATCGGGACGGAGGGGATGGGCTTCATCAGTGGCATACCTGCGTGGAGGGATGCACACCAGCGACCCACGACCGTCGCCACCTCGTCACCCGCGAGACCGAGGGGGCGCCTAGCTCGCACCGGCAGGGCGGCCCGCCGCCAGGGCCACCCCACCCTCACCTGCCGGGGTCGCCGCCCCGCGTGCCGAGGCCCTGCCCAAGATGAGCAGCCGCCGAATCCCGGCCGCCACCTTCATCGGTGTCGAGCGCGCGCGCCAGAGCACACCTCAGGCGGCGGCGGAGAGGAAGGAGGGGGAGAAGGGGCGCGGCTGTGTCGGCTAGGGTTACCCCCGGGTCGCCTCGGAGGGGACGACCAAAACAGCGAATACTGCTCAGTTGACCCCATAATTGCTAGCCACATCCAAGCGTAAAAATACAAATAAAGATCAAACGAATTCTAGCTCATCAAATTGTTGGAAGAGGGATCAGTCGTTAGAGTGGAATAGGTATACCTGCGTATATGCCACTAGAAAGAAAGGAAAAATCACACTAGTTGATCCCTTTTACGTAGCATTTTTACTGCCATGGAAATTGTGCACGTAGCTCTCAGGCTCGACACGTCGTTGGTGCGGGGGCGGGCCCACCGGCGTCGCTTTGCTTTGCTTCAGCTCTCGGGCTCGAATCGGCGCAGCTTTGCTTGGTCTGCTCGGCGCCTCCAGGGCTCCTACAAAAGCTTCACAGGCAGCATAGCCCTCCGCCTCCAGTCTGCAGCACGTCGCTGGCATAGCATAGGGAGGGAGCAGGGAAGCAGCTCCCACCTCTGACCGACCTGCGACGGTGACTCATCCTCCGTCCCTCCCCATATATATCGAATGTTGGAACTTGGATCTCGCTGAAACCTTTTCCTTCTTCTCCCTCTTCTCCTTTTCTGTTGAAATGGATCAACATGAGACTCAAAATTGAACTGATACTGATGACAGTGTGCTGGATCCATGGACTCCCCGCAAGAGAAGGCTGGATCCGCCTTGGACGGCAAAGGCGAGACGCCTCATCTGCTGCCTGTGAGTGTGAGTGTGATCGTGGCCAAGAAGGCGACGGCCTCTCGCCCGACTCTGTTCCCGGATGCTGTCCGGCTGGTCAGCATTTGGGCGCTCTTCACCCCCTGCTTCTTCTTCGGCATCTCCGCCTTGGCCTCCGCGATCGGCTACGTACTCTACCACTGCGGCCTGCAGGTAATAACTACGACCCGTCTACGTACTTAGTACTACTACCCCCTGCCTTGGATGCTCGAGCTGGACATTCCGACCGATGGATCGATCACGCGCCAACTTCGTGTTCCTCTGCTGCAGTGCGTCCTGGACGACGACGACTGGATCCACACGATGTACTGCGCTGCGCCTCAGGCGGCCCCGGCGGCGCTGGCGCTGCTGCTCCCATGCCGCCACCGCCGGGTCCGCCGTGTCCTCGCGTGCCTCGCGCTCGCCGTCACCACCGTTGGCCAGTATATAATTCTCACGGGCGCAGTCCGCACGGCCCTCGCCCTCAACCCCGAGGCCGAGCCATACCTCATGTACCTCTTCGCCATGGTCAGCTGCACCTTGGGCACCATCTTCTTCGCGTCGGGCGACCTCATGAGCTTCCTTGCTCTCCTCCTGGCCCCGGGAGGTGAGGACTGAGGACCGAGGAGCAGTACTCCTTGCAGTCGATCAAGTGCAGGCCACGTGTGTGAATCTACGTAGTAGTCTACTCTACTCTGTTAACTGGATAGAATAGATAATATCCCTTATCACTAGTATTCAGTGTTGACGAACAAGCTATGGAGCCTGCTTTGATGTAGTATCGTAGCGGTCATTTAGTTTCTGTTATGTTAAGATGTGAACTGGACTGAGCTGCTGTTTATGTGTACTTGAGTTTGGTATATGTTTGCCACTGTGTTGTGTACATGATTAATCAGCTTCAGAATATATGCTGGTTTTAGCATGTATAATCTCGCTCGCTTACATGCATGTGTTTTTCAGACAGGGAAAGAAAATCCAGAGGAAAATTTTCAGATTACATGCATGTAGTGTACACACACCAGCCTTGCTATGCTTTTTGGCTGCACAAAGACCAAAGTTGCTTATTCCTAGTGCTTACAAGTGTTAATTCTGCTATATATGCGATGCCATTACGCCCACTTTTTGAGTTGCAGAATCAAACATGCATGTGTGTTCTTCAATATTTACTCTGAATTTCAGCAACAGAGTACACATGTCCAAGTACAGGAATTCTGGAACTCAGAGGACTACACATATCCTGGATCCTTACATTCCAGTTAAAATAAATAATATATAATAAAATAAATTCCAGTTTCAAGAAAATGTTTCACATACATGTTATTATGCAATTTCCAGTGAAATTTCAGATCATTTTATTCTTTACTCAGTAATATTTCAATTTATTTCATAAGTTTTCAGATGAAAATCAAAATTTAAATGAAAATTAATTTTACTCTAGCATGATTGGTTAAATTTGGATGCATTTTCAGTAATTTTAGTCGTGAATTAATGATTATGTTAGTTTAAAATGAATTTCACTTAATAACAACCTTCATTAAGCAACATCCATTATAATATACTAAAGTACAATGCGGGTCAAACATAGAGAAATATACTTGAAAGTCCCACACTAATTTGAAAATGTTGCGAACTGACAAGCCAACCAAAATAGAAGCCATAGCCTTTGCACTGGTGCTCACTTTTTCCTAGATTTATTTCAGGCTTTCCTGCGAGGTTCGTTCAGTGGGAGGAGGCGTTTCCATCGATTGCGAAGGCGCGAATGTATGTGAGTGTTTGTTGGCACCTGCGTTGTACTATGTTCAAAAAAAGAAATTAGAAAATGCTGGCACTTGATCCGATGGACCTTGAGTGTAGTCGCCCTCTTCGCCGTGCATTTCGGCCGCCCTTCTTCCTTCCTCCTCCGCCAGCGCTGCCGTCCAAAGTGGGGTAGGAAGGAGGGCGTGTCCCGTATAGTGGTAGCTGATGAGTTTTATTTTTACACTCCTCTACCCTTAGTTTAAACTGATATATTTTGTTAAAACCAAGATATTCGCTCCAATATTGCCTCTAATGACTAGTAAATGCATAGGATTTCAAAAATCCTTTTTTATTTGTTTCCGGGGGAAATTGACTATTTGTGGACAAAATCAAGTCATAACATGGAAAGAACTAAAGGAGAAGATAGAAGAAATCAAGTGAAGGCGCACCAGAAGAAACAACGTGAAAGATGACATTCCATGCGACAACGGCTGGTTGCATGAGCGATCATATGGCATGGAAACCGATGCCCATCGTCCACCTGAACAAACTTTATAAAGGGGTTGAGGACAAAATTTCAACAGAACGACCGTGAGAGGAGCCATGATAGAGTTATCTTCATCCCATCTTCATCAACCCTAGCTGCCGTCAATTCTAATCTCCATAGCCACCATCTCCTTCTCCACCATAATTATTCCTCCTCTAGTCATACTTGTAATCATGTATCACACATGGCATCCATTGTAAGACATATCATCAATCAATCTACCTTAATGATGTGTTCTTCGTCTTATTTGATCTCCATATGTCAGTAGTTTGGTAAGGTATGGGTCGAGGCAAGAGTCTTGCAACCAGATGTATTTGTTATGGGGGTTAATGGAAGTGCTTTCAATTAACATCCCGTATGTGTGAAATATGTTTCTTCATTGTCTCTTGTCTCATTCGTGTTCTTCATCCCTGCAGGTACCAAGGATCATGGAGAACGAGCCACAAAGTGGCTAAGGGCAAGGAGCCCATGAGTGTTCTTTTGAACACCAGTGACTGAAAAGTTTAGCACTGTAACACAGATATTATCTCTAGGGATGCAAGATGTGTAGTCATTAAACACCCAATGCTCTTGTATGATTATTGCAATTATAATTATCGAGACAACCCGCGAGGGATAGGGCCTTTAGTTTCTGTTATGTTAAGATGTGAACTGGACTGAGCTGTTGTTTATGTGTACTTGAGTTTGGTATATGTTTGCCACTGTGTTGTGTACATGATTAATCAACTTCAGAATATATGCTGGTTTTAGCATGTAATCTCGCTCGCTTACATGCATGTGTTTTTCAGTGAGGGAAAGAAAATGCAGAGGAAAATGTTCAGATTACATGCATGTACACACACCAGCCCTGCTATGCTTATTGGCTGCACAAAGACCAAATCACAAAGAATGAGGTACGCTTTTTGGCTGCACACGGGCACTCGGCAAACAATTTGCCGAGAGCCAAACAGTACTGCTCGGCAAAATAAAGTACCTAACGGACAACTGACGGGAACGGCGGTTACCACGTGGCGCATCGTTACTGAGAGCCACTCTCGGCAAACAGAGCCAATAGGAAAATGCCACGTGTGTGCTCCTGCCATGTGGGGCCACAATACCAGGCCGAGGGCCATCTTTGCCGAGAGCCACTCTCGGCGAAAAGAGCCAATAGGAAAGTGCCACATGTCAGCTCCTGACATGTGGGTCCACAATAACAGGTCGAGGGCCATCTTTGTCGAGAGCCACTCTCGGCAAAATGAGCCAATAGGAAAGCGCCACGTGTCAGCTCCTGAGATATGGGTCCACAACAACAGGCCGAGGGCCATCTTTGCCGAGAGCCACTCTCGGCAAAGTAAGCCAATAGGAAAGCGCCATGTGTCAGCTCCTGACATGTGGGTCCACAACAACAGGCTGATGGCCATCTTTGCCGAGATCCACTCTCAGCAAAATGAGCCAATAGAAAGCACCATGTGTCAGCTCCTGACATGTGGGTCCACAACAATAGGTGAGGGCCATCTTTGGCGAGAGCCACCCTCGGCAAAATGAGCTAATAGGAAAGCACCAAATCACTTGTCCTGAAAGCTGGGTCCGTACTTTGCCGAGAGCGACTCTCGACAAACTTTGTACCTTTACCGATGTGCCTCTCGGTAAAGTTGTCAGGGGCCGCTACAGTTTGTTATCCTTTTTTGAGAGGCCTCTCGCGGTAAAGGTGTCAGGTTCTACTGGTTGGTACACGTTACCGAGAGCCCTCTCGGTAAAGGTTGTTTTTGGGTCCAATTTCATAGTCTTTGCCCAGAGGCCTTCTCAGTAATGTTGTGCCCAACAGCCTTTTTTTTGCATTTTTGTTTCTTTCCTGCAGCAAAACATATACAACAGCAGCATATAGTTCATCATAGATAGAACATGTCACATAACGGCATCATTGAACGAAAAAGCAATTGTGCATAAAAGGTGCAATAGTTGTCAAGCACACTCGACTACCACTAGTTACAAGTCTCAAGATCACACAAGATGCAATAGTTCTCAAGCACATACAAGGAACATTTTCAAACACAACATAACATGAAGTTCACGCAATATTGGAGATCGGAGTGGTAACATCAACATCAGAAGGCGTTATTCCGTTTGCTTCCCCAACTCCACCAACTTGAGGTGGAACTACCAGAACATTTTTTGTAAAAGGGGGGATTCCCCGGCATCTGCACCAGAACGATGCATCCATCCATCCTTATTAATAAGCAAGAAGGTTCAACACAAGTCATCATGTCTCCAAACAACAAAAATGAAGAGTGCTCATGAAGAGCACGAAAACAAAGGTAAAGCCACAACCGGCTGGCATAATGAAGACAGGAAAACTAATTACCTATCCTATTACATAGCCGCCATCCAAATCGGTTGAAAATAGCCCGAGCTACCATCTCCCACCGGATAGATCCAGTAACCATACGCTCGCTGGCCTCTGTCGGAGTGAGTAACGACCACATACGAATCAACGCAGTGGCTCGGAAGATAACCTGCAAAAAATGAATGTTTGTTTTTTTGTTAAAGACCAAATCATTTCTGCAGTTCCAGACAGCCCACAATAGCGCGCATACTCCTACACGAATGTGTCTCGCTGTTTCGATATCTATCCCGTCCAGCCACGTCCCAAATAACGTGTTGATAGTATTCAGTGGAGTAATATTAAAGGCAATGTGAACCGTACGTCACAATATATTTGCCAAAGGGCAATCAGGAAAGAGGTGTTTGATGGATTCATCCTGATCGCAAAAACTACATCTAGTAGATCCTGTCCAGTTGCGTTTTACCAAGTTGTCCTTTGTTAAAATGACTTGTTTATGTACAAACCACATAAACACTTTAATTTTCAAAGGAACTTTGACTTTCCAAACATATTTCGAGCTATAGGAATAGAGCTAGAATTGATAACATCCAGATACATGGATTCAACCGTAAACTCTCCATTCCTAGTTAGCTTCCAGCACAACTGGTCAGGTCGTTGAGAGAGTTGAACATCCATCAGTCTTCTCACTAGATGTAGCCAGGCTTCCCAATGGTTTCCGGCTAAAGTCCTCCGGAAGTGAATATTGAGAGGAGTGGACTGAAGTACCGTTGCAATGAAAGCGCCTCTTCGTTGAACAATGCTATAAAGCGAAGGATATTGAAGCGCGAGGGGAGTTTTCCCTAGCCATGTATCCTCCCAGAATCTCGCAACGGTCCCGTTTCCAACTATAAACTTTGTTCTATTGAAAAAAACTGATTTCACTCTCATCAGTCCTTTCCAAAAAGGCGAGTCCGTCGGCCTCACTGTCACCTGAGACAAAGTTTTGGAATGAAGGTATTTATTACACAGAATCTGCGCCCAAGTGGCCTCTGTCTCAACAGAAAGCTTATACAACCACTTGCTGAGAAGACATTTGTTCTTGACCTCAAGATTTTCAATGCCTAGACCCCCTTGGTCCTTCGGTCGACAAATAATATCCCATTTAGCGAGTCTGTATTTTCGCTTGAGTTCATCATTCTGCCAGAAGAAACGAGATCGATAAAAGTCAAGCCTTTTTCGAACTCCAACTGGTACCTCGAAAAAGGACAAGAGAAACATGGGCATACTCGTGAGAACCGAATTAATAATAATTAGTCCGCCTCCGTATGACATCAGCTTGCCCTTCCAGCAGCTTAGTTTCTTCTCAAATTGATCCTCAATACACTTCCATTCTTTGTTGGTCAGCTTACGATGATGGATTGGTATACCCAAATACGTGAAGGGTAAAGCTCCCAATTCACACCCGAACAATTGTTTATAAGCATCTTGTTCCTCTTTGGCTCTTCCAAAATAGAACAATTCGCTTTTAGGAAAGTTAATCTTTAACCCAGTCAATTGTTCGAATAAACATAGCACCAGCTTCATGTTTCGTGCTTTTGCCAAGTCATGCTCCATAAAAATGATAGTGTCATCAGCGTACTGTAGGATAGACACACCTCCATCAACTAGATGAGGAACCAGGCCACCTACCTGACCAGCCTCCTTAGCCCATCCTATTAGAATCGTCAACATATCTACTACTATGTTGAACAGAATAGGTGACATCGGATCTCCTTGTCTCAGGCCCTTATGTGTTTGGAAATAGTGACCCAAGTCGTCATTTACTTTAATTCCAACACTCCCTTTCTGCGTGAAAGATTCTACCTGGCGTCTCCAGGCCTGATCGAAATCTTTCATACGCAAGGCCTGTTGAAGGAAGGGCCATTTGACTTTATCGTACGCTTTCTCGAAATCCACTTTGAAAACATCCCCGTCTAGTTTTTTCGTGTGAATTTCATGGAGTGTTTCATGAAGGACCACAACCTCTTCTAGGATGTTTCTGTCCGGCATAAAAGCGGCTTGGGACGGTTGCACCACTGAGTGCGCTATCTGCGTCAGTCTGTTAGTCCCAACCTTGGTGAAAATTTTGAAACTTACATTAAGAAGACAGATTGGCCTAAACTGCTCAATTCTCACGGCCTCTGTTTTCTTAGGAAGCAAAGTTATCGTTCCAAAATTCAAATGAAACAACTGAAGCTGCCCAGAGAATAAATCATGGAACATCGGAATCAACTTCAGAATTGATATGGAGTCCTTGACGAACAAGCTATGGAGTCTTTGACGTAGTATTGTAGCGGTCATTTAGTTTCTGTTATGTTAAGATGTGAACTGGACTGAGCTGCTGTTTATGTGTACTTGAGTTTGTTATATGTTTGCCACTGTGTCGTGTACATGATTAATCAACTTCAGAATATATGCTGGTTTTAGCTTGTAATCTCGCTCGCTTACATGCATGTGTTTTTCAGACAAGGAAAACAAGTGCAGAGAAACATCCATGTACGGATTTCACGCATGTACACACCAGCCCTGCTCTGTATTTTGGCTGCACAAAGCAATATGTTTTCACGCATTGTAATCTCGCTCGCTTACATGCATGTTGATTCTGTCTATTGTTCAGTAATGCTAATTCTGCTGTTGATATATATGCGGTGCCACTACGCACATGTTTGAGTTGCAGAATCATACATGCATGTGTGTTCTTCAATGTTTACTCTGAATTTCAGCAACAAAGCACACATGTCCAAGTACAGGAATTCTGGAACACAGAGGACTACGCACATCCTGGACCCTTACATTACCAACCAACCAAGATGACAAAGGAACACGCTAGCACACGCTACACATGCACAAATCAGCTGCATGGATTTATTTTTCATGTCCCAACTATCTAATTTGACAATTTATTTGTTGCCCTTGTATCTCAGAAATCTGATGTTTAGTGCAACAGCAGCAGATTGTATTACTATGTATTTATGATTTTCTGTACACATTCAAATTAAAAGTGTGCTGGGTGCATTTATGTAAAACATGTTCCATTTTCACAAAATTAATGATTTTTAAAATTTTAGACAATAAAAAGTTCACACTTTCAGAAAAATGTTTCATGTACATGTTGCGATGCAATTTCCAGTAAAATTTCAGATCATTTAATTCTTTTTTTAGTAATATTTCTCAAATGAAATTCAAAATTCAAATGAACTTTAATTTTACTCTAGTCATGATTTGGTAAATTTGAATGCATTTTCAGTAATTTCACCGAGTAATTTGAATGAATTTTACCTAATAACAACCTTCACCGAGTAACATGTACTGTTATATACTCCCTCCGTTCCTAAATATTTGTCTTTCTAGATATTTCAAATAGACTACAAATACGGATGTATGTAGACATATTTTAGAGTGTAGAGTCACTCATTTTGCTTCGTATGTAGTCACTTATTGAAATCTCTAAAAAGACAAATATTTTGGAACGGAGGGAGTACTAAAGTAGAATGCATGCCAAACATAGAGAAATATACTTGAAATTTCCACATTAATTACAAATGTTGCAAACTGACGTGGCTCAGATAGTTAGCCTCCTTGTGGTTGAACCAGCCAACCAAGACACAAGTCATAGCCTCAATGATCAACATCGGAGTCGTGGACACTCACATTGACCCCTATACCCACATGAATAAATATTCGAGTGAACCTCCAGTTGCCGTGTGCTATTCTTATTGCTTCACGATATATTACAAGCACCCGAGGTGAGATTTACTTGCATCCCCGTGGATCAACAACTTGTCCACTATACTAGTTACCTCGTTACCGGTTTTGTTATCTTTTCTCGTTTCCGTGTTCCGGCATCCTTGTGATCAAATCACATTGTGTCTGGCCAGATGATGTGGGAATCAGAAACTTTGTGGCAGCTGATGACATGTTGTGTTATTCTGCACAATATGATTGTTGAGGACGAGGGTGATGGTGTAGACCAAACCCATGATTTCGAAGCACCTGGAGGACAAATTGAAACCCCGAAATATCAAGATGCGGATCGGCTGATGAACTTTCTGCAGATGCATCGGAATCTTTGAGATCAGCAGGTGCACACGCAACTACTTAATGATCTTGTGGAGCACATGTGGACCCACAATGACAATCAAGAAGCCAATGCTTGAGTTTGGCACTTAAAATAATTTTGTTGTAAACACTATCTATGCTTCGTACCAACATTTACCATTTACGTGCGACATTGGCTTGTACGACCGACATGCATGTATTTGTATCAATTTAAGAGTCCGAATTTAAGATACGTGGATATGGGGACAAAAATATAAGGGCCCGTCCGGATGTACGAGCGGACGTGCCCGGTCGCGTCCGCGGACATATATAGACTTGGATTTGCCAAGTCCGGCATAGATGCTCTAAGAATTGCTCTTGGTCTTGATTTGAAAAAAAGAAGAAAATACCGTGCAATCTTATCTTGCCAAAAGCTACAAGCTCATCCCGTGACACATTGGCTAAGCTATGCAGCCTGGTTCACGTTGCTATATGCATCTCTGACAGGCGGGGTAGACAAGCAGGGTTACATGCGGGGCCGGCTTCAAGAAGAGGAAAATGGATGCACTGGATCTGCGTTGGTGGGCCAGCCGAATCGCCGTGACCAAACCAACCACCCCGAGCCACGGCCACCGGAACCGATGCGTCAGGGTGAGTCGTCACCTGGTCTCACCGTCACCCATCCAAGACCGGGACCATGCATTGGCTTCTGCAAAGTGAAAAGAGATACCCGGCCCAATGTGACAGCGGACTTCCTCAGGCTTGAGTTTGTTTGTTTTAAAAAAAGACCCTGATAGATAAATCCCAAACGTTCAAATTTAATCATGGCGAATTGAATATATTTTTTGTATGACAATTTTTTTAGTTGTTGATTCTTTCTTGAGATAGCTACCCGCTTATTTCAAACGAATTTTGTTGCAATTTTAGTGATGCGGGGATGACAAGTAGGAGCGTAGCCAGCCCACAGGCAACTAGGGCCATGGCCTGGGGTGTGGCTGTGCACCCATTCGTTGACTAGCAATTTCTGGTACTACGGTCTATGGAAACTGTAGCTAGTGTAGCTTAGGCTGTTGGTCCGGGCCATCGACCGACACGCTGGCTACACCACTGATGACAAGTTTAGTTAACAAGCATGAGAACTTCATGCTCAATGTATTTTTTGCTAGAAAAATTGTTGTGTGTGTCAACTACCTCATGCCACTAAAATTTCATAGAAAACATTCGATCTGGCATTGCCGAATCCCAAACGTTTAGGATTTGTCATTTCCGTAAAACAGAGCACCGGGATTTAATATTCAAACCCACTCAAAAAAAAAAGTAGAAGTAGCATTTTCTTTTCTTTTCTTTTAGGGCATGTCCTATAGTATGATGGCTGCTAGTGCTAGAGCATATGTAAGCATATGTAAGCATATGTCAAATGCTCCACCTGGTAATTCATAAACGTTTTAGTTAAAACACAAAATTAGACCAAGGGTGAACAAAGCATGGCTTTACAATCATTCATCCGATTTTATTTTCTTTGGTGTAAGTTGAGTCTTTGAGCCGCCGGATCTTATTTGTACGGTTGTGCATGTGTCTGCTACATCCGGCTGAACCGCCCACCATCATCACTGGCTGATCCGCTTGTTGCCGTTACCCATGGCCACTCGCCCTCCCCTCACCGCTTCCGACTGCTACGTCGTTGCTCACTACCGCTCGGTTCTGGCTCAGCCTCGCCGCCGCTCGCAACGCCGTTCCCGGCTTTGGTCTCGAACTGCGATTGCATCTTTCGCCCAAAAATTTTTTTTTACACAAATTTGAAATTCAATCGACTTTTGAATTGCTCCTGCATCCAAAAAAAAGGTGAAGAACCCTTGACAGGCTGTGGTCGCCGGACCTTGACCCGCTTTGACGGTTACGTGAGTGACGTGACGTCTATGGCTTCGGCAGCTATCTGACGGCGTGCTCGCCAGTCGTGACGGCGTGCTCCGCTTTAAACCCCACCCCCTCCCCTCTGGATCCATCCCCATTTCCCCTTCCAGTTCGTTCCTTCCTTCGCACCCAGCCAGCCATGGCGCTCCATCTTCACCATCGCCTCCCCCTCCTCCTCCTCCTCCTCGTGCTATCCACCGCCTCCGCCTCCGCCACCCACTCGCCGGAGACCGCCACCGCCTCCGCCTCCGCGCGCACCCACCACCACCACCACCGCTCGCCGTTCGGCACGGCCACCGCCCACTTCCACCCCGTCCCTGCCGCTGCGCCCTCCATGCACCAAAACCACCTCCACGCTGACAGCCAGTCGCTGCTCTCCGCCGGCGACATCGACCCCGTCCTCGCCGACGCGCAGGACACGGGCGCGGTGGAGGCCGAAGCGGCCTCACCGCCTCCCACACGCGTCCTCCCGGTGCCGGATCTCGCCGAGGCGACGCCGCAGCCGCAGGATGAGGGGTTCGCGTCGACGACGCCCGCTGCAGCGACGACCAGCACGCTTCACCCGCTCCCTGCCACGGTGGCGACGACCGCGAGCCCGCCTCCGCCTCCCGCCGTGTCCGACGCCGAGCAGGGGCTGCAGCAGCTCGCGAGGGTCCTCACCTCCCTCGGGTACAACGAGATGGCGTCGGAGGCGCCGCTCCTCGCCCGCGCGCCGCCGCTCGCGAGGTGGCCCGGGGCCATCACCGTCTTCGCGGCCCCCGACGCCTTCCTCCAGGCGTCCTGCCCCATGTGCTCGCGCCGCCACCTCCTCGAGCAGCACATCGCCATGGGCTACTACCCCTACTCCGACCTCGCCGCCGCCGCCACCATGAAGATCCCCTCCGCCTCCGTCGGCTTCTGCATCAAGGTCGCCACCGAGCGGGGGCCCTTCGGCATCCACTACGCCAGGATCTACGCCGACGGCGTCGAGGTGTCCCACCCCGAGCTCTACAACGACGGCCGCTACGTCGTGCACGGTCTCCACGGCTTCCTGCGCCCGCTCACGCACTCCTGCTTCGACGGCCCGCACCACCACCACCTCGCCGTCACCGCCCGCTCCGCCGAAGCCTCCGCGGCCACCGCTGCCTCCGTGGTGCGCATCATGATCCGCGACGCCATGGCGCGACTCCGCGACGGGGGATACGGCTTCATGGCGCTGGCCATGCGCGTCAAGTTCGCCGAGCTCGAGAAGTTCGCTAACCTGACGCTCTTCGCGCTCGACGACCCGGCCATCTTCGTCGGCGGAGGCCACGACTACGTCTCGGCGGTGCGCTTCCACATCGTCCCCAACCACCGCCTCACGAGCGCCGACCTCCGCCGCCTCCGCCCCGGCACGACCCTCCCCACGCTGGCCGGCGAGGGCCAGAGCCTCGTCGTCACCCACTACGCCACCGACTCGGCCTCCTCCAAGTCCAACGACGACGTCCGCATCAACTACATACCCATCAAGGAGCCCGACGTGGTGGTCAACTCGCGCATCGCCGTCCACGGCGTCTACGTGCCGTTCCCACGCCTCCACCTCGCCGACCTCGCCGTCGCGTCGGCCACCGACCAGAGGAACGACACCTGCGGCGCCGGGGCATCCTTCGGCAACTGCGCCTCCTCAGCGATCACCTCTCCCAAGAGGCAAGTGGCTCATGGCGAGTGATGCGTGAGTCGTCTCCATCCTTTTGCTCTGTTATGTTTCTAGCCATGAATTGGACAGTTCGTAGTGGTTCAGATGAGAGATGAGTACTGTGTTCTACTTCTAATCACAAGAGGCAAGTGACGCTTATCCAGTACGACTTGAGTGAATTTTGCTGCGAATACGACGATGGATCTTCTCATTGCTCTGTTCCAACTGTTTGCTGAACTTTTGTTCTTGCTTGTGCTAATTTTGTTCTTGCACTGCATGCATCAGTTACTGTTTAGATGGCTCGGTTTACTTCCAACTCTGAATCATCCTATGCATGCATGCATGCATATAAGGAATGTTGTTCAGTTGGTGGGATTGGGTTTGAAATGTGTAACCATTAATTTCCTGCATGCACTGATGCCCCAAACTTACTGCAATGACCATTTCGTTCTTGCTCTCTGTTATGATGTACAGTACTAAATTGAGTTTGCAGATGATCTTGTGATGGTTTGATCTTTGTGTACTTCAGTTTGTTCCGGTCATCATTACAATGGATTATGCAGTGCGCACGTTATATAGGATCATGCTAGCTGAAAGTCTTTGATGTTCCCCTTTCGGTTTTGGCTCGTGATTTTAATGTGATCATCTTGTTTCTGATCTGTTTAGATATAAGTAGGATGACCCCGTGATTGGTGAACTGCATGTTCTGTTTTGCCCTGACTGTCGATCATGTTGAATGAATTTCTTGTAGATACAGGACCCCCCCC
>LR738713.1:29076022-29131870 GCA_902687465.1 Secale cereale
CTAGGTTTTGACTCAATTCCAGCTTATGACAGAAATGTTAGTAGCTGGGTTAAGTTAGTTTCAGGAGTTCATCAGTAGTTCTACTTTTGTATTTTTTGTAGTTACTAGGTAGTTTGTTTCCTTGAATTGTGTCTCATCAAGCAGTTTTTCGAGAGTTGGTTGCTGGGCTAAAGTTTCAGTGGCTAGGCAGTTTCCTTGTTGTCTGCTCAAGATTTTCTAGAGCTGATCAGGTTCTGTAGCTCCCGGCGAGTGATGCGTACATGAGTCGTCCCGATTGTTTTGCTCCTGTTATGTTTCTAGCCATGGAGGATTTACTGCTAGTAGTGCGTGCGTAGCGGTTTGGATGAGTGATTTGGGCTGTCGTTTACTTCAATAGAGGTTCAGATGAGAGATTGGGCAGTCGTATCGTCGTCATGAGTACTGTGTTCTACTTCTGGTCACATTTTGTGGCACCGAGTGGTTGTTGCCTAGCTTATCCAGTACGATCGACTTGAATGATTTTTTGTGCGAATTTGATTCATCTTCTCGTTGCTCTGTTCTGACTGTTTCCTGAACTTTTGTTGTTGCTTGTGCTAATTTTCTTCCTGCATGCATCAGTTACTGTTTACTCCTAGATGGCTCAATTCACTTCCAGTTTTTACTCTGAATCATCCTAGGAATGCATACCAGGAATGTTGTTCAGTAGTTAGGATTATGTTTGAAAGCGTGTGTTTGATGATCAGGCACAGGACCGGATGCCATAAACTCACTCCAATGATTATTTCAGTACTAAGTTGAGTTTGCAGATGATGTTGTGTGCTTCAGTTTGTTTGTTCTCGTCATCCTTACCATCTGCATATTATGTGTTTTGCGCCATCGATTAGACAGCGCGAATGTTATATAGGATCATGCTAAATTGCTAACTCAAAGTCTTTGGTAGTCCCCTTTAGGTTTTGGCTCGTGAACTTAGGGTGTTCCTCTGGTTTCTGATCTGTTAAGAATGATGGTCAGATGGGTTTGATCTGCAGGTTATCTGCACATCAGTTTGTTCTGCTCATCATTGTATGCATGATTGATCAACGGCACATGTTCTGTTTTTGCACAATGGATCAGCCTTACTGAAACTCTTTGATATTCCCGCCATTTTGGTTTTGACTGATGAACTCACCTAGGTTAAATTCCAGCTTATGACAGAAATGTTGGTAGCTGGGTTAAACTTCAGGATTTTATCAGTAGTTATGATTGATCAACTACAGAACCTGACTAAAGTTACTAGGTAGTACTACAAGGGAAAAAATAGCGCCGCCCCTAAAAATACGCTATTAGCTTGTTATAACGCGCTATTAGCGAGACATTGTACATTGATTTATTTAGCGAGACAATTCTCTACACGCTATAGCGTGCTATTAGTGGCGCTATAGTGCGTTATTTTTTCCAGTGGGTAGTAGTTTGTTTCCTTGAATTGTGTCTCGCTCGCTTAAATGCAGAGAAACATGTTTCAGATTAGTGTACATGCAGTGTTGCTTCAATACCATGATTTCAACTGTATATGCCCGTTCCGGCACCATTAATTTCCGAATCACGGATATATCTTCTTCACATGCATGTCACATTAATTTCTGAATCACACATATATTTGGTTTACAACTGCTAATTATGCTGTATATGCCTTCCTGGGGTCATTAATTTCTGAATCAGACATATCTTATTGTTACCCCAGATATGAGTAGTGTTGTATTCTACGAGTACCTCTGAATTTCAGACAACAGAAATGGGTTCAGACAAAATTTTAGACAGTAGTGTTGTAAATTTCAGAGCACACGCCAAGTCAGTAATGGTTCTTTGTGTTTTTAGCCTGTGATCTCGCTCACTCACATGCATATGTTTTCTGAGATGAGGAAAATAAACACGGGAAAAAATGTTCGGAAAGAACTTCGCATCATTATCTTTAGCCTGATTTGCATGTTGCTTTCTATATTATCATGTTTACAACTGCTAATTCTGCAATATATATCCTGCGGGTTCCAGGGCTATAAACTAGTTAATCACAGACATAAGTACTGTAGTTTTGTACTGAAGCTCTGAATTTGTGACAAGAAAGCCCACACACATGTACCAGTACAGGAATTCGTACACTCACACCAACTCAAGCTGCAATACTACTATCAAGATGCTTTGTAACAAATCAAGATGCCAAAACTAAACAATGTTTAGTTCAGCAGCGACCTGTGCACCACAGAATCTGTATCTAGTTTTCGGAGAGTTCGTCGCTGGGCCAAGTTAGTTTCTGTTGGTTGCCAGGCAGTTTCATAGTTGTGTCTGATAAAGCAGTTTCTTAGAATTGTGCAAATGCAACATAATGTTAGTCAGGTTCTGTAGAATTCTGCACAGATAGATTTTCTCATCATGGTCTTTAGCACGTGATCTTGTTCACCTACGTGCATGTGTTTTTGGAGACAAGGGAAGGAGGAGCAGAGAAACATGTTTCAGATTGCATGCATGTTACACAAGCCCTGCTTTGCGTTTTTGCCAGCAAACATTTTCATCCATAGTGATTAGATCCTAGCTAATTGATCCCTAAGATGCAATCTCAAGAAAAAAAAATCCATCATATGTTCACAACTCACTGAGCGACTACTGCTATGGCCCATAAATTTTGTATAGCATCAGCTAAGGTTCTTGTTAAATATTTGATCAATTTTCTATATAATTTAATCCAATCATGAAGAACGAAAAAAACCATGATCACCAAACGGACAATAGTTCTATGGATAGTAGACACGTAATCAGGTACCTCATCCGTCCTTGAAAGTGTACTTCCAACTTTGTTGGAGGGTGAAACTATCTCATTGACCAAGTTTATGTAAGAATATACTTTCTCCGCCCGAAAAAGCTTGTCCCTTAAATGAATATATCTAGTACCAAGTTAGTGCTAGATTCATCCATTTGAAGAACAAGCTTGGGACAAGCTTTTTCGGAACAGGGTACACTTTACTAATGCCATTACTTATTACTACGTGAAACTTGGTCAGAGTTTGCAAAATTCGAATTTGTATTTAATGTTCCAAAGGTCAATGTTTTAAACTAATTCGTTATTGTATCCGAATTAGTTTATATATGCAATACCGAATATATACAATACGGAAATACATTTCTTGATCTAATGGTAACGAATTGGTATTCTAGATGTGGAAAATTCTTTTCTATAAACTTGGTCAAAGTTTACAAAGTTCGAATTTGCAAAAATCTAGTATCCAATATATTTTGGAACAAATGGAGTACTTAACATTGTGGTTTGACAATTTTTTGCGGGTTATGTTTTGACATTTATTGAACCCCAAAAAATGTTTAAAACATTATTGTGCTTTCCAATCAACTATTTTGAACATGCACCTAAGAGGCCATTAATGAATTTGCTTTCCAATGGTATTAAATTTAGCAATGACAATAGAATATCAAAAACATTATTCCTTTGTCCAACATTTTCATCAGGACAATAAAGGCGGTGCCCTCGCAAAAGTGCAGAAGTTCACCCAAGATAGCTAAGCTACTACACTTGAATTTAGGATGTCATAACTCGTGTCACACTGATGCGGAGCATCCCAAGGTCATCCCCATGGACCTACCGTCGACTCACCAAGTACCCAAAGGACCAATGACGCGAGCCCATGCACGAGCTCTCGAGACCGAGGTGACTTCACTCCTCTCTCTACGTCATTTCGATTCACATGAGACATGGCTGCTACCCTCATCAGAAACTCTATGCATACTCAGGCACCTCGAGAGCAACCATGGAGAAACCAAGGAACAAGAGGAATCGAAGAAGGAAGACGGAGGAGAAATCTGCCAAGTCTCAAACTGGCCGGATGATCCGGTCGAAGACCCGGATGATCCGGGCAGAGCCCGGACGATCCGGATAATGTGCGCCCCGACACCCGAAGCTACCTCGCCAAGCCGGCTCATCCGGACCCAGCCCCGGATCATCCGGCCGCACCCGGACGTCCGGACCAGGACCCGGACATCCGGACCTCCCGTTGCAGAGAAGACACTGCCGGATCATCCGGACCAACATCCGGATCATCCGGACCGTGCTTGCGTGCATGACCTTGGGCCGAGGTCCATGTACCCCTTCGCCCATCCTAACTTATATATAGCACTCCACCCATACTTTCCAGGGTTGGCTTTGTGTTAGCTCATCTAAAACCTTAGTGGTTCCTCTCCTATGAGACCGCGGCCTCCTCGGAGAAGATCCACCGGATTCAAGACCTCCTTCACGGAGAAGAACATCAAGACCTCCTCACGGAGATGACTACCGCTACTTCAAGACCTAAACTTGTTGATTTGAGTGTTTTCTTCTTGTCCCTCTTGTGTTCTTCCTCGTGCACCTCGTGTTCATCCTCGGGATCCCTCCTTTTCGTGAAAGATCGGCCACCTAGGGTTCCACCCTACATCATCTATGGTATCATGAGCCTAGGTTGATCACGAATTTGGAGCCCCGCACTTTGTTTTCTAGCTTATTTTTGTTGTTTTTCATCCAATTTCGAAAATCCCCACAAAATGGCCATACATTTTTTTTGTGATTTGTGTGTTTTGATGAGATTTCGTTGATTGTGGTCCGTGGTTGAGCTGTGCGACAGGTGGATTTCCATTTTCCCCACCTCCCCCACCCTCAAATCCGCCCAAAATCCCAGAAAAAGTTCATTTTCCACCGAATTTTCACCTCTTCCCCGAGTTCATCCCGAGCAGGTTGACCCTCCCGGATCATCCGAATCTCCACCCGGATTATCCGGCCAGACATCCGGATCATCCGGCCTCCCCTGACGAACCTGCATCTCATCTGCTTTATAAACTACAAAAACCAAACATGAAACTGCGAAATTAAACAACAAACAACCCATCGTAAGCATGTACTTCTTTAGGCCAATAGAGAACATCCACATGTACTCAGTATGGATAAAATTTCCATACTCAATGCACCTATGAGCCACTGTATCCGAGAAATATCCTGGCTGGCCCTACCGGTCATCGGAGTCACAAACTCACCATAGACGTCTGGCTCTAGAAAAATAATTTACCGAAAATGTAAGCACCCATGGTGAGTCAAACCCGGGTCGGCAAGTTATATAAGAACAAGCCCTGAAACTTTAAATATGCAGATAAAATGTTCATCCAGAGTACATATTTCTCATACAAGATTTTTTAGCTCAATATACTCATAAGCATTGAACTACAAAATTCAGACATGGTACTGCAAAGTTGTAACAAATAATTGGGCAAGAAGGAACTACTAGTAGGGATGTATGCACTACTTTTGGGTCGACCTGAAACTCATTTGATTAACTTAACAAATGTGGATCTTAAAGCAAAATAAATACTAGTATACCAGCTATTGTCCGGCTCCTCCTGTGTGGTGTCATCACACAAACATGCACCGAGAGTTGGCGGCCATGGGAGCTCATAAGGGAACGCCCGACCAGCGCCCTTGTTCAGCCCCTGTGCACATTCCTGCTTCATGTTCTGGGTGTCGACGCTGAACAGCCAGACGTACTCGGCAGAGCATTCGTCATCACACACTACAATACACCCTGGAGCTGCAGCCTCAGGTGCTCGATCCGAAAAATACAATCTCCGGGCCCTGGACTCGATGTTGCCGGCCATCTGGTGGTACAAACTGATCCTCCTCTCAACCGTGCATGCCCCGCCACCACCGTGGGTGGCATATCGGAGTATCTCGAGGTTGCTCCCGACGATCCGGACAAGGTTGGCGGTGCCAATGACCCGGAGGTTCCCCCTGTTGCTATTGATGCCGGGTTGTCCAGGCAGCCTCAAGTAGGAGAACTCGCCGGTGCTCTCTTTGAGGTGTAGCAAGACATTGCTGCCTCCTTGGACGGACCAGCAGAGCGAGCCCCCCGCGCGCCCCAGGAACATGAAGGGCACCCGTAAGTAATCAAGTGCCCCTACCGAAATGATGTCGTCACCAATGACCCTGGTGCTGACCGAGAGCCAACGGCTGTCTTTGTCTGATGCAGAGAAGACACGTACTTGGAGGGTTTTGCTGCCATCGTGTTTATCATGGATCAGACGCACCCATAGAACCCTGAAGTTGGACATGTCGCCGTCATCGAGCAGGAACACGCCGAGGCAATGCTCGACAGATCTTGGCGGCTGCAGACAAGGTGGGCAAGTGGCATAGATCTGCCTGTGCTGCTTTGTCAAGGGGTTGCATATGATGACACTGAAAGGGAGGTAGAAGGCAAGGAGGCCACCCCGGCTGTCATGGAGCACCGGGATCCGGCCATAACTGCTGCGTAAGAAGTCGAGTGAGACGCGGTCGGGGTCGATGGCAGGCTTCCCCTCCGACGCAGGCGCAGCGAGGGGGACGAAGATGGGCCAGATGCCATCGCCGTAATAGTAATAGCGCCCGAGTATGTGCGGCCCGTTGAGGCGGCAGAAGCGACAGAGGAAGCCGTCGCCGGCGATCACGCGGCGCCATGGCTTGCACGTGGCGGCGGCGCGGATGAGGCTGACGGGCGTCCCGACACGCAGGAAGATGAGCTCGAGAAGATCGTCGTGGATGCTGGTCGCCGACCCTGCTGCGTCTACGGCCCTTGAGCTGGAGGTGGCGGTTATCCGCCAGCGCCGCCATCCACCCCCCGATTCCTCTCCCATATTTTGCGTGTGCCTAGCTTGTTTGTTTGTGCAATCGTACGTAGCCCTAACTAAGACGACCTTGTGCACAGAAGAAGCGCACATGGTTGTTTGGTTACCACGTTTTTAGAGTTCCTGTTTCATCACAACTGATTTGCTCCCGATTTTATAGTAAACTATGTTTCGGTATCGTAACTAATCCTCGTGCTAGTGTAACTGGTTCTGCATAAACTCTGTCACACTCATGTTGAGGAAATGAGGTTTATAACAAAATAACAACTTAAAACAGGTCTTCCTAAAATTTTGGGCCGCGTGCATCCTCCCCGCCTCCCGCTCCTCGGCCTATCCCCGGCCTTGTCGCCGGCCATGGCCGACCCCTCGTCGGCTCGGTCCTCCCCGCCTCCCTCCTCCTCCCCTGTGCCGTGGTCCCCCCGGGCTGCTTCTCGCCCGGCCTCCTACAGGGAGGCGGTTTTGCTCCCCCCACAGGCTGATGCGCCTTCTATGCTGTCGGTGGGGGCGGGCGCCTCCGCCCATGCGGCATCTCAGCCACGCCCGCGCCTTCGCTCCACCATTACTGCCCCGAGCCGGCCGCTGGGCATTGATGAGGGTGGGTGGAAGGTTGTGCGTAGAGGACGGAGGCCTCCTCCTTATCAGCGCCCTCCGCCTCGCCTTGCCCAGAATCCATCCCACCTCAAGGAGCTACTGCTGCGAAAAGCTAGAGGCAAGTGCTTCAACTGCTTCGAGCCAGGCCACCGGGTGGTGCTCTGCCTCAATCCGCCAAAGTGCCTCCTGTGTGGGCTTGCTGGGCACAAGGCACGGAGGTGCCCCCCCGCTGCTCCCGCTGCGACTCCATCTGCGCCTTCGCGCTGTCCACCTCCACTCCGTCCGGCTACTACCTCAACCACGGCCGGCCAGCCGCCAGTTCCATCCCCGGTGCTTCCGCCGCCTCCCCCCGGTCCGCCTCCTTCCTCAGCCGTCCGGCTCCAGATCCCTGCCTCCCCGCGCCCGAGAAGAACCATGGCGGCGCCCGCGGCTGACGTGTCGGTGCGGAGGGGGCTCGTGGTTGCCTCGGCTCCCAGAACGGCGACGATGGCGGAGGCGGAGCGCCGACTGTGCCGCCATGCGGTCATCGCCACGGTGGTTGGTGCCTGCCCCAGCCTGGAGATCTTCGAGGTGAAGAGGGCGATGGCCATGTTCTTCCGCTTCCCAGAGGAGGCGGTGAAGGTCACGCTCCGCACCACCGGAGAGTTCCTCCTGAACTTCACCGACAGCCAGATCCGCGACCTGGTTCTGCACCACCAAGGAGCCCTGCATTTGGGGCGGGTCTCCTTCCTGCTCACCCCGTGGTCGCGCTTCCGTCGAGCCACGCCGGCAAAATTGCCATACAAGGTCCGGGTGTGTCTCGAGGGAGTGCCGGAGCACGCGTGGGACGTGGACAGCGTCAGGCCGCTCTTCGACCCCTCCTGCATCATCGAGGGCATTGACCATGAAGAGAGATCGGAGCAGGAGTCGGGCTGCCTCCGGCTATGGGTGTGGATGGACAATATCGAGAAGCTGCGCACGAGAGGGAGTTTGCGGCTCGAGGAGCCAAGAGAGATGAACTCGCCGGACATGCACTACCCGGAGCTGGGCATGCTGGAGGAGATGCCGGACCGCTGGGGTCAGGTCGGGCTGCTGGGCACCCCGGTTCTGATCCATCTCGATCGTGTCGTCGACTTCACCGATCCGCCGGCCTCCAGCAGCAGTCATGGCTCGAGCGACAGTGGCGTCAGCGGGCTCCCCTCCGACGAGCTGGCTGTTCCTTCTTGGCCGGTCAAGTGGGGATACCGTTGGTTCATTGCATATGAGGATGGAGACTTCCCGCCGCCTACGCAGCGGGGATCTGCTCACTCCAGGTCACGGTTCCAAGGCGGCGGTGCCGGCGGCGCGGGAGGAGGGGCTAGCAGAGGCTATCGGCGGAGGCATTATGGCAATGGAGGTCATGGTGGGCCATCTCGGCCTGCGCGGGACCAGGAGGCCTCCTCAGGCGGGACGATGGCGGGGCAAGGTGCTCATGGCGGATTCGATGGCCGGCGGCATCTTGGGACAACGAGGGATGCACCACCGCCATTGGTGGATGCTGACCTAACGGGTCCTGCTGGATCGGGGGCCGACCCGTTTATTGGCTCCGATACAGTCCCGGTGCTGGAGAGTCAAGCAGACAAGCCGACCAAGACCAAGGCGGATATGGGACAGAGGCCATCCGAGGTCGGACAGGGCAAATGTTGCCTTTCTCTCGCAACTGGCCGTGCGCAGCGGTCTGAGGCTCTGGGCTCTGCTCAGCCTGCGCTGCGGTCTGAGGCTCTGGACCCTGGCGTCGTGTTGCCACTGGATGGACAGCCACCAAGCGCTGACCTGCCTATGGTCCCTGGTCAGCCGTTGGAGGGATCCGATCCACACGATAGGATATTCGATTCTGATCCCCTTAGCGAGATAGAAGAGCACCATGAAGAAATCGAGCAACTGGATGGGGATGCCTTTGCTGCTAGCAAGTGTGGTCTCCATACAGGCCCGGCCCAGCCTCTTCAAACCAGGTCTGCTGGTGATGGGCCTGGCAGCGTGACGGCGGACTTGGACGAGCAAGAAGGCCAAACAAACCCTCTCGAGGCCTTCCTCCACGAGTTGATGACGGCCCCTGCTGCTCCCCTGCTCCAGGTGCCTCCCCCACCACCCAATCCGCCCTGCCCACCGAGCAGAAAAAAGAAGACGACGATTGCGGCGACGGACGGGATGCCCAGATATAGCGGTCGCCTCGCCGCTAAGCCAGATTGTGGCCTCCCCTCCATTGAGAAAGCCAGGCTTGTCCTGCTGCGGAAGCAGGGGATCTGCATGGAGGACGAGCAAGCCACGTCGAGTCACATCGAGCGGTACAAGCAAATGTACAAATCGGAGCTGCCGGACAACTTCATCGCGGCGGTCACCTCGCTCGTGGCCGCGGCGGCTCCTAGCAGGAAGAAGAAGGCCCGTGAGGAGGCCACCGGATCTGGCATGGCCGTCGCCGCGCAGGCGTAATGTATCGACCTGACCTCCTGTGTTCAGAGTGTCACCATGTTAGTCACCCTCTCTGTTACTGGCCCCTGCGGCTGCTGTTGCTGCTGGGCGGAATTAGTTGTGTCGATGTATCTTTTTCTGTGGTTAGATGATTGGGATGCTCTCTGTGCCCAAACGAGAATGTGTTCTGGTTTCCAATGGAAGTGGCCCTAATTAACTGGAATGTTCGTGGCCTTTGCAATCCGGCAAAGCGAAGGGCTGTTCTGAACCTTGTCACACAACTGCAATGCAACATTGCTTGTCTCCAGGAGATTAAAGTTGCCCAGGTTGATAGTGCGTTTGTGGCTGAGGCGTTGGGTCGCCGATTCAGTGACAATTTTATTTTCAAGCCTGCTGATGGAACGAGAGGGGGAATTTTGCTGGCCTGCGCTGACTGTTTCAGTATTGCTGAGATTGACACCGGCCCTGCTGAGTTTACCTTGTCAGGGCAAATCACAGACCGCACTTCGGGCACTGCTTGGTCGATCACTGGAGTCTACGGGCCACAACTAGAGGCGGATAAGATCAGATTTATGCAAGAACTAAACACAATCAAGCCTCTGATGATGAAGGAATGGATGGTACTGGGCGACTTCAACCTGATTAAGCAAGCTAGCGAAAAGAGTAACACCAATGTCAACCTGCAGATGCTCGGAAGATTCAGAAATATGATTGATGCACTTGAACTTAGAGATCTTCCTCTCACTGGGCGATCCTTCACATGGTCCAATGAGAGGGAGAGTACTACCCTAACCAGAATTGATAGAATTCTGATCTCCAACGACTGGGAATGTGCTTTCCCCCAATATCAGCTTTCCCCTGCTTCTACTGCTATCTCGGACCACTGCCCCCTACTCCTAAGGAAAATGCAGCTCCAGAAATATAAAGGATTCAGATTTGAGTCTGCTTGGCTAAAGATGGATGGGACTCAACCGGTCATCGAGAAAGCTTGGTCCAAGAGCTGCCACACTACGGATGCCATTAGAGCACTTCATATTAAGCTATCTAGAACCGCTGCAGCCTTACGGAGATGGAACAAGCAGCTAAGAGCCAACCAGAACTTGGCCTTCAATATTGCAAACGAGGTGCTCTTCAATCTTGATATTGCCATGGAGACGAGGCCTCTCTCGACAAATGAGTGGAATTTGAGACGGCTGCTCAAAGCGAGGCTGCTGGGCATTGCTGCAACCGAGCGGATGCGATGGAGGCAGAGATCAAGATTACTATGGCTTAGAGTGGGCGATGCCAACACGCGGCTCTTTCACTTACGGGCCAATGGCCGTAGGAGAAAGAACTATATCCCCACCCTAAGAGGGCCATTAGGAGATGTCTCTGACCATGGAGCCAAAGAGCAGATTCTGCTAACCCACTTCCGAGAGCTCATGGGAACGAATACACCGGGCCGGCCTAACCTGAACTGGAGTGCCTTGCAGCTGCCCTTGGTCAACCTCCAGCACCTTGACGCGGATATTACTAGAGATGAAGTTAAGACTGCGGTCTGGGGCCTGCACGACGAAAAGGCACCAGGGCCTGATGGGTATATTGGGGCTTTCTATAAGCGTTTTTGGACAATTGTTGAAGATGATCTCTTCCAAGCAATCACCCAATTTTCATGTTTGCGCGGCAACCAATGGAAATTGTTGAATGGAGCCAACATCATTCTGATCCCTAAGAAGAATGGAGCAGCCGCGGCCTCTGACTACCGTCCGATAAGCCTCATGCACAGCGTGGCCAAGATTCTATGCAAGATCTTGGCCAACAGACTGGGACCTGAGCTCAAGAACTTGATTGCTCACAGCCAAAGTGCATTCATCAAAGGACGATCCATCCATGACAACTTTCTTTACGTCCAGAATGTGATCAAAGATGCGCACAAGAAGAAGTGCCCCATGCTATTTCTCAAGCTTGATATTGCCAAGGCATTCGACTCTGTCAGCTGGTCTTACTTGCTTCAGGTCCTCCAGCATTATGGGTTCGGGCCTAGATGGAGAGACATGATCTCCATTATGCTTGCGTCCTCCACCTCCCGAGTTCTTCTAAATGGCAAGCCTGGGCCCCCGTTTGAACATCAGTGTGGGCTACGACAGGGTGATCCCTTATCGCCGATGCTCTTCATCCTTGCAATGGACCCCCTCCAAAAAATTCTGGACAAGGCAACTGATGCGAGCATCCTCTCCCCCTTGCCAACAAGGGTGGCTGCTCTCAGAGCCAGCTTCTATGCTGATGACGCAGCCCTGTTCGTCAACCCTGTGCATGAGGAGATTGTTGCCCTCCATCGCATCCTTCTGGCCTTTGGCAGTGCTTCGGGTCTGAGAATAAACGAGGACAAGTGCGTGGCCTACCCGATCCAGTGCCAACAAATCAACATTGCAGCCATGCTTGGAGGGTTCGGTGGGTCTTTGGGCAGCTTCCCTTGTCAATATTTGGGGCTTCCGCTCTCAACTCGCAAGCTCAGGCGCATTGACATGCAGCCAATGATTGATAAGGGTGCTGCAAGGCTGAAAATCTGGAAAGGCAGGCTCATGAACAGAACTGGAAGACTGCAGCTAATTAACTCAACGCTCACAGCAACTGCCATTTTTTTCCTCACCTCCTTCGCGCCCCATAAATGGGCCGTAAAGAAGTTTGACAGGCTGAGAAGGAATTTTCTTTGGAACGTGGAGGAGGAAACTCATGGCGGGAAATGTCTTGTGAACTGGCAGCGTATTTGTGCCCCAAAGAGCATGGGAGGCTTGGGCTTAAAAGACATTCATGCATATAGCAGAGCCCTCAGACTGAGATGGGCGTGGTATGAGTGGGATTCTAGTCCAAGGCCATGGAAGGGCACGGCCATTCCCTGCGACAACGTTGATCGGCAGCTCTTCCATGCCTGTACCCGGATCTCAATTGGCGATGGCAAACAAGCTCTTTTTTGGACTGATCGATGGTTGCATGGCATGGCTCCTAAGGATTGTTACCCATTTCTGTTCTCCCTCTCGAGAGCCAAGACCACTACTGTGGCCGATGCTATCACTACTGGAAGTTGGCTGAGAGGGTTGCGACAAATGAACTCCGCTGAGCTGCTGGACTCGTTCGTAGACTTGTGGACGTGCATCCAATCCATCCAACTAACCGCTGAGCCGGACACGATTACTTGGACGCCCAATGCAAATGGTGTTTACTCTGCAAAGTCTGCCTACAACGCCCAATTCCACACCCGGATCCCAATGCCACACCTTGCGGCTGCTTGGGCTTTCCGAGCTGAGGCCAAGATTAAATTCTTTGTCTGGACGCTGCTCCAGAATAGACTATGGACAGCGGATCGACTGCTTGTAAGAGGCTGGAATCATCAAGACTCTTGTTCTACCTGTGACCAAGTCATCGAATCGGCCCATCACTTGATCCTTGGCTGCCCATATGCCAAGCAAGTCTGGGCTAAATTCCAAAGCGTGAGACCAATGGCATGTTACGCGGCATTGAACTCGGCCTCGGTTGCCACCTGGTGGGAGGCGATTTTGCCTCTTCGGAAAAAAAGAGAAGACACTGACGACTGCACCTTCTCAGCTTATGTGGCCTGGAACCTTTGGAACGAGAGAAACCGCAGAGTTTTCCAAAACAAGCTAATGAATTCAGAGCAGCTGTGCACGAAGATAGTTGATGAGATCAGCCTATGGGAGGAGGCATGGGAAAAATAGGATTCCTGCAATTTGTATAGCCAGGCAAGCGCTGCTTGCACTGGACTTCCTTACCTTTCGCATTATCCTAGTAGCCTAGCTACTATTGTATAGTCCTTCCCTCTTGCTTAAATGAAAAGGCAGAGCACCTGCCGTTCCGGTCAAAAAAAAAAAAAAACAGGTCTTCCTCAAATTCCTCAAACAGGTTTTACTATAACTTATTCCAAAAACTAGTCATCCAAACAACCTGGCCGGCCGGGAGATATACATTTTTTTTAAGGGTGGGAGATGTACATGGTTTTTGAGGGAAATGGGACATGTACATGTTTTTTTTTTTGGATAGTAGGAGATGTACATGTTAGTTTGTAGAAGGGCAGAGCGATGCATCACAGTACTGATAGTTTGCATCTATCAGACAAGTCGTGTGTCGTCGGATTGAAAACAAGTCGTATGTCCGATCTGATAATTAATCTGAGAGATTAGGTGCTCCCAATTGCTATTTTGTCGCCGTATCGTAACTGCTTCCACGAACACACACCCTCCACTCCCGCGTCTCTTCTCGCTGCATGGTTCTCTCAAGATAAGGAAGCATATCTTTCCATAACTCGTCGTCTCGTCCATAGATGATAAATCACGCCAGTCTCCTTACGATTACGAAGCAAATATTGGATGGTGATTTCGAAGCAGGCTTTCTACCCACTATATTAATATAGAAAACCACCGACACAGCCACAAATAGGAGCCGAGGCAGAAGCAACACAGTCACGCATAAAATAGTACTCCCTCCGTCCCGAAATTCTTGTCTTCAATTTGTCAAAATATGGATGTATCTAGTCACATTTTAGTGTTAGGTACTTCCCTATTTAGACAAATCTAAGACAAGAATTTTGAGACGGAGGGAGTACCATATAATAATATATAGAAAGTATAGAAAGTACGTAAATATCATAGATTGATTTGGGATTTGTGATTAGCTGTAAACACGTCCTTGGTGGGTTCCCGTGACTAGTAGGCCTTGCAAAATTGTAGCCGGAACTGTCTAAATCTGAATCTGGCTCGGTGATGCTAACCATGGTATGCTTTAATCAGAATTCCAAAAGATTGAGGGTACAACTGTGTTCTAACCTATTACAACAGATTTAAACTACGGCTGCGGTTTATAGTTGAAGTTACACTACAACAGAAGTTCAAAACCACAAGCCACAACAACACTTCACATAAGCTACATGGATCGGAATTATCTACTTCACATGAATATGCATGGGAGTTAGCCATAATGCATGAAGCACGTACCTACATGCAGATCCGAAGGGAGGCCGTCCGCGGTGCTGCTTCATAGATCAGGCCTGGTGGCAACATGGCAGAGCAACGACTTGACGGAAGGAAACGACTACCAGACGGATGGCTTACGACTGGATATGACGGGGAATGACAAACTTCATCCTACCTAGTCGATGCAGGGGGGAAGAAGGTGCAACGACCAGACCTAGGGTTTTCAGGGGGAAATGTAACAACTATGCTTCAGGGAAGGATATTAGGGCATGTCCAATGCATGGATGCTTGCACATGCACTTAAGGAAATAAAAATAAGATAATCACGTAGCAGCGGCAGTTAAAGTCCTGTCTCCCAACACTAATGAGAAGGTAGAGGCGCTTATACAACACATTCTAAGTCCTAGCACTGAAGAAAAAAGGGCAAGCGCCCGGCGCTAGAGGTTGCGTCGACACAAGCTTAAATCTTGGGCTTAGCCAGGAATAAAAGAAAATGGCTGGAATATTGAGCATAATGGCTGTGGATTTGACCCCTAGCGCCTGGCTAAGCGCCCCCATTGGAGTTGCCCTTAAAGGGGCATGCTTGTGTTTCATGCTTTCAGCACACAATTCAAATTACTAGACCCACTGTTAAATGAGACACGCCTATCAGTTTGACTACTTACGCCGTAAACATTTAGCCCCATTGACGAAATGATATGTTTGAGACTCTAAGAACTTTGGTGGGATACACCAAATAGTTTGACCAGTAAAGAAAATGATACTGGAGACTTTGACAATCATGATGAAAAGCTCTCACAAACATATAATAGTTGGAGGTTCTTATAAGCCAGATGCGACAAACACTTTGTCGGATCCATATCACTATAGGCACAGCCAAAAAACCATCAGAGGCTCCAGTAATAAATGTACAGGTACAATGCCTAATACTAAGCCACTAAATTCACCAAGCGTGTAGTGTAGCCACTCCCAACCCAGCCGATCAAGAGTGTTAGTTGTGACTCTGCATCCAAACATCCAGCCGGACAAAACTCACAGCTGAACCTCGGCAGAATACATTCATACGCCAGCGGTTGGTTGCCAGAATGAATGAAAAACAATGGCTCTCTCGATCGGCACCGCAAACAACATGAGCAAGGGATGCATACATATGATTGAAACAGCAGTAACACTTTCACCAACATCAATTATAAGGAAGCTGGATCATATAACTCCGTCATGCATGTCTGATTATCATACTGCACAGAATATAAAAAGGTCCAATACATCAATCCAGGCTAATTATTTAGTAGCACATATTACACAAACAGCTTTGCTACATCTACTCAGGATGGGAACGGGCCGACCCGCCCCTGGCCTTGGACCTGGCCCTCATGGCCTCAAGGCCAATTTATGAGGCCACGGGTCGACCCATTTTTAAAGTGCCAATGGTCTTGCTGGCCCGATGGGTATCTCGGGTCGGCCCAAATTCTAGTTGTTACTTATTATTGTAGGTAGATATGTTGCAGCTACGGAAAAGAAGTATTTTCAGCAGTGTATCTGAGCTAGATAACAAGTATTTGCACTAACTGATCTTTATTTTCGGCCCACGAATTATTCGTCGGCGTCGGCGTCGGCAGCTAAGCTCCGGGTGATTATATCTGCTCTTCCATGTGTAGATAGATACGGAGTAGACGGCAATCGAAATACTAGTGATTATTCCGCGCGGCGCCACAATTATCTAGCTCAGTCGCTGTTTCTACTGATCACCGGCAGAAAAGAATGTGTCTATTCAACATTGTTTCAGTATAATCGTCACATGTACTTATCCGGTACTCTGTCATGGCATGAATTTGGTACATGCATGATGCACGTAGGTGCTACTTGATATTTCACCGTGAAAAACTGTTATTATGCTAAGGTATTACTTCAAAAGTTTAGATACGTCAACAACAGTAGAACCGGCATATTACTCAATGAAATTGAGGCCTCGGAGGTGGGTCGACCCTGTTGACCCACTGGGTCAGTCGATGCCGGCTCCACTGACCCAACTATGGTTCGAGGCCGACCCACACGGCCCATTGGCCTTAATTTTTTGGGCCGGGTCAGTGACCCAGCGGGCCGACCCGGCCCGTTCCTATCCTGAACATCTACAGGAAAAAATTACGGAATTGCTCTTACGGATTGAGATGGGAACATTTGATTGGGGAGGAAGGGGGGAGGATTAGTGAAAGATTGGTTAAGGGCAGAGTCCGTAAGAAGTATTCCGTAGGTGGTCCGTAAGTGTAGAGTTTTCGTTACACAAATACTACAGCAACTTCACCAACACTAGTAAATTTGCACGTGCAACGCACGTCTCAGGCTACCATCATATAATTTAAAAAATAACAGTATATATTTACATGCTTTACTACCAACAATAGTATTCAGCTCAAAGGAAACTAAATCACCTATGCAAAAAAGCAAGATCAGATGAATCCAATGGGCATGTTGTTATACAAGTTACATTTTTTACAAACCTGCCACCACTGATTGCTCTATTCTGAATTTCTAATTGTTGTCGAGCCTAGGGATGCCGCTGATGCTTACTCAAGACACAGACGCTGATTTCAAGAGAAGGCTTGCCATGCCATCGAGCTATCTTCAGTGTGTTCTCAACAATATTAGGAGAAATTTCTCTTGTACCCCAGTGGGATCAAATGTCTGGCTGCTGCTCACCTGCTCCACAGGTTTAGTATTTGCATGGATATGTGATAGTGATAAAGCTACTTTACAACACCATGGATGCTAAAACTACTGTCATAGGTAGAATATATTTTATAAACATAGATCTCAGCAATTTAACACATGCCAGCATTTCAGGACATAGAGCAGAGAGGCTAATCAATAACAGTATTCGCTATTGCTTGACGTAACAAGTTGTGCAAGAAAAATGGAAAGTATGCCCCCCCCCCCCCAATATGTTCTCTTGCAAGGGAAACATTGAATTTGTGTTATGCAACCTTTCCCAATGTTCACCACGTTATTAGTAAAGAAAACACGGCAGAAAAATCAGTGCAAATTACCTGCATGAATGAGTGAGTCAGGGAGAAGCCAAATGAGATTCATCCCACAATGGAAGGGGCCAATGTCCCGGCTACACATGGTGCGGGCTATCTACTTACACATGCTGGAGAAATACATCTACAACATGTATTATATGTGAATGTCAACATAAGCTAAGACACTATCCTGTACATTCGACACCCTATGAAATGCACAATAACTAAAATCAAGCCGATTTTTTTTCATTCTTATCAAGCTCTAAGTGTAGATAAACAGTAGCTATACATCATTTAAAAATTGGACCTGTTAGGTCTAGAGAGTCAAGCTTAGAACCAAAGAATGGCAGATGTGTTCAGCAGCACTAATTAAATTAAAACGTCCTAGAGCAGGGCCAAGTAGATTAGTTAATTATCAACTCTATAGCAAAACAGAGATTTAATCATGCCGATTCATAGCTAAACAACGCATGAAATCATAGCACAAACCAGGGTCAGATGAGCACCACAGAACTCTACCTCATCGGCGTGATCATAGTAGTATGATTAGAGATAAGGAGGAAGAAAAGGTTTTCGTGAGAATGCAATATAATTCACATCCACAATATGGAAACCAGGAACAGATCAAGAATTAAAAATAGAAAAGGTAGTATTGTCAACACCATGCTTTTCCTTTATTACACCTCATCTGCATTATATGGTTATGTCAGTCTACAATTCACACATATAAGAGCAAAAATAATGGATTGGTGACTTATATGTTGCTATAAAAAAACATCCCATGTCTTTCAACAAATTTGTGGAGATGGTGTGTCAGTGTTCTAAGTTGATTAGTTAGTAGAAGAACAGTGACTTGTACATTTGAGGTGCTATTAAGGAGATCAGTTGCACTTAAAGGCAGCACGTGAAGCCAAGAACATTTTCCAACTGATTTTGGGTGTAGAGAACCAACTTGCACTGGTAGCTAGATCAAATATTTGGTAGTGATACAGTTGATGCATGACTCAAGCTCTTATTCCTAGTCTGGTCTTTCAATGTGAAGGGTCCAGCTAACCTTATTTGTTGGATTATACATATGGCTTGTTCTTAGATGTTATCATTAGTAATGGGACTCATCCCAACTGCCAAGCAGAGAAACACTTTTATACTTAAAAGGGTTTAGAACTACTAAAGCTAGTGATTGGTTAAGGGCAGAGTCCGTAAGAAGTATTCCGTAGGTGGTCCGTAAGTGTAGAGTTTTCGTTACACAAATACTACAGCAACTTCACCAACATTAATTAAACGTACCTAAGCGATATACCGTACTCATGTCTGATCACACTAGAGAGGAAAGGTCGAATACTACATCCTGAAGTCAACTGCTCGGCTGCCTTGCTCTTGGGTCATTCAGTCCTCACCTGCCGTCCCGAAGGAGGTCCAGGAAGTAGACGAGGTCTCCGCCCGCGAGGAAGATGAAATTCACCGGGCCGACGATCCAGCGGAAGAGGAATCCTGGGTCGGCAGCGAGGAAGGGGCGGAGGCCCGCAGCGTACATGCAGTGGCCGACGAAGGTGAGCACGAGCACGAGGGCACGGGATCTGCAGTGCCATCGCCGCCGCGGCCGCCTGTAGTAGGGCGCAGCACAACCATCCCAACCAGAAGGTGCTCTGCTGGGCGGCCTGCGCGTTCGTCAGCGCCACACACCGCGGGAGGAAAGAGGACTGCACCCATCCAGACCAGACGAACACCACAACACACCCAAGCAGCATGAACATGATGGATGGATATCTCGGAATGTATAGAAACTAACCAAGCGGCCGTAGTTAGTTACTCCGTACGTACCTCGCTGCAGCTGACCGTAAGGGTACCGTTACTGCCGTAGTAGTGGACGAGCGCGTAGGCGATGGCGTAGCCAAAGCCCAAGGAGGTGACAGCGGCGCAGGCGGTGACGAGCGCCCATCCAATGGCCTGCTGGACGGCAGCCGGGATGGTGATCTTGCATGTGTGGCTTCTACTCGATCGAGTAGCTAGCATACGCATATGCATCTTCCATCCTGCCCATGTCACAAGCTCAGGAATATGCATTGGTGGCCATGCTCGTGACTACAGGTATGCCACTACCCTGCTCTCTATCTTTACCAAGAACGAGAGGCCGGGGCTCCAATGCTCAACACCTTTTCTACTCCAATGACCCGTCAATAGCCGAAAAAGGGAATGCTGACAATGACCTATACGTCTCCACCGGACCACCGTCAATCTATCTCTCCTTTTTTGCCCGCTCAACAAACCAACCAATCACGCCTTACCTGCTCAAGCTTGGCAGCGAGCAGCCGAGCCAGCTAGTTTACTTTATCCAACCGAGATGGTCACTATTTATCCGTTTTAAACACATGGAAGATCAATCGATCAGTTATCCAACTTCAGAGGTCTTCAACACTTGAAACATCCTGCCTAATTTATCCCGCACACGCAAGCTCAAGAAAAATAACTCCCTAACATGCTCAAAACTCCCCGAATGACTATTACCATGGCTGATAAGATTTATTTATTGTCATATAAGGTAGTAAGAGCATCTATAGCCGGAGTTGGCAAATCCCCCTTATACACCGCGCATACACGTACCTTAAATCCGGTTCCTCAAATCCATGCACGTCGATCATACGATACAAATTGTTCGGATTCAACAGTTCGAAGCAAAGCAAAGCAAATCATAGTTCAACAAACCAAACAAGCCAAAATGAAAGCAAAGCAAATCATAGTTCAACAAACCAAGCGTCATGTCCAGTGGAATGCGTCCTGCTCTGCCTGCATCGTGGCCATAGCCGCACTCGCCGCCTTGTACTCCCTACGCTCTTTGATCTCCTTCTTCTTGTCCCCAAGCCACTTCTTTGTATGCTCATCCAAGCGGGTATCATCCATCAACATTATCTTCGCATCCTCCGTGTCCCGTGCAAGTTGCAACCCCTCCTTCTCAAGCTCAATATAGCCAAATGTCTTGGCCTTCTCGAGTTCCTATTTGATCGCCGCTTGTAAACTGCGGTTAATTTAGCAGACGGGCGTTTTTACGCGATCTACTAGAGATGCTCTTAGGAGTCTCCTGATTTGGGTTGCATCCAGTACTTATTGCCACGAAATACCCTCATAATTTTTTGCCATACTCTAACTAAGATCACCATATTGGTACATCGACATATGATTACTATACCACACAATATCGAATTCAAATTCAATATAGTTATAAAATAAATAAATAAATAAATAATTGAATATTTATAGTGATGTTTGGCCATATCCAGAACGTGATTAAATTATCTACTATCCACAATATATCTCTCATTTAACCATGGATCACATTAGAATTTACATTGTCCTAATATCCTATATATATAAGTGGTTATTGTTCTAAAAGGACTGAGATATTTATTTTCTCATCTATTCAGCGAGTGTAGTTTTCATCACGAACAACCTAAATCAGATACATTTGAGCCCTCAACTCATAACATTTTGAAAAAGAAATCCTGAAAGTGGCTTTAGCTATCACAATGGTAGTTTTATCTCATGTGGTGCCTGGATAAAAGTTACCTTCATTCACTAGAATTTTTTTAATCTTATTTTCCAAATCCTAAATTGTTAAAAGGTAAATATAATGACAAGAAATTTCGACAAATTAAAAATTTGAGATTTTTTTAAAAGCACATTTGGGATTTTTCTTAAATTTTTATGTTCTTTTATACTCCCTCCGTAAACTAATATAAGAGCGTTTAGAATACTAAAATAGTGATCTAAACACTCTTATATTAGTTTACAGAGGTAGTATTTTTGATGATTTTAAGAACATATCGTTGTTTTTAATATGGAAAATAGTTTTAAAACTTAAAGTTGAGTGATGTGTCTTACACAAAGGTGTCACATTGGTGATTCTATTTGAACGCTGAAACCCACCAAAGGGAACAAATGTAGAGATCGCGAGTACTAAGAGTTCATCGATAAAATTATCCAGTGTAATAACTGGAAGACTAAATTGAGAGCACAAGTATAGAGAGCAAAAAAATCTTTGTCCTAAGAAATCACTTTCATTACCATTTATTTTCTAAAAATATTTTCCATTTCAAAATATTTTCTAGAGGGTTTGATGTACTAGCTAGATGCACGTAACAACATGATGTAAGGGCAACCAATGTGATATCCATCTTTTTGTATCCATTACTTTCGCAATATTTATTTTACAAATATAATGTGCAATAAAACCATATCAAGTTCTTTAGTGGCACAAGACAATTATAATTGCACTTACTCCATTACATAATATAGTGTGAATCGGTTTTCTTAAAAGTCAACTTTTATAAAGTTTGACCATTATATACAATATGGAATATATACCATATGGAAATATATTTCTTGATCTAATGGTAACGAATCGGTATTGTAGATGTTGACAATTATTTTCTATAAACATGGTAAAAGTTTACGAAGTTTGAATTAAAAAAAGTTTAGTACAAAGTTGAGTCACTTTTCCGTCACTTATTTTGGGACGGAGGGAGTAATATTTTCTATAAACTTGGTAAAAGTTTACGATGTTTACATCATTACACTAGATCTATCCAATTAAGAGTAGTAGCGCACTCCATCAATGGGCATAGCATAATGCATACTCTACTTTATTATTCCCCTGCTTAGAACTATTGTAGCTAGGTACTCATCAGTCATCACTTCATCAGTATACCTCATGAACGAAGTGATCCATGTACACGATCCTCTGCAGCCTTTGCCCTGCTCATCAGTCCTCACCTCCCAGGAGGAGGCCCAGGAAGCAGAGGAGGTCGCCCCCTAGGAAGATGGCGATGTACGCGGTGCACAAGATCCTGAGCAAGACGTATGCAGGGCAGTCGGCGGCGAGGAGGAGGCGGACGGCGGCGACGTACACGCAGTGGCCGACAAAGACGACCACGAGCGCGAGGTAGGCCAGGGCGCGGCGGGCCCAGCGGCGGCGGCATGGGAGCTGCAGCGCCAGCGCCGCCGCGGCCGCCTGGAGTAGGGCACAGCGCAGCATCCCGAGACAGAGGGCGCTCTCCCGGGCGGCCTTGGCGTCCGTCCACTGGACGCAGCGCACGGCGATGGAAGACTGCACCCACCCAGACAAACACCACGGTCAACACCCAAGCTTCAACATGATGATGAATCCATCGGAAATTCAGAATTAATCTCCAGCATCCAGCGAAGCGGCCGTAGCTGCGTAGATCGAGTACCTGGAGGAGTGCGTAGGCGACCGCGTGGCCCAAGTTGAAGCAGGCGGTGCGGAGTGCCCATCCGCTGGCCCGCTGGACGGCAGCCGGGATGCTCTTCTCGGCCGCGGTCACAAGCTTCTTCTTGCCGTCCATGGTGACTCCAAGCTGCTAGTTTTCCGTCTGCAAAAGAAACAAGAAGAAAGATTTGAGTGAGATGATTGAGAGGAGAAGACGGTTAGTTGGTTGGCTTAATTTCAACTGCTGTCAAGATTTGAATGAGAAGATCGAGAAGGAGGACTCACCGTGATAGGTCGGATGGCTTGATGTGCTTGCTTCGCTTCTGGAGGAGCCTTGGTGTACTGTTCAACTTTCTGCCTGCGAAAGAAACAAGAAGAAAGACTTTTAAAGATGGAACACGAATTCATCGAGAGGGAGACTGAGTAGATCCAACGAGAGCTAGAGCTAGGGGAGACGGAGGGGACTCACCGTCCGTCACTGCTCGGATAGGTATGGCTATGGCTTGGTGGTGCCGGCCGGAGCGCTAGCCAGCTACTTGGGAGCTGTTTATGTAGCCTCTTGACGCAGCAAGTCTCGAGTGGAAACAACCGGTCCGGGCAGTGAGGAAACAAGCTTTTTCAACTAGCTAGTGTGGCTTCTACTCTGATTGTTCCATCTTGCCCATTTCGCAGTCCCAGAATTAATGTGCCGGTCTAGCTAATGTGACTAGAGCTACATTTCAATGCTCTATCTTTACCAAGAACGTACGAGAGGTGGGGCTCCACTGCTCAACAACGTTTTCTACTCTAACAAACCGAAAAAGGGTAATAATGACTGCTGACAATGACCTACACGTCTCCATTACCTATCTTTTTCAACAAACCAAACCAAATCTATGCAAAACAACAATCACATAATACCTTCTCAAGATACCACGACCTAGGAAGTCTGGGAGCGGCACGAAGTTTCTCTCCCCTCGCGTAACTCACGCCCCTCGCGTCGCCCCCGCGGGCGACCCGAGGGGAAGCCCTAGCCGCCGCTCCTCGGGCCTCCTCCGCCCCTCTCCCTCCTCGCCGCCGTCCCCAACGCCGCCGGGCGAAGCCTGGCCGGCTGGGCGGCGGCGGGGCTTCTTCCCATCCTTCTCGTTCTGGCTGGCGCGGGACAGTGGGGACGAGAGGAACGCCGGGCTAACGTGGGGTTCGGCGGCGCGGCGGCGGGTCTCCCGGCGGCGGCGTGCACGGCGCGGTGGTGGCGGCTTGCGAGTCGCGCGGTGGTGGCTGCGTTGGACCTGCCCGGTGGTCGCGGGTGCCACCGGATCTGGATCGGATCCATTTGGATCCTGGCTTCGGACTCCGTCGGCCGCCGCGGGGAGATGATGGTCGTCACTGGCAACGTCGGACTGCTGGTTTCGGCGTCTGGAGATCTACAACGGGTTCTTCTCGATACTCCTTTCCGGTGGGTCGAGCCCCATGGATCTTGCATCTTCGCAGGTTTTGGACCGTGGCTCGTCGCCAGATCCGGAGCAGGCGGAGGATTGGTGGCATAGGATGGGGACCGGAGGAAACTTTGGTCGGCTAGGCCGGCCCGGCATCGGCGACGTCACTCGACGCCGTTATCCTCCGTGAAGGCGAAGCCGAGGTCTCTCCTATCCATCTCCGAACCCCTCCCGGGCGAAAGTCCAAAATCCATTCTGGATTGGGCGGCGGCGGCGTCATACGCGCCGTATCCTCCATGGAGGCGCCGTCTTGGGAGGACCTGCTGTTCGGGGGAGAGATCATATGGATGGTGGGCTCCGAGTACCTCCAGCAGTGGCGATGGTGTAGAGGTTGCCAGGTGGTGCGGCGTTGTATCTACCACATCGATGACGATGATATTGGCGGCATGGTGCAGCTGCATCTAGATGATGGATGCGGATGGATGGACGAGCGCAGGGCGGTGGAGTTGTCTGGCGCCATGGTGGCGTCGACGGCAGCGAGACCGGGCAAGGTTAATGCAGCAGTACAGCTCTGAAGATGGATTGATGGCAGGTGGCTGCGGCGGCCTCATACCCGGCAGGCGTCCTGGTTGAGGAGCACGCCGGACTGGTGGGTGCCCATACCCGGCAGGCGTCCTGGTTGGGGCCTCAGGTCTTAGATGTTAGGTTTGGCTGCGAGGTCTATTGGGTAGTAGACCTAGACTATCTGCGCCCCTTCATCATCAGGATAGGAGTAGCGACAGATGTTGCTTAGACGGTGGCTTTAGTCTTACTGTTGTATGACTTTGTAAGGTCTTGTGTCAATAATTAATAAAATGGCCGTATGCATCGTCCAGATGCAGAGGCCGGGGGTCTTCCTCCTTTTCTAAAAAAAAAAAAAAAAAGCTTGACAGCGAACAACCGAGCCAGCTAGTTTGCTTTGTCCAGGTGCATGAAATGGTCACTATTTATCCCTTTTGAACACATGGAAGATCAATCAATCAAAAACCCAACTTCAGAGGTTTCATCGCTTGGAACATCCTGGCTAATTAATCCCTCACATGCAAGCTCAAGAAAAACATATCCCTAGCATACTCACAACTCAATGAACGACTATTACTATGGCCGATAAAATTATTGTAGCATCAAATAAGATTCTAAGCGCACCTGCAACACTGGCCCACAAACTGCCCGCATCGGTGCATACCTATTTTGCCGTCCAACACTGTACCCTATGCCGCCCAGACGTCCGTTTTCCCGAAAACAGACCATGTACGACTCTGACACCCTCAGCCAACTCAAATCCCCATCCCGGTCCACTTCTCTTCCACTCTGTCCCTGTCCCGCTTGCTTTGCATGCATCCGCACCCTCCTCGCCTGCCGCCGCCGCTGTACCTCTACAGCGGTCGCCGAGACAACGTAGGGCGTCGAAGCCTGTACCAACGACGCCGCCATCCACCCAGGATCTCTATGATGCCCTCACCCAACAATTCTTTTACCTTCGGTGCAAATGTCAAGAGGTCCAACTCTCATTGGGCACTAGTGATGGCATCCGGTGGAAGTTCACTTCGCAACCTCTCATCGGATGCAGTTTGCTGGATTGATCAAGTTGGACATGCCATGGTTAGTTTGGAAGAACTAGGCCCCTCAGAAGATTAAATTCTTTTCATGGCTCAATCTTCAAGATAGAATTTGGACGGCAGCCAGATTGCTTCGCAGAGGTTGGCCAAATTGTACTATTTGCCAACTATGCAAAGGGAACCGGAAACCGCCGCCCACCTCATGTTCAAGTGTCGTTACGCCAATTTGGAGCAATCTCCAATCAATCAAGCAATGGTGGTGCTCAAACAATGGAATGCTAAGAGCATCTAGAGCCGGGTGCCTCAATATCTCCTCATACGCCAGGGCAGGCCGCCCGGTCATGGACCGGTCAGGAAATTTCGACCCAGACATGCTCCTTAAATGGGCCTCAAATACCCGGGCTGACCAACACCCCTCATATCCATCCCAAATATGGGGCGGATATGGGGGCATCCGGGCGCGCCCGGGCACACCCACTACGTCGGACCCGACAGCCCAACCCCACCACAAATTGCACCAAATCCACCAAACCCTTACTCCTCCTCCCGTCGCCCTCCAACCTTTCCAACGCCCGAGCCCTCGCCGTCCTCCACCCTTGTTCCCCATCCTCACCACTAGTCCCAATCCACCGCCGGAGATGTCGTCCAGCCCGTCCCCGACCGCCGCGATGGAGACGCAGTCTGCCTCGTCCGTCGGTGTCACTTCGTCGGTTCCCTCTTACAAGGCGGAGAACGTCGACCGGAAGTTCCGGCGACACCGGCAGCGAGAGAGGGAGGCGACGGCGGCGATGCAGGGAGGTTCGGACATGGTCGAGCAGCTGTCTCCCCTGCCGCGCCCAGAACCTCACACCCCTTTTGTTTGAGCGCCAACGCGGATTACACCGTCCAACCACGATGGGACAAAGGAGGATTCGCCGGCCGGCTGGGCCATTCCGGAGAGATTTCTACCGACGCAGATGCCGACCGTCGACGTATGTGACTTACCGCAGCTCGTCGAGCACAGATGAGCATGGGCACCGGCAGCACCCGGGCTGCCCTCGACATGTTCGATGGAATGACCGTACAAGACTCGGTACATTTTCTTTGCTCTTGTCCGACCAATGTTTTGCATAGAACACAAGTAAAGTTCGCACATGATGAATGCTTGCAAACCATGATCATGTAGGAGGCGTTCTTGTCGAACATGATCGATGACAATGAAGATCTGACCGAAATAGAGTATGAATCGGAGGGCACCACCGCATTTGAAGTTGGGACAACATCCGATCCCATTCCTAGAAAGAAGAAGAAGAAGACCAATACGACGAAGGCAAATGGTCCGACATTCTCAAGATTTGACGAAATCTTGTCGGTCAAAGCTTGGTTGGCCACAACAATAGATCCAATATGCGGCACTGCGAAAAAGGATAACACGTATTGAGAGAAGATTTGGCAGGAGTATCACGAACAAAAGGAGTACGTGGAGCCGCATCCTATCGTGACCACCCGCAATGTGGCATCTCTCCAACATCGATGGAGGATTATTCAAGGGGAAGTGAACAAGTACGTCGGCTACTACTCACAAGTGACCAAATGCCCTCAAAGTGGGATGGGAGTGACAACTCACGTAAGCTCAATTGCTTCTTCTTATCGTCATTTGCATATGCTTGTTGTGTTTGCATTCTCTTGTTCATACATATGTTATTTGCAAGATGACGGTGGCGACCACTTTGTATCACGAGGTGGAGAAGAAGAAGTTTGCTTTTAGCCATTGTTGGATCATATTGAATGGCAAGTCCGGATGCACGTGGAGGAGGACGAGGAGGAACTCTAGGAAGGCCAACACCTCTCTACAGATGCTCATATGGTGGGAGATTAGAAATGAAAGGAACGGTTAGAGTGTTCCGTTTCAAAGTTTCCCTTCCTTCCAGAGTGGTCGCCACAATCAAGGACAAGGGGAAGACCTAGGTTATTATCGGGGCTAGGTTTTTGGGCAACTTAATTCCGGTAGAGTGATCCCCATGTTTTGAAGTTGTGTGGTCCCATAATCTTGAAAACATTGTTTATCCCTCTTAATTAATGAGAAGAGGTAAAACTTTTGCCTCGGTTTGAAAAAAATCTATCATCTAGAAGCTAGCTAGCTGGCTTATCCAAATGATTGATGAGCCACCCCCACCCCGTCGCTAAGAACGGCGTAAGCATGGGTATGCAACTGGAAATCGCGTGATAGTTGAAAATGAAGGTGGTAGCTAATTAAAATGAGCATTTGCATGTGTGCGCGTGATGAGCTTCTCTCGCAGTTGTGTATATACGCAAAGAAATTAAATGCATGCATTGCCAAAGTGGATATACGTGAGCGCTCCAAACGTCACGGCCATGCTTGTTCATCGACTCCCCTCTCTCTGCGCTGGCCGACACGTCACGCACTTTGCTTCGCTCTGTCTTTTGCTACTGTGTTGCTCGAGCTGCTGCTGTCATCGTCGATCCCCTCCCATCCGTCCTAGCTAGTTAGTGTGTATGCTTTTCTTGCTGAAATCTTCATTTCCCATCTTCTTCTTTACTGGCCAAGTTAAGCTCCTTCAAGAAGGAACTAATTAGCTAGCTTGTACAGTGTGTACTACCCATGTGTATGTGTGTACTGTCCCTGTGTCTGTGTGTATTGGGCGGGCTTTCACTCACTCCACACCATAGCATGCAACTGCAAGCTAAGAAATTAATTAGCCAGCATGCATGCATACAGCATACCCAACGATGCATGGTGTTGGCGCAACTTCCCCGTTGTTTCCCTGTCTTTTTTTTTAGAAAACTTTAAATCTATCCATCTTTGATCATGATAGTACGACGCAAACTAGAAATAATAAAAATTACATTCAGACATGTGTATGTGTGTTTGAAGCTCAGGCTCTCGACACGTCGATCGTGGGTGCTGGAGTGACGTTGCTTTGCATCGAAGGCTCCAACACGACCACACTCGCTCGCTACTTGAACAGCTAGCTTCCTCAACAGTCCACATCACTCACTTAAGTAGGCTCCACGAGGAGAGCGGCCGATGAAGCTTCGTCGTGGTTTCCTCTCTCCGTCAATATTGCCATGCATGAGACGAACGAGACGAGGCCATCACATGCTTGCATTGCCTTGGTCGCTCTCACATCGCAGCCTTCCATGCTTGCATCCATTGCCTGGGTCGCTCTCATCGCAGCTGTGTATGCCATGGGACGGACGGTGTCTTGTTGCTGATACTAACTAGCTTATGTTGGGTACGGTGGGCTGCTCTCACTCACCCCACACCATGCATATATAGCATGCAATAATGAAATTAGGTGGCATTGCCAAAGATGGTCGTCTACGTGCTCCTCCCACACCACATGCAACTACCCCGTGGTTTCCTTGTCACTGCCATGAGATGAGGTTTCATCATATGCTTGCTTCACCCCAGGCTCTCTCTCTCTCTCTCCCTCTCTCTCTACGTCTACAAAGAACGTGGACAACTGGACATAGACCTAGTGATGGGGATGTAGATGCAGGTGGAGACGTGGACCGCACCAACCACCGGGTGCGGATACACGACAGTCCCTCAACTTTGCTTGGGCTTTGCCTCGCCATTCATGTATGGAGGGAGGGTATGAACATGCGTGCCTCTGTTTTATCATACGATGTGTGCTTGTTGCGGTTTATTCATGGTCGTGGCTTACAAAAGTCAAGAGCATGTCACGTGCGCGCTCCTCGGCTACCCGTGACCGATCAACACTCTGCACTGCACGTACTAGGTACTACTGCATAAAGTAGCCGGACGAAATTTCTGTTTTGACCTTTTCAGCAAAGATTAGCATGATTTGACCTAACTTCATAAGTACTCCCTCCGTTCCTAAATATAAGTCTTTTTAGACATTTCAAATGAAATATAACATACGAATGTATGTAGACATATTTTAGAGTGTAGATTCACTATTTTTGCTCCGTATGTAGTCACTTGTTGGAATCTCTAGAAATACTTATATTTGGGCACGGAGGGAGTACTTCGTAATCTGACCTTTTCTGGCCACGTTAACATGCCTGGCGTTTGGATTGCACGGGAGACACCGTTGTCTGTGGCGTTTGGCCCCTGCGCCACATTCTAGTTGGCGTCTCCCGTCCAACCCAAACGCCAAGCATGTTGGCATGATCAAAAAATGTCAGATGAGAAAATACTTACAAAGTAGGGTCAAATCATGCTAATTTTTACCTAAAAGGTTAGAACAGGGATTTCGTCCGCTGCCAGCAGCCAGCAGCCCGCCATGCCCAACAACCAAGCTAGGACCTAACCTAAAAGTATCTGTTCGTCCGCCGCACAGTCCAGGTAGACCAAGCGGAGCCACAACATCCAAACGATCTCAATGGATGAAGGACCAGCTGATCGAGAGGGTCAGCAGAGGTCACTCCGCTCCCAAAAAATCTGACGAATGAAACATGTGCCTGAAACCGGCCATTTCCAAGTCACATTGATACGCCAGCGGTTGGTTGACACAAGGAATGAAACACAATGAATGACAAACAGTGGCACCAACATTAGTTTCAGCTAGAAAATGCAAGAACATGGAGACGGAGGGACTCACGGTCACAGCTGCTGAGTAAATAGGCAATTTTTTGATTAATTTAATCCAACAATAAACCACTAACATGGCAGTGACACAAATAATCGCATACTGATATTCAATCATGCAAGCACATACTACGCTAATTGTAGACAGATCTACGTATAACGCTAGCATGCCTAAAACAGAAAACAGTAGAAGCAGGATAAACGAGTTATACCCTCCAGTAGGCCATGCAGAGGCCGCGACATCGGTGACGGCATCAGCGTCCTCGGCTGCCTTCTTGTCGGCTTTGGTCTTCTCGGTGACGGCACGTTCGGCGTCGGTGGACATGGTGATGACGGGGGCGACGCAGACGTAGAGGAAGTAGACGAACGGCGAGCAGTTGCGTAGTTGCTTCCCAAAAACCTATTCGCCCCTCTCTCGTACAAGATCTGGAGAGGCGGGGTTTCGGAGACCTGCTCTCCCGTCGACCGTGTACGCGGCGGACGGAATGGAGTCACCGGCGGCAGCAGCAGCAAAGCAACGACGGCGGGCGTGGAGGCAGATGCGTTCTGTTGAGGTGGCGGCTAGGGTTGGCAGCGCCCCGCATATATATGTGCACCCGGCCCACGCGCGGCCACCGACTTGGGCGTGGGTTCGGCCCACGCGCGGCCGCACATATATATGTGGGGCGCTGCCAACCCTAGCCGCCGCATAATAGAACGCATCTGCCTTCACGCCCGCCGTCGTCCCTTTGCTGCTGCTGCCGCCGGTGACTCCATCCCATCCGCCGCGTACACGGTCGACGGGAGAGCAAGTCTCCGAAGCCTCGTCTCTCTGGATCCTGTACGGGAGAGGGGCGAATAGGTTTTTGGGAAGCGACTACGCGACTGCTCGCCGTTCGTCTACTTCCTCTACGTCCGCGTCGCCCTCGTCATCACCATGGCCACCGACGCCGAACGTGCCGCCGCCGAGAAGATCGAAGCCGACAAGAAGGAAGCCGAGGACGCTGCTGCCGTCATCGCCGCCGCAGCCTCTGCATGGCCTACTGGAGGGTATAACTCGTTTATCCCGCTCCTACAGTTTTCTGTTTTAGGCATGCTAGCGTTATACGTAGATCTGTCTACAATTAGCGTAGTATGTGTTTGCATGATTGAATATCAGTATGCTATTATTTGTGTCAATGCCATGCTAGTAGTTAATTCGTGGATTAAATTAATCGGAAAATTGCCTATTTACTCAGCAATCCAAAAACCTATTATGTGTAGGAATTTTTCGACAAGTGGCTTTGCCGCTGCACTGAAACCGGATAAGTTTACCGGTATATATTTTAAGCGTTGGCAGACTAAGACCACTTTATGGCTCACGGCTATGAACGTATTCTGGGTCGCCGGTGTGCCCACGGGAACGATTGCTCCTGAACAGGAGAAGGCGTTCAGGGAGGCCACCGTCGTATTTCTCGGAGCACTTCTTAGCGTGATCGGAGATAAACTGGTCGACGCATATTTACATGTGCGTGTCGCCAAGGACTTGTGGGAGGCGCTCGAATCTAAATTCGGGGCCACCGATGCTGGGAGTGAGATGTATATTATAGAGCAGTTCCATGATTACAAGATGGTTGAAAACCGTCCTGTGCTGGAACAGGCTCATGAGATAATATGCATTGTTAAGGAGCTTGAGCTTCTGAAGTGCGAGTTACCGGGCAAGTTTGTCGCGGGCTGCATAATCCCTAAGCTCCCTAATTCCTGGAGGAACTTTGCCACTACTCTGAAACATCAGAGGCGTGAATTCTCAGTGGAGGATGTCATTGGCCATCTGAGTGTTGAGCAGAACTCAAGGGCAAAGGACTCGAACGGAAAAGCGGTTGAGGGGACTTCTGTCGCCAACATGGTGAACCAGAGGAACTCCAACTCCCACAAGCCCAAGGGAAAGAACGGTGTCCAACACAATACCGACTTTAAGAAGAAGGGTAAGAAGACCTTCAAGCAAAACAAGAAGGATGAGGGCTGCTTTACTTGTGGTTCGGCTGAACATTGGGCTAACAAGTGCCCAAACAAGTATAAGAAGCCAGGACAGGACTCCAAGTCTGTCAACATAATTGTGGGCAACAATGACAATGGTGCATCTGGGTACGGTAATTTATTTACTGTTTTTTCAGTGTTTCAGCCCAACGATTGGTGGGTGGACACAGGTGCAGGAGTTCATGTGTGTGCTGACATTTCATTGTTCACTTCTTACCAGGTCACAGGCCACGGGTCCGTATTGATGAGGAATGGCGCGAGTGCTTCTGTTCATGGTGTTGGCACGGTCGATCTGAAGTTTACTTCGGGAAGGATCGTGCAGCTGAAGAACGTGCAGCATGTCCCTGCCATCAAGAAGAACCTCGTTAGTGTCTCCCTTGTATGTAGAGAAGGGTTTAAGTTGGTTTTCGAGTCTAATAAATTAGTTGTTACGAAATATGGACTCTTTGTTGGAAAAGGTTATGAGAGCGGAGGAATGTTCCGCCTTTCCCTCGCAGATTTTTGTAATAAAGTCGTGAACCATATTCATTCGAATGTTAATGAATCAGAAGTTTGGCATTCACGTCTTTGTCACATTAGTTTCGGTGTTATGACGCGGCTAGCTAAGTTGGATTTAATCCCGAGTTTCACTTTAGCCAAAGGTTCTAAGTGCCTTTCATGTGTGCAAGCTAAGCAACCTCGCAAGCCTCACAAGGCCGCGGAGGAGAGACACTTGGCACCATTAGAACTCATACATTCTGATCTTTGTGAGATGAATGGTGTGTTGACTAAAGGTGGAAAGAAATTCTTCATGACATTGATAGATGATTCCACTAGATATTGCTATGTTTATCTGTTAAATACTAAAGATGAGGCTCTACACTACTTTCAAATCTATAAGGCAGAAGTTTAGAAACAACTTGAAAAACAAATTAAACGAGTCCGGTCAGATCGTGGTGGAGAGTACTTCTCGAGTGAGTTTGACTCCTTTTGTGCGGAACACGACATTATTCATGAGAGGACGCCTCCCTATTCACCCCAGTCAAACGGGGTTGCCGAGCGGAAAAACCGTACTCTAACTGATTTGGTTAACGCCATGTTAGATACGTCGGGTTTATCCAAGGCATGGTGGGGGGAGGCTATATTGACGGCATGTCATGTCCTGAATAAAGTTCCGACAAAGGACAATGAGATCACTCCCTATGAGAAATGGGCGAAGAGAAGGACAACACTCTCGTACTTGCGTACTTGGGGCTGTTTGGTGAAAGTCAATGTGCCGATCCCCAAAAAGCGCAAGCTTGGACCGAAGACCGTGGACTGCGTTAATTTGGGCTACGCTAAGAATAGTGTTGGCTATAGATTTCTAGTAGTGAAATCTGAGGTACCTGACCAAAAGGTTGGTACAATTATGGAGTCTAAGGATGCTACATTCTTCGAGGATATATTTCCTATGAGAGATATGCAAAGCACTTCTAGACAGGAATCTGAGGAGACTCCTGAGCCTGCCATTCCTATGGAATACTATGAACGAACACATGATGAAAATCCTGAGGAGGATGACGAGGAAACCCTTGGTAGGGGAAAGAGACAAAGGACTGCAAAGACCTTTGGTGATGATTTCTTCGTGTAGCTCGCGGATGATACTCCCACTTCTATTTCACAAGCGTATGCCTCTCCAGAATCTGACTACTGGAAGGAAGCGGTCCGTAGCGAGATGGATTCCATCATGGCTAATGGGACATGGGAGATTACTGAGCGTCCCTATGGTTGCAAACCATTGGGATGTAAGTGGGTGTTCAAAAAGAAGCTTAGGCCCGATGGTACGATTGAAAAGTACAAGGCTAGGCTTGTGGCCAAGGGCTATGACCAAAAAGAAGAGGAAGATTTCTTTGATACTTATTCACCTATGGCCAGACTGACCACCATTCGAGTATTACTCTCGTTGGCGGCCTCGCATGGTCTTCTCGTCCGCCAGATGGATGTTAAGACAGTTTTCCTGAATGGAGAGCTAAACGAGGAAATCTACATGCAACAGCCAGATGGCTTTGTGATAGATGGTCAGGAAGGAAAAGTGTGTAGGTTGATAAAATCTTTATATGGCCTGAAACAAGCACCTAAGCAATGGCATGATAAGTTTAATACAACACTGACATCTGTTGGCTTCGTTGTTAATGAAGCTGACAAATGTGTATACTATCGCCATGGTGGGGGCGAAGGAGTTATACTGTGCTTGTATGTTGATGACATACTGATATTCGAAACCAACCTCAAAGTAATTGAGGAGGTCAAGTCGTTTCTATCTCAGAACTTTGAGATGAAAGACCTTGGTGTGGCTGATGTTATCTTGAACATCAAGCTACTGAGAGATAATGAGGGTGGGATTACACTTTTGCAATCCCATTATGTTGAGAAGGTGTTGAGTCGTTTTGGATACTCGGACTGCACACCATCTCAAACACTATATGATCCTAGTGTGTTGATTCGAAAATCCAAAGGCACGGCGATAGATCAATTGAGATACTCTCAAATCATTGGTTCACTGATGTACCTAGCTAGCGCTACGAGGCCTGGCATCGCTTTTACTGTGAGCAAACTGAGTCGGTTTGTATCAAAATCGGGTGATGTACATTGGCATGCTGTTGAAAGAGTTATGCGTTATCTGAAGGGTACTATGAACTATGGACTTCACTATACCGGATACCCGTCGGTACTTGAAGGGTATAATGATGTGAATTGGATCTCTGATGCTGATGAGATGAAGGCCACAACTGGGTATATGTTTACTCTTGGAGGTGGCGCTGTTTTCTGGAAGTCTTGCAAGCAAACGATCTTAACGAGATCGACAATGGAAGCAGAATTAACAGCATTAGACACATCTGGTGTCGAAGCGGGATGGCTTCGAGATCTTTTGATGGACTTGACATTGGTTGATAAACCGGTTCCGGCTATCCTTATGAACTGTGACAATCAGACTGTCATCACCAAGGTGAAGAGTTCAAAGGACAACATGAAGTCCAACAAACACATAAGAATGAGATTAAAAGCTGTCAGAAAATTGAGAAACTCCGAAGTGATAGCGTTGGAATATGTCCATACGGCTAAGAATCTGGCAGATCCCTTTACAAAAGGTCTATCACGTGTTGTGATAGATAATGCATCGAGGGAGATGGGTACGAGACCCACATGAGTTGCCATGGTGGTTACCCAACCTATGTGATCGGAGATCCCGTGAAGTAGGACCTGTGAAAACAAGCCAGTGGTGAACTGAGGAGAGTAACTATACTAACCCACTCCGTTGGAGATGCAATACTCTCAATACTGTATGGGAGGATGACTAATGTCTTAATGTGTTCCAAGGCTTATATGTATAAGCAAGATGCTATCCTACAGAGCGATCTTTGGAGGAACACACCTATATGAGCCCGACTGCTGGTCACAGTCTATGAGATTGGGGTGATCTCTAGTAAGCTCATGAACAGGCCAGGAGTGTGACTTATATGCTCCATCCGAGGGGTCAGCCTTCGGCAGCCTAGTATCAGTAAGACATGTGGTGAAGCTTCTTTACGCCAAACTAACAATTCAAGGCATAGTCCATTGTTCAGTTGTGAGGGAGTGTAGCTACTTGCTCTAGGTGAAGCGCAACCTTAACAGGTCTTCGCTGAAACACTGGTATATCGAAACAGTAATTGGAATAGAGGACACAATGGGCCCTCGAGATCTAGTGGGGGATTGTTGAAATCTGAGATGGGCCTAGAGCCCATATGACAATTTCAGATTTGATCTCTAAGGGCCCATGTAGGTGGGATGACAAAGTGGTGTGAAGTTTAGTCCCACCCCGGAAGTGGAAGGAGAGTTGGAGTGGTTTATAATGGATTCTCTTCCTCATGCTATTGGAGCTTGAGAAGAGATGAGGCCCTCGCGCACTCCTCCTCCGCTCGCCACGCCACGCCACGCCTCGCCTCGCCTCGCCTCGCGGGATTGAGCCGAGCCGAGCTCACTCCTATGCGCTTCTTTTTGCCGGTCAGGAACGGAGAGTCTTTGACAGGTAGGACCACGATCTGAGACGTCGGATCGTGGGCTACCGACTTGGACGTGGGTTCGGCCCTCGCGCGGCCGCACATATATATGTGGGGCGCTGCCAACCCTAGCCGCCGCATAATAGAACGCATCTGCCTCCACGCCCGCCGTCGTCCCTTTGCTGCTGCTGCCGCCGGTGACTCCATCCCGTCCGCCGCGTACACGGTCGACGGGAGAGCAGGTCTCCGAAGCCTCGCCTCTCTAGATCCTGTACGGGAGAGGGGCGAATAGGTTTTTGGGAAGCGACTACGCGACTGCTCGCCGTTCGTCTACTTCCTCTACGTCTGCGTCGCCCTCGTCATCACCATGGCCACCGACGCCGAACGTGCCGCCGCCGAGAAGATCGAAGCCGACAAGAAGGCAGCCGAGGACGCTGCTGCCGTCACCGCCGCCGCGGCCTCTGCATGGCCTACTGTAGGGTATAACTCCTTTATCCCGCTCCTACAGTTTTCTGTTTTAGGCATGCTAGCGTTATATGTAGATCTGTCTACAATTAGCGTAGTATGTGTTTGCATGATTGAATATCAGTATGCTATTATTTGTGTCAATGCATGCTAGTAGTTAATTCGTGGATTAAATTAATCGGAAAATTGCCTATTTACTCAGTAGATTTCTCAAGGCGTCTGCTCGGATGGGACTCACCGTCGCTGCTCGGATGGGTATGCATGGCTGGGTGTGCTCGGATGGCTTCTCAAGGCGTTGTTGGTGCCGGAGCGCCGGGAGCTGTTTATGTAGCCTCTTGAGGCAGCGGAGTCCAGTCTCCAGCCTCCAGCAAGCACGTGATGGTGTGATGATCTCATGTCATGTCATCTCATCTCATCTCATCTCATGAGCAGAGGAAACAACATGGAAGATTCCTCCATTGCACCGAGCCAAGCGCGTATGTATGTATGCCATCTTTGCCAATGCGTAATTTCGTTGCCATGGCAACGCGATGTGGATGAAGCTCAGCACAGAGCCGTAGTATATCATTTTAGCCTTTTCAACTAGTGTGAGTACTCAAGTAGCATAACATCTTTTGACTAGTCGTACAAATTACAAAGGACAACCTTCATTTAAGGAGGCAATCTCCACTTGTTTCCTATGCCATAGTATCACTAGATAGATTATAAAAACATATGATGAACTAATATTCTAGGATTTTCCGTGTGTTCAAAAGAGATAGCAATGACCATCTCACTCCTGTTAAAGCAACTAGTTTGGGTGGTGCAGCAAGATCGGAACTGTTAATATATTTTAAAGCAAAGCTAATTTCTGCAAGGGAGGCGATCTCTTTCTCTACAAAGTAAAGATTAAGAAGGAGAAATATGAAAGAGAGAACAATTATGCTCACTAAAGATAATACCTTGAAAGCATACGTTGTTGGAAAGCACATGATGACTCGCCGTTTTATGCCTTGGTGGAGGCATGCCATCAATCGCCATCCTCTTTTTTGTTCTTTTGCCACGCTTTTCGAGTAGATGAAAAGAGTCAAGATGACCATACATACCTTTGGAGCCCCACCAACCATTCTCAACAAAGATAAATAAACTGAGGAATAGTCTCATGAAATACCTAGCGTCACATGGTAATATGCAACGTAACTCAAAGTTGAGGTTGCATCCGTTAGTAACATCCAATCAAGCATAAAGAAGGACATTAGAAACAATGAAATGATTCTGCCAAAATGTGGTAGAAGCAAGCTTATGAAAATGATTGATTTGGTACCGATGCATCGTTAATTAGAGTGGTGTATCGGCACCGTCAATTAGAGCTATTTGAAATCTCGCTAGTTGAGAATCACCGTAGCTAATTAAAATGAGCATGTACATGTGTGTGCGTGATGGGCTTCGCTCGCATTACATTTCTTTACGCATGAAAATAAATTATCTAGGCTGCAGGCATCCCACAACATTGCCAAAAATGCTATACGCTCTCCCCTACCAGGACGAAGTTTCCGCGTGGTTTCGTCTGTCCATCACTATTGCCATGAACGAGACCATCACATGCTTGCATCGCAGCCTTGCATGCAGCCATCCGAGCAGCCTTGCGTGAAGCCTGTGTTGTGTGTGTGTGTGTTGGGTGGGCAGCATTGCCAAAAATGTGCACCCGTGGTTTTGTCATCAGTGCTCTGTGTGTGTGTGTGCGTGAAGCCCAGGCTCGACACGTCGCAGAGGCGTCCCTTTGCATCGCACACTCGCTACTTAAACAGCTACGCAGTCCATCCACGCCACCACCTTTCCAGTGTAGCACGTCGCTCGCTTAGCGAAGGGGAAGCACCTCCCACATCACACGAGTGACGGTGAGTCTCCCCATTCTTGCATTTTCTCGCTGAAATTGAATCGCACACCAAGGGAACCATTTATCTTTCTTCTTGCTCTTCCTCTTTTTTTCCCGTTGAAGATAACTAGTAAGATGCATGTGTGATGTGTCGATCATATCCTCATCTTGTCCAGGTTTCCTAGCTGCTGCTTGGAGACAGTCTTGGATCCATGGAGTCACCGCAAAAGAAGCAGGCTCCTGCATCCATGGACAGCAGCAAGGCGCCTCATCTGCTGCCGGTGACCCTGGCCAAGAAGACACCTCGTCCGGATCTTGTCCGACGGGTCAGTGTCTGGGCGCTCCTCACCGCCTGCCACATCGCGCTGTCCGTGGCCATCGGCACCGGAATCGCCTACGTACTCGACCACTTCAACGTCCATTGCAGCCAGGTAACGACGACTCGCCTGATTCCCCTTTCCCTACCCTTGGCTGGTGTGGTGCCCTTCTCCATGCCTTCTGAATTTCCGTCCTCCCTCCACAGTCCTCCTTTCTGCGCTGCGACCAGCTGACGGATGCGGAGGAAGCCGTGGTGAACGCCCTAGGGATCGGGCTGCTGTGCTGCCTCGCGCTCCAGGCGGCCGCGGCGGTGCTGGCGCTGCGGTTCCCGTGCGGCCGCCGCCGCGCCCTCGCCTACCTCGCACTCGTGCTCACCATCGCCGGCCACTTCATCATGGCCGCCATTGCCCACATCCTCCTCGTCGCCGACCCAGGAGACCTCTTCTTCCGGATCTGCTCAACCGGGGGCCTCTTCGTCTACGCAGCGGGAGACATTATCAGCTTCTGGGCCCTCCTCCAGGGAGGCGAGGAGTAGGAAGCGATCATGTCCATGGATCAGCTCGTGAGGTACTGATGAGTGACTGATAAATAATGAGTATGCATTATGCTAGCTGCGACGATCCTAGTTAGTATTTGTGTAATGTGTTACGTACCCTGAAACCTGAATTGTGCCCGTCTTTGATGCAGTAGTATTCCACCTTTTCTCTGTAATATGATCAGACATCATTTATATGCTTATTTCTCTAGCTTCGATATAACTGATGTTGGTGAGATTGTCACTTCATGCAGTTTCTATATGTTAAGCATTGTTTTTCATGCAACCGCTGGCTAATCCACTGGGGTTACGGCTGTTGTTTCACCTGAACCTCTAGGATACTGGGGTACAGCGATCAAAGAGTTTTATATGCATACACATGTTGTTTCAGCTTAGGGTATAATTGAAAATGCAAATGCAACTAGGTTCCTGATTAAGCATGCAATTTTCTAGAGTTGTGCAATCTGCGCCGATAAGGGTCTGATCATGCTTTTTAGCTGTTTTGATCTAGCTTAGGAAGCTACCTCATTTTAGCTGCACAGTTATATTTCAGGTACGCATGGCATGTATCGTGCCCTGCTGGTAGTTAGAGTAGTGCGGTGCCCATTTTGCCAGGCCGGGTAGCGTGCCATTGCTGCTTTGCCATGCCCGTGACTACATGCGGTAATGCATGCATGCATGTCACCATGTGCACCGCTCCATCTTTGCCAAGAATGTGAGAGATGGTGGGGATCCAAAGGTCTGTCAACACGGTTTTTCGTTTCACAAAAACAAAAGGTCTACAGTGTACTCGACTTGACCCATTAAAAGCAGAAAAAAAAAGAGATCACGATGATTCATGAATAACCCCACAAGCCGTGTAGAAACCAAACCAATGCCTCAACTAGTCAAGTGTGACCTCAAGAAAAAGGAAACCTTCACATGCATGCTCACAGCTCACTTTTTTTTTGCGAGAAAAACTTGCAATATATTCGTCTTCAATCATGACAGTACAACGAAAATTAGAAATAATAAAAATTACATCCAGATCCGTAGACCACCTAGCAACGACTACAATCACTGAAGCGAGCCGAAGGCACGCCGCTGTCATCGCCCCTCCCTCTCCGGAGTCGGGAAAACTTTGTTGTAGTAGACAGTCGGGAAGTCGTCGTGCTATGGCCCTATAGAACCAACGCACTAGAACAGCAACCGCCACAACTCACTTGGCCACCATTGCTACGGACAACAAAATTTGTTTAGCGTCAGCCAAGGTTCACACAATATAATTAATACGAAATAACGAGGTCGTCAACATAAGCTTAACTAGTAAATTGAAGTAGCTTGTGTCAGAATTCAGATGGGAATCCTTATGCTGATAAGTTCTAGGTATCATTTATAATTCATCAAGAGCAATACCAGCGTAGGAAATAATGTGAAGATTGGCCTTGAAGGGGAATAGCAGATAGAAACACCGAATTATTTCATGTGGTTGCAAGCAAAAAAAGAAGGAGAAACAAAATCTTCTCTCTGAATCAGGGATAAAGTATGGACCCGAATGTCAGATTTCTAGTGATGTCAATCGAATGAGAAGTTCGCTGGAGAACACCCTCCAGCGCGAACATTTCTGTTCACTAAAGGTAAGCCCCCAAGCGAATCCAAATCCATACATGCCCTTTGCTAGGCCTCTGGCCCAATCACCATTCCCGTGTGCAGACAAAAATAACAACAATATTAGAAAAAAAATCATGATGTAGGTATAAATAAAAATAGTACAATTGCCAGGTCGTACACAAGAAAATAGGGCGAAAAAATTTGCAATGCTAAAAACAAGAACACACATGAATATTTTGTTTTGAACAAAAAAGTCTCATAAAAATATGAATACATTGCTATGGTCACATGGTAATAACATGGCAAATTTAATTAAAAAACAGAAGAGTTCACGTGGCAAAAGTCTACATTGTGAAAAAGGTTGTGATTGTAAGAAGGCCAAAAATTGCCATGTTAAAAAAATTGATAGTATGTAAAAAATATTTTACCATGGTGCGCTAAATAAAATTGCTATGGTCCAAGAAAATGTTGTAAGATAAAAGAAAAAATTGCTATGGTCTAAACTGCCATCCTGCGTAAAATAAAATTACCATGGTTTAACCAAAAAGAAATTGCCGTCGTCTACATAATGAAAATTGCCAAAGTACCTACAGAATAAACTACCATGGTCTAATGAATATAAAATTTCCATGCTATAAAATAATATAGCTTCTATGTTACCTATAATAAATTTCACATGACAAAATTATAAAAATGTTGACTTATAAAACATGCATTTTTTCCTCGAGAATTTGAAGTGGGCACATGGCTAAATTAGGAATTAAGTTGATTAAAAAACATGGAAAATTTTAGGGAATTTTGCCGTGGATAGATGGCAAAAATGTTAATCTTGCTGTGTGAAAAATATGGTAGGTTTATGAAAAACTATAAAGTTGTTGTAGTTCTTAAATATAGAAATTTGCCATGGTTCCATTGAAAAGTTAATATTGATGTGGTTCATTAGGCGAATTTGACATGCTCCTTGAAGTGAATTTGTCATGGTCCACAAACTTAATTTGCCATGGTGCATAAACTAAATTTGCCATGGTCCCTAATTTTTTTTTGCCATGATCCATAAACTGAATTTGTCATGGTCCCTATTTTTTTGTTACCATGGTACATATAAGAAAGGAAAATTGCCATGGTCCAAGAGTGATTGTGCCATGGTACGTAAACTGAATTTACCAAGGTCTATGAAACACTAGGGGTGTATCGGCAAGTTTGGAAGCCAGCGGAGAATCACTAGTGGAGAAACGGCTAGCCACAACTTTCGTTTATGGCATGCCATTTCTCATCAACTCCACCACTATTTTTTCCAAATAGTGCTGGCGTATGCCAAATTGGTACGATACCTATAAGTTGCTATTGCTGACACTGGCAGTACATCCTACGCCACTACTATGTGGGCCCAGTTGTTGTGACCAGTTGCAGTATATTGTTGTCGTGCGATTCATGAGCACGTCATAGATACTTAACTTTGTGATGTCCTGTCTTCGTCCGGAATGCCAGTACTATGTTCTGCATATATATAGATGTTGTTGGCAGCCGGCCCCTTGTGTGTGTTCTCAAATATATACATTCACACTTCCATTCTCCCCAAAATTCTACTCTCTCTTAGTCAGCTGCTTCGGTGACAATGGACCCACCAGAACTTATCGAATCGGCACGAGCCGCCCGTTCGAGCCCACGTCGGTGGGGCGTGTCGCAAGTTTGAGACTCCGCCGCCTTGGCCGAGCTCTCATCTGGCCCCGTTGGCCACGTCATGCGCACGCCATGGCCAATGCAGCCAGCCCTGTCTGGCGAATCATCCTGCTGCAGCGCAACGTCCCTTCGACGACCCAACAAACAATGCCACCCGCGCCGAAGCTACCAAGAATCGAGCGAGGGCACCTGTGCTGCTTTTTTGCGGTTGTGGACGCCCTGCTGATAAGCATATGTCGCACACGCTAAATAATCCAGAGAGAGTTCTACATCTGCGGTAACCGTAGGAAGATAATATGACAGAAATGTTGGATAACGTAGCATGCAATTTAAAAAAAAAGCCCTATGATCACGCAACTTCTATCTAGGAGATGCATAGCAACGAGAGGGGAAGAGCATCTTCATACCCTTGAAGATCCCTAAGGGAAGCGTTTATCAACGCGGTTGATGTAGTCGTACACCTTCACAATCTGTCCCGATCAAGTACCGAACGTATGGCACCTCCGCGTTCAGCACACGTTCAGCTCGATGACGTCCTCACCTTCTTGATCCACCATTATGGGCGAAGTAGCAGATGAGTTCCGGCAGCACGACGGTGTGGTGACGTTTGGTGGTGAAGAACAATCTCTGGAGGGTTTCGCCAAGCACTACATGTTGGGGAACGTAGTATTTCAAAAAAAAAATCCTACGATCACGCAACATCTATCTAGGAGAAGCATAGCAACGAGCGGGGAGAGTGTGTCCATGTACCCTCATAGACCGAAAGCGTAAGCATTTAGTAACGCGGTTGATGTAGTCGAACGTCTTCACGATCCAACCGATTCAAGTACCGAACGTACGACACCTCCGTGTTCAGCACACGTTCAGCACGATGACGTCCCTAAAGCTATTGACCCAGTTGAGGACAAGGGAGAGTTTCATCAGCACGATGGCGTGGTGACGGTGATGATGAAGTTACCGGCGCAGGGCTTCGCCTAAGCACTGCAACGATATGACCTAGGTGTGTAATTATTGAGGGGGGGCACCGCACACGGCTAAGAGATTGTCTGTTGTGTTTTGGGTTCCCCCTGGCCACGTATATAAAGGAGGGAGAGGAGGAGGCCGGCGGCCAGGTTGGGCGCGCCCTAGGGGGGAGTCCAACTAGGATCCCCAATCCTAGTTGGAGTCCCCTTCCTTTCCAAGAGAGGGAGAGAGGGAAGGAGGAGAAAGGGGAGAAGGAAAGAGGGGGGGGGGGAGCGCCCCTCCCTAGTCTAATTCGTACTTGCCATGGGGGGGCGCTGCCTCCCCTTGTGGCCATTCTCTCCTTTCCACTAAAGCCCATTAAGGCCCAATACTTCCCCAGATGAATTCCCGTAACTCTCGGGTACTCCGAAAAATACCCGAATCACTCGAAACCTTTCCGATGTCCGAATATAGCCTTCCAATATATGAATCTTTACCTCTCGACCATTTCGAGACTCCTCGTCATGTCCGTGATCTCATCGTTTATCAGGATGCTTGGGTCAGCCTTGACTTTGAAGGGAGGAATTTCATGAAACTTTTCATAATCTCCAGATATGTCTGTCTTGCCCTCCACTCCCAGGATATCCCTTTTTCCTGTAAGAACTATGTGGCGCTTTGGCTCATCGTATGATGTATTTGTTTCCTTATCTTTTCTTTTTCTCGGTCTGGTAGACATGTCCTTCACATAGATAACATGTGCCACATCATTGGCTAGGACGAACGGTTCGTCAGTGTACCCAAGATTTTTCAGATCCACTGTTGTCATTCCGTACTGTGGGTCTACCTGTACCCCGCCTCCTGACAGATTGACCCATTTGCACTTAAACAAAGGGACCTTAAAATCATGTCCGTAGTCAAGTTCCCATATGTCCACTATGTAACCATAATATGTGTCCTTTCCCCTCTCGGTTGTTGCATCAAAGCGGACAACGCTGTTTTGGTTGGTGCCCTTTTGATCTTGGTCAATCGTGTAAAATGTATTCCCATTTATCTCGTATCCTTTGTAAATCAATACAGTCAAAGATGGTCCTCTGGACAACAAGTACAGCTCATCACAAACAGTGTTTTCACCTCTGAGACATGTTTCCAACCAACTGCTGAAAGTCCTGATGTGTTCACATGTAATCCAATCGTCGCACTGCTCCGGGTGTTTGGAGCACAGACTGTTCTTGTGTTCATCGACATACGGGGTCACCAAGGTAGAGTTCTGTAGAACTGTGTAGTGTGCTTGAGACCAAGAATATCCGTCCCTGCATATTATTGAGTCCCTTCCAAGCGTGCCTTTTCCAGTCAGTCTCCCTTCATACCGCGATTTAGGGAGACCTATCTTATTAAGGCCAGGAATGAAATCAATACAAAACCCGATGACATCCTCTGTTTGATGGCCCATGGAGATGCTTCCTTCTGGCCTAGCGCGGTTATGGACATATTTCTTTAGGACTCCCATGAACCTCTCAAAGGGGAACATATTGTGTAGAAATACGGGCCCCAGAATGACAATCTCATCGACTAGATGAACTAGGACGTGCGTCATGATATTGAAGAAGGATGGTGGGAACACCAGCTCGAAACTGACAAGACATTGCGCCACATCACTCCTTAGCCTTGGTATGATTTCTGGATCGATCATCTTCTGAGACATTGCATTGAGGAATGCACATAGCTTCACAATGGCTAATCGGACGTTTTCCAGTAGAAGCCCCCTCAATGCAACCGGAAGCAGTTGCATCATAATCACGTGGCAGTCATGAGACTTTAGGTTCTAGAACTTTTTCTCTGGCATATTTATTATTCCCTTTATATTCGACGAGAAGCCAGTCGGGACCTTCATACTGAGCAGGCATTCAAAGAAGATTTCTTTCTCTTCTTTCGTAAGAGCGTAGCTGGCAGGACCTTCATACTGCTTCGGAGGCATGCCGTCTTTTTCGTGCAAACGTTGCAGGTCCTCCCGTGCCTCAGGTGTATCTTTTGTCTTTCCATACACGCCCAAGAAGCCTAGCATGTTCACGCAAAGGTTCTTCGTCACGTGCATCACGTCGATTGAAGAGCGTACCTCTAGGTCTTTCCAGTAGGGTAGGTCCAAAAATATAGATTTCTTCTTCCACATGGGTGCGTGTCCCGCAGCGTCATTCGGAACAGCTAGTGCGCCGGGGCCCTTTCCAAAGATTACGTGTAAATCATTGACCATAGCAAGTACGTGATCACCGGTACGCATGGCGGGCTTCTTCCGGTGATCTGCCTCGCCTTTGAAATGCTTGCCTTTCTTTCGACATTGATGGTTGGTCGGAAGAAATCGACGATGGCCCAGGTACAGATTCTTCCTGCATTTGTCTAGGTATATACTTTCAGTGTCATCTAAACAGTGCGTGCATGCGTGGTATCCTTTGTTTGTCTGTCCTGAAAGGTTACTGAGAGCGGGCCAATCATTGATGGTCACGAACATCAACGCCTTTAGGTTAAATTCCTCCTGTCCGCGCTCATCCCACGCACGTACACCGTTTTCATTCCACAGCTGTAAAAGTTCTTCAACTAATGGCCTTAGGTACACATCAATGTCGTTGCCGGGTTGCTTAGGGCCTTGGATGAGAACTGACATCATAATGAACTTCCGCCTCGTGCACATCCAAGGAGGAAGGTTATACATACATAGAGTCACGGGCCAGGTGCTGTGATTGCTGCTCTGCTCCCCGAAAGGATTAATGCTATCCGCGCTTAAAGCAAACCATACGTTCCTTGGGTCCTTTGCAAACTCCTCCTAGTACTTTCTCTCGATTTTTCTCCACTGCGACCCGTCAGCGGGTGCTCTCAACTTCCCGTCTTTCTTACGGTCCTCACTGTGCCATCGCATCAACTTGGCATGCTCTCCGTTTCTGAACAGACGTTTCAACCGTGGTATTATAGGAGCATACCACATCACCTTCGCAGGAACCCTCTTCCTGGCGGGCTCGCCGTCAACATCACCAGGTTCATCTCGTCTGATCTTATACCGCAATGCACCGCATATCGGGCATGCGTTCAGATCCTTGTATGCACCGCGGTAGAGGATGCAGTCATTAGGGCATGCATGTATCTTTTGCACCTCCAATCCTAGAGGGCATATGACCTTCTTTGCTGCGTATGTACTGTCGGGCAATTCGTTATCCTTTGGAAGCTTCTTCTTCAATATTTTCAGTAGCTTCTCAAATCCTTTGTCAGCCACAACATTCTCTGTCTTCCACTGCAGCAATTCTATTACGGTATCGAGCTTTGTGTTGCCATCTTCGCAATTGGGGTACAACCCTTTTTTGTGATCCTCTAACATGCGTTCGAACTTCAGCTTCTCCTTTTGACTTTCGCATTGCATCCTTGCATCGACAATGACCCGGCGGAGATCATCATCATCGGGCACATCGTCCGGTTCCTCTTGATCTTCAGCAGCTTCACCCGTTGCAGCATCATTGGGCACATCGTCTGATTCCTCTTGATCTTCACCAACTCCCCCCATTGCAGCATCACCGTATTCAGGGGGCCCATAGTTGTCATCGTACTCTTCTTCTTCGCCGTCTTCCATCATAACCCCTATTTCTCCGTACCTCGTCCAAACATTATAGTGTGGCATGAAACCCTTGTAAAGCAGATGGGAGTGAAGGATTTTCCGGTTAGAGTAAGACATCGTATTCCCACATTTAGTGCATGGACAACACATAAAACCATTCTGTTTGTTTGCCTCAGCCGCGAGAAACTCATGCACGCCCTTAATGTACTCGGAGGTATGTCTGTCAACGTACATCCATTGCCGGTTCATCTGTGTGCATTATATATAATTAAGTGTGTCAAAAACCATTACAGAACATCATAAATAGATAATTAAGTGACCAAATTAATAGAAGTTCATCATCACATTAAAACCAAAGTACATACATAGTTCTCATCTAACAACATATAGCTCTCCACATCATCTAATTAATTTTCACCATACATTGAAACTATGTAAAACATTTCAATGCGAAAACAAATGCGATCATAATCGCAACCAAGGTAACAATTGATCCAACGGCATAATGATACCAAGCCTCGGTATGAATGGCATTTTTCTAATCTTTCTAATCTTCAACCGCAATGCATCCATCTTGATCTTGTGATCATCGACGACATCCGCAACATGCAACTCCAATATCATCTTCTCCTCCTCAATTTTTTTAATTTTTTCCTTCAAGGAATTGTTTTCTTATTCAACTAAATTTAACCTCTCGACAATAGGGTCCATCTTGATCTTGTGATCCTCGACGACTTCCGCAACTTGCAACTCCAATTCCATCTTCTCCTCCTCCGTTTTTTCCAATTTTTTCTTCAAGGAAATGTTTTCCTCTTCAACTAAATTTAACCTCTCCACAAGAGGGTGGGTTGGAATTTCCGGTTCAACTACCTCCTAGACATATAAAAACATCTATGTCAGGTTGGTCGGCATAATTGTCATAAACACTAAAACAAATAGCTATAAATTAAAGATAATATACCACATCCGAATCGTAGACAGGACGAGGGCCCACGTGGGCGGATATCAAAACCATCGCACTATATAATAACAAGCAATAATAAACGTAAGAAAATTAGACAAATATCTATCTAAAGCAATAATAACAAGCAATAATAAAAGTAAGAAAAGCATGGACATAACAAGAGGCTCACCACGGTGGTGCCGGTGACGGGATCGGCGGGGGTGATCGACGGCGGCGAATACGGGGACGGGACGTGACGGGCCACTAAACCTAGACAAATCTCGGAGAAAATGGAGCTTGGAGTTCGAGCTTCGAGAGGAGAAAAGCTTAACTAGTGTGGCTCGGGCATTTCATCGAACACCTCATGTGCATAGGAGGTGAGCTAGCTAGAGCACCACAGCTCCCCCCGACGGCGGTGAAGACGGGGACGGGGCGTGACGGACCGCTAAACCTAGACAAATATTGAGGAAAATGGAGCTTGGAGGTCGAGCTTGGAGAGGAGAAAGCTTAAGTAGTGTGGCTCGGGTATTCCATCGAACACGTTGTGTGCATAGAAGGTGAGCTAGAGCACCACCAAGCCCTCTCCCCCTCGGCCAGAAAAAACAGAGCAGTGTGCTCTGCTCTTACGCGAGGGAGTATATATAGGCACCTCATTGGTCCCGGTTGGTGACATGAACTGGGACTAAAGGGGAGCCTTTGGTCCCGGTTCAAGTCACCAACCGGGACCAATGGTGGTGGGCCAGGAGCAAGGCCCATTGGTCCCGGTTCGTCCCACCAACCGGGACCAAAAGGTCCAGACGAACCGGGACCAATGGCCCACGTGGCCCGGCCGTCCCCCTGGGCTCACGAACCGGGTCCAATGCCCCCATTGGTCCCGGTTCTGGACTGAACCGGGACTAGTGGGCTGATCCGGCCTGAACCTTTGCCCCGTTTTCTACTAGTGACGAGACCATCACATGCTTGCATTGCCTTGGTCGCTCTCGCATCGCAGCCTTCCATGCTTGCATCCATTGCCTGGGTCGCTCTCATTGCACCTGCGTATGGCATGAGAGGAACGGTGTCTTGTTGCTGATACTAACTAGCTTATGTTGGGTACGGTGGGCTGCTCTCACTCACCCCACACCATGCATATATAGCATGCAATAATGAAATTAGGCGGCATTGCCAAAGATGGTCGTCTACGCGCTCCTCCCACACCAAATGCAACTACCCCGTGGTTTCCTTGTCACTGCCATGAGATGAGGTTTCATAATATGCTTGCTTCACCCCAGGCTCTCTCTCTCTCTCTCCCTCCCTCTACAAAGAACGTGGACAACTGGACGTAGACCTAGTGATGGCCATGCAGATGCAGATGGAGAAGTGGACCGCAACAACCACCGGGTGCGGATACACACTACGTACGTGTTAGGTTTTGACGATCCATTCAGTAGTACCTTATTTTTGATCTTGATGGCATAGTTTTAAACTACTCGCCTGATAGTTAAAGTGCTATAGTTACTGGTAATTGTAACTGATGTACTCCCCACCATCCTGCCCACTTTGCAAGCCCTTGCCGATATAGTTACTTCCCTAGTAGAGTGGTAAAGCGTGCCGTTGCCGGTTTGCTGGCAATGCTCGTGACTAGGATTACATGCATGTAACTAGCACTGCTCTATCTTTACCAAAAAAAAACGAGAGGTGAGACTCCAATGCTGAAAAGGGTTTCTCGTTTCAAAAAAGGGAAAGCTCGGCAAGCTTGACCCTTATCATCTATTACCTCTGTTCCGAAATATAAGTCGCTGGGGGAGTTCAGTTTACACTCCGCCAACGACCTATATTTAGGAACGGAGGGAGTATTCGAAAGTCCCGTCAAAAACAGAAAAAGTGTGATGATAACTGCTGACAATGACCCATCACCTATCTTTTCTTTTTGCCCGCTCAACAGACCAAACATATGCAAAGCAATTACACCATACCTGCTGAAGCTTGGCAGCGAGCAACCGAGCTAGCTAGTTTGCTTTATCCAAGTGAGATGCCCACTAGCTACTATGTATCTGTTTCAAACACACGGAAGGTCTGTTGTTTTTTGAAAGAAAACACACAGAAGAGCAATCGATGAAAAATCTGAGTTCAGAGGTCTCAATACTTGAAACATCCTCGAATAAAAAAAATCAAGATCCTAGCTAATTAATCCATCACATGCAAGCTAAAGAAAAATAAAACCCCTAACATGCTCACAACTCACTAAATGACTATTACTATGGCCGATAAAATTTGTATAGCATCATGTAAGGTTCTAAAATATTCGACATAAGTAGGTTATCAACATAAGTTTAATCGCTGTAGTAAAGCAGCTTGAGCAAGAATTCATATCGGAATCCATGTGCACGTCAAGTTCTAGGGATATGGTTTAGAATTGATCAAGATGGATTTTGGCACAAGAAATAACTTCACTAGTAGATAAAGGGTCTTTAGCCCCGGTTCATTTGGGCCTTTTAGCCCCGGTTCCAGAACCGGGACAAGAGGGTCGGTACTAATGCTCTGACCCTTTAGTCCCGGTTCAATCCAGAACCGGGGCAGAAGGGCGTCCACGTGGCCTGTGCACCGAGTCCAGGCAGGAGGGGCTTTAGTCCCGGTTGGTGGTACCAACCGGGACCAAAAGGCTTCCACGCGTCAGCATTTCTGTGGCTGTGGTTTTTGTTTTTTTTTTTGAAAGGGGAGGGGGGTTTTTAGGTTTTGGGGGGTTAATTTAGGTGTTTCATATATTGTGTTAGCTAGCTAATTAATAGAGAGAAGTGTTCTCTCTTATGTCCGTGCTTGGTCGACGCTACATACTACACATACGTATATAGAGAGGACTAGAGTCACGCTAGCTAGCTAGCTAGCTAGCTGCTAGCTACTAAGCAAACGAAGAAAACAGAAGATCGTATAATCAACATATATATATATATATATATATATATATATGCATACAGAGAGAAGTAATATCGACCACCTCTCCTTCTCCGACACTACCGGGCACATATATACAATAATTATCTCTTACAAAAATAATCTCCTAACACATGGATGCCTGGTCCACATAGTATTCTCCGTCTTCAGCGATCACGTGTTCAAGGAAGAATGCCGCCAATTCCTCTTGAATTGCTCGCAGTCGATCTGGTGTTAGGAGTTCATCCCGCATCCGAAACATCTAATTTGAAGTAGGGGGTCAATACATGAAATGATGCTATAAATTTGTGAATATTATTGATTGCTTACGCACTTCAAATTGTTCATCAGTGTAGCCCCGCTCACAGGTCGTGTGGCGGATGGACTCGCAAATGTAGTATCCACAATAATCATTCCCGGGTTCCTGCCACAACCACTTTACAAGAAATAGAGGTCAATCAAACTGATAAGCAAGAATGCCAAATTGGTATTGATGAAACTAGCGCTTGAATCAAGATATAGGAGATGCGCGCGCGGAACATGCTACTATATAGTACTTACTTTCGGGTATCTAAATTGTAGCTTCTTCGGCAGTCCCGGAGCTTTTTTGGTGAATTTTTTCCAAGCCCTGCCAGACAAAGAAAATAATTAGTTGATATCAGAAATGAAGTTGCTGATATATATGCATGGTGGATAATATTGATCGATTTAACTTACCTGGCTAGCATTTGAGTCATGTCCGCATACTCCTCGGGATCTTTACGTTTAGAGTCGAAGACAGTTACTACTCCCTTCTCAAGCTTAATCTCTAAGAGAATATAGTGGAAGCTGCGCACGAATGCATGAGATCATCAATTACATCACTATAACCTTGACTGATATATAAGGGAAACCAAATATGCACAAGACATTAACACTCACTTGAAGTTGTAAGGAAAGAGTATTATATCTTTGTTTTCATTTACCACCAACGATCGTAGCAAGTTGGTCTCGGTATCGTCGGGACGCAATTTAACCTCGGTTGCATCTATGAGGTATGTGTTAATAAACCCAATATCACCTACTTGTCTTTTCTTCAATTCGACGATCTTCAATCTGCATAATATAGTGAGGATAATTATAAATACATGTAATGAAGATCAGCTATATAGAGAAACTTAATGACAGAAGTAGTACTACTTACAGACAGTAGCAGGTGACCGTTGTTTTATCGAGGGCCAATTGATTGAAAAATTGATAGAACTCCTCAAATGGAACAGGCAACAGGTCAATTCCAACGAGGTCATGCTTCGGTTTAACTCTCAAATACAAGTTATTCCTCCCCCCAGACTCTCTGCAGATTTTCAAGTACCAATCATGCAATCTTCGCATATTCGTTGATAGAGATCTTTCTTTTTGGACGAGAGGCTTCCCGTACTCGTATCTCTGTATCTGCACTTCCAAGAAATCATAGTGTACATCGTCGGACGCGTAATCTGCAAGATTGGTATAACCGGGCACCATCCTCGGATCATTAGCGACCATGTCGCTAGACACCTTGAGCGGGGGGCACGATTGGTTCGCTTGTTCGCCGAGCTGGGCAATTTGTTTCCCAGCTCGTCCTTCTGCTAACCTCTGATCACTTTTTGTACTTCCCGACCGCTTGGCATCTTGAAATGTCTTTTGAATCATGTGGTCATAGTTGCCCTTCGGCTTACTTTTCGCTGGTTGCTTCAGGGCAGCAAGAGTGCGCTTTGCTTTCACCGCATCTATCTTCTCCTCCGGAGGTGGATGTCTTTGTGCTTTCAACCCTTCAAAAAAGTCCTTCACTTCGCCTTGAGCGATCTTCGTGTTTTCCTCGTCGGACCTCTCGTACGGTAACTTCTCTAGAGGCGTGAGAGAAGGACCGAATCTGCATCGCCTCCCGCCTCTGGCTGTACTGGTAGACGTCGCCGGACCAGACGAAGCAGCTGTCTTTTTTACTTGCTTACGCGCCGGAGCAGGAGCAGCCGGAGCGGCGGCAGGTCTCTTCCGCCCTTGCTGATTAGGCGGAGAAGGAGGAGCAGGCTGGCTGCTCGGGCGCGCCGGCGGCGAAGGAGGCGGAGTGCCGCCACGCGCCGGCGGCGAAGGAGGCGGAGTGCCGCCATGCGCCGGAGAAGGAGCCGGAGTGCCCTGATGGTCACTCGACGGAGGAGGAGGCGGTGGAGGAGGCGTAGTGCCCTGACTCGCCGGAGGAGGAGGAGGAGGCGGAGGCGTCCAGTTGAGAATGTTGATTAGGTCCTTCCGCCATAGGCATGGAGTCTTCAGTGAAGAACCCAGCCGAGTCTCCCCTTCACCGGTAGGGTGGTCAAGCTGGAGCTCCTCAAATCCCTCCGTTATTTCGTCGACCATCACCCTAGCATATCCTTCTGGAATCGGCCGGCAGTGAAAAGTGTCGTCGGGTCCAGAAGGATAAACAGAGCCAGCAGCCGCCTTGACCTTCAGATTCATCCACTGTGCCATAAGGTGGCAATTTTGTGCCTGCGTGATAGCATCCACAGGATTCCTGGCAGTAGCCGTCAAGGCAGGCTCTGGCAGCTCGGTGGAAGCCACGCTGCTTCTCCGCTGAGATGGCAGGGTAGCTTCGGGGGAAGCTTCGGCAATTCTTTTCTCCCGATTTGCTTCCCGTTCCTCTATCGCTTGTATTCTGGCCCGCAGCGCCTGGATTTCGGTCAGCTCCATTTTCTTCCTCCTGTCGTGGCATTTGTAGCCTCCTGCGTCCGGAAACCCAGCACGCCACGGAAGGGAGCCTGGCGTGCCTCGTGTCCGTCCAGGGTGCTCAGGATTCCCGAGGGCCATTGTCAGCTCGTCGTTCTCTCTGTCGGGGAAGAACGTCCCTTCATGCGCTGCTTTGATATACTGCCGCATCTTCCTGAGTGGTGTTTCCAATTGCTTGTCCGTCCAAATGCACCACCCTGTTACAGGGTCCAAGGTTCCGCCAGCCCCGAAGAACCAAGTCCGGCAACGTTCTGGCCAGTGCATTGTCTCTGGTTCGATCCCTTTCTGAAGCAGATCATTCTCAGCCTTGGCCCACTTAGGCCGGGCTACGAGGTAGCCGCCCGACCCCGTGCGATGGTGATGCTTCTTCTTCGCATCATTTATCCGGTTTGTCTCCGACATCTTCTGACTCTTTTCCGACTTCTTATGGGCCACAAATGCGGGCCAGTCATCTTTGATCTTCTCATATATGCCCACGAATTCTGGAGTCTTTTTATCTTTGACAAACGTATTCAGTTTTTTCTTCCATGCCCTGAATTGGTCTGCCATCTTCGAAAGTGCAGCAGACTTGATTAACTCCTCTTTAACTGGGTTCGCCGGATCAACCTCTCGCGGTAGGACGAAATTTGACTTTAGCTCAGTCCAAAGATCTTCTTTCTGCATATCAGTGACATAAGTCACCTGAGCGTCGTTTGCAGCCGGCTTTAACCATTGATGGATGCTGATCGGGATCTTGTCCCTAACCAGAACCCCGCACTGATTAACAAATGCGTTCTTTGTCCGGATGGGTGCAATCGGCTCGCCGGAGCGCGAGATTTCTGAGATCTCAAACTTTTCATCCGGCCTCAACTTTTTCTTCGCTCCTCGTCTCTTTACCGAAGATTTGCTCGATCCGGAGGGCTAGAAAAAGGAACAAAGACGAGATTTAATGAATGAATCAATTAACTAGTCAGCACATGCTTAACTAACATATATACCTCCTGGCCGGACTCGGTTCGGTCACCGGAGCCAGCATCACGGTCTCCTTCTTGCACCGGCATTGGGTCACCGGAGCCGTCCTCACGGTCTACTTCTTCCATGTGCATTGGGTCACCGAATTCATCAATATCATAGCCTAGATCTTCTAGCTGCAGCTCTTGTTCGACCTGCTCATCGGTGTCGTTGAGATACGACAAGACGGCATTTTGTCCGTGTGCGATTATGTCCATCAACATCGCTTCTTGTGCTAGGTCTCGGGTGTTGTCGTCCATTGTTTCTACAAATATTTACAACATGCCAATTATTATTCAAACATGACAGATGGATATATTAATGGCAAACGTAGAACTAGCTTCAACCCTCGACTGCTCGGCGATCCACAAACCCTAGACCCCCTCATGTCACATTTTGTCTAGCTAGTGTCAAAGGATTCAACAAAACCAATACTTCATCATTAGGCGAAAGTAACAGTAGCATGATGGTACGAAGCTCTCCAAAGTTGTTTTGGAACGGAGTCCCAGATAAGATAATTCGTAACAAAAGACGGATTATCCTATCAGGAACTCCGTTCCAAAATAACTTTGCATAACTTCGTACAAACATGCCCCGGTTACTTCTGGCAAATGATGAAGTCATGGAATTCTTCAATACTTTGACACTAGCTAGGCAACCTCTCTCGACCCCTCGACCCCCGACTTCTCGGCGATCCACAACCCTGTCCCCCTCATGTCACCTTTTGTCTAGTGTCAAATGATTCAACAAAACCAATACTTCAATATTAGGCGAAATTAACAGTAGCATGATGGTACGAAGCTCTCCAAAGTTGTTTTGGAACGAAGTCCCAGATAAGATAATCCGTAACAAAAGACGGATTATCC
>LR738713.1:29133979-29167735 GCA_902687465.1 Secale cereale
ACATTTTGTCGAGTGTCAAAGGATTCAACAAAACCAATACTTCATCATTAGGCGAAAGTAACAGTAGCATGATGGTACGAAGCTCTCCAAAGTTATTTTGGAACGGAGTCCCAGATAGGATAATTCGTAACAAAAGACGGATTATTCTATCAGGAACTCCGTTCCAGAATATCTTTGCATAACTTTGTACCAAAATGCCCCGGTTACTTCTGGCAAATGATGAAGTCATGGAATTCTTCAATACTTTGACCCCCGACTGCTCGGCGATCCACAACCCTAGACCCCCGACTGCTAGGCAACCTCTCGACCCCTCGACCTTCGGCCTCTCGGTCCCTCGACGACCCTCGACCCCTCGACCTTCGGCCTCTCGGTCCCTCGACGACCCTCGACCCCTCGACCTTCGGCCTCTCGGTCCCTCGACGACCCTCGACCAAGGCCCCCCCTAATGTCGAAGTTATCGGGGAGGGTGTATATCGACATAGACATATCCGATAAAAAAAGAGGAAGAAGAAGAAAAAAGGAACCGCTAGAGGAGAAGATCGAAGAAAAAAAAAAGAAAAAAAAAGGAGAAGAAGAAAGGAATAGAGGAGAAGAAGAGAAATTTTCTCTTCTTCTCCTCTATTCCTTTCTTCTTCTCCTCTTTTTTTCTTTTTTTTCTTCTTCTTATTTATTTCTCCTCTTCTTCCTCTCCTCTTCTTCTTTCTTCCCTCTTTCTTATTTTCTTCTTTCCTATCCTTCTTTTTCTAAATTTGTAACTTTTGCATATATAAAACTTTCTATATATATTTAGCATATATAAACAAAAAACTATATAGCCACATACACATATATATACATCACATATACACACATCACATATATACAGCAACTTCCTAAGAAAAAATATATTTATATACACATACATATATATTTAACATATATATTTAGCAAATTCCTAAGAAAAAAAATATATATACACATACATATAAATACAGCAACTATATATACAGCAACTATATATACTGCAATTTATATAAACATAAAAAAAAGTATACACATATATACATATATACACAGCAACTATATATATATACAGCAATATTAAACATAAAAAAAAGGGAGCCCCTCACATCGGCGGGGCGGGGCGGCGACGAGGCGGCGTCGGGGCGGGGCGCGCGGCGCGACGGCGACGTGCCGGCCGGGGCGCGGCGACGGCGCGCGGCGGGGCGGAACGGGGTCGCGGGGCGGGGCGACGGCGACGAGGCGGCGTCGGGGCGGCGTCGGGGGCGACGGCAACGGCGACGGGGCGACGGGGGCGACGGCGACGGCGACGGGGCGACGGGGGCGACGGCGACGGCGACGGGGCGACGGGGGCGGGGAAGAAGAACTGAACGAAATTTTCGCAAGTGTTAGTTTATATAGGAGGCGTATTAGTCCCGGTTGGTGGCTGAAACCGGGACTAATACGCCCCTTTAGTCCCGGTTGCTGCCACCAACCGGGACTAAAGGTCCCTTTTCAGCAGCCCAAAGGGCGGGAAGGAGGGGCCTTTGGTCCCGGTTGGTGGTACCAACCGGGACTAAAGGGGGGTATTAGCCCCGGTTGTTGCCACCAACCGGGACTAATGCCACCCTTTAGTCCCGGTTGGTGCCACCAACCGGGACGAAAGGCCTTGCCGCGGTGCGGTGGGAAGTTTAGTCCCACCTCGCTAGTTGAGAGTGGGCAGCACCAGTTTATAAGCCCCGTTGCCTCTCTCCTCTCGAACTCCTCTAAACTGCAGGCTATGGGCCTAAACTGACACTGCTTTGCCTGTGGGCTTGCTGGGCTTACTACGGGCCTGAATCCTGGCCCATGGTTGGGTTTCTAGTCGTATTCAGGCCGTGTGGGCCCAGTAGGTGGCATTTTTTTTCTTTTTTTTTCTTTGTTGCTTTATTTTTTAGTTTTGTTTCTACTTTCAACAAAATACTTACTGTTGCTATTTTTATTTATTTGTTTTCTTTGTTGCTTTATTTATTTGATTTTGTTTCTACTTACAAAAAAATACTTATTGTTGCTATTTTTTTCAAGTTTTTTTGTTTTGTTTTCTGCATTATTTATTTTCTTTTGTTTTTTGCTTTATTTTTTAATTCTTTCTGGTAAAACCAATTACAAACTTTCTGTTAGTGCAAGTAGTATTCAAATTTGAATACTTTAAATTTGAAATTATTTGTTTTCTTTGTTGCTTTATTTATTTTATTTTGTTTCTACTTACAATGAAATACTTGTTGTTGCTATTTTTTTATTTTTTTGCAAGTTTTTTTTGTTTTCTGCATTATTTATTTTCTTTTGTTTTTTGTTTTATTTTTTAATTCTTTCTGGTAAAACCAATTACAAACTTTCTGTTAGTGCAAATTTGAATAGTACAAACGGACAATGGTATCATACTCGTTTGTTACAAAGTTGGCATGGTATCATCATAATAGTTGCGGAAAAAACTCTTCACTTTTTCTTCGCTTGTGTCATTTGCTTATTGCGTCGTAACCATGGATAATCTTCATCGTTTATCAGGATGCTTGGGTCAGCCTTGACTTTGAAGGGAGGAATTTCATGAAACTTTTCATAATCTTCAGACATGTCTGTCTTGCCCTCCACTCCCAGGATGTCCCTTTTTCCTGAAAGAACTATGTGGCGCTTTGGCTCATCGTATGATGTATTCGCTTCCTTATCTTTTCTTTTTCTCGGTCTGGTAGACATGTCCTTCACATAGATAACCTGTGCCACATCATTGGCTAGGACGAACGGTTCGTCAGTGTATCCAAGATTTTTCAGATCCACTGTTGTCATTCCGTACTGTGGGTCTACCTGTACCCCGTCTCCTGACAGATTGATCCATTTGCACTTAAACAAAGGGACCTTAAAATCATGTCCGTAGTCAAGTTCCCATATGTCCACTATGTAACCATAATATGTGTCCTTTCCCCTCTCGGTTGTTGCATCAAAGCGGACACCGCTGTTTTGGTTGGTGCTCTTTTGATCTTGGACAATCGTGTAAAATGTATTCCCATTTATCTCGTATCCTTTGTAAATCAATACAGTCGAAGATGGTCCCCTGGACAACAAGTACAACTCATCACAAACAGTGTTGTCACCTCTGAGACGTGTTTCCAACCAACTGCTGAAAGTCCTGATGTGTTCACGTGTAATCCAGTCGTCGCACTGCTCCGGGTGTTTGGAGCGCAGACTGTTCTTGTGTTCATCGACATACGGGGTCACCAATGTAGAGTTCTGTAGAACTGTGTAGTGTGCTTGAGACCAAGAATATCCGTCCCTGCATATTATTGAGTCCCTTCCAAGCGTGCCTTTTCCAGTCAGTCTCCCCTCGTACCGCGATTTAGGGAGACCTATCTTATTAAGGCCAGGAATGAAGTCAACACAAAACCCGATGACATCCTCTGTTTGATGGCCCATGGAGATGCTTCCTTCTGGCCTTGCGCGGTTACGGACATATTTCTTTAGGACTCCCATGAACCTCTCAAAGGGGAACATATTGTGTAGAAATACGGGCCCCAGAATGACAATCTCGTCGACTAGATGAACTAGGACGTGTGTCATGATATTGAAGAAGGACGGTGGGAACACAAGCTCGAAACTGACAAGACATTGCGCCACATCACTCCTTAGCCTTGGTACGATTTCTGGATCGATCACCTTCTGAGAGATTGCATTGAGGAATGCACATAGCTTCACAATGGCTAATCGGACGTTTTCCGGTAGAAGCCCCCTCAATGCAACCGGAAGCAGTTGCGTCATAATCACATGGCAGTCATGAGACTTTAGGTTCTGGAACTTTTTCTCTGCCATATTTATTATTCCCTTTATATTCGACGAGAAACCAGTCGGGACCTTCATACTGAGAAGGCATTCAAAGAAGATTTATTTCTCTTCTTTCGTAAGAGCATAGCTGGCAGGACCTTCATACTGCTTCGGAGGGATGCCGTCTTTTTCGTGCAAACGTTGCAGGTCCTCCCGTGCCTCAGCTGTATCTTTTGTCTTTCCATACACGCCCAAGATGCCTAGCAGGTTCACGCAAAGGTTCTTCGTCACGTGCATCACGTCGATTGAAGAGCGGACCTCTAGGTCTTTCCAGTAGGGTAGGTCCCAATATATAGATTTCTTCTTCCACATGGGTGCGTGTCCCTCATCGTCATTCGGAACAGCTAGTGCGCCGGGGCCCTTTCCAAAGATTACGTGTAAATCATTGACCATAGCAAGTACGTGATCACCGGTACGCATGGCGGGCTTCTTCCGGTGATCTGCCTCGCCTTTGAAATGCTTGCCTTTCTTTCGACATTGATGGTTGGTCGGAAGAAATCGACGATGGCCCAGGTACACATTCTTCCTGCACTTGTCCAGGTATATACTTTCAGTGTCATCTAAACAGTGCGTGCATGCGTGGTATCCTTTGTTTGTCTGTCCTGAAAGGTTACTGAGAGCGGGCCAATCGTTGATGGTCACGAATAGCAACACCTTTAGGTCAAATTCCTCCTGTTTGTGCTCATCCCACGCACGTACACCGTTTCCATTCCACAGCTGTAAAAGTTCTTCAACTAATGGCCTTAGGTACACATCAATGTCGTTGCCGGGTTGCTTAGGGCCTTGGATGAGAACTGGCATCATAATGAACTTCCGCTTCATGCACATCCAAGGAGGAAGGTTATACATACATAGAGTCACGGGCCAGGTGCTGTGATTGCTGCTCTGCTCCCCGAAAGGATTAATGCCATCCGCGCTTAGAGCAAACCATACGTTCCTTGCGTCCTTTGCAAACTCCTCCCAGTACTTTCTCTCGATTTTTCTCCATTGCGACCCGTCAGCGGGTGCTCTCAACTTCCTGTCTTTCTTACGGTCCTCACTGTGCCATCGCATCAACTTGGCATGCTCTCTGTTTCTAAACAAACGTTTCAACCGTGGTATTATAGGAGCATACCACATCACCTTCGCAGGAACCCTCTTCCTGGCGGGCTCGCCATCAACATCACCGGGGTCATCTCGTCTGATCTTATACCGCAATGCACCGCATACCGGGCATGCGTTCAGATCGTTGTATGCACCGCGGTAGAGGATGCAGTCATTAGGGCATGCATGTATCTTCTGCACCTCCAATCCTAGAGGGCATACGACCTTCTTTGCTGCGTATGTACTGTCGGGCAATTCGTTATCCTTCGGAAGCTTCTTCTTCAATATTTTCAGTAGCTTCTCAAATCCTTTGTCAGCCACAGCATTCTCTGCCTTCCACTGCAGCAATTCCAGTACGGTACTGAGCTTTGTGTTGCCATCTTCGCAATTGGGGTACAACCCTTTTTTGTGATCCTCTAACATGCGATCGAACTTCAGCTTCTCCTTTTGACTTTCGCATTGTGTCCTTGCATCGACAATGACCCGGCGAAGATCATCATTTGGTTCCTCTTGATCTTCAGCAGCTTCACCCGTTGCAGCATCATTGGGCACATCGTCTGGTTCCTCTTGATCTTCATCAGCTCCCCCCATTGCAGCATCACCGTATTCAGGGGGCACATAGTTGTCATCGTACTCTTCTTCTTCGCCGTCTTCCATCATAACCCCTATTTCACCGTGCCTCGTCCAAACATTATAGTGTGGCATGAAACCCTTGTAAAGCAGGTGGGAGTGAAGGATTTTTCGGTTAGAGTAAGACATCGTATTCACACATTGAGTGCATGGACAACACATAAAACCATTCTGCTTGTTTGCCTCTGCCACATTTAGAAACTCACGCACGCCCTTAATGTACTCGGAGGTGTGTCTGTCACCGTACATCCATTGGCGGTTCATCTGCGTGCATTTATATATAATTAAGTGTGTCAAAAACCATTACAGAACATCATAAATAGATAATTAAGTGACCAAATGGATAAAAGTTCATCATCACATTAAAACCAAAGTACATACATATATATAGTTCTCATCTAACAACATATATAGCTCTCCATACACATCGAAACTATGTAAAACATTTCAACGCGAAAACAAATGCTATCATAATCGCAACCAAGGTAACAATTGATCCAACGGCATAATGATACAAAGCCTCGGTATTAATGGCATATTTTCTAATCTTTTTAATCTTCAACCGCATTGCATCCATCTTGATCTTGTGATCATCGACGACATCCGCAACATGCAACTCCAATATCATCTTCTCGTCCACAATTTTTTTTATTTTTTCCTTCAAGAATTTGTTTTCTTCTTCAACTAAATTTAACCTCTCGACAATAGGTTCCATCTTGATCTTGTGATCATCGATAACTTCCGCAACATGCAACTCCAATTCCATCTTCTCCTCCTCCATTTTTTCCAATTTTTTCTTTAACGAAATGTTTTTCTCTTCAACTAAATTTAACCTCTCCACAAGAGGGTCGGTTGGAATTTCCGGTTCAACTACCTCCTAGACATAATAAAACATCTATGCATGTCAGGTTGGTCGGCATAACTATCATAAGCACTAAAACAAATAGTTATAAATTAAAGATAATATACCACATCCGAATCGTAGACCGGACGAGGGCCCACGTGGGCGGATATCAAAACCATCGCACTATATAATAACAAGCAATAATAAATGTAAGAAAATTAGACAAATATCTATCTAAAGCAATAATAAAAGTAAGAAAAGCATGGACATAACAAGAGGCTCACCACGGTGGTGCCGGTGACGAGATCGGCGGGGGCGATCGACGGCGGCGAAGACGGGGACGGGACGTGACGGACCGCTAAACCTAGACAAATCTCGGAGAAAATAGAGCTTTGAGAGGAGAAAAACTTAACTAGTGTGGCTCGGGCATTCCACCGAACACGTTGTGTGCATAGGAGGTGAGCTAGAGCACCACTAACCCCTCTCCTCCTCGGCCAGAAAAAAAAACAGAGCAGTGAGCTCTGCTCTTGAGTGAGGGGTTATATATAGGCACCTCATTGGTCCCGGTTGGTGCTATGAACCGGGGCTAAAGGGGTGCCTTTGGTCCCGGTTCATATCACTAACCGGGACCAATGGTGGTGGGCCAGGACCAAGAGCCATTGGTCCCGGTTTGTCGCTCCAACCGGGACCAAAAGGTCCAAACGAACCGGGACCAATGGCCCACGTGGCCCGGCCGGCCCCCTGGGCTAACGAACCGGGTCCAGTACCCCCATTGGTCCTGGTTCTAGATTGAACCGGGGCTAATGGGCTGGACCAATGCCCTGTTTTCTACTAGTGCTTCAAGATTGGCATTAAAGCGGAATACGGCCTAACCCGCTAAAGAAAATTTAATGGTTGACATTTTAGGTGCCAATCATCACTTTATTTCCTATGCCAGAATTTCACTTGATCTATTATAAACAACTTGGTGTGCATATGTATCCCGATCTGCATTCTGGTGCAAGCTACATCTTCTATTCGTAAATTACATTGTTTTTGCATTACTCTCTATGCATGCAGCATGCCACATGATCAATCATGCATGTTAGTCATAAGTTATTATTCACGTTAGGTTTTGTATTGGTAGAATATATTGGGCCACCGTAGCATGACACCCATTTTGTTGGGGAACGTTGCATGGGAAACAAAAATTTTTCCTACGTTCACCAAGATCAATCTAGGAGATGCATCTACGAGGGGAGAGTTGGATCCACATACCCTTGTAGATCGCTAAGCGGAAGCGTTCAAGAACGCGGTTGATGGAGTCGTACTCGCCGCGATTCAGATCGCCGAAGATCCTAGCACCGAACGGACGGTGCCTCCGCGTTCTTCACACGTACAGCTCGGGGACGTCTCCTCCTTCTTGATCCAGCAAGGGGGAAGGAGAAGTTGACGGAGAAGCCCAGCAGCACGACGGCGTGGTGGAGATGGTGGTGGAGGAATTCCAGCAGGGCTTCGCCAAGCACTGCGGACTGGATGAAGATATTCGTGGGAGAGGGAGGGCAGCGCCGAGGCACGAACGTGTGTGGCTGCCCTCCCTCTGCCTCTCTTTATATAGGGGGGAGAGAGGGGAGGGGGCGCCCTAGGGTTTCCCCCTAGGGGCGGCGGCCAAGGGGAGATGGGGGGGCGGCGGCCAGGGCTGCGGCCAGGGCTAGGGTTCCCCCCCCCCCAGGCGCCTTGCCCCCCAAGACTAGGGGGTGCGGCAGCCCTAGGGGGGCCCAGCCCCTTGGCGCAGGTGGAGAGGACCCAAGGGGGGGCGCACAGCCCCATGAGGGCTGTTGCGTCTCCCACTTGTGGCCCATAGGGCCCGCAACACTTGCCGGGACCCCCGAAACCTCTTTCGGTCATCCGACGACTCCCCGGTACTCCCCGGAACACTTCCGGACTCCGATCACTCTCATCCTATATATCAATCTTCGTCCCCGGACCATTCCGGAGACCCTCGTCATGTCCGGGATCTCATCCGGGACTCCGAACAACCTTCGGTTACCATGCACTGTTCTCACTAACAACCCTAGCGTCACCGAACCTTAAGTGTGTAGACCCTGCGGGTTCGGAAACTATGCAGACATGACCGAGACACTCCCAGGTCAATAACCAATAGCGGGATCTGGATACCCATATTGGTTCCCACACGTTCCTCGATGACCTCATCGGATGAACCACGATGTCAAGGATTCAGGCAATCCCGTATACAGTTCCCTTTGTCTCGTCGGTATGTTACTTGCCCGAGATTCGATCGTCGGTATCTCTATACCTAGTTCAATCTCGTTACTGGCAAGTCTCTTTACTCGTTCCGTAATACATAATCCCGTGACCAACTACTTAGTCACTTTGAGCTCATTGAGATGACGTATTACCGAGTGGGCCCGGAGATACCTCTCCGTCACACGGAGTGACAAATCCCAGTCTCGATCCATGTCAACTCAACAGACACCTTCGGAGATACCTGTAGAATACCTTTATAGTCACCCAGTTACGTTGCGACGTTTGGCACACACAAGGCACTCCTACGGTGTCAGTGAGTTACATGATCTCATGGTCATAGGAACTTATACTTGACATGCAGAAAACTATAGCGATAACTGACACGATCAAAAGCTATGTTTAACGTTTGGGTCTCGTCCATCACATCATTCTCCTAATGATGTGATCCCGTTATCAAATGACAACTCATGTCTATGACCTGGAAACTGCGGTCATCTTTGATCAACGAGCTAGTCCTGAAGAGGCTTACTAGGGACACAGAGTTTGTCTATTTATCCACACATGTATTTAAGTTTCCAATCAATACAATTATAGCATGGACAATAAACGATTACCATGAACAAGGAAATATAATAATAACTCTTTTATTATTGCCTCTAGGGCATATTTCCAACAGTCTCCCACTTGCACTAGAGTCAATAATCTAGTATTACAAGGTAATGAATCTAACACCCATAGAGTCTTGGTGTTGATCATGCTTAGCCCGTGGAAGAGGCTTAGTCAACGGATCTGCGACATTCAAATCCGTGTGTACTTTGCAAATGCTTATGTCCTCCTCCTTGACTGAATCGCGGATGGAATTGAAGCGTCGCTTTATGTGTCTGGTCCTCTTGTGAAACCTTGGTTCCTTGGCTAGAGCAATGGCACCAGTGTTGTCACAAAACAGAGTCATTGGGTTCAATGCACTAGGCACAACTCCAAGATCTGTCATGAACTCCTTCATCCAGACACCTTCCTTTGCCGCCTCCGAGGCAGCTATGTACTCCGCTTCGCATGTAGAATCGGCTACCACGCTTTGCTTGGAACTGCACCAGCTTACCGCTCCCCCGTTGAGAATATATACGTATCCGGTTTGAGACTTAGAGTCATCCGGATCAGTGTCAAAGCTTGCATCGACGTAACCCTTTACGACGAGCTCTTGATCACCTCCATAAACGAGAAACATCTCCTTAGTCCTATTCAGGTACTTTAGGATATTCTTGACCGCTGTCCAGTGATCCATACCAGGATTACTTTGAAACCTTCCGGCCATACTTATGGCAAGGCTGACATCTGGTCTTGTGCACAGCATTGCATACATGATAGAGCCTATGGCTGAAGCATAGGGGATGACACTCATCTTTTCTCTATCTTCCGCAGTCACTGGGCATTGAGTCTTACTCAACTTTGTACCTTGCAATACCGGCAAGAACCCCTTCTTGGATTGATCCATTTTGAACTTCTTCAAAACTTTATCAAGGTATGTACTTTGTGAAAGTCCTATCAAGCGTCTCGATCTATCTCTATAGATCTTGATGCCCAATATGAAAGCAGCTTCACCGAGGTCCTTCATCGAAAAACTCTTGTTCAAATACCCCTTCACGCTATCCAAAAATTCTATATTGTTTCCAATTAGTAATATGTCATCCACATATAATATCAGAAACGCTATAGAGCTCCCACTCACTTTCTTGTAAATACAAGCTTCTCCGTAAACTTGTACAAACCCAAACGCTTTGATCACCTCATCAAAGCGAAGATTCCAACTCCGAGATGCTTGCACCAGCCCATAAATGGAACGCTGGAGTTTGCAAACTTTGTCAGCATTCTCTGGATCGACAAAACCTTCCGGTTGTATCATATACAACTCTTCCTTAAGAAAACCGTTAAGGAACGCCGTTTTGACATCCATCTGCCAAATTTCATAATCGAAATATGCAGCTATTGCCAACATGATTCGGACGGATTTAAGCATCGCTACGGGTGAGAAAGTCTCATCGTATTCAACTCCTTGAACTTGTGAAAAACCCTTTGCCACAAGTCGAGCTTTATATACGGTGACATTACCGTCAGCGTCCGTCTTCCTCTTAAAAATCCATTTATTCTGAATGGCCTTCCGCCCTTCAGGTAATACTTCCAAAGTCCATACTTTGTTTTCATACATGGATCCCATCTCGGATTTCATGGCCTCTAACCATTTGTCGGAATCCGGGCCCACCATCGCTTCTCCATAGCTCGTAGGTTCACTGTTGTCCAACAACATGACCTCCAAGACAGGGTTACCAAACCACTCAGGTGCAGTGCGTACCCTTGTCGACCTACGAGGTTCGGTAGTAACTTGATCAGAAGCTTCTTGATCATCATCATTGGCTTCCTCCTCAACCGTTGCAGGCTCCACAAAAACATCTTTCTGTGCTGCGCTACTCTCTGGTTGAAGTAGAGGTTCAATAACCTCATCAAGTTCTACCTTCCTCCCACTCAATTCTTTCGAGAGAAACTCTTTCTCGAGAAAGGACCCGTTCTTAGCGACAAACACTTTGCCCTCGGATCTGAGATAGAAGGTGTACCCAACCGTCTCTTTTGGGTATCCTATGAAGACACATTTGTCCGCTTTGGGTTCGAGCTTTTCTGGCTGAAGCCTTTTGACATAAGCATCGCAACCCCAAACTTTGAGAAAAGACAACTTAGGTTTCTTACCAAACCATAGTTCATACGGTGTTGTCTCAACGGACTTAGATGGAGCCCTATTTAAAGTGAATGCAGCTGTCTCTAACGCATATCCCCAGAACGATAGTGGCAAATCGGCAAGAGACATCATAGAACGCACCATATCTAATAGGGTTCGATTACGACGTTCGGACACACCATTACGCTGTGGTGTTCCAGGTGGCGTCAACTGTGAAACAATTCCACATTTTCTTAAGTGATTGCCAAACTCATAACTTAGATACTCTCCCCCTCGATCAGATCGTAGGAACTTGATCTTCTTGTTACGATGATTCTCAACTTCACTCTGAAATTGCTTGAACTTTTCAAACGTTTCAGACTTATGCTTCATCAAGTAAATATACCCATATCTACTTAAGTCGTCAGTGAAGGTGAGAAAATAACGATATCCACCGCGCGCCGTGACACTCATCGGGCCACACACATCAGTATGTATGATTTCCAATAAGTCACTTGCCCGTTCCATTGTTCCTGAAAACGGGGTCTTAGTCATCTTGCCCATGAGGCACGGCTCGCATGTGTCAAGTGATTCAAAATCAAGAGACTCCAAAAGTCCATCAGCATGGAGCTTCCTCATGCGTTTCACGCCGATATGACCCAGACGGCAGTGCCACAAGAAAGTGGTACTATCGTTATCAACTCTACATCTTTTGGCATCAATGTTATGAACATGTGTATCATCACTATCGAGATTCAATAAGAATAAACCCCCTACTTCGGGTGCATGACCATAAAAGATATTACCCATATAAATAGAACAACCTTTATTCTCTGATTTAAATGAGTAACCGTCTCGCATTAAACAAGATCCAGATATAATGTTCATGCTCAACGCAGGCACTAAATAACAATTATTCAGGTTCATAACTAATCCCGATGGTAATCGAAGAGCGAGCGTGCCGACGGCGATCACATCAACCTTGGAACCATTCCCCACGCGCATCGTCACTTCGTCCTTCGCCAGCCTCCGTTTATTCCGTAGTTCCTGTTTAGAGTTGCAAATGTGAGCAACCGAACCGGTATCAAATACCCAGGCACTACAACGAGAGTTGGTAAGGTACACATCTATAACATGTATATCACATATACCTTGCTTGTTGTTGTTGTTGGCCCCCTTCTTGTCTGCCAGATACTTGGGGCAGTTCCACTTCCAGTGGCCGTTCCCCTTGCAATAGAAACACTCAGTCTCTGGCTTGGGCCCAGCCTTGGGTTTCTTCACTGGATGAGCAACTGCCTTGCCACCCTTCTTAGAGTTACCCTTCTTGCCCTTGCCATTTTTCTTGAAACTGGTAGTTTTATTGACCATCAACACTTGATACTCCTTCTGGATGTCTGCCTCAGCGACTTTCAGCATTGAAAACAGCTCGGCGATGGATTTGTTCATCCCTTGCATGTTATACTGCTGCACGAAGCTCTTGTAGCTAGGTGGGAGTGATTGGAGAATTCTGTCAATGATAGCCTCCTCTGGGAACACAAGTCCCAGATCAGCTATGCGGGTATAGTACCCAGACATCTTCAGTAAGTGCTCACTGACAGACGAATTCTCCTCCATCTTGCAAGCAAAGAATTTATCGGTGGTCTCATACCTCTCGATCTTGGCATTCTTTTCAAAGATGAACTTCAACTCCTGGAACATCTCATATGCACCATGACGTTCAAAACGCCTTTGAAGTCCTCCTTCCAAGCTATACAACATGGCACACTGCACTACTGAGTAGTCATCCGAACGCGACTGCCAGGCGTTCATAACGTCCACAGAGGCCGGAGCGGGGGGTTCACCTAGCGGTGCATTTAGGACATAAACCTTTTGGGCAGCTGTGAGGATGATCCTCAGATTGCGGAGCCAGTCCACAAAGTTGCTCCCATCATCTTTCAGCTTAGTTTTCTCTAGGAACGCATTAAAATTCAGGGGAGCTACTGCGCGAGCCATCTACAACAAAAGATTTGCAAAGACATCTTAGACTATTGTTCATGATAAGTGAGTTTTTAACTAATCAAATTACTTATAACTCCCACTCAAATTGACATCCCTCTGGTCATCCGAGCGTGACATGATCCAAATCCACCAACCCAAGTCCGATCATCACGTGAGATGAGGTGGTGTCAATGGTGAACATCTTCATGTTGATCATATCTACTATATGATCCATGCTCGACCTTTCGGTCTTCCGTGTTCCGAGGCCATGTCTGTACATGCTAGGCTCGTCAAGTCTAACCCGAGTGTTCTGCATGTGCAAAACTGGCTTGCACCCGTTGTATGCGAACGTAGAGTCTATCACACCCGATCATCACGTGGTGCTTCGAAACGACGAACCTTCGCAACGGCGCACACTCGGGGGGAACACAATTTTATCTTGAAATTTTTAGTGAGGGATCATCTTATAATGCTACCGTCGTCCTAAGCAAAATAAGATGCATAAAAGGATTAACATCACATGCAAATCATAAGTGACATGACATGGCCATCAACTCGTGCTTTTGATCTTCATCTCCAAAGCACCGACATGATCTCCATCGTCACCGGCGTAACACCATGATCCCCATCATCATGATCTCCATCATCGTGTCGCCATCGGGGTTGTCGCGCGCCCACCATGCTCTTACTACTATTGCTACCGTTTAGCGATAAAGTAAAGCATTACATAGCGCTTAATGATTGACACGCAGGTCATACAAAAATTAAAGACAACCCTATGGCTCCTGCCGGTTGCCGTATACATCGACATGCAAGTCGATATTAACTATTACAACATGATCATCTCATACATCAAATATATCTCATCATGTCATTGGCCATATCATATCACATACATACCCTGCAAAAACAAGTTAGACGTCCTCTAATTTGTTGTTGCATGTTTTACGTGGCTGCTATGGGTATCTAGCAAGAACGCTTCTTACCTACGCAAAGCCACAACGGTGATATTTAAGTTGCTATTTACCCTTCTACAAGGACCGCCTTGTTCTGTTCCGATTCAACTAAGATAGGAGAGACAGACACCCGCCAGCCATCTTATGCAACAAAAGTCACATGTCTGTCGATGGAACCGGTCTCATGTACGTGGACATGTAAAGTTGGTCCGGGCCGCTTCATCCCATAATACCGCTGAATCAAGAAAGACTAAGGAGGGAAGCAATCTAAACATCAACGTCCACAAACCCTTTTGTGTTCTACTCGTGAAAACATCTACGCAAGATCCTAGCTCATGATGCCACTGTTGGGGAACGTTGCATGGGAAACAAAAATTTTTCCTACGTTCACCAAGATCAATCTAGGAGATGCATCTACGAGGGGAGAGTTGGATCCACATACCCTTGTAGATCGCTAAGCGGAAGCGTTCAAGAACGCGGTTGATGGAGTCGTACTCGCCGCGATTCAGATCGCCGAAGATCCTAGCACCGAAGCAACGGTGCCTCCGCGTTCTTCACACGTACAGCTCGGGGACGTCTCCTCCTTCTTGATCCAGCAAGGGGGAAGGAGAGGTTGATGGAGACACCGGCAGCACGACGGCGTGGTGGAGATGGTGATGGAGGATTCCAGCAGGGCTTCGCCAAGCACCGCGGGAAAACGAAGATGGATGTGGGAGAGGGAGGGCAGCGCCGAGGCACGAACGTGTGTGGCTGCCCTCCCTCTGCCTCTCTTTATATATGGGGAGTAGAGGGGAGGGGGCGCCCTAGGGTTTACACCTAGGGGCGGCGGCCAAGGGGAGGTGGGAGGGGGCGGCGCCCCAGGGTTAGGGTTCCCCCCCCAAGTGCCTTGCCCCCCAAGCCTAGGGGGGTGCGGCAGCCCTAGGGGGGGCCAGCCCCCTTGGCGCATGAGGAGAGGGCCCAGGGGGGGCGCACAGCCCTATGAGGGCTGTTGTGTCCCCCTTTGTGGCCCATTAGGCCCGAAACTCTTTCCGGGACCCCGAAAACCCTTTTCGGTCATCCGCCGTCTTCCCGATACTCCCCGGAACACTTCCGGACTCCGAACACTCTCATCCTATATATCAATCTTCGTCCCCGGACCATTCCGGAGACCCTCGTCACGTCCGGGATCTCATCCGGGACTCCGAACAACCTTCGGTAACCATGCACTGTTCTCACTAACAACCCTAGCGTCACCGAACCTTAAGTGTGTAGACCCTGCGGGTTCGGAAACTATGCAGACATGACCGAGACACTCCCAGGTCAATAACCAATAGCGGGATCTGGATACCCATATTGGTTCCCACACGTTCCTCAATGATCTCATCGGATGAACCACGATGTCAAGGATTCAGGCAATCCCGTATACAGTTCCCTTTGTCTCGTCGGTATGTTACTTGCCCGAGATTCGATCGTCGGTATCTCTATACCTAGTTCAATCTCGTTACCGGCAAGTCTCTTTACTCGTTACCGTAATACATAATCCCGTGACCAACTACTTAGTCACTTTGAGCTCATTGAGATGACGTATTACCGAGTGGGCCCGGAGATACCTCTCCATCACACGGAGTGACAAATCCCAGTCTTGATCCATGTCAACTCAACAGACACCCTCGGAGATACCTGTAGAGTACCTTTATAGTCACCCAGTTACGTTGTGACGTTTGGTACACACAAAGCACTCCTACGGTGTCAGTGAGTTACATGATCTCATGGTCATAGGAACTTATACTTGACATGCAGAAAACTATAGCGATAACTGACACGATCAAAAGCTATGTTAACGTTTGGGTCTCGTCCATCACATCATTCTCCTAATGATGTGATCCCGTTATCAAATGACAACTCATGTCTATGACCTGGAAACCGCGGTCATCTTTGATCAACGAGCTAGTCCTGTAGAGGCTCACTAGGGACACAAAGTCTGTCTATTTATCCACACGTGTATTTGAGTTTCCATTCAATACAGTTATAGCATGGATAATAAACGATTATCATGAACAAGGAAATATAATAATAACTCTTTTATTATTGCCTCTAGGGCATATTTCCTAAGCAAAATAAGATGCATAAAAGGATTAACATCACATGCAAATCATAAGTGACATGATATGGCCATCAACTCGTGCTTTTGATCTCCATCTCCAAAGCACCGGCATGATCTCCATCGTCACCGGCGCAACACCATGATCCCCATCATCATGATCTCCATCATCGTGTCGCCATCGGGGTTGTCGCGCGCCCACCATGCTCTTACTACTATTGCTACCGTTTAGCGATAAAGTAAAGCATTACATAGCGCTTAATGATTGACACGCAGGTCATACAAAAGTTAAAGACAACCCTATGGCTCCTGCCGGTTGCCGTATACATCGACATGCAAGTCGATATTAACTATTACAACATGATCATCTCATACATCAAATATATTTCATCATGTCATTGGCCATATCATATCACATACATACCCTGCAAAAACAAGTTAGACGTCCTCTAATTTGTTGTTGCATGTTTTACGTGGCTGCTATGGGTATCTAGCAAGAACGCTTCTTACCTACGCAAAGCCACAACGGTGATATTTAAGTTGCTATTTAACCTTCTACAAGGACCGCCTTTGTCTATTCCGATTCAACTAAGATAGGAGAGACAGACACCCGCCAGCCATCTTATGCAACAAAAGTCACATGTCTGTCGATGGAACCGGTCTCATGTACGTGGACATGTAAAGTTGGTCCGGGCCGCTTCATCCCATAATACCGCTGAATCAAGAAAGACCAAGGAGGGAAGCAATCTAAACATCAACGCCCACAAACCCTTTTGTGTTCTACTCGTGAAAGCATCTACGCAAGAACCTAGCTCATGATGCCACTGTTGGGGAACGTTGCATGGGAAACAAAAATTTTTCCTACGTTCACCAAGATCAATCTAGGAGATGCATCTACGAGGGGAGAGTTGGATCCACATACCCTTGTAGATCGCTAAGCGGAAGCGTTCAAGAACGCGGTTGATAGAGTCGTACTCGCCGCGATTCAGATCGCCGAAGATCCTAGCACCGAACGGACGGTGCCTCCGCGTTCTTCACACGTACAGCTCGGGGACGTCTCCTCCTTCTTGATCCAGCAAGGGGGAAGGAGAAGTTGACGGAGAAGCCCAGCAGCACGACGGCGTGGTGGAGATGGTGGTGGAGGAATTCCAGCAGGGCTTCGCCAAGCACTGCGGACTGGATGAAGATATTCGTGGGAGAGGGAGGGCAGCGCCGAGGCACGAACGTGTGTGGCTGCCCTCCCTCTGCCTCTCTTTATATAGGGGGGAGAGAGGGGAGGGGGCGCCCTAGGGTTTCCCCCTAGGGGCGGCGGCCAAGGGGAGATGGGGGGGCGGCGGCCAGGGCTGCGGCCAGGGCTAGGGTTCCCCCCCCCCCAGGCGCCTTGCCCCCCAAGACTAGGGGGTGCGGCAGCCCTAGGGGGGCCCAGCCCCTTGGCGCAGGTGGAGAGGACCCAAGGGGGGGCGCACAGCCCCATGAGGGCTGTTGCGTCTCCCACTTGTGGCCCATAGGGCCCGCAACACTTGCCGGGACCCCCGAAACCTCTTTCGGTCATCCGACGACTCCCCGGTACTCCCCGGAACACTTCCGGACTCCGATCACTCTCATCCTATATATCAATCTTCGTCCCCGGACCATTCCGGAGACCCTCGTCATGTCCGGGATCTCATCCGGGACTCCGAACAACCTTCGGTTACCATGCACTGTTCTCACTAACAACCCTAGCGTCACCGAACCTTAAGTGTGTAGACCCTGCGGGTTCGGAAACTATGCAGACATGACCGAGACACTCCCAGGTCAATAACCAATAGCGGGATCTGGATACCCATATTGGTTCCCACACGTTCCTCGATGACCTCATCGGATGAACCACGATGTCAAGGATTCAGGCAATCCCGTATACAGTTCCCTTTGTCTCGTCGGTATGTTACTTGCCCGAGATTCGATCGTCGGTATCTCTATACCTAGTTCAATCTCGTTACTGGCAAGTCTCTTTACTCGTTCCGTAATACATAATCCCGTGACCAACTACTTAGTCACTTTGAGCTCATTGAGATGACGTATTACCGAGTGGGCCCGGAGATACCTCTCCGTCACACGGAGTGACAAATCCCAGTCTCGATCCATGTCAACTCAACAGACACCTTCGGAGATACCTGTAGAATACCTTTATAGTCACCCAGTTACGTTGCGACGTTTGGCACACACAAGGCACTCCTACGGTGTCAGTGAGTTACATGATCTCATGGTCATAGGAACTTATACTTGACATGCAGAAAACTATAGCGATAACTGACACGATCAAAAGCTATGTTTAACGTTTGGGTCTCGTCCATCACATCATTCTCCTAATGATGTGATCCCGTTATCAAATGACAACTCATGTCTATGACCTGGAAACTGCGGTCATCTTTGATCAACGAGCTAGTCCTGAAGAGGCTTACTAGGGACACAGAGTTTGTCTATTTATCCACACATGTATTTAAGTTTCCAATCAATACAATTATAGCATGGACAATAAACGATTACCATGAACAAGGAAATATAATAATAACTCTTTTATTATTGCCTCTAGGGCATATTTCCAACACATTTAACTGCAATTCAATTTTATTCTCTTTCTATACTTTTTATTATTTAAGCTCAATTTTCTTCCCATTAGTTTTTGTTTTTTAGCATATTTTATGCATTTCTTTTAGCAAAGTTTTTAGTAAGATTCCTGCAACGCACAGGGCATCATCTAATTAATTTAATGGTTAAACCATAACGCATGAAGCATGTAACTACATGCAGATTTGAAGGGAGGCTGTCGACATTGCTACTTCACATATCAGGACCCCATGTTGACGTGCAAAAGCAAAAAGTTAATGCAAGGAAACGATTGCTGAGACTAGCCACAGTGAGAGTAACTTCAGCAGTAACAACGAGTCCAACTCCGCAAATTTGTCTATATGGCAATTTGTTAATGAGGAGAGATATAGTTTGAGTAACTTAGCTAGTTACTCATACTATGAGTAACATCACACATACCAATACAATATGAGTTTATAGCCTAATAAATGAGGTTTTGCATGACACCACACTTTCCTGCAGCAACGCATGGGGCATCATCTAATTAATTTAATGGGTTAACAATAACGCATGAAGCATGTACCTACATGCAGATTTGAAGGGAGGTTGTCGGCAGTGCTACTTCACATATCAGACACCCCCCCCCCCATGTTGACGTGGAAAAGCAAAAAATTAATGAAAGGAAACTATTGCTGAGACCCGCCACGGTGGGAAGTAACTTCAGCAGTAACATCGAGTCCAAGCAGTAACATCGAGTCCAAGCAGTTCACATAGCATAGGAGAGATGTAGTTTGAGTAACTTAGCTAGTTACTCATACTATGAGTAACATCACACATACCAATACAATATTAGTCTATCGCCTAATAAATGAGGTTTTGCATGATAGTCTAGGGATATGTGTATGTTACTAGTGTATGTTACTCTCCATTGTGGCTAGTCTGAACAAATGGATTAAAACTATATAAGGCGGCGGTGACCGGCGAGCTTGATCCTACATAGTCAATGCAGTGGGTGGGGGACATGCTATGGCCAGACCTGGGGATTTGAGGGGAAAATATAACTACTTCAGGGAAGGATATTAAATGAGCAGGTTTGTGACTCAACACTTGTTGTAATGCGATAGACGGTTCAAATTACTAGATCCGTTGATAAATGAGAGACGCCTATTAGTTTCACTACTTACGATGAAAAATTTATCCCCGTTAGCGAAATGATATGTTTGATGCTATGTGAACTTTGGTGCGAAACGCAAAACAACTAGACTAGTTAAGAAAATTATACTAGAGACTCTAACAAGCATGGTGAAAAGTTCGGACAAACATAATAAGTAAGAGGTTCTGATAAGCCAGACGCGACAAACACTTTGTCGAATCCATATCACTACATACGCAACCACAAATTCGCCAAGGGTTCTACTAAATGTACAGGTACAACACCTAATACTACATCGTGATAAGCTACATAAAGCGCCTACCATTTTGTCGCTTCCATGAATACACATGTCGCGCCTGTCCATTAAGCGGGACGAGGACACGACACGTTGATGGCGCACCGGCCCTGGACCACCCGAGGTCAAACTATATGATATTTTAATCTATCTATCTATTATATAATAAAAGCAAAGTATTGGGTTCTAATAGAGACACCACGGTAAGCCACATCATCAAACCTATTTACATAGTTAGATCTAAAATTGCGTGTCTAGAATTTAACAAGATATTATAGGGAAAACACCGGTACAGGGTTCTAATAGAGACACCGCCTTAAGCAACAACATCATAATTATTTTCATAGTAAGACTAAGATCTAAAACTATGTGTCTAGGATTTAACTAGAGATTATAGAGAGAGAATATTTAATGAGTTAAAAAAAATAGGCTAAAATATTCCCAAAAAATTAGAAACATCCAACCATTAATTTAGTGGAACAATGAAATATAACCATTAGATTTACGAAATTGAAGATGGAATAAGGTTCTCCCCGCCTAGCCCACATTCTGGTCATGCGTCTAGAATCATCGTCTAGCATCGTCTCACTTTCTTTACCTGTTATTTTCTAAAATTATTTGATATTTCAAGAGATTTTCTGTAGGGTTTGATGTACTAGCTAGGTGCATGTAACAACATGATGTGAGAGCAACCAAAGTGATATCCATCTTTCTATATCCATTAGTTCATCCACATTTATGTTGAAATATAATGCAAAATAAGAATCATATTGAGTTCTTTAGTGGCATCAGAAAATGAATAAAATGACTCATAAGTCTTAAAACTATTGAAGATATTTCCGTTTAGTCCTATAACTTTGAAACTGTAGTTTTTGGTCCTAAAACCAGTAGTGGCATGTCAATTTAGTCCTATAACCTCCAAACTACAGTTTGAGGTCGTAAAACTATTGGAGGTGTGGCAGTTTAGTCCTATAACTTTGAAACTATAGGCCATGAGTGACAAGATGCCTTGAGCTCCAGCAAGGAGAGTAGGCCGGCCATCTTAGCCTCACCCCATAATAGCAAAACAACATGTCGCACAACATTGAACTGATAACCACCCGTGGCTGCTGTTGGGGCTACATCACTCTCGCCGACCTTTAGCCAATTTCATAGTTTTCGCCTACTCCTCAGTGTCGTCCGACGGCAGCAATAATTCCCCACGTTTCACCATGCTCATACCCAAACAACAACCTGCACGACCAGCTCTACGGCAATGATGTCGGGGAAACGATAATGTCATGATAGAGAGAGAGAGAGAGAGAGAGAGAGAGAGAGAGAGAGAGAGAGAGAGAGAGAGAGAGAGGTTGGATGGCTTCCTCCATCCTGATAGGCTCGGGGCCTCCCTTGCGGCCACACTAAACCTCTCAGCGAGGCAAAATTGTAGCTCATGGCCACACAGGTGGCGGGCGTGCAGGTTGCAAGATACACTACGATGTGGAAGCGTATGGACCACTTTTGGGGAAGTAAACACATATAAATAGCTCATTTGAAAAAAAATGCACCATAGATATTGGACATGCAAGCTTCAGATCTGAGATGAAGACACTTACATAGTTTTGGGACCCAAAAGTGCAGTTTCGAAGTTATAGGACTAAACTGAGACTCCTCCAATAGTTTTAGGACATATGATGCATTTTACAAATTTATAATTACATTTGCTCAGTTCCATAATATAGTGTGAATTGGTTTTCTCGAAAGTCAAGTTACATAAAGTTTAACCAATATATACAACATGGAAATATATTTCTTGATCTAATGGTAATGAATTAGTATTGTAGATGTTGACAATTCATTTCTATAAACTCGTTCAAAGTTTACGAAGTTTGAATTTGCAAAAATCTAATATACAATATATTTTGGAACGAATGGAGTACTTATTTTTGTGCTTTGACATTTGTTGAACCAAATCAGTTTAAAACATTATTGTGCTTTCCAATCCACTATTTTAAACTTGCATCAAAGTGGCCATTTTTTCTTACTTTCTTGTGATATTCTATTTAGCAATGGCAATAGAATAACAAAAACATTATTCTTTTGTCCATTTTCATCAGAACAATAAAGGTGGGGACCTCACATTTGCGAGGGCCACTGTTCTAGTTAGTACAAATAATACAAACCCCCAAAGCAACATGACAAAAGTCGAGGAGTCCACCCAAGATAGCTAGCTACTACACTATAATATATGTCACAAATCGTGCCATTCTCATTTTTAAGTATATAACATGTGAAGTATTTTATTTCTATGATTGGCGACTCACAAAATCATGCATGCCACACATTTGCATATTAAATGACAAATAATACATATATGTAATCAATGAGTCTCCTGATTCGGGTTGCATCGAGTACTCGCTGTCTTGAAATAGCCCCATAAAAGCTGTGCCATATTCTAAATAAAATCATCATATCAGTACAACATATGTTTACTATACCACCAAATATCAAATTAAAATTCAATATTGTAATAAAATAAATAATTAAATAAGATAAATTGAATATTTATAGTGATGCTTGGCCATATTCAGAACACAATTAAATTAGGTACGATTCACCCATATATATATATATTTTTTTTCCTATATAGGACTCCTTTTTTGTACTCCTAGGAGTATGTACTCCCATCATCAATATACCTCATATACGCATTAATTATACCGCTTTATCATTCTCAATATACTTCATTAAATATTGTAAGATACCTCAATACGAGTTTTATTGAAAAAATATCATCTGCGACGTATTTTTTGTAATATACCCTTTTCACTTACAAACACATCAGTATATACGTAAACATTTAAAATATGTAGACTCGCATGATTTTTTTTCATGAAAATCATTTTGGGGTATCTAATAATTAGTAATGAAGTATATTAAAAATAATAAAGAGGTATAAAAGATTCATCTATATGGTATATGAGAAGCGGGAGTACGTACTCCCAGGAGTACACAACCATTTTCCTATATATCATTGAACCATGTATCAAATTAGAATTTGAGTTTCCCTAGTATTCCTATATGTAAGTGTGATTGTACTAAAAGAACTGAGAACTTTATTCTCTCAACTATTATGAGAGTATAGGCTCCATCACGAGCAACTTAAATCATATAAATTTGGAGCCCAACTCTTGACATTTGTATTTTTTTGTTCCTGAAAGTGGTTATAACTATCACAATGGTAGTTTTATCCCATGTGGTCCCCAGATAAAAGTTACCTTTCAAAGATTATTTCACTGTATAGTTTTAGGGAAAAGATTAGCTTCAACCAACTGATAACCACGCTGCGTCCGCCGCCTTCAGCGATTGACACGCGTCACGTGGGTCCCCACTCCACCGGTATCCTTATCACGAGCGAAACACCTCCACACTTTTCTCACCCGTAGCCAAAATTCACTGTGAGTCAACAGCTTGGCCAGCGCCTTTCGTCCGCGCGCGCTTCGCCGGCGAGCTGCACCCCTTGTCGCTGCTCGGCGTCCCTCCACATCCGTCTTACCCCTGTGTCGCCGTTGCCACTAGAGGAGCACATCAAGAAAAGCAACAGCTCGTCCAGGCTTGTCTGTGACGACGACTATTCGGCGGCGGCGTTGAGGAAGGTGGCCAAGTAGTAGTCCCTGGTGACGCGGCTGCTCGTTGTCTTGCTTCCGGCGATCCAGCTAGCCGGCGGCGAGCTCACCGAGGTCGTCGCCAGGATGTTTGGGAGCATACTGGACTGCTCGTCCAAGGCCAAACCATGCTGAAGCTTTTCGGCTCGATCTGCTGACACAAAGCTTATACCACAACATAACCTTGGTTGCAATTTTTTTTGCAACAAAGGTCTTGTTGCAAGAATACAGAGAAGAGGCCGGAGAGGTTGTTGAAATTTTTGCAACAAGGGTCTTGTTGCAGGAATACAGAGAAGAGGCCAGAGATGTTGTTGAATTTTTTGCAACAAGGGTCTTGTTGCCAGAATACAGAGAAGAGGTCGGAGATGGTCTTGCAACAAAGGCTATCTTGAAATGCAGATTTTGCAACATGTGTCTGGTTGCAGGAACATGGGCGTGTTGGGGGCGGCGCCGCGCTTGGCGCAGCTCTGTCGAGGCCAGGGCAAGATTGTTTGTTTCTGCAACAACGCGCTTGTTGCAGGAATTAATGAGGGGGCATACGGGGCGCGGGCACTACATCGGATGGCTAACAGTGCGGGGATCCAACGGCCATCGATGCGGTGGATTTTTTAGAATCATCGGGCGGCGGACGCGTAGCAGCGTCCATATTTTTATCTTATTTACCAAAATCCTACATTATTAAAAAGGTAAATATAATGGTAAGAAATTTAAAATAAATAGAAAATTGGATATTAAGTGAAAACCACATTTCAGATTTTTCTTAAAGTTGTATGTTCTTTTATACTTTTGATGATTTTAAGAACATATGGTTCTTTTTTTATATGGCAAATATTTTTAATACTTAAATTTGTGTGATGTGTCTTACGCAAAGGTGTCAGATCGATCAAAATGTTTCAATGATGAAACCTACAAGAGGGAACAAATGTACAGAGTATTAAGAGTTCATCGATAAAATTTATCTGTTGTAATAACTGGAAGACAAAATTGATAAAAAATACTTATAGAGACCCAAAAAAATATTTGTCCTAAGAAATAACTTTCTTTACCATTTATTTTCTAAAATGATTTGGAATTTCAAAAGAATTTCTAGAGGGTTTGAAGTACTGATTAGGTGCCGTCGCATTTGCAAGGGCCACTGTTTTAGTTAGTACAATAATACGGGAAAATTTCAGGTGCTACCGCACCTCCTGTGATATGATGATACGGGAGCTCGTGTTCCGTCAGATCAAAGATCTAGTGGTCAGAGGAAAAGTATGTGCAAACTTGCAGAAACACCAGCTAGGAGTCCGATTATTTTGCGCAGGTCCGGAGACTGGAACACTAACCGTTGGATGTTTGATCTGACGGACCACCCCCAGCCCAGGCCCGGACGATCAAGAGTTTCAGGTCAGGTCATTCTGCATCCAAAAACCCGGCCTAACCAAACTCGCAGGGTGACAGCTGAACCCGGGCCAAATACATTCATACACGTTGCAATTGAATGAACAACATGAGCGAGGGATGCATACATTATACATATATAACTCATGTCTGAAGTCTGATAATCATACTGCAGGGAAATGAAAAGGTCCACTGAATATATACATCAAAGACAGCCACAATCCAGGCTAATTATATAGCCCACATTACCCAAATACTAATAACACTACTAAATTAAGAACTAGCATAATGCATCCTCTACTTTCTTATTCCTTAGAACTACTGTAGCTAGGTACTCATCACTTCATCAGTACACTACCTCATGAACGAACTGATCCATGGACTTGATCCTCTGCAGCTAACTGAACCAATCGATCAGTTGTCACCTCCGAGGAGGAGGCCCATGAAGCAGAGGAGGTCGCCCCCCGCGAAGATGGCGATGTCCGCCGTGCCCAAGATCCAGACGAAGACGTGTCCTGGGTCGGCTGCCAGGATGAGGCGGACGTGGACGGCGTAGATGCAGTGGCCGAACAAGGTGACCACGAGCGCGAGGTAGGCGAGAGCGCGGCGGACCCAGCGGTGGCGGCACGGGAGGTGCCGCGCCAGCTCCGCCGCGGCCACCTGGAGTACGGCGCAGAACAGCATCCAGAACCAGAGGGCGCTCTCCCCGGCGGCCTCCACGTCCGTCCACTGAACGCAGTGCAAGAAGACGGAGGACTGCACCCACCCACACCAGACGAACAGCACACCGGACCCAAGCATGAACATGGTGGATTGATCAGAAGGAAGCTGGAAATTCGGAATGTTCAGAAAACCAGCCAAGCGGGCGTAGTTGCGTATTCCTACCTCGGTGCAGCAGGCCTTGTAGTGGACGAGTGCGTAGGCGAGCACGTGTCCCACGGCGAAGGAGGCGAGGGTGGCGCAGGCGGTGAGGAGCGCCCATCCGCTGGCCCGGCGGACGGCAGCCGGGATGGTCTTGTTGGCCACGGTGGCAAGCAGCGGATCACGGAACTTGTTGGCGTCCATGTGGTGATGGTGATGGCGGATCCAACTCAAGTCCAAGCTGCTAGAGCAACGCACGGTTAGTTCTTCCCTTGTTCAGTTTTCTGTCGGCAAAAGAAACAAGAAGAAAGATTTCTGTGAGAAGATCCAACGAGCTAGCTTCTCAAGGCGTCTGCTCGGATGGGACGGAGGGGGAGGGGGACTCACCGTCGCTGCTCGGATGGCTTCTCTAGGCGTTGGTGGTGCCGGAGCGCTGGCTACTTGGGAGCTGTTTATGTGGCCTTTTGATGGGAGAGGGAGGGAGAGGGGAGTCTCTACTCTAGTGGAGTGCGGTCATGGACAGGGCAGAGGAAACAACCGGGAAGCTTCCTGCGTTGCACCGAGCCAAGCGCGTCTGTAAGTCGCACTCTATGTATCGTATGCCATCTTTGGCACTTCGTAATTTGTTTGCCATGGCAATGTGGTGTGGTTGAAGCTCAGGACAGAGCCGCAGAAACACACAGGCACATGCGCTAGTGCGATTTCTACTACTCCAGTACTCAATTAGCATACCATCTTTTGACTAGTTCTTTTATTCTACATCCCGGGCCGCGTCGTACATTGCGTACAAAGTATTCAGTTTTCATGATCCATTCAGTAACTTATTTTTGGCCTCCATGGCCTAGCAGTGTTAAACTACTTGCCTGATAGTTACAGTGGTAACTGATGATGTATATGCCGCTAGTATGTCATCGAGCGCACCATGCATGCTAGTGACTACATGCATGTCACTGCACTGTTATATCTTGGCTCTGCTAGTACTAGGGGTTAGGCTCCAAAGCTCAACACGTTTTCCCGTCTCAAAAAGAAAATGGTCTACAAGCTTGACCAGTCAAAAGCAGAAAAAAGGAGATCTCAAGAAAAAAAAAAAGGTCTCCATCGTCTATGCCAAGCAGTCGCAACTGCTGAAAATTGGCAGCGAGCAACCGAGCTAGCTAGTTTGCTTTATCCAACTGAGATAGTCATTATAATTAGGTTCTAAGAATGTACGCCATAACTAGGTTATCAACATAAGTTTAATAAGAGTACATTGAAGCAACCTTCTCTTGGCTCTTCAGTGTTTGATAAAGTTTCATCAAACACATCAAAGACTACCACGCAAGCATTCACAACTGCCACCTTCGGGTTTCTCTTGGCTCTTCGCCTTTTCGAGAAGACGAACAATGATGTTACTTCTTCAATATCGAATCAACTGTTGCATGTCCGTCCACGGCGTGCGGGATGGGTAGATTGTTGTAGTAAGCAAAAGCATGTCCTCGTCTGCGAGCAACCGCACGCATGGGCGAGGGAGAGGACGTGTAGAGTAAAATCAAGCTTCTCCTCATTGTACGAGTTGACAGGACACATCATAGCACTGACCCCACATGTTTGCCTCTAAAAATTTGGCTAAAAAACCCACAGTGTACAATATATTTGCTGCAACCTCTAACATTTACCCCATCACAAATTAAAATATATATTTCTATCTTGACCAGATGAATATGCAAACTACAATCACCAGGATGACAGGTAGGGCCAGAAGATTATTTTAATAAAAAAATGCTTCGAGAAGGCTTCATGGCATGGAGCCGACTCCAACGATTTTAAGTTTAGAGGCACGGTACACGCTATCCTAGACTATGTCACTATACTACCCCCCCTACACATGAAACTGCTACACGAGCGTCCGGATTGCGCTTGGCTCTTCGCCTCTTCGGGAAGTCGAAAAATGATGGTACTACTGCAGTGGAGTACTACTAGTATGCTTCTGGCCATCTAACACCGAATGAACTGCTGTATGTCCACCGCGTGCGGGAGAGAGAGCGTGTAGTAAAAGTTTCTCCTAGTCCTGCGTGCTACCACTCTAATGGGCGAGGGAGAGGGCGTTGTAATCAAACATCTTCTTGTGTACGAGTTGACGCGGCACATCAAAGCAGTGCACTCGATATATTTCAATAATTTGCGTTTATCATGCATTAATTACAACACATGCATGCATGCCGTGACTTTCCTTTTGATACTTGCATGTGGTGATTTAATGCACCTTGAAGTAGTATGAATATGTTATAGTAAAACTTTGTAACGCCCCGGTCCTAAAGCGAGAGATGGTTGTGCACGAGGAGGGCGAGATCATGCCGACGGCTCATGATCCGACGATGGAGCTCTCTATGGTCTCTATGGACCTCACCTTGTTGCACTGCCCCTTGTGCCTCCGCCCCTTGAAGCCTCCAGTGTATGAGGTTCGAATACACCTTGTCCGTTCGGCTGATCGAGCAAGGTGCAGGTTTCTTGATTGATGTGATATTCAATCGATTTGTGCAGTGCAAGGGAGAGCACTTGGCCTGCGCGGACTGCCGCGGCGAGCGCCCCGGGAACCAGCGGCAGTGCCAGAAGTGCGAGCGCGGCGACGACTTCGACGTGCGAAACACGACGATGGACGTTGTCCTATCCTCCGAGAGGGTGGAGTGCCCGCACGAAGGTTGTGGGCTCTACGTCACTTACCACAAGCTCACCGATCACCAGAGCGTGTGTCCGACGAGCTAGCTTCTCAAGCCGTCTGCTCGGATGGAGTGAATTGCAAAAAACCACCATATTTCAAGTTTTATTTTGGAATTACCATCACATTCCTTGGGCGACCCAAAAAATCTACCGACACATCCAACCTCTCTCCAATTATTCATTAGTGTTTATTGAGAAAATTAGCAAGAAAATAGGTAGATTTTTTGGGGCGTCCAAGGAATGTGGTGGCAATTCCAAAACAAAACTTAAAATGTGGTGGTTTTTTGCAATTCACTCATCGAATGGGACGGAGAGGGAGGGGACTCACCGTAGCTTCTCGGATGGCTATAGCTTGGTGTGCTTGCTTCTCAAGGTGTTTACTTGGGAGCTGTGTATGTATCCTCTTGACGCAGCTGCTATGCTCCGATTCGATGCGAGGGAGAGAGAGCGGAGTCCAGTCTCTAGTCTCCAGTGCAGTGCGGCGTGTGAAGAAGCAAGCACGTGATGATCTCATCTCATGGGCAGTGACGATCGGTGAGCAGAGGAAACAACCGGGAAGCTTCCTGCATTGCACCGAGCCATCTTTGGCAATGCGTATTTTCGTTGATATGGCAACGCGAAGCTCAGCACAGAGCCGCAGACACTCTCCACACAGGCACATGCATATACAGTACATGACAGTGAAAAGCACAGATCACAGTAACTTTTCAACCAGTGTGATTTATACTGGTATCTTTTGACTAGTTTTTTGTTTCTACGCTGGACGTCGTTAGCCGGGTCGTACAAAGCACAGGTCTTAATTTTGAGTTACATTGCGTCGAAGTATTGGGTTTTGATGATCCATCCAGTAACTTATTTTTTTGGCCTCGATGGTCTAGTGTTAAACACTTAAACTACTACTTCCTCCGTCTCAAAATAAGTGACTCGAATTTGTACTAAGTATGTATTAAAGTTTAGAGGTAATATCATCGGTAGTTATAAAACTTACGCTTGATTTTCAGTTTGGTACTAAAACTTTGAAAACACGGATTTGTGGTCATCCAACTTGGATTCTCGTGCAAATACGGTGCTTCCTCTGGTACCCAGCCGTATGTCATGCCCACATGGCGTGCCAGGCTGGCGAATGTCCACCTGTCAGTGACCGGGAGTGCACAAAGCGTTGGGTAACCCTTACACTTTTTGTAGAAAACACCCTTGCAATTTATTTAACTATCCATAAAAGACATCAAATGTAACGAAAAAACAGCTTAGGCAGGTGGGGTTTGAATCCACGACCTGCTAATGAAAAACTCAAACGTACATCCATCCCATCAGTGCAAGTTGACGCTGAAATATACAACTAAAATTTGTTTATTTATTTACACTAAAGTTTGCCAAGGCCTACTCAGATAAATAGGCTCACATGTCTACCAAGGCAATTTAGGGTAGGACACTAGTCAGTGAGATACTAACAACGAGTTAGCCTAATCTAGGCAGTTCCTACCTGTCAGTGGGTTAACCATCGGGCGTATTGATAATTTTGCCGAAAAAAGGGTTAACCATCGGGCGCACTGATAATTTTGCCGAAAAAAAGGGTGCAAATAGATTCGACCTCTCAACCTTCAACCTCTGGAATGGAACGGCAGGAGCTAACCACTACACTAAGCACTATCTCTCTAAAGAGAAACACTGAATTTTGTATTTTAGCCACGACAACTACTCGTATTCAGTTTTTTTTGCCGGACCAAATTTCTGATAACCAGTCGGTCACCTAAATTTTTGGTGGTCCTCTGCAAATTTGTAATCACGGCCGCCCATTTTTTTTGAATTTAAACTATAGAAACTACGTCAAATATAATATCTTTCGTCCGCATACAATATCAGAACGACGCAGTTAGCAGCTTACTGGTAGGGTCTATGGTTCTATTCTTGTATTCTGAAATATATTTTTGTAGGGTTTTCATGCTCATTTAGGAAAAAAATGTTCTTGGTGCTACAACAATGAATTGAACTTGCAATCTTCTATAAGAGAGTAGTCGAGCGGACCACTGTAATAGGAAGCACTTACTTAAATTGTTTGTTAAAATAAATATATCTAGACACTAAAAATAATTGAATTCAAAATTCATTTCAAAATATTGGGCGAAAAAACTGGAATTGCCGAGATATTTTGAAACACGAATTTTCCAGTCCCTTCGAGAAGGAGAAGAAAAAGGGAAGTAAAAAAATCTCGCGCGTGGAAAAGTTTCATACATTATGGGTTGAACATTATACATTTTGACGCAGTCTTTTATTTTGAATTTCATTTGAAAAAAGTTGACGAAAAAGGCGAGACTTTTCGAAAAATGGTTTTCTGTCGAACCCGGGAAAAAAGGAATATAGAAAAAACCTACGTCAAATATATAACCAAGTGTATCTCTCTATGGGCATGAATCTGTAGTTGGTGCAGTGGTTGGCTAGCGCATGAGGTTAGGTGTTTGAATCCTTGCGCATTTTTTTAATTCTCATTTCTCCGGCCGTCTCATGCTGACAAGTGGAACCACACGTGTTATTGAGCACCTTTTGCTTAATTAAATATAGAATGAGCAGTGCTTCTGCAAAAACAAAACAGAAACACGATCTGTTCGAGTCACTGATAATGGGTCATAGCCATGCTGGCATATCACAGAAGCGCGGGATTCATCTGAATACGAGTGAAGTGGCCGTATTTATACTAGAACGCAAGTTGAATGATCATAAATTCGTAGTTTTAAAGTTTTAGCTCCAAACTAAACATCGAGCATAAGTTCTATGACTCACGGTGATATTACTTCTAAAGTTTAGTACAAAGTTGAATCATTTATTTAGGATGAAGAGAGTACTTGTCTGATTTTTTGTGTGTAAAATATACTTGTCTGATAGTTAAGAGTGGTATAGTTGCTACTAACTGATGTATCGTCTCAAAAAGAGAAATGTCTACAAGCTTGACCTGTCAAAAACAGGAAAAGGGTGATGATGACTCGTGACAATGACCAACGCGTCTCCATCGTCTATCTATCTTTTTTTTTTGCCCGCTCAACAAAACAAACTTATGCAAAGCAATCGCACATGCTCAAACTTGGCATCGAGCAACCGAGCTAGATAGTTTGCTCTATCCAAGGATGATCGTAACTACTCACTCCGTCTCATAATATAAGAGTGTTTTTGACACTACACTAGGTTATCAAAATAAATTTAATAGGTACATTAAAGCAACTTGCGCTAGGAGATAACCTTCTGGTCATGAGCTCAAGCCTCCCATCCCCTCGCGTCGCCCCTCTCGGGCGGCTCGGGGGCTGAAAACCTAGCCCTGCCGCCGGCCCCCTCCTCCCTCTCTCCCTCCCCTCGCCGCCGTCTGAAGCAGCCGCTGGCCAAGCCCGGGGCGCTGCTGATGAAGGTGGCGGCGGGGCCTCTCGCTGCTGCCCTGTCTTGCTTGCGGGGAGCCTCGGGATCCAGGACGGCGGCCCCGGCTAGTTGTGTGCCACCGGATCTCGGCCGTGCGGGCGGCAAGCTCTGTGGAGGATGCGAGCCAGGGCGCGGCGGCGGCCTCTGCTCCTACGTCGCCAGATCTGGCCGCCTTCTCCCTTCCGCTGCTGATTCGGCGGTCCCTCAGCCCCAGCTCTGGCTTGCCTCGTCGCGGACGCCATGCCTCCGCTGGGTGGGTGCCGGTGACGGGAACATTCGACCGGGAGAAATCCCAAGCCAGCTCTGCCGGCTTCGACGACGGTGACGCCTGCGGGCACCACTCACCTTCCTGGAGGCGCCGTCAGGTATATTACCCCCGTCCCCTTCCCCTTGGCTTCCCGGGTGAAAACCCCAACTTTGTTGGCGGCGGCGACGCCCTTGGCGCCGTATCCTTCATGAAGGCGCCGCTTAGGGAACAAGGATGGTTGTTGGACTTCGCGGATATGTGTGTGGTGTGTGTCGGCGGTGACATTGTTTCTCCAGTGGTGGCGATGCCCTCCCTGGTGAGGGACCATGACGGTTGGGTGCTCTCCGTGCTCCTGTAGTGCCACTGTCCGGTGCCCGTGGTTCCTGGACATGAGGGGATAGGGATCCCTTCCATTGGTGTCACTCCAGCGAGCCGAAGAGCCAAAGCTTACAATTTTGATCTTGGTCATGGCTGTTGCTCTTTGGTTCATCCAAGCGGCTTGTCTTTTGTGTGCTCGGGTCTCTGGATTCGGCGATGTTCTGCTCCAGGTGAGAAGTTGGCGACAAGACGGGACTGCCTGGTTCCGCTCCTATGGTCTCCATTGATGCCGTCCATCCAGGTTCTAGGGTGAACATGTCCATTTGTCGACGGTACGGCGCCTTTTGAGCCAGGCGAGGAGGCAAGGGCCTTCTTCGACGATGGATCTGGATGGTAGTGTATTTCGCTGGGTCCTGGTGTGTTTTGGCAACGGCTGGCCTGCTCGCCGGCGCCTGTTCTTACTCTTCTGCGCTGGCATTCTCCTATTCCTAGACTTCATGTGTACACGAGAGCCTTGTCATCCCAAGCTAGGTGCTCATTGTCGATCTTCTTTAGCTTATTGTATACTAGGTCCGTGAGCTGCTCCCTCGCGTCGTTGTATCTTGCAGATTTTTTCTTTTTCTTGGTGCGTTGTGTGGTTGTTATGTCGAGTTGTAATCCTGGCCGGCTGATGGCTTTGTTAATTCAAAGCCGGGCTCTTCGCAAGCCTTCGTTCTAAGAAAAAAACTTGTGCTAGGATTTCTCTTTCCCTCCACTATCCCTTGGTAGCAAGGGCAAATTCTCCCCTCCAGACTTCGCCAGTGAGCCTGTGGATTTGCTTTCCCTCTTCCCACCACTTTGGCATC
>LR738713.1:29178110-29249050 GCA_902687465.1 Secale cereale
GGCATGTTGGTACGAAGTTATGCAAAGATGTTTTGGAACGGAGTTCCTGATAGGATAATCCGTCTTTTGTTACGGATTATCTTATCTGGGACTCCATTCCAAAACAACTTTGGAGAGCTTCGTACCATCATGCTACTGTTACTTTCGCCTAATGATGAAGTATTGGTTTGTTGAATCCTTTGACACTAGACAAAATGTGACATGAGGGTGTCTAGGGTTGTGGATCGCCGAGAAGTCGGGGGTCGAGGGGTCGAGAGAGGTTGCCTAGCTAGTGTCAAAGTATTGAAGAATTCCATGACTTCATCATTTGCCAGAAGTAACCGGGGCATTTTGGTACGAAGTTATGCAAAGTTGTTCTGGAACGAAGTCCCTGATAGGATAATCCGTCTTTTGTTACGAATTATCTTATCCGGGGACTCCGTTCCAAAACAACTTTGGAGAGCTTCGTACCACCATGCTACTGTTACTTTCGCCTAATGATGAAGTATTGGTTTTGTTGAATCCTTTGACACTCTAGAAAAAATGTGACATGAGGGGGTCTAGGGTTTGTGGATCGCCGAGCAGTCGAGGGTCGAAGCTAGTTCTACGTTTGCCATTAATATATCCATCTGTCATGTTTGAATAATAATTGGCATGTTGTAAATATTTGTAGAAACAATGGACCACAACACCCGAGACCTAGCACAAGAAGCGATGTTGATGGACCTAATCGCAGACGGACAAAATGCCGTCTTGTCGTTGCTCAACGACACCAATGACCAGGTCGAAAAAGAGCTGCAGCTGGAAGATCTAGGCTATGATATTGATGGATCCGGTGACCCAATGCACATGGAAGAATTAGTAGACCGTGAGGACGGCTCCGGTGACCCAATGCCGGTGCAAGAAGGAGACCGTGATGCTGGCTCCGGTGACCGAACCGAGTCCGGCCAGGAGGTATATATGTTAGTTAAGCATGTGCTGACTAGTTAATTGATGCATTCATTAACTCTCGTCTTTGTTCCTTTTTCTAGCCCTCCGGATCGAGCAAATCTTCGGTAAAGAGACGAGGAGCGAAGAAAAAGTTGAGGCCGGATGAAAAGTTTGAGATCTCATAAATCTCGCGCTCCGGCGAGCCGATTGCACCCATCCGGACAAAGAACGCATTTGTTAATCAATGCGGGGTTCTGGTTAGGGACAAGATCCCGATCAGCATCCATCAATGGTTAAAGCCGGCTGCAAACGACGCTCAGGTGACTTATGTCACTGATATGCAGAAAGAAGATCTTTGGACTGAGCTGAAGTCAAATTTCGTCCTACCGCGAGAGGTTGATCCGGCGAACCCAGTTAAAGAGGAGTTAATCAAGTCTGCTGCACTTTCGAAGATGGCAGATCAATTCAGGGCATGGAAGAAAAAACTGAATATGTTTGTCAAAGATAAAAAGACTCCATAATTCGTGGGCATATATGAGAAGATCAAACATGACTGGCCCGCATTTGTGGCCCATAAGAAGTCGGAAAAGAGTCAGAAGATGTCGGAGACAAACCGGATAAATGCTGCGAAGAAGAAGCATCACCATCGCACGGGGTCGGGCGGCTACCTCGTAGCCCGGCCTAAGTGGGCCAAGGCTGAGAATGATCTGCTTCAGAAAGGGATCGAACCAGAGACAATGCACTGGCCAGAACGTTGCCGGACTTGGTTCTTCGGGGCTGGCGGAACCTTGGACCCTGTAACAGGGTGGTGCATTTGGACGGACAAGCAATTGGAAACACCACTCAGGAAGATGCGGCAGTATATCAAAGCAGCGCATGAAGGGACATTCTTCCCCGACAGAGAGAACGACGAGCTGACAATGGCCCTCGGGAATCCTGAGCACCCTGGACGGACATGAGGCACGCCAGGCTCCCTTCCGTGGCGTGCTGGGTTTCCGGACGCAGGAGGCTACAAATGCCACGACAGGAGGAAGAAAATGGAGCAGACCGAAATCCAGGCGCTGCGGGCCAGAATACAAGCGATAGAGGAACGGGAAGCAAATCGGGAGAAAAGAATTGCCGAAGCTTCCCCCGAAGCTACCCCGCCATCTCAGCGGAGAAGCAGCGTGGCTTCCACCGAGCTGCTTCAGCCAGAGCCTGCCTTGACGGCTACTGCCAGGAATCCTGTGGATGCTATCACGCAGGCACAAAATTTCCACCTTATGGCACAGTGGATGAATCTGAAGGTCAAGGCGGCTGCTGGCTCTGTTTATCCTTCTGGACCCGACGACACTTTTCACTGCCGGCCGATTCCAGAAGGATATGCTAGGGTGATGGTCGACGAAATAACGGAGGGATTTGAGGAGCTCCAGCTTGACCACCCTACCGGTGAAGGGGAGACTCGGCTGGGTTCTTCACTGAAGACTCCATGCCTATGGCGGAAGGACCTAATCAACATTCTCAACTGGACGCCTCCGCCTCCTCCTCCTCCTCCGACGAGTCAGGGCACTCCGCCTCCTCCACCGCCTCCTCCTCCGGTGAGTGACCATCAGGGCACTCCGGCTCCTTCTCCGGCGCGTGGCGGCACTCCGCCTCCTTCGCCGCCGGCGCATGGCGGCACTCCGCCTCCTTCGCCGCCGGCGCGCCCGAGCAGCCAGCCTGCTCCTCCTTCTCCGCCTAATCAGCAAGGGCGGAAGAAACCTGCCGCCGCTCCGGCTGCTCCTGCTCCGGCGCGTAAGCAAGTAAAAAAGACAGCCGCTTCGTCTGGTCCGGCGACGTCTACCAGTACAGCCAGAGGCGGGAGGCGATGCAGATTCGGTCCTTCTCTCACGCCTCTAGAGAAGTTACCGTACGAGAGGTCCGACGAGGAAAACACGAAGATCGCTCAAGGCGAAGTGAAGGACTTTTTTGAAGGGTTGAAAGCACAGAGACATCCACCTCCGGAGGAGAAGATAGATGCGGTGAAAGCAAAGCGCACTCTTGCTGCCCTGAAGCAACCAGCGAAAAGTAAGCCGAAGGGCAACTATGACCGCATGATTCAAAAGACATTTCAAGATGCCAAGCGGTCGGGAAGTACAAAAAGTGATCAGAGGTTAGCAGAAGGACGAGCTGGGAAACAAATTGCCCAGCTCGGCGAACAAGCGGACCAATCGTGCCCCCCGCTCAAGGTGTCTAGCGACATGGTCGCTAATGATCCGAGGATGGTGCCCGGTTATACCAATCTTGCAGATTACGCGTCCGACGATGTACACTATGATTTCTTGGAAGTGCAGATACAAAGATACGAGTACGGGAAGCCTCTCGTCAAAAATGAAAGATCTCTATCAACGAATATGCGAAGATTGCATGATTGGTACTTGAAAATCTGCAGAGAGTCTGGGGGGAGGGATAACTTGTATTTGAGAGTTAAACCGGAGCATGACCTCGTTGGAATTGACCTGTTGCCTATTCCATTTGAGGAGTTCTATCAGTTTTTCAATCAATTGGCCCTCGATAAAACAACGGTCACCTGCTACTGTCTGTAAGTAGTACTACTTCTGTCATTAAGTCTCTCTATATAGCTGATCTTCATTGCATGTATTTATGGTTATCCTCACTATATTATGCAGATTGAAGATCGTCGAATTGAAGAAAAGACAAGTAGGTGATATTGGGTTCGTTAACACATACCTCATAGATGCAACCGAGGTTAAATTGCGTCCCGACGATACCGAGACCAACTTGCTACGATCGTTGGTGGTAAATGAAAACAAAGATATAATACTCTTTCCTTACAACTTCAAGTGAGTGTTACTGTCTTGTGCATATTTGGTTTCCCTTATATATCAGTTAAGGTTATAGTGATGTAATTGATGAGTTCATGCATGCGTGCGCAGCTTCCACTATATTCTCTTAGAGATTAAGCTTGAGAAGGGAGTAGTAACTGTCTTGGACTCTAGACGTAAAGATCCCGAGGAGTATGCGGACATGACTCAAATGCTCGAGAGGTAAGTTAAATCGATCAATATTATCCACCATGCATATCAGCAACTTTGTTCATTTCTGATATATATCAAGTAATTGTTTTCTTTGTCTGGCAGGGTTTGGAGAAAATTCACCAAAAAAGCTCCGGGACTGCCGAAGAAGCTAGAATTTAGACACCCGAAAGTAAGTATTATATAGTAGCATGTTCCGCGCATCTCCTATATCTTGATTCAAGCGCTAGTTTCATCAATACCATTTGTTGGCATTCTTGCTTATCAGTTTGATTGACCTCTATTTCTTGTAAAGTGGTTGTGGCAGGAACCCGGGAATAATTACTGTGGATACTACATTTGCGAGTCCATCCGCCACACGACCTGTGAGCGGGGCTACTCTGAAGCACAATTTGAAGTGCGTAAGCAATTAATTATAATATTCACAATTTTATAGCATCATTTCATGTATTGACCCCCTACTTCAAATTAGATGTTTCGGATGCGGGATGAACTCCTAACAACAGATCGTCTGCGAGCAATTCAAGAGGAATTGGCGGCATTCTTCCTTGAACACGTGATCGCGCCAGCCGAAGAATACCATGTGGACCATGCGTCCATCCTATAGGAGATTATTTTTGTAAAAGATAATTGTATATATGTACCCGGTAGTGTCGGATAGATATACGAGAACTTGTTGTTCGACCGATCTCTCGGAGAAGAAGAGGTGGTCGATATTACTTCTTTCTGTATGCATATATATATATGTTGATTATACGATCTTCTGTTTCCTTCGTTTGCTTAGTAGCTAGCAGCTAGCTAGCTAGCTAGCATGACTAGTCCTCTCTATATACGTATGTGTTGTATGTAGCGTCGACCAAGCACGGACATAAGAGAGGACACTTCTCTCTATTAATTAGCTAGCTAACACAATATATGAAACACCTAAATTAACCCCCCAAAACCTAAAACCCCGCCTCCCCTTTCAAAAAAAAAAAACAAAAACCACAGCCACAGAAATGCTGACGCGTGGATGCCTTTTGGTCCCGGTTGGTACCACCAACCGGGACTAAAGCCCCTCCTGCCTGGGCTCGGTGCACAGGCCACGTGGACACCCTACTGCCCCGGTTCTGGATTGAACCGGGACTAAAGGGTCAGAGCATTAGTACCGACCCTCTTGTCCCGGTTCTGGAACCGGGGCTAAAGGCCCAAATGAACCGGGTCTGATGACCCTTTATCTACTAGTGGTCCTGCACCCACTTGCCGACACCTCTAGGCGCTATATGGTGGGAGGTATGTTGAATTAGTCAGTTCTGCAGTCGTCGTTGTGGCGCAACGGTACTGACGCGGCTTGTTGGCTTTGTGCCCCGTCTTCCTTGCCTTCTTGGCTGGAGATTGAGCGAGACGGATTCTCTCGTTCTCGATTGTAGCAGGTGTGGTTCTAATCTCAGGGATCAGTGTGGTGTCCCCCGCACAAAAAATAAGGATCAGCATGGTGTGGTGTGCCTTTTGGCATTGTATTCAAATCGTGGATGTGTCTCTTTACCTTTTTTTCTATCAATATATGATAAGCATGCTTGTGCATATTTGAGAAAAATATATATATAAAAATAAGACGCGTACACGGTAGCTGATCAAAATGATTGATGAGCCAACCGTTCGTTATACTTGTGTATGGGTGTTAGTGTATGCTACTTACCGGAATCACAGTAGTTGAAAATGACCGCGCAGCTGGCTAGCTTTTTATTGCCATGTATGGATGTGCGTGTTGAGCACTTGAGCTTCATTCACATTTCTGTACATCTCTGCAAAGAGATGAGGCATCCCACTGCATTGCCAAAGATGATATACGTGGTTTCCTCTCTCCCATCGTCACATGTTGTTGCTCCTTGTTCATAGACCCTCTCTCTGCATCACAAAGAGGCTTGCTGCTGCGTTCCTCGGCTACTTAAGCAACCCTTGCACGAGCACGTTCAGTTGAGAAGAAGCAAGCAGATTAAGCTAGGCTGGAAGGGAAGCGCCTCCGATCCGACCAGTGACGGTGAGTCGACCCCCTCTCCCCGTTGATCATCATCTAACTCTGTCTGTCCCTCTTCGCTGCTGTTTGCTTTTCTCGCTGAAATCTGTATTCTTCTTCTTCTTCTTCTTTCGGGTTGAACTTAAGGAGCTACCAGTGTCGATCGTTTCTTTCGCGACAGAAAATTAATCAAGGGAACTAACTGTTTGTTATTGTTGTTGCTGGTCCCGTACTTCTAGTTCTACCCACCCTTGATCCATGGACTCGCCACGAAAGAAGCTTGGATCCACCAAGGACGGCAGCAAGACGCCTCCTCTGCTGCCTGTGAGTGTGACCGTGAGCGTGACGGTGGCCAAGAAGACCCCGGATGTTGCTGTCCGGCGGGTCATGGCTTGGGCGCTCATCAACGCCGTCGTCTTCGTCGCCTCCTACGCCATGGGCTACGCAATCGACTATGCACTCCACCATCACCACGTCTCCTGCAGCCAGGTAACTACTACCAACACCACACCTTGGCTGCTCTGCATGCCGGGACGTTCTGAATTGTGATTTCCAATCGAATCATGGCCAAGTTGGTGTTCGTCCTCTGCAGTTCTCCTTCCTTCTCCGATGCGACCAGCTGACGGACGCGGAGGCCGCCCAGGAGCGCACCCACTGGATCGTGATTCTGTGCTGTGCCGCGTTCCAGGTGGCCACGGCCGCGCTGGTGCTGTGGCTCCCGGGCCGCCGCCGCCGCTGGGTCCTCCGTGCCATGGCCTACCTGGCGCTCGTGCTCACTGTCGTCAGCCACTGCATGTTTTTCGCCGACGTCTGCCTCAACCACGCCGGCGACCCAGGACGCCTCGCGTGCTGGATCTTGTGCATCATGGCCATCGTCTTCTACGCGGTGGGCGACATCATCAGCTTCCTGGCCCTCTTCCGGGGAGGTGAGGACTGAGAAGTAGGGCAAGCAGTACGTAACCGATTTGTCCAGTTAGATGCAGGGGACCATGGATCAGTACCGATGAGTAGCTCTAGCAAAGGAATAATGTACAGAGTAGCTCTAGAATTTGTGTACTGATTGACTCTTCTTCTATGCTATCAGACATAATTTATATGGTTATATATATCCAGCTTCGGTATATATAGTTGATGTTGGTGAAATTGATACTCCGCATTTATATGCATGAACTCTTTTTTTGAGAACTGCAATCCTTTATATGTACATGGGGATACAGATAAGAGCGGAAAAAAAAGCCACACAGATGACACCCGAGGGAGTGTACCTCTCCATTGTGTTGCTGCCGCTCGTGGATGAACTTGATCTCTCCCGGAAAGAACGCCGAAGATGGTCGATCTCTGGCAACATAGTAACATAAGAATAGGGAGCTCGATCTCCTGGAAAGAACGCTGATGATGGTTGATCTCTGGCAACATAGTAACATAAGAACAGGGAGCTCCAGAGCCGATATTTGTCACCACTTTGGCCCAGTCTGACGTAGTGCACGCTGACGCCGCCACGGCCGGCGATCATTTGAACTAGGTTAGAAAAGTCTCGTCCACTTTTGTTTAGTTGAAATATGTCAAAAATCAATGATTTTCATCTGGTTTAAATGAAAATCATCGGTTTGCATGGAAATCATTCAGTTTGCTCAAATCGTGTTTGAAATGTATGTGGGCGCGCTTGGATGACCAACACCCATATGACTGTCCGTAGATGCGTAAACAGACGGATACCGTGTCCATTTAGGGGTCCACGTTAGAAATGCCCTAATACGTTTGTAGTTCTACTTTTCTAGCGCATCACGTACATGTTCCGGGGCGCATTGCTGTGTGCAAGGGGACTCCAGGAGGAAGGCCAGAGAAAGGATGGTTGCACAGTCATAATGTACTCTGAAATTTGTGAATCTCATGCTCACGGGTAGTCAAATTGTCCAGACGAGTGAAGGCGGGCACGTCGCTAGAGAAAATAGGCCCTTAGTTGTGTCATCCTCCCAAGGGCGACTCTGCGCGCGCTAGGTTCCCAGTGTGGTGCCTTGATGAAGGGAATGCCACCAATCCCAGTGCGGTGCCTTGATGAAGGCAATGTCACCAATCCCCGTCACTTTCTTTCTGTTTTTTACACTCTTCTGAAGTAGATGACAAGGTTTAAGATGAACCATGCAGACCTTTTGAAGCCTCATTTTCCATTCCAGACAAAGATAAATAAGCTGATGACTGGCTCGTAAAAGACCTAATGGACCACCAATCCATTAGGTGTTTTACGACCGGGGAGCGTCCGGCCGGGGAAGGAGGGGGGTGATCATGGTCCGGTCTCCGGTGCAGCATTTGGGGTGGGGTCGAGCACGTAACATCTTTGCACGCAATTGCATGTCATGGCGTGGGGTGAGTGAAGCCAACCCAAACACACACAGAGACACACACATGCACGTGGCACGTGGCAGTAAAAGCTTCCTGCACTACCACCAGCACCCTGCACCCATACCGTCCACTCTACGGAGTGGCAGCTCATACAACATTTCGATCAGCTAGCTAGTAGTACAACATTGTGGCTGAACCGTTTGATTTTTATTTATTAGTTTCCTCTTGGTTGTCATTAGTCATTACCAGATAAGCTCAAATTTGAGTTGAATTAATTGCCTATTGTTAAAGCTATAGGCGCTCCCCGGCCGGACGAAGCTTCCGCGTGGTTTCGTCTGTCCATGAATATTGCCATGAACGAGACCATCACATGCTTGCATATCGCAGCCTTGCATGCAGCCATGGGCGCAGACGTACGTACGGTGAAGCCCAGGCATGTGCACCTGTGTGTGTTGGGTGGGCAGCATTGCCAAAGATACTACTCCCTGCATTCCGAAATATAGTGTGCCCGCGTTTTCCGAGGTCCAATTTTGACCATAAATTTAACCCATAAGACCGACTGCGGCGGGAGAAAAAATTACATGATTGAAAACTTCTTTTGAATACGAATTCATTGGTATAACTTTTGCTCCCGCCGCAGACGGTCTCGTCGGTTAAATTTACGGTCAAAGTTGAAGCACGAGGATAAAAGAAGCACTACATTGTGGAATGGAGGGAGTACTTAATACGCAGTCCATCCACACCAATCCAGCAGCCTCCAGCACACCACCCTTCCTGTGTAGCACCTCCCACATCAGACGAGTGACAGTGAGTCTCCCCGTTCTTGCATTTTCTCGCTGAAATTGAATCGCACACCAAGGGAAGCATTTATCTTTCTTCTTGCTCTTCCTCTTTCTTCCTGTTGACCATGACTACCAGCAAGGCGCCTCATCTCCTGTTCTCCATGGAGTCCCCGCAAAAGAAGGCTCCTGCATCCATGGACGGCAGCAAGGCGCCTCATCTCCTGCCCGTGACCCTGGCCAAGAAGACACCTCATCCGGATCTTGTCCGACGGGTCAGTGTCTGGGCGCTCCTCACCGCCTGCCACATCGCGCTCTCCTTGGCCATCGGCACCGGAATCGCCTACGTACTCGACCACTTCAACGTCCGTTGCAGCCAGGTAACGACGACTCGCCTGAATCCCCTTTCCCTACCCTTGCTGGTGCGGTGCCCTTCTCCTGTTCTTCATGCCTTCTGAATTTCCGTCCTCCCTCCACAGTCCTCCTTCTTTCTGCGCTGCGACCAGCTGACGGACGCGGAGGAAGCCGTGGTGAACGCCCTAGGGATCGGGCTGCTGTGCTGCCTCGCGCTCCAGGCGGCCGCAGCGGTATTGGCGCTGCGGCTCCCGTGCCCCCGTCGTCGCCGCGCCCTCGCCTACCTCGCGCTCGTGCTCACCATCGTCGGCCACTTCATCATGGCCGCCATAGCCCACATCCTCCTCGTCGCTGACCCAGGAGACCTCTTCTTCCGGATCTGCTCCACCGGCGGCCTCTTCGTCTACGCAGCGGGAGACATCATCAGCTTCTGGGCCCTCCTCCAGGGAGGTGAGGAGTAGGAATGAGAAGCACGCCATGGATCAGCTCGTGAGGTACTGATGAGTGACTGATAAATAATTAGTATGCTAGCTGCGACAACTCGGCAATCCTAGTTAGTACGTATTTGATGCAGTACCCTGAATTGTGCCCGTCTTTGATGCAGTAGTATTCCACCTTTCTTCTGTAGTATGATCAGACATCATTTATATGCTTATTTATCCAGCTTCCGTGTAATTGATGTTAGTGAGATTGTCACTGCATTCATGCAGTTGTTTTTCCACTGGGGTTACAGCTGTTGTTTCCACTGGGATACTGGGGTACAACTAGCAAAGAGTTTTATATGCATACACATGTTGTTTCAGCTTAGGGTATAATTGAAAGTGCAAATGCAAATTTCTAGAGTTGTGCAATCTGCGCCGATAAGCGTCTGATCATGCTTTTTAGCTGTTTTGATCTAGCTTAGGAAGCTACCTCATTTTAGCTGCACAGTGATATTTCAGGTACGCATGGCATGTATCGTGCCCTGCTGTTTGTTAGAGTAGTGCGGTGCCCATTTTGCCAGCCCGGGTAGCGTGCCATTGCTGCTTTGCCATGCCCGTGACTACATGCGGTAATGCATGCATGCATGTCACCATGTGCACCGCTCTATCTTTGCCAAGAATGTGAGAGGTGGTGGGGATCCAAAGGTCTGTCAACACGCTTTTTTGTTTCACAAAAACGAAAGGTCTACACTGTACTCAACTTGACCCATGTCATCTACTCCAAAATACCCATCAAAAGAAAAGAAAAAGATGACGATGATTCATGAATAACCCCTCAAGCCGTGTAGAAGCCATGAAGAAACCAAACCATGCAATGCCTCAAGTGTGACCTCAAGAAAAAGGAAATCTTCACATGCATGCTCACAGCTCACTTGGTCACCATTGCTACGGAAAACAAAAATTTGTTTAGAGTCAGCCAAGGTTCACACAATATAATGCTCCCTCCGCCTTAAAATAAGTTTCTCGGCTTTGTATTGACTTTAATACATATTTGTACTGAGCTTGAGACACATATTTTGGGACGGAGGTAATACGAAATAACGAGGTCGTCAACAGAAGATTAACTAGTAAATTGAAGTAGTTTGTGTCAGAATTCAGATGGGAGTCCTTATGCCGATAAGTTCTAGGTATGCTTTATAATTTATCAAGAGGAATACTAGCGTAGGAAATAATGTGAAGATTGGCCTTGAAAGGGAATAGGAGATAAAAACACCGAATTCTTTCATATAGTTGGAAGCAAAAGAAGAAGGAGAAACAAAATCTTTCCTCCGAATCAGAGATAGAGTATGGACCCCCAATATCTACCGAACGTTAGATTTCTAGCGATGTCAACCTGAACGAGTAGTTCGCTGGAGACCCCCCTCCAGCGCGAACATTTCTGCTCACTACAGGTAAACCCCCAAGAAGTGATTGTGCCATGGTACCTAAACTGAATTTGCCAAGGTCAATGAAACACTAGAGGTGTATCGGCAAGTTTGGAGGCCAGGGAGAATCCCATGATATGGCCATGACGGTGTGTGATAAGTGACAATGCCTGATTTAGAGCCAACATTGGAGATGCAGTATGGTATTTGATTTAGAGCAAACCTAATTCCTGAAGAGGATCAAGTCTCTTCCTTGACAAAGTAAAGAGAAAGAAGAATTGAGCTTCCTTGAGATGATGACTTGAAAACTTGGGTTGTTGGAAAGTGAATGAAAGCAATAGAGACTGGCGGGAGATAGATAGAGAGAAAGAAGAATTGAGGCTAGTAGAAAAAGGGTCAAACGTAAAGCACATTAGTGCCGGTTTGAATTCGAGCCGGCACTAATGTGTACATTAGTGCCGGTTCCAACGGCTAGCCGGGCCGCTCTCATTAGTACCGGTTCGTGGCGAACCTTTAGCACCGGTTCGTGCCACGAACCGGTACTAATGAGAGTAGTGACAGGATGTTGTCAGTCTGGGGCCCCTCCAGCACCTTTAGTACCGGTTCTTGGCACGAACCGGTGCTAAAGGTGGTCATACATAAACCCTTCGTCCACCCGAGCTCGCTCTGTTCTTTCCCTTTCCCCTCTCCTCTCTGTTCTTCCCCTCTTCCTCTAGAGCTCATCACACATTTTTCCCAAAATTTGTCAAGACTTGAAGCCCCCCATCCATTCAAATGATCACAAAGGTTGGCAACTTTGTCCTTTCATCTCTCATTGCTAGATTAGCTCTTGCAATGCTTTATATAGTGAGTAATTTGTGAGTTTAGTAATTTGGGAGGAAATATATGTGCTAGTATTTGATTTATATGCAATTTGAGGTCCAAAATAACACTTAGTTTGCATATGTAGGAGAGGTTAAATTTAGTTGAAAGAGAAAACGAGTACTTGAAACAAAAATTGAAAAGAATTGAGGACGAGAAGATGGAATTGGAGTTGCATGTTGCCGATGTCGTCGATGATCACAAGATCAAGATGGAGAAAATGCGCTTGAAGATTAGAAAGATTAGAAAATATGCCATCGATAGTGAGGCTTGGTATCATTATGCTGTTGGATCAATTGTTACCTTAGTTGCGATCTTGATCGCATTTGTTGTTGCATTTAAATGCTTTAGCTAGAGAGTTATTTGTTTGTTGCATTTAAGTGTTGTATGAACTTGTATTAAGTTGGTGTTTTTGGTGCTGTGTATTGAAGATGAGCCGACAATGGATGTACGATGACCGATGCTCTCCCGAGTTCATTGATGGCGTCCAAACTTTTCTGCTTGCGGCTGAGGCAAACAAGCGGGCGGATGGTTTTATGCCTTGTCCATGTGTTGTCTGTAAGAATGGTCTAAATTACTCTAAGTCAAGAACCATTCACGTCCACCTGTTTAAGTCCGGTTTCGTGCCCCACTATAATGTTTGGACCAAGCACGGAGAAAGAGGGGTTATGATGGAAGATAATGAAGAAGAAGAGGACGACGACAGCTATCCTGGCCATGGGTTCCCTGAATACGATGATACAACAATGGGGGAAGAAGCTGAGCCGGTAATGCGGGAAGAACCTGAGCCGGCAATGCGGGAAGAAGCTGAAGAAGAGGCATCAGATGAGCCCGTTGATGATCTAGGTCGGGCCATTGCCGATGCAAAGAGAAACTGTGCAAGTGATTTGGAGAAGAAGAAGTTGCAGCGCATGTTAGAGGATCACAAAAAATTGTTGTACCCGAATTGCGTAGGTGACAAGAAAAAGCTGGGCACCACACTGGAATTGCTGCAATGGAAGGCAGAGAATGGTGTATCTGACAAGGGATTTGGAAAGTTGCTGGTAATGATAAAGGATATGCTTCCAAAGGACAACGAATTGCCCGAGAGTACGTACGAAGGAAAGAAGGCTGTCTGCCCTCTAGGGTTAGAGGTGCAGAAGATACATGCATGCCCTAATGATTGCATCCTCTATCGCGGTGAGTACGAGGATTTGAACGCTTGCCCGGTATGCGGTGCATTGCGCTATAAGATCAGCCGCGATGACCCTGGTGATGTCGAGGGCGAGCGCCCTAGGAAGAAGATTTCTGCCAAGGTGATGTGGTATGCTCCTATAATACCATGGTTGAAACGTTTGTTCCAAAACAAAGAGCATGCCAAGGCGATGCGATGGCACAGAGAAGACCATAAGAAAGATGAAAAGTTGAGAGTACTCGCTGACGGGTCGCAGTGGAGAAAAATCGAAAGAAAGTACGGGAAGGAGTTTGCAGATGACGCAAGGAGCGTATGGTTTGGTCTAAGCGCAGATGGCATTAATCCTTTTGGGGAGCAGAGCAGCAACCATAGCACCTGGCCTGTGACTCTATGTTTGTATAACCTTCCTCCTTGGTTGTGCATGAAGCGGAAGTTCATTATGATGCCAGTGCTCATCCAAGGCCCTAAGCAACCCGGCAACGACATTGATGTGTACCTAAGGCCATTAGTTGAAAAACTCTTACAACTGTGGAATGGAACAGGTGTACGTGCGTGGGATGAGCACATGGGGGAAGAATTTGACCTAAAGGCATTGCTGTTCGTGACCATCAATGATTGGCCTGCTCTCAGTAACCTTTCAGGACAGACAAACAAGGGATATCGTGCATGCACGCACTGTTTGGACGATACCGACAGTATATATTTGGCTAATTGTAATAAGAATGTGTACCTGGGACATCGTCGATTTCTTCCGAGTAGGCATCCCGTAAGAAAGAAAGGCAAGCATTTCAAAGGTGAGGCGGATCACCGGACGAAGCCTCGCCACCCTACTGGTGCTGATGTACATGATATGGTCAAGGATTTGAAGGTGGTCTTTGGAAAGGGTCCTGATGGACAACCTGTTCCGAATGACGCTGACGGACGCGCATCCATGTGGAAGAAGAAATCTATATTTTGGGACCTGCCCTATTGGAAAGACCTAGAGATCCGCTCCGCAATCGACGTGATGCACATGACGAAGAATTTTTCTGTGACCCTTCTTGGCTTCTTTGACGCGTATGGGAAGACAAAAGATACACCTGAGGCACGGGAGGACCAGCAACGTATGCACGGAAAAGACGGCGTACATCAGGGTCATGCAAGCTACGCTCTTACCAAAGAAGAGAAGGAAATCTTCTTTGAATGCCTACTCAGTATTAAGGTACCATCTGGCTTCTCGTCGAATATAAAGGGAATAATAAACATGGCAGAGAAAAAGTTCCAGAACCTAAAGTCTCATGACTGCCACGTGATTATGACGCAACTGCTTCCACTTGCATTGAGGGGGCTTCTACCGGAAAACGTTCGATTAGCCATTGTGAAGCTATGTGCATTTCTCAATGCAATCTCTCATAAGGTAATCGATCCAAAAATCATACCAAGGTTAGAGAATGATTTGGTGCAATGTCTTGTCGATTTCGAGTTGGTGTTCCCACCATCCTTCTTCAACATCATGAGGCACGTCCTAGTTCACCTATGCGAAGAGATTAACGTTTTGGGTCCTGTATTTCTACACAATATGTTCCCCTTTGAGATGTTAATGGGAGTCTTAAAGAAATATGTTCATAACCGTGCTAGGCCAGAAGGAAGCATCTCCAAGGGCCATCACAATAAGGAGGTCATTGAGTTTTGTATTGACTTTATTCCTGACCTTAAGCCGATTGGTGTTCCTGAATCGCGGCATAAGGGCAGACTGGATGGAAAAGGCACGCTAGGAGGGGAACAAATAATATGTATGGACGGATATTCTCTCACTGAAGCACACTACACAGTTCTACAGAATTCCGCCTTGGTGGCTCCGTATATGGATGAACACAAGAATTTGCTACGGTACAAACACCCGGAGCGGTCTGATGACTGGATTACACGTGAACAAACCAGGAGTTTCGCCAGCTGGTTGCAGACACGTACCATGCATGACACCTCTATTGAAGATGACCTGCACTTGCTTTCCCAGTTACCATCTTCGAATATAATGACTTTCAAAGGGTACGAGATAAATGGTAATACATTTTACACGATCGCCCAAGATAAGAAGAGCACCAACCAAAACAGTGGTGTCCGCTTTGATGCAGAAACCAAGACGGGAAAGGAAACATATTATGGTTATATACAGGACATATGGGAACTTGACTATCGACGTGGTTTGAAGGTCCTTTTGTTTCGGTGCAAATGGGTGAATGTGACACGAGGCGGGGTAACGGAAGACCCGCAATACGTAATGACAACAGTGGATCTCAACAATCTTGCGTATGCAGACGAATTATTTGTCCTAGCCAATGATGTGGCACAAGTTTTCTATGTGAAGGACATGTCTACCAAGCCAAGAAAAAGAAAAGATAAGGAAGCGAATGCATCGTAGGATGATCCAAAGCGTCACATAGTTCTTTCTGGGAAGAGAAACATCGTGGGAGTGGATGACAAGACAGACAAGTCAGAAGATTATGAAAAGTTTGATGAAATTGCTCCATTAACAGTGAATATTGACCCGAGCATCCCGTTAAATGATGAAGATTTTCCATGGTTACGGCGCAAAGGGACACACGCGAAGAAAACGTTTCACACCCAAAGATCTAGGATGTGATCGGCTTCACTATCATCACTTTCTTCTATGTTTCACACCCAGAAGGTAATCTCTGTAATAGTTAGGGTAGTTATGTGTTATGGCATTTGAAACTCGAAGAAATTTTATGTGCAAACAAATTCTTTCATGCCTTTACTGATTTTTAAAGTTAAGTTATTCACAAACTAGTGATTCACACTAATTTCAAATAATTCTAAATTTAAACTATTCAAATTTGAAAACTACGGGCACTAACAGAAAGTTTGTAATTTTTTGTACCTAAAGCAAAAATATTCACAAAGAAACTCTAAATACACAAAAAACAACTCAAAAATAAAAAAAGCAAAAAAATAAAAAAGCCCGCCTACTAGGATGCACTTCGTATATAAAATGGACAATCTCTTTCGAGGTATGAGGGTTTAGGACGAAAACTCATATGTTACAAAGGCATTGCATTTTTTTAACTTTTTTGAACTCCAGACTTGTTGTGTGTTCAAAATGCAACATTCAAATAAACAGAATCAATTATCAACCCTTTCTGAATTCATTTGGTATTTTTCATTCATTTACTGATTTGTTTTTAGAGAGCTAAATGACCATGAAATTGAAAAGCACTACAAAAGACAAAAACTATATAAAAATTGTTGAGGCGCTGCCCACTGGGCCTGCCAGACCTAGGGTGTGCATATTCAGACCCAGAAGGGCCAACAGGCTCACATGGCAGCGCGCCATAGTTAGGCCCTGAAGCCTGGTATATAGAGATGTTCGAAGCAGCAGCCGCGGCTGGGTTTATAAACCAGTGCGGCTGCCCTTCGCTAGGCGAGATGGGACTAAACATTGTGCACCGCCGATGACAGCGCAGAACCACTAGTACCGGTTGGTGGCTCCAACCGGTATTAATGTGTGGGCCTTTAGTACCGGTTGGTGGCTCCAACCGGTACTAAAGGGGGCTGTTTCCCGCCGCTTCACCTGGCGAAAATTGGCCTTTAGTACCGGTTGGAGCCACCAACCGGTACTAAAGGCCCCTCCTATATATATGGCATTTACAAAAAATTCAGTTTCATCGACCACCACTTCTTCTTCAACTGTCGCGCGACATTGCCGCTGCCGTCGCGCCGTCGCCCATCGCGCGCCGCCCTCGCCGCGCACAGTTGCCCCCGCTGCCCGTCGTCGCCTTCTCGCGCCGCCGCCCCCGTCATCGCCGTCCCCGTCGTCGCCGTCTCACGTTGCCGTCCCCGTCGTCGCCGTCCCCGCCGTCCCCGTCGTCGCGCCGCCCCCGTCGCATCGCTGTCTCGCGTCGCCGCCCGTACGCCGCCACCCCCGCTCGTACACACACACACACACACACACACACACATTATTTTTTACTTATTTTCTGTTTTCTGTTGTTTAGATTAATGTGAGATGAATTACGTAGATATATACGAATGTGTCAGAATGTTAATGTTAGATGAATTATATGGAAAAGCTGTTAAATATTAATGTCAATTTTAGATGAATTAGCTAGATATTAATTAGGTGTATATATGAGATTTGAACTAGTTGAATTAATATAACTAGTTTATTTTTAGTATGAAAATTAATAGAACAAGTTTATTTTTAGTATGAACATTTAGGTATATGAGATTATTTGAACTAGTTGAATTAATATAACTAGTTTATTTATAGTTAATGCGGAGTTGAACTAGTTGAATTAGTAGAACTAGTTTATTTTTAGGTATATGAGATTTGATGATCTAATTAAAATATTACTATATATAGCTACTTTATATATTTTAGTAAGAAAATTAATAGAACTAGTTTATTTTTAGTAAATTCTTAGTTGAATTAGTTGAATTAATGGAGCTAGTTTATTTTTAGTAAGAAAATTTAGATATCTGAGATTTGATGATCTAATTAATAGGAAATGTCGTCTGACCACGAAAAAGATTTCATTACGTGCGAATACTGTGAAGACCACCGCGGCCTGTGCGACAGAAATTTCCTTGTTGATGATAGGCGCTTCAGCATCAAGCTGGATGAGACCTTCGAAGTGGATACAGGAAGTCACAACGACAAGTCTTTTTTCATAATTAAGCATGACTTATATATGCTTCATTTGCTTCAACTTATAATTTTAAATTTTTACTATTCTACTAACGCATCCCTTGCCATGCAAGAATTTTTGTCTTGTATAAGATAGGTTTCAGTGCTATGGAAACTATGGAGATAAAGAGAGTTTACCTGAAGACCGAGCATGGTTATACTTTCAACGTCAAATTATACAATGCAGACACGTACACCTATTTTGAATGCAAAACTTGGCAAGCACTATGCAAAGCTTATGCATTTGAGCCTGATATGGTTATCACCTTTGATATTCGTCCGGAAGATGATATTGAAGGTAATAGAGACATCTGGGTCGATGTGCAGACGCCTCCAGTTCTACCATTATGTGAGTTTCTCAACCATATTTATGTCTTTGATATTGTTTATTCAAAAATAGTCGACAACTAATTTCTGTTGACAGCTTATTTCCATTCAAGCAAACATGTCCGGCGCTTGGTAGACAGGACCTACTGCTGTCCCGGAGCTGAACTAAACTGCGAGAAGATAAGTCATTATGTTTCATGGCTTGAGGATATTCATACTGTCAAGACAAATTTTCTTCCTGTACTTAGAAATGTTAGTACTCAAAACGTGCGACCAATAGTGATCGTATTGAACTACGGTCACATCTATTTACGAGTGATGATAATTTTTTTACTATTTGTCCTCAGTGCATCTTTAGCATACATTATTTTTTTCTTAAATTTCATTGCTAAGTATATTAATTACTATACGATGTTCTTCAACAGGGACTCCCGATGACAGTTGTGCCTCAGTGGATCGAGACTAAAGGTCACATGTCAATTGTTAGCTTACGGCCAAGATATCCTACATTGCACATGAGTGCATTCAGGATTTCTAAAGGCGATGAATGCTTAATAGTGAAAGATTGGAGCAAAATTGTTAATGATCCCAGAGAAGTACTAGGGGGAAGCAATGAGAAGCGCAACCCACGATTAGGAGACAGGTTCATCTGCATGCTCCAGTATGATGAATCAGAAGAGCTATACATGTTCTATGCTATTTTACCTGAGAGAGAGCAGCAGGAGTGATTTAGCTAGTTCATGCTCTTACTACTTGTCCTCTCATGTCCGTGTTCTTCGTCCAGAACTTAATCTCAAAGGATGATTTGCTTTTGTGGTGTTATGAACGCTTGTAATATCATGACCATGTTGAACTCGATGATATCCTTGCTTCTGGTACAAGTGAATGATTTTTCTTTAAGCTAGTGTTGGTGGTGATTAGATAGCGGTAATGACTATGATTATTAAACAGTGGTAATTCTATATATATATATATATATATATATATATATATATATATATATATATATATATATATATGCATAACGTGTACAATGTGTAGTATCGTAAAATAGCAGCAAACGAAAAAAGAATTAAATGGAAAACACAAAATTAAATGAAAACGAAATCATAAAACCAAAAACCCCCCAAACCTTATAGTACCGGTTGGTTTTACCAACCGGTACTAAAGGGCTCCCGGCCCCCGGAGCTGACTCGTGCCACGTGGTTGCTCTTTAGCAACGGTTCGTGCCGAACCGGTACTAAGGGGGGGGGGGGGGCTTTAGTGCCCACACTTTAGTGCCAGTTATGAAACCGGTACTAAAGGGCCTTACGAACCGGTGCTATTGCCCGGTTCTGCAGTAGTCGTTACTCGGGATGATGACTTAAAAACTTGAGTTGTTGAAAAGTAAATGATGTCTCGCAACTTTATTCCTTGTTGGCAGCATTCCATCAATCGTCAACACCTTCTTTCTTTTTTCAATTAGATAACAATGATAAAGTTGAACCATGGGCCTTTGGAGCCCCACTTCCCATCCTCTTCAAAGATAGATAAGTGGATGAATGGTGTGTGTGTGCGCGCGCGTGTGAGATAGTGTTCGTGCGCGTGCGCGTGTGCGTGTAGACTTTTCGTCCATCGTTCTGCCATGCAGGATCGAGTGCTCCGACGTTATCCATGGTATTTGATTTAGAGCAAACCTAAATCCCGAAGAGTAGCCATGCTCTTCCTTGACAAAGTAAAGAGAGCAAAAGAAAAGCAATAAAGACTGACTCGGGTATGTTTCTGATTTTGGAATTTAGTGAAGTGGTTCAGAGGGGGAGAAGAATTGAGATTACACGAGATGATGTCTTGAAAACTTGCGCTGTCGAAAAGTACATGATGTCTCGCAACTTTATTCCTTGATGGAGGCATATAATCAATCGTCATAATCTTCTTTATTCTTTTACATGCTTTTCAATTGAGAAATGTCTAATAGCTCCGGGTGCCCCTACACCCTCTACGAACAGTAAATTCAAAACAAATTGAAAAAAAACAAAAAAATCTGAAACTTTGAGGGATCAAAGATTATCAAAGGTTTGATGTTTCCTGCAAAGTTTCAGCAACAAATAACCTTCGTTGAGACCTCACAAAAAATAACAAAATCACTGCTAAAAATGTAAACAAACTTTGAACAATGATTTTGTTTTTCTATTTGAGTGCTCTTGGAATGTTATTTTTAGCTAAAACTTTGCAAGATCATCAAAAGTGGCATGATGTTCGATGTCCCAAAGTTTCAGATTGTTTATATTTGTTTAGATTTTTTTTTGAATTTACTGTTCGTGGAGGGTGTAGGGGCACCCGGGTGTTGAAAATCATGTCTCCTTTCAATTAGATGAGACAATGATAAAATTGAACCGTGGACTTTTGATGCCCCACTTTCCATTCATGACAAAGATAGATAATTAGATGAATGGGGTCGCACAAAACATAGTGGATGATCCATCACGTAGTAAACATAGGCAATGTAACTCAAAATTCAAGTTGTGCCTGCTAACAATATCCAACTTTGAATGAGACACTACTCACGAGAGTGGCATGAGTTGCACGAAGCAGGCCGGGTTACATGTGTATGCTACTGTAGTAGAAATCGCACTAGATGAAAATGACTGTGCAGCTAAAATGTGCGATGAGTTTCAGCCGTATTTCTGTACACCTGCAAAAATAAATTAAACGTCACTGCCGTGCCATGAGAGATCATCGTGCAGCGCTCAGGCTCGGACATGTCGTTGCTTTGCTTCGCTTCGCTCTCTGTCGCTCGGCTATTTAATCAGCTCCACACAAAACAGCGATCGCCTGCATATAGCAAGCTAAGAGGGAGTACCGGAGCTAGCAGGGAAGCACCGAACATCGGGGGTACAAATGTCGGTTTAGTCCCGATTTTTCCGTGCCAATCGAGTCAACGAACCTACCCCATCTTCTCTGGTCGGTTTAGTTTAGCCATTTGCGGGTCCTCTCGCGTGACATTGTGTAGTACTACATGCGTGCAGTCGTGCATGCCAGCGCGCACACGTGACGTGCTACAGCGCAACATGACATGGACGTGGTTAGCCATCCAAGATAGAGACTGCAGAGGCATACTAGCGGTGGTCTTTAGGCCCGTTTGGTTCTAAATAAGTCACCAACTTATAAGTCGAAAAGTGAAAAAATTGACTTATTTTATCAAACAGACCCAACTTATAAGTCACCCCAACTTTTAAGTCATAAGTTGCTCCACCTCAAGTTAAAACTTATAAGTCACCCCTTTTGCATGGGTCCCACCACCTTTTCGGCTTCAGGTCCACCTTTTCGGCTTTAGGTCCACCTTTTCGGGGAAAATACATATTGAGAAGGTGTGGTCAGGTGACATATAAGTCAGATGACAACCAAACAGGCGTGACTTATAAGTCACTGGTTTTAAGTCACCTGACTTATAAGTCAGGTGACTTATTGGAACCAAACAGGCCCTTAGGTCAGATCAAGCCCCAGTCGCTACACAACTCAACGTCATTGTATCTTGTCCTATGGTTGACGGGATGTAGGCCCAACTGGCCTAAACAAATCGCCATACATGTTCTGTGGTGCGTTGCTCAGTAGGTAGCGAGGCCACCGATGAGGAAGGCCATGAAAGTTCATTGTATCTTTTTTGTCCTTCGATAACTCTAGAGTTTCTGCAAATATTGCTAGCTTAGGTGTTTCGTTAGGACATAATGAGAAAGAGGTACAAGTTTCTATTAGGGCTCTTAAACAAATGGAGTTCGACCCGCTTAAGGTTGCTCCTAGGTTGTCTACTTTTTCTGACCCTCTCGTGTCGGATGAGGAGGATGTGGATGCTGATGCCGATCATGATGGCAGGCTTCTCTCCCATCTAGTTAAAGACACAACCGAAGTAGACTTGGAGGATATTGTACGTGACAACATGATATGTGAGCTTGCCGCGTCGGTACGAAAAAACAAGTCTACTTCAGAGAAGAAAAGAGGGTGCCCATCTAAGAGGGCGAAGGCAGCTAAACATAAAAATGGTTCATCATGAGAGGCATGTTCTGGAATAGCAGAGGTCTTGGTGACTTGGCTAAACTCAAACACATTGCCGATTGTGTAAAGGATCATGCCTTGGACTTTGTGGCCATCACTGAATCAGGTAAACGTGATTTCGAGACACGTGTTCTTGACCAGTTTTCGTGTGGTTATGATTATGAATGGCACATTTTACCCCCGTCCGGGAGGTCTGGTGGAATCTTGCTTGGCATCCACTCGACATAATTGGAACTTTTATCCACTTCGAAGGGTGAATATCACATCAAATTTCACCTTCGAAACAAGTCCGACAACTTCCTTTGGAGTCTACTGGCTATATATGGCGCTGCTCAAGAGGATTTTAAGTCCGCCTTCTTTAAAGAGCTTGTTAATACCTGTCGGAACAATCCCCATCCCATGTTAATCGGGGGGGGGGGGATTTTAATATCCTTAGATATCAACAGGAAAAAAACAATGACCGGTTTGACACTAGGTGGCCTTTCCTCTTCAATGATGTTATTGACAGCCTAGACCTGCGGGAGCTCACTTTGTCTGGTCGTCAGTACACCAGGGCCAATAACCGATCAATCCCTACTTATGAAAAACTTCAACGGGTGCTAGTGACCACCGACTGGGAATATAAATATCCCCTTGCGTCGATACACGCACTAGAAAGAATCGAGGCCCTATCGGATCATGCTCCTTTGCTAACCGATTTTGGACAAAAAACTCCAAGCTCGAACCGTCCACGATTTAAATTTGAACTGGGATGGTTCACTAGAGAGGAATTCCACGACCTAGTTAAGAAAGTGTGGGCGCGTCAACCTCAGGGTTACACGCCCATTCAACGATGGAACAATCAAATTAGCGCCTTGCGACGATTCCTTCGTGGATGGGCTAAACACACTGCCAGCGTATACAAAAAAGAGAAGTTGCGACTATCTACCTTAATCGATACCCTTGATAAAATTGCCGAGGTGAGGCCTCTTTCTGCTGCCGAGATTGAGCAAAAAAAGCCATCTAAATGAGCAAATTGCCCGCCTTTTACGCGAGGAAGAGATTAAATGGTACCAACGTTGCAAGGCCGACTCGCTTGTTGAAGGTGATGATAATACGAAGTACTTTCAAATGCTGGCCAATGGCAGACTTAAAAGAAATATATTTTCACTCTTGATCAAGACGAAGGCCGTATAGAGGGGGATGCACCGCTAAAAAAATTCATTACTAAGTACTAAAAAGAGCTTTTTGGACCTTCACCTCAAAGCTCTTTTGCGCTCGACGAGTCTATTACTCATGATATACCTCAAGTTTCAGAGGCCGAAATGAGTTTTTAACCTCTCCGTTCTCTGAAGAGGAAGTTCGGGTCGCGGTGTTTCAAATGGAACACAACAAAGCTACGGGACCAGGCGATTTTCCGGCAAAGTTTTATCAATGTTTTTGGGATATGATTAAGGCAGATTTGGTTCAGTTGTTTAACCAACTGCATGCCCAAAACCTTGATATTACCCGTTTAAACTTTGGGAAATTATTCTTCTGCCCAAGACTAAGGAGGCTAGTTGTATTCAACAATATAGACCGATTTGCCTTCTAAATGTCAGGTTTAAGATATTCACAAAGGTGGCAACTAATAGGTTGAACAGGGTGGCTGACCACGTGGTCAAACCCACTCAAACATCGTTTATGCAAGGACGCAACATACTAGATGGAGTTGTTGTGCTGCATGAAACTGTGCATGAGCTCCACCGTAAAAAGTTGAATGGAGTCATCTTTAAAATAGACTTTGAAAAAGCATATGACAAAGTCAAATGGCCCTTTCTTTTGCAAACTTTGCGCATGAAGGGGTTTTCACCAAAATGGTGTCGATGGGTAGAGAGTTTTGTTTCTGTAGGTAGTGTGGCTATCAAAGTCAACGATGATGTTGGCAACTACTTTTAGACTAGGAAGGGGCTTCGCCAAGGGGACCCTACTTCCCCTATTTTGTTCAACATTGTACCTGATATGTTAGCTACACTTGTTGAGCGGGCTAAGGTGGCTGGTCAAATTAGCGGTGTGATTCCTCATTTGGTAGAAGAAGAACTGTCTATTCTACAGTATGTGGATGACACTATACTTTTTCTAGATCATGACCTAGGCAAAGCTAGAAACCTCAAACTACTTTTATGTGCATTTGAGGAGCTCTCTGGTCTCAAAATTAACTTCCATAAGAGCGAGCTTTTTCGCTTCGGTGATGCTGCAGAGTCCGCATCTGAGTATGCTGAGATTTTCGGCTGTCAGCTCGGCCAGTTCCCGATAAGGTATCTAGGTATTCCTATTCACTATCGGCGTTTAACTATCGCTGAGTGGAAGCACGTGAAAGAAAGACTTGAGAAACGCCTAGCCAGCTGGAAGGCCAAACTCTTGTCATATGGGGGACGATTGATTCTGATTAATTTCGTCCTCAGCTACATGGTTCTATACATGTTGTCATTCTTCCACTTACCAAAAGGGGTTCTACAGCATCTCGATTATTTTAGATCTAGATTTTTTGGCAGTGTGATAATGAATCCAAGAAATATCGGCTGGCTAGGTGGAGTATATTATGCTGACCTAAAAGTCAAGGGGGCCTTGGAATTCAGGATCTTGAGATTAAAAACATCGCTCTCTTGAGTAAATGGGTATACAAACTACTCACTGAGAATGGAGTATTGCTGGAAATCATTCGTAACAAGTACGTGGGGTCCGAAGCCATTTCTCAAGTTCATTGGAAACCCGGTGATTCAAATTTTTGGAGTGCCGCGATGAAACATCTGGATGGAGCCCAACACCCCACCAGCCATCAGTTCCCACTCCCCACGCAACTCACGCCTCCCGCCCGCTCCTCGCCTTCAACGCCGCCGCTCCTCCTCTTCCCCTTGCTCGTCCCCCGCCCCGCCTCCTCTCCCCTTTTGCCTCTCCTCTACGAGCTATGCGAGGACGAGCCCCTCGGCAACTAGTAACGGAGTGGGAGAGCGAGAAGCCGTGAAGATGGGCGAGAAATAACTAGCTGGTAGGGGCGGATCAATCTAGGCTCGATTTCGGGGCCTCTCATGGCCGAGCCCGTGCCACCTACGCTCCTCCCCTTCCTGAGGAGCACCTGCTGCTTCCAGGGGACTGCTCCGGCTGCCGGCCAATAGAAGCCTCTCCTCAGCCTCTTCTCGTGGAGCAAGAAGAAGGCCTCCTCTTCTGCTTTGGTTCCCCACCAGGTGTGTTTTGTCTTCCCTTTTTCCGGACCAATTTCTTACTCGTTGCCCTTCAATTGGTATTCCCCGAAAAAACATGTGGAAGTGAAGGGACTTAGCTCAGATGTTTTGCACACAATGCCCTCGCTGATGTGTTGCTGAAAAGCCTATTGGGTTGTTGCCCGCTTCAACATTTGGTACACTAAATGATGTATTCTGAGAGCTGGGCAGGAAGATTAATAATACATGGTTTTACCATATGGTCATTTTGACTACCTAAAGCATTGATGCCTCTCAAGGCAAACAACCTTGTCTTGAATGGACATTCAATTATAGTTCTACAGTGAAATGAAACCAGTTATAGTGGTCTTTCTCATATTTTCACTTGGCTGTTCTCTGAGGAAACCATGGAAGCATGGGCAGGAAATCTAATGTCACGACCAAATCTTAAATAGCAGCATACCATACCCGGAAGGTTCATGAGTTGTTTATACAAGTTACAGGTAAATGTACTCAACAGTTCTGCTATTGCAATGAAGTTTCCATTCCTTTGAATTTTGATTCTAGTGCTATGCTATGCTTGTATTACTGTTGCATTACAGACAAAGCGTCCAGTTCCTAATTCATTCAATATCATTTCTATTAGTCCTTGATGTGGCTGTTTTCAAATTGACCTCTCACCCAGCTTGATACGAAATGGAATGGTCATATATATATATATATATATATATATATATATATATATATATATATATATATATATATATATATATATATATATATATATATATATATATATATATATATATATATATATATAGCTTCTTAAACATCTTTTCTCTGGTGCAGGTTGTACTTTTATGTAATATTCTAGTACCTATCATCTTTAGGCATATAACCTTAAGCATAATTAAAATTATTGTGGGACCAAGTTGAATTGACGACATGATGTTGTGGCTGACCATTTCTTACACCGCCTGGGTAAGTACAGTTTGGGGCCAATTCACAGGATCGAGTTGATCTGTTGTACGTCAAATTAATTTAGCTCTGTTTTGGACCTTCGGTGGCTAGAAATAGTACCAAACTATTGGTAATCTATTAGGGGCTGGAACAAGGACTGTACTGTTTGGTCCCTTTCAATTGCGTGAGTTTTGTGAATCTTCTACCATATGTATTTTCCACAGATTTACAACACGGAGTGCTAACCAAAAGAGAAACAAGGTGGAGTGGCATGTGAACCAGTTCCAGATGTGGATCCAATCCAGTGAAACTAAGGAGTAAGGATGATAAGGTGATATCTAACCCAACCTTGTGCAACTGTGAGTAGTTTTGATTTATGTATACATGTAGAGAAGTGCTACATGTGCCCTCTTTGCTCTCTGGCTGTGGCTTGTTCTCTCAGTTTGTCCTCCTCTTGGATATGCTTTGTCGATCCCTATGGAGGATCTTTATAGGGCACGGTCCATTCCACGTCCTCATGTTTTGTTCTATCCTTGCGTACATGTATGCTCATGTCTGTGTTCTTTTGGTCAGCTCTGTGTGAACTGAATTGTTTTTTGGTTTCGGGTTTCTTATGCTATACGAACGACCTGTCTGGCATCTCCGGTTCAGATTGGCCGTTGTGTGCGTCCATATAGATGGTTGTTAGTGTGCTGTTATTTTGTTGGTTTGCTGCTGGCGTTAACTGCTCATAGCCTATTTGTTGTTATGTTGCACCGAGGTGTGCTCTTGTCATGTTTTATTCGATTATTTTTCTGATATGTGTGTTCTATTGCTCAAGACTGTTTGAGGTGACCTAAGCGTTGGTTGGTTGACCGCTCTGTTCATCATCATTGGTTTCACCTTAATTAGTCGTGTCGAGCTCAGGTATGGCCCTTCATACTATATATTACACCTCTGCCTCTTTCAAGCACCACAGATCCAATAAGGTGACTGTCAGGGATATTACTAGCAGGTGTAAACCGGCTAGGTTAAACCGGATTATGGTGATATAGTTGTATAATTGTAAAGCTCAGTAGAGATGACGGTCCATGAAGGCTTAGGGCCCAGGTGTAAAAGTTACGGTTTGTAAACCGTCCTATCATGTAAACTTGAGAGACAAGGAAAGAGAATAGAGACCGAGGCGGACACAATTATGAGCCGGCCTCGGGACTCTGTAAACCGGACCGGGCGTTGCCTCCTATATAAAGGGACGACCTGGCGACGGTTCAAGGACAAGCAACAACCCGTCGAGACCCAGGCAAGCAATCAGCTCCCTGTTCATCGACGCCTAAGCAATACCAAACCAAACTAGACGTAGGCTTTTATCTTCATCGAAGGGGCCGAACTAGTATAAACCCTCTGTGTCCTTTGTGTGCTTTTAACCCCTTCAAGCTAACCTGTGCGATGGTTTCGAGTTCTTGAAGGGCAGCTTCGAATGACTCAAGGGCTACCCGGTCGGCCGGATGACCAAGAGTCGCCGCGGCCGGATCTACATCGACGACGCTGGTTGGGGCCCGGAGGCCGATTCAATCGAATACGGGTACCGGGTTCCCTTCGGCGGCATCCACGTCTTCATCGGCAAGATTGGCAAACTGGGACCTGAGCCGGACATCTTCTCCGACATCATCGAGCCGACTCAGTGCGTGAGATCGGCCCGGATTCAGCCTACCATGAAGCGCGTTTTCGTTGGAGCAATACATGGAGTCCAAGCCGAGGACGGATCGGATTCTGGTGGCGAGACAGTTGTCTATTCCGACGATGAATCCTCAACCGGAGAGACTGAATCCTTGTATCTGTTGCGGGATGGCCGATCCGAGGGTATGTCCGATGGAGACAGTATTCCGGACCCCTTTGATCTGCCAAACCGGGTGGCTGTCTTTATGGCCGGATCACAACCTACGTCGCAGGCCACGGTGAACGGGGTAGCGGAAGCTGGTACAGGGGGGAGCGGCCATGCCCCCTCGCCCTCTGACGCTCTATCCGCCTTGGTAGAGGAATTGACAACCCGGGCAGTAGCAGTGGTGGCTCCAGCAGACAAGGCGCAACACGATGCAGAACTCCTTCAGCCGAGGGGCCGGATCGAGCAAGCAAGAGAGGATCTGAATGCAGAGAAAGCTATGATAGCGACAAGGCAGGCAGAGCTGGATTCTCAGGCTTTCCAGCTGAGGATGGAACAGGCCTCCGCGCAGGGAGTAAGGAATCGAAGGTACCAGTCTCGTCTACCGCCGGTCTATGAGGCGATGAATCTCTTTCGGACGCCAGGAGCGGGAACCAGCAATAATCCGGAGATAAACCGGAGGGGAGCCCCAATGACAGGAGAACCAGTTCAGCAGCCCACTGCGGAGCAAGATCGACGGATTATATCCACGCCTCACATCCCCACTCCTCCGGGTCACTACTCCAACCCCCTGGATAACATTATCGCTGCCGCTTCACGCCTGGCCGCTTTACCCATTGAGGGGACATCCCCTGTGGCAATGGAAGCACGCAGGGTCAAGGATTTGCTCAACACGGCATTGACGCAGCAGCAGGCATACTCCTACAGCAGGGAGAGACTTCACTCAACACCCCGCCACAGCCGAAGTTATACTAGGCGTTGGGATGAACCGGAGGTGTCCAGTAGTGAGCGGAGGCGACACCGTCCCAGGCAGGATAATCCGGCGGACGCAGAGGCGCAAGCCCAGGAGGCAGTAAACCGGGCTAGACCTACGGCCCGCGAGGAGATCCGCCAAACGACGCCGGTTTACGCAACCACAGCAGAGACGGGAGTCACAGCGAGTTCTTTTGGAGTACAGTGTATTATTCCCGCTTTACGGAGCGTGAAGTTACCCAAGGATTTCAAGGCTCCACGTAAAGTGCCTAATTACACAGCAGATTTGGCTCCAGAGGCTTGGATTGAGAGTTACGAGATGGCTATGGAGATGTTGGACGTGGATGAAGCGGCTTGCGCGAAGTACTTTACCATGATGCTTGAGGGTACAGCCCGGACCTGGTTAAAGGGCATACCGCCTAACTCCATCGGATCATGGGGTGAGTTACGCCGCCAGTTTATCAAAAATTTCAAGGACACGTGCAAGCAGCCGATGTCAGTGGTGGACCTAGCGGCATGTATACAAGGAGAGCAGGAGCCTACGAGTGCATGGGTCCGACGAGTATCAGAAATCGTGCACTCTTCGAACGGTATCAGCCCCAGTATGGCGATAGTAACACTGGAAAACAATTGCCGGTTTGAGTCTCTAAAGTTGAAGCTGGGACGGCTCAAACGGGATTGTAATGACATGGGAACTCTCATGAGCGCTTTGGTAAAGTATGGGGACTCCGACAACACTAAGTACCCAGAAGCGGATGGAGATAAATCTGAAAAGGCAAATAAACCCGATAAACCGGCGCAGGCTAATCCGGTCGGAACAAGCTTCTTAGGCAAGCGGAAGGCAGAGGGTGGCTCTGATTTCGTGGCCAATACCCAAGTTCAAGGGAGCTTTCAACGCAACAAGGGTAAACCACCTCCACAAAACGGCGGGGGGTTCATTAATTGGGAGCGACAATTGAACGAGCCTTGCCCGAAACATGGAACAAAGGAACATCCAGCTAAACATACCTGGGGAGAATGTCGGGTCAAGATGGAGGCCATGAACCGGGCCAGATCTAACAACAGGCCACCAGGCGGCGGTTCAGGCCCCGGGTTTCATGGTCCGGGTCATCAAGGTAATGGCTCCGGATCAGGATATCATGGCAACAACAATGGCTACAATAACCAAGGCAATCATCAGTATGGTCAGGGCGGTTACAATAACCAAGGCAACCATCAGTATGGTCAGGGCGGTTACAATAGCCAGAACAACCAACAGCAAGGCCAGGGTAATAACAACAATCAAGGCAAACAGCAGCGTCAACAGCAGCAGCAATCCGGATATCAGAGTAATCCGAAAGAGCTGAGTAGTGGAGAGTATCATGTGTTCACTACGAGTTTGTGCAAAAGAGATAAAAAAGTCCTAAAGCGGGCGGTCCACGCGGTTGAACCGGCAACACCACGATTCCTGCGCTGGTCCGAACAGCCTATTGTGTGGAGCAGAGAGGATCACCCGTCGCGAGTTGATAATCCGGGCCAATTAGCCTTAGTGGTAGCACCACAGGTGGGTGGCTACAAATTCACCAAGGTTCTCATGGACGGCGGCAGCGGCATCAATATCTTGTATTATGAGACCTTCCGTCGCATGGGGCTGACGGATAAGAAGCTAAGACAGTCCAACACGGTATTTCATGGAGTAGTGCCAGGTAAATCAGCTTACCCGGTTGGGAAAATTGACCTAGAAGTTACCTTTGGAGATGAACAGGATTCCAGGTCAGAGACGATAACCTTTGAGGTGGTAAAGATCCGGAGCCCATATCATGCCCTATTTGGACGGCCGGTTTACGCCAAGTTTATGGCTAGGCCGTGCTATGTTTATTTGCAGCTCAAGATGCCGGGTCACAAAGGAACCATCACGGTTTATGGAAGTCGCAAAATTGCATTGGAGTGCGAAGAAGGAGATGCTGCCTATGCGGAGGCAGTATGTGCTACGGAAGAGTTGAAGTTTTACAAAGACAATGTTCATCCGGCAGATATGTCCCCGTTGAAGAAGCCAACTACAGAACATGATCCGGCATTGAAGTTCAAATCTGCAGAGGAAACCAAGCAAGTTGACTTTGTGCCAGGTGATTCATCCAAGCAGTTTACTATCAGCGCTAACCTTGATCCTAAATAGGAAAGCGCGCTCATCGAGTTCATCCGTGAGAATCGGGATATCTTTGCATGGAAACCTTCTGACATGCCAGGTATACCGAGGGAACTCGCTGAGCACAGTCTTAACATTGATCCGAAGTTTAAACCGGTCAAGCAATATCTGCGCCGCTTCAACGAAGAAAGGCGCAAGGCTATAGGTGAAGAAGTGGCCAGGCTATTGGCTGCAGGGTTCATAGTTGAAGTGTTCCACCCGGAGTGGTTGGATAATCCGGTGCTGGTGTTAAAGAAAAATGGAAAGTGGAGAATGTGTGTGGATTACACAGACCTAAACAAAGCTTGTCCAACTGATCCTTTTGCTCTCCCCCGTATTGATCAGATCATTGATGCTACGACAGGATGTGAGCGGCTAAGTTTTTTGGATGCGTATTCAGGATATCATCAGATCAAGATGGCAGTTAAAGATCAGAAGAAGACAACCTTCATAACTCCTTTTGGTGCTTTTTGCTATGTATCTATGCCTTTTGGGCTCAAGAGTGCCCAAGCCACCTACCAACGTTGTGTACAGAATTGTCTTAAGGGGCAGATAGGGAAAAATGTTCATGCCTATGTGGATGACATCGTGGTGAAGTCAAGGAAGGAGGAGACGTTGATAGAGGACCTCAAGGAAACTTTTGATAACCTTCGGGCCTATAAGATGATGCTTAATCCGGAGAAGTGCACTTTCTGTGTTCCGACGGGCAAGCTCCTTGGATTCTTGGTGTCCGACAGAGAAATAGAAGCCAATCTGGAGAAGATCAAGGCAATCACGTCCCTGACTAAACCGGCTTGTATCAATGATGTTCAGCGTATCGCCGGCCGGATCACAGCATTGAGCCGATTCATCAGTCGTCTGGGGGAAAAGGCAATCCTGCTGTACCAGATGCTCAAAAAGACAGACCGGTTTATATGGAGTGATGAGGAAAACGCTGCGTTTGAGGATTTGAAGCGGAAGCTGGCGGAACCACCGGTCCTTGCTGCCCCCATTGATAAGGAGCCGCTGCTATTATACGTTGCTGCCAATGCACGACAGTCAGCGTGGCAATCGTGGTCGAGCGCAAGGAAGCAGGAAAGGAGTATTCGGTTCAACGTCCGGTTATTATGTCAGTGAGGTTCTCATTGAATCCAAACAAAGATACCCGCATTGGCAGAAGCTGGTATATGGTGTGTTCATGGCAAACCGAAAGTTGAAACATTATTTCCAAGGCCACCCGATAACTGTTGTTAGTTCAGCTCCATTGGGGGATATAATCCAGAACAGGGAAGCCACTGGCAGAGTGGCGAAGTGGGCCATTGAGCTTATCCCACACGGATTAAAGTATGTGCCACGCACCGCTATCAAATCCCAAGCATTGGTGGATTTCATCAATGATTGGACAGAACTGCAAGCGACAGAGGAGAAGCCGGATCTTACATACTGGACTATATTCACTTTGATGGTTCAAGGCAATTAGAAGGCTCGGGGGCTGGAGTTGTGTTAACTTCCCCGCGAGGTGACAAGTTTTGTTATGTCCTACGTCTAATGTTTCCTTGTACTAACAGTGCAGCAGAATATGAGGCATTGCTTCATGGCCTACGGATGGCTAAGGAGATGAACTTGAGCCGGGTCAAGTGTTTTGGTGATTCAGATTTAGTGGCACAGCAAGTATCCGGCAAGTGGGATTCTAAAAACCCTCTCATGGCAGCTTACAGGCGAGAGGTTGAAGCAGTCGCAGGATATTTCAAAGGGTATCAGGTGGATCACATAGACTGGCGAAGGAATGAAGCGGCCGATGCTCTAAGCCGGCTGGGTTCTCAACGTAAACCGGTGCCACCGAATACCTTTTTGGATGAGTTGCACAGTCCATCAGTTTAGGTACCATCAGAGGAAGATCTGGCAATTCCTGATCCGGAAGCGTAGCTAGTTGCAGCACTTCATGTTATTCCGGATTGGACGCTCCCATACTTGGCGTATCTAAGCCGAGGAGAGTTGTCGGACGACGAGATCGAAGCAAGACAGATAATCCGGCGGTCCAAGTCCATGACGATTGTAAACGGGGAACTTCAACATCGCAGTGTTTCCGGAGCATTTCAGCGGTGTGTATCATCTGAGGAAGGCTGTGACATCCTTCGAGAGATCCATGAAGGGGATTTTGGCCATCACGCCGGTTCAAAATCCTTGGTGGCCAAAGCTTTCCGACACGGGTTCTATTGGCTGACGGCCCATGCTCATGCGGAGGATTTAGTCCGGAGGTGCGATGCTTGTCAGAAATTTTCACGGCGTGCTCTTATTCCAGCGCAGGAACTGTGGATGATACCAATTACTTGGCCATTTGCGACTTGGGGGCTTGATATGGTTGGGCCTTTTAAACGATCCCAAGATCAAAAAACTCATCTGCTGGTTGCTGTGGATAAGTTTACAAAATGGATTGAGGCAGAGCCTGTGAGCAAGTGTGATGCGGCAACAGCGGTTAAATTCATTAAAAAGGTAATTTTCTGGTTTGGCTTTCCACACAGCATCATCACAGACAACGGCACCAATTTATCTAAAGGAGAGATGGAAGAGTTTTGTCAACGGGAGCATATTCGCCTAGATGTGTCTTCTGTAGCTCACCCTCAATCCAATGGTCAAGCTTAAAGGGCTAATCAGGAGATTTTGCGAGGTATCAAGCCCCGACTTATGACTCCCTTGCAAAGAACACCAGGGTGCTGGGTTGAGGAGTTACCTTCTGTCCTCTGGAGCATCAATACTACGCCGAACCGGTCAACAGGTTATACACCTTTCTTCATGGTGTACGGTGCTGAAGCGGTCCTTCCAAGTGATATCCGTCATGATTCACCACGGGTGACGGCTTATGTTGAAGCGGCCAATGAGCAGGCAAGACAGGACAGTTTAGACCGGCTAGATGAAGAGCGTGACATAGCAGCAGCACAGTCCGCGATTTATCAACAGGACTTGCGCAGATATCACAGCCGCCGGGTCAAAACCAGGACGTTCCAGTAGGGAGATTTGGTACTCCGGCTCATCCAAGACCAAACAGACATGCACAAACTATCCCCGCCTTGGGAAGGGCCCTTTGTGGTCAGCAAGAATCTACACAACGGTTCATATTACCTGGTGGACGTTCGAGAGCATAAAGACTCACAGACATCAGAAGAAGAGACAAGGAGGCCGTGGAATATCGCTCTCCTACGGCCCTACTATACTTGAGCCATGAGCTCTGCTGTATACTATGTATATATTATGATTAATGAATAAACCGGCGCCCTCAGTAAACCGGGGGATCAGCCCTTTTTTTAAATATAAGTATCTTATGGAAATTCACTCAGGTGATATCCATCTAAAGTTTATTCCTCTTGATATATATATCATTTTCATTAAGAAGACAAGATGCCTTGATCTATCTATGTTGATATACAGGACAACTATTTTTTAAGGGACCAAAGAAGGTTTGCCGCACAGGGCAACTCCCATATAGGTACCCTGCTTCTACATTTGCTAGGGGGCTTCCTGTTCAAACATAGGTCGTATTCGAACCAAAGAGAACATAGCCAAACTCACTAGGGGGCTTCCTGTTCAAACATAGGTCGTATTCGAACCAAAGAGAACATAGCCAAACTCCCTAGTGGGCTTCCTGTTCAAACATAGGTCGTCTTCGAACCAAAGAGAACATAGCCACACTCACTAGGGGGCTTCTTGATCGTATTCGAATCATAGCTTAACCCCTTTTGGGTCCGACTTGGATCGTATTCGAATCCACTGATCGGCAAAATTTCACGGTCACTAGGGGGCTACGGATCGTATTCGAATCCTAGATTAACCCCTTTTGGGTCTGACTTGGATCGTATTCGAATCCACTGATCCGCAAAATTTCACGGTCACTAGGGGGCTACGGATCGTATTCGAATCTTAGCTTAACCCCTTGTGGTCTGGTTTATATGATCGTATTCGAATCATAAGCTCCTTGGATCGTATTCGAATCCATTGATTGGCTAAAGTTTCAAGGCTACTGGGGGCTACACGGTCGTATTCGAATCTTAGCTTAACCCATTTGGTCCGGTTTACTGATCGTATTCGAATCAGAAGCCTCGATTTGGAGCCTGGCAGCTCGCAAAAAGCCTCGACTACATGGTCTTATTTGAAAACCCGTGTCTTTGGTGTTTATAAATTTTTCATGTGTTTTTCATGGTTTTTTGATCCGGAGTGGGCCAACTACAAAGTTGACCACATATCTTCAAAAAGTCTGGACACAGAGCTCCACCATTATTTACACCGGTAGTTCTTATAAACCCGGAATAATTAGGTACACCCCAACGGAGCCAAGAGCTTCCTCAGAAACAACAATGTTCGCCGGATTAAGGATATCCAGCATACTTTATCACAGGTATGAAGTTATTTCTGGTATAAAACAGACACTTGTTTGATATATTTATGGGAGCACTTTAATCGGTCCGGCGGTAAACCGCTAGGACATCTTTTAAGTGTTATCTATGCAGATACAGATAATATAAAGATCAGCCATAACAAACAAGCAATTAAGATTTGTAAAAGCCCAATCAAGCATCTGACATCCGGATCAAGACGGACAATATTTCAAGCTATCCTATTACAAGGCATAGCAAGCCTGAACGGATTAAAGTATTTCTCGACAAAGTAATACAGCAGCTAAAAGATAAACTGAGGGGCTTATGTTTCTTCTTGCTGCGAAGGTTGAGGATCAACTTGTTCCGGAGCTTCTTCATCATCTTGAAGCGGCTGAAAATCAGGGGCACGCCAATCGATCTTGGATAAGTGATACGTCTCAAACGTATCTACTTTTCCAAACACTTTTGCTATTGTTTTGCCCTCATTCTTGCATGATTTGAACTAAACTAACCCAGACTGACGTTGTTTTCAGCAGAGCTGCCTGTATGGTTTTATTGTGTGCAGGAAAATGGATTTTTAGGTGTCTCAGAAAATTCCAAGAAAAATCACAAAAAATCCACGCACCCGAAGGGCCATTGTGCCAGAAGTGGGGCCAGAGGGCAGCCAGGGGGGGCCCAGGCGCCCTGCTGGCGCAGGTCCACCCCTGGCCGCGCCAGGAGGCCGCCTGGGAGGGTCCTCCCCCCTCTGGTGCCCTACCTTGGCTCCTATTTATTCCCGTGGCGAGGAAACCCCAGAACAGAAGTCGTTTTTCCAGTTTCCGTCGCGGAGCCGCCGCCACCCTCTGTTCTTCTTCGGGAGGGCTAATCTGGAGGCTGATTTGGCCTTTGGAGAGGGGAGATCGTCGCCATCATCATCATCATCACCACTCCATCCTCCCTCCATGACTTCTCCTTCCATGTGTGAGTAATTCCCTGCTGTAGGCAAAGGGGATGGTAGGGATTGGATGAGTTAGATCATGTAATAGTTTATCAGATTGTTGGGGGCATGTTGCCTATCATCTACTTTGGTGTTTATCATCTTTGCTTCAACTTGTTGCTCTTAATGCTTGTCACTTTGGGCCCGAGTGCCATGTTTTCAGATCTGAACCCTATGTGTTTGCATGAATATATTTGTGTTCTTGATCCTATCTATGAGTTGTTTGCACCTATTATGGTCCGGAACCGGCGATCCCAAAGGTGACAGCTTGGGACACCAAAGGGGATGGTCCATAATTTGAGGATTCCATGTATCCATTGAGTTTATTGCTTTGTTCCGGTGCTCTTTGACAGGAGCACCTTAATCTCCATAAGTTCCTTTTGGCCCCGTTCGTAGCGGGATGGTAGCACAAAATATGTTGTGCAAGTTCTTATTGCAAGCACGTACAACTACCTGTGGGATACATGCCTAATGTTTGATATTTGCCTAGATGATCATTACTTTTCTGTGTGCCTTGCCCCAAGTTAGATTCATGATGTATCTCATCCATGCAGCGCCCAACCATCCATCTCCCTAGCCTACAATGTTTCAATCCTGCTGGTTATTAGTTGTTACTTTTGTTGTTTACTTTTGCTGTCACCACCATCACTATCATATCACCATTACCACTTATCTTTTGTTGCAAGTAAGTATATTTCAGGTGCGGTTGAATTGACAACTCAACTGTCAAAGCTTATAAATACTCTTTGGCTCCCCGTGTGTCGAATCTATAAATTGGGTTATTCTTACCCGCGAAGACTATCTCGATCCCTTACGGTTGAGGGTTATCAAGTACCGTTTTCTGGCGCCGTTGCCGAGGAGCATAGCAATATTTACAAGTCTACTTGAAGTATCCTACCTGCTGCACTTCATCCGCTATGGGTAAGAAAGGAGACCCCAAGGTTCCGATCTTACTATCCACTACAAGAAGAGGTACTGTTCTGAACACTAGTGCTACACTTGATTCACCTTCTGTTATGAGTAAGTTTGCCTCACCACCACCACATGATGCTTCTACTAAATCTATTACTATGTCCGATAATTTTGATGATGCTTCTACTACTCTTGATGATATTGGTTCACTTGGTTATGCTCTTGAGAAATAGATCGCTGCTGCTGCAAAAAAATCTGGAATTGAAATTCCTGTTACTCGCTACCCTATTGGTGGAACTTATGATTATCCTGATTTGAGTAAACTCAAGGAGAGACTCCTTGATGATGATTACATTATGCTTGATGATGATTTATGCAGGGAACTGACAGAGTTTGCCGACTCTGACCCTGAAGTTATTAAGAAGCTGCTTGAAAAACACTCCTTGAAGAACAAGACTGTTCCTGAACCTGAATTTGCTACATCTCCTATATGCATCAATGATCCTGATTATGATTTCTCTGTTGATCTTTCACCTATATCTATGGTTGAAGCTGACCCCTTTTATGGCAGAGAAAATGATGATGCTATTCCACACCTGACCAAACTCACTAAGTTGGGTGGCTTGTTTACCACGAATGAAAAGATACAAAATTTTTATGTGACTAAGCTTCTTCCTTCCTCTTTGAAGGAAGGTGCTAAAACATGGTATGATGCACTACCATGTGGTTCCATTAAGAGTCCTCAAGACTTAGCTCACTCTTTTGTTGATAAGTACTTTCCTGCTCATATGCAGCATGCTGCTTTACAAAGAATTTATAACTTTAAACAGTTGTAGGATGAGCACCTCCCTAAAGCTTGGGGGAGGTACTGTAGTCTGATCCAGGCTAGACCAGGACATGGAGTCCCTAAGAATGAATTAATCAATATATTTTATGCTGGTCTAACTGATGAATCCAGGTCCTATTTGGATAGTTGTGCTGGTTGTGTTTTCAGGAAAAGAACACCGGACGATGCAGAAGAATTGATGGGCAGGATTGCCAAAAACCATGAAGATTGGTCCGTCCCTGAACCACCTCCACCACCAAAGAAGAGGGGCATGCTTGTTCTAAGCCCCGAAGATATGCAAGAAGCAAAGAAGTCTATTAAAGAGAAGGGTATTAAAACTGAAGACGTGAAGAATCTACCCCCTATTGGGAAGTTGTGTGAGCCTACCACTTACCCTCCTATGGTAGAGGTACACTCTCTTTTAAATTTCAACGCAAGTGACATCCCTCATGGTAAGCCTCCTGATCAATGTTTAGATGAGCTTGATAATTTTATTATGAAGCAAAGTCATTTTAATGAGAGGATACAAAGTCAATTGCATGATAATTCCCTTGCTATCAAAAGTTTGCTTGATGTTCTAGGTAGAAAAGTTAATGATGTTAAATGTCTTGTGAAGCATTTTCATATGGTTCAAACTCAGCTTGAACAAATTTCTAATGTGCAAAAAGATTTGCTTGCTAACAATGCCAAACAAGATGATTTACATGCCTTCGGGATTAAGACCCGAGGAGGAACTAGCACTCAAGATCCTCTCTATCCAGAGGGGCATCCGAGGAGAATCGAGCAAGATTCTCAAATGCAGGAAGAAGAAATTGTTGGCTCTCCAAAGAAGAAGAAGAAGAAACACAAGGAGGCTGACAATTCCAATGATCCTATTACAAGTGAAGAGCCAGCTGTTGATCCCAACAGTATATCTACCTCCGATGCTGAGACTGAAGACGGTGCCGAACCTGAAGGTAAGGATAAGGAGAAGAATGATCCGCCTGAAGTTCGAGAAGAAGAAGCACCTGACAAACGCAAGAAGTACACTCGAGAAGACTTCGTCGCAAGAAGACATGGGAAGGAAAGAGAACCATGGATACAGAAACCCATGCCCTTTCCAGGTAAGTCTCCCAAATCTAAAGAAGAAGAGCATTACAATAAGTTTTGTGAGTGGATGAAACCTCTTTTTCTTCAAATCCCTTTGACTGATGCTATTAAGTTACCTCCCTATTCAAAATATATGAAAGATATTGTTACTAATAAAAGAAAAGTTCCTAATGAAGCAATATCTACTATGCTTGCTAACTACTCTTTCAGTGGCAAGATTCCTGAGAAGCTTGGTGATCCAGGTATACCCACCATTCCTTGCTCCATAAAGAATAATTATGTCAAAACTGCTTTATGTGATCTTGGAGCAGGAGTGAGTGTTATGCCTTTCTCTCTTTACAAGAGGCTTTGTTTAGAGAAGCTAATCCCTGCAGATATCTCTCTTCAGATGGCTGACAAGTCAACCGCCGTCCCGATAGGTATTTGTGAGGATGTTCCCGTAGAAGTTGCTAATTGTTTGATCCTTACTGATTTTGTCGTGCTTGACATGCCCGAGGATGGGAGCATGTCCATTATTCTTGGTAGACCTTTTCTTAACACCGCATGTGCTATTATTGATTGCAATAAAGGAAAGGTTACCTTCAATGTGAATGATAAAGAACACACGGTGTATTTTCCAAAGAAGACCGACAAGAGGAATGGCCTCAACTCTATAGAAAATATCGAGACTGTGAAGATTGGAGAATGGGACTGTCCACTACATGTGCTCCAAAAATACAAAACTATTATGGTGGGGACAATGTCCATTAAAGTAAAGGTGCAATGATCACTTCGTAAGAGGTGGGACTTTTTGCTCTATATATCGCCGGTTTGTTGGTAAGACTTGATCAACCTTACTTGTGAGCATGTTTTATATAGGTAAAAAGTTGAGCTTGTTATGTTTTCATTTGTTTTAGCTTTTGTTCTCCTTGCTGTACCAAGTGTTTGTGTTTTTGAAGCTTCACAATTCTAATCACTGCTTTAAGTTTTCAGAAAGTTTTACAGCTTTTTGAACTTCGAAAAAATTTCAACAGTGAAGTTTTCAGAAAAATTCCAGAAAAATAAAAATCAAAATTTCCATGCCGGGAGTGACCCAGAGGCACCTGGGGCTGACTAGGGGGGGCCACCAGTGGCCCAGGCGGCCAGCTGGCGCGGCCTGCCCCCTGGCCGCGCCCATAGGGCGCCTGGGGCCCACAGGTCCCGCCTCCAGGTAAGTCTTCTTCCTCTCTCTCTCTCTCTCTCTCTCTCTCTTTCTCTCCAAAAACACGAGTTCTGCACCTGTTCTTGCGTTCTTGCTGTTCTTGGAGGCAATTTTCGATCTCTCTCTACAGCCTATCATTCGAGATTTTGAACAAATACTCCCTGGTATGTAACTCCTCCACCCCTCCAATTAGATTTTTGATTGGTGGCTTCATTTGTGAGTATTTAGTAGTTCTTGGTGCTGTGTAGATGAGCTTGCATGCATGTGTAGAAATTTATTTTCCAAGTTTTGATGCAAGTTTATGCCTTAGCTAAGTGAGTTGAGTAGTTTGCCTTAACCCACTTTGTTTAAATCCTTGTTTTTTTAATTTGTCAAAAATTTCAGAAATGAGTTTGTTAGGAAGGGCAAAGGGGTGGCTTGAGAAGAAGAAGCCCGCGCGCTCCGATCGAGTTACTAGAGCCGCAGCTTCACCCTCGACTACTAGGGTGAGCTACAATGAAGATCATGTGCGCCTAGAGTTGTTGGAAGACACAAAACCAGCACGTGCGATGATGTTCCCATGTGATGAATTCCTTGAAGCTGCAGGAATTAAGGATGAGTTTTATAACCTTTGTGCTAATGTAGGTCTGACACGGCTCGTCACGTGCCGTGTTGCTCAGTATCAAAAACTCACCTCCGGTTTCATTAACAGTTTTAGATATAACCTTGATACTGGTTCTATTGAGTTTAAAATTTACAATAATCTTTTGACCATGCCCTTGGAAAAGTTTTGTGAAATAATAGGTGTGCCAAACGTTGGGCGGACGGCGAAGATGACCTCTCAGCCCTCTGAGCTGAGAACCGTATTCAACTCTCTCTGCAGCATGGATACGAGGGATATTCATCGGTCAAAAATCTCCAGCATCTTATTCCCTCACCTCAGGTATTTTGCGTATTATGTTGCTAGAGGGGTGTTAGCTCGTGACAACACGAGCAGCATTTCTGCGCCGGATATTGCTATCCTGGCAACCGCCCTCTCAGGGAGGTTTGATTATAATGTGGGTGCCTTAATTGCTCGGCGCCTTACTATGAACAGTAACAAGGGAGATTTATTTGGTGGCGTTTATGCCACACTTATCTTAGAGTATCTTAAAGGCACCCCACACCCTGATGATAAGCCTTTTACTTATTTAAGTTTTGATCTTGCTGCTATGAAAAGGCATAAGTTTGTTACCATGACTTCTGAGTTTGGTAACCTTGTTTATATCTTGCGTTTCGGAACCACCGCGGAACGCAAGGTCCGTCTACCTGCACCTCTTTTGTTTGATTTTTCTCGCAGGAACGGATGGTCCTTTGATGTTATCCAGTTCGATGAGTTCATGGTCCAGCATCAGTTTCATAACCCCATGGAGGGGGTTGTGCCCGACGAGGAGGAGCACGGTGAGTTACCACCTTTTCAGGGGGAGACTGTCACCCAGTTTGGTGAAGGGTCTTCCTCTGCTTGGAGTGCGGACCCTTCTTCGTGGGAGGATCCGAGGACTTCGGTGTACGCGCCGGAATCCTTATACGGCCCTTGGACTCACCAGTACCACCCCGGAGCAGGAGGCTCCTGGGGGCAGTAGCTACTGCCAACTTAGGCCAAAAGCCTAAGCTTGGGGGAGTACGTGCCCTTCTCACTTTTCCATTGTATTATCTGTTTTATTTTTGTTCGCTTTGATCTTTTCGTAGTTTTTGCCCGTTCTTCTTTGTTTCTTTCTTTGCAAAAACAACAAAAAGATTTCCCTTTTTCTTTTGCTTTCGTTCAACCTTTGAAAAAAAAACCCAAAAAGATTTCCTTTCTCTCTTTAGTTTGCTTTGTTTTCAGAGTTCAGCTCGAGTCCGTGATGGCATTTAATTATATTTCCTACGTTCGATCGTGCAAGTGACAAGGCAGTAATGACGAAGATCGACGGAAGGGAAGCAACAAGGAAAACCGGTATGAACTCTTCTTGTTTCTACTTTTGTACATATGCCTGTACTTATGATCTAGAGACCCGCTTGTAGCGACATAGTGCTATGTTTACAATGCTTTCCCAGTAGTTCATGCTTTCCTTGTGGCTAATCTCAAATAGCTAGAGTATATAATGTGTTATTGAAATGATTTACATGCATTGCATTGTTCATAGTTTGGTATACTAAGGTGGTATTTCCCTTTGGAGAATTCTTGGATTGACTTGGCACATGTTTACACATGTTTAAGACTAAAAAGTCTGCTTTGCCTTGATGATCTTTGAGTTTCAGAATAGTTATATCACTTTCATGCCCAATTCAATGTTGCTTTGTCGCTCTGCATGATTATGACCGTTATTGCTCTCTAGTTTGTCGCTTCCCAGTCTCTTGCTAGCCTTCGCTCGCACTAAGCGGAATTTTGCTTGTGCATCCAAATCCTTTCAAACCAGTTATTCCATATGAGTCCACCATACCTTCCTATGTGGTATTTACCGGCCATCCTAACGAAGACTTTCTTGTACCATCTCAAAATTATTCAAATTTACTCTTGTTTTGTGCCTCTGTTTTAGCTCATGAGGAAGTAGTAGGTAATTCATGATCTTCTTATGTTGGACATGTTTTATCCCGGGATTGCATGTCTAATATGCAAACCCCTAATACGAGGAGGGACTGGCATGAGTGCGCCCAGCTCACAAAAGATAATCACAACCAACAAACCCTCCTTCACGCTTTGTTCATGAGAAATCAGAAAACTTTGGTAGTGATAAACAAAGGAGATTAAGGGGATGTGATCGTCCCCATCTTGGGAGCCGTTCCTTGAAACATGTCAAGCATAAGAAGTGATTGGGTTGTCTACTAGCATTCGTTGACGAAATATGCACCTCCCAAAATCATTTTTACCTCTGTTTTCAAAACCAAGAGCTCTGGTACATGTTTAGTCTTTGCTTCCAACCACGGGTTTTCAACCTCGCCATCAAATTCCACGGTTCGAGAGTCTCCACCTTCTTTCTTCAAAGCACCAACTAGGAGAGCATAATTGTCATTCTGAGTGTAATGTGCATTGTCCCAAAATATTACATTGTCTTCTGCATGCTTGTGGTATTATTTATTCTGAAATTCTTAGTTCTAGTCTCCTTTAAAACTCTAGAGGAGTTTCTGCATTTATGTTTTGCTTCACTCATGGAGGCTAGCGAGATACCACTCTAGTATGTTCAAGCTATGTGCAATGTAATCTTGTCTTGATTTTCAGTAGCATATTATTTACTTTTAGTTATTTGTGATTGGTCACTTGAAAGAAGGATTGCTTCGTGCATTGTCCTCATAGCATTGTTTCAATACTTGCTAGACTCTTTTCGTAGTACATGCTTATATACATCTAATGAAGCAAAAGAGTTTGTCAAAGTTTTCTTTGTCGCGTCCAGTTCGTTGAACTGAATTGCTTGAGGACAAGCAATTTGCTAAGCTTGGGGGAGTTGATACGTCTCAAACGTATCTACTTTTCCAAACACTTTTGCTATTGTTTTGCCCTCATTCTTGCATGATTTGAACTAAACTAACCCGGACTGACGCTGTTTTCAGCAGAGCTGCCTGTATGGTTTTATTGTGTGCAGGAAAATGGATTTTTAGGTGTCTCCGAAAATTCCAAGAAAAATCACAGAAAATCCACGCACCCGAAGGGCCATTGTGCCAGAAGTGGGGCCAGAGGGCAGCCAGGGGGGCCCAGGCGCCCTGCTGGCGCGGCCCCACCCCTGGCCGCGCCAGGAGGCCGCCTGGGAGGGTCCTCCCCCCTCTGGTGCCCTACCTTGGCTCCTATTTATTCCCGCGGCGTGGAAACCCCAGAACAGAAGTCGTTTTTCCAGTTTCCGTCGCGGAGCTGCCGCCACCCTCTGTTCTTCTTCGGGAGGGCTAATCTGGAGGCTGATTTGGCCTCCGGAGAGGGGAGATCGTCGCCATCGTCATCATCATCACCACTCCATCCTCCCTCCATGACTTCTCCTTCCATGTGTGAGTAATTCCCTGCTGTAGGCAAAGGGGGTGGTAGGGATTGGATGAGTTAGATCATGTAATAGTTTATCAGATTGTTGGGGGCATGTTGCCTATCATCTACTTTGGTGTTTATCATCTTTGCTTCAACTTGTTGCTCTTAATGCTTGTCACTTTGGGCCCGAGTGCCATGTTTTCAGATCTGAACCCTATGTATTTGCATGAATATATTTGTGTTCTTGATCCTATCTATGAGTTGTTTGCACCTATTATGGTCCGGGACCGGCGATCCCGAAGGTGACAGCTTGGGACACCAAAGGGGATGGTCCATAATTTGAGGATTCCATGTATCCATTGAGTTTATTGCTTTGTTCCGGTGCTCTTTGACAGGAGCACCTTAATCTCCATAAGTTCCTTTTGGCCCCGTTCGTAGCGGGATGGTAGGACAAAAGATGTTGTGCAAGTTCTTATTGCAAGCACGTACAACTACCTATGGGATACATGCCTAATGTTTGATATTTGCCTAGATGATCATTACTTTTCTGTGTTCCTTGCCCCAAGTTAGATTCATGATGTATCTCATCCATGCAGCGCCCAACCATCCATCTCCCTAGCCTACAGTGTTTCAATCCTGCTGGTTATTAGTTGTTACTTTTGCTGTTTACTTTTGCTATCACCATCATCACTATCATATCACCGTTACCACTTATCTTTTGTTGCAAGTAAGTATATTTCAGGTGCGGTTGAATTGACAACTCAACTGTCAAAGCTTATAAATACTCTTTGGCTCCCCGTGTGTCGAATCTATAAATTGGGTTATTCTTACCCGCGAAGACTATCTCGATCCCTTACGGTTGAGGGTTATCAATAAGGCACGAAAGTACATCTCTTCAGTAATGAGATCTGACGGATCAACATCTGGGGCGAAAGTATGGGGGCGTACTGGTGGGATTAGATTTTCGGTATCATAAACTGACCGATCCACCCGCTCATTCTTTAAGTCGTATGCCGGATGATACCTGGACAGATCCGATTCAACAGCAAGTTTGCTGGCAAGAGGACGCATCTCCTTAGTCAAAGCATGAAGGTCTTTGCCAGTGAAGGCCGATCCATCTTCTTTGGTGCTGGGATACCCGTTCATAGCTTCTTCCGGATCAAAGTCTGGAACCCACGCTTTGGCTCTGGTGAGCGCTACAAGAGAACCGGCTCAGGCAGCAGACTTCTTCATCTCTTCCAAGCATACAGGCAAGATAGAAAGCTTCTCCAGAGTGCCTTGGATAGTGGTGGGAGCCGGTTTATTAAAAGCCATTGCACTTATAATCCTTTGAGCGCCGGAATACAGCTGCTCAACCAGAGTATAAGAGGCCTTGAGTTTCTTCCGCAGATCATCCCCAAGATGGGTGACGCGCCGCCCTACATATGATTATCACAGCTAAAACCGGAGCGAAATAAAGATTGCAGAGATGAAAGCACGTGCAAGTTAAGTATTTACCAAAGACGACAGAGGTCATAAGCTCTATCTGCTGCTTTAAACCGGTTAACTCTTGTGTCTCCGGATTAAGAGCTTCCTCCGCATCCTTTGCTCTCTTTTCCAGAGCATTCCTTTGCACTTCCCAGGTTGTCCGTTCCGCTTCAAAATATTTCTTCAATTGTTCCGCAGTGGTTAAACTCAGCGGCAGATCTTTTTTGGCCTTAGCAGCAGAAGTTTCAGTCTCAGCAAGTCTGTTCCAGAGCTCAGTTATTTCTTCAGCCCTCCGGGTCAAGTCAGCCTGCAAGAAAGTCAAGGGAAAGAATTGATGATTCAGACAAGTATCAAGCACATAACCAAGTTATCCACTTGATACTTGGGGGCTAATGAGCAATTGAAGTATCAAAAGCAGACAAATAAAGATAAAGTCTCAAGCACATAACCAAGTTATCTACTTGACACTTGGGGGCTAATGGACAGTTGAAGCATCGAAAGAAAGATTCAGACAAGTCCCAGGCACATAAACCGAGTTATTCCCCTGGCACTTGGGGGCTAATGTAAGATTATTTGCTCACATTTGAAAGTACCGGTTCACCTTTTAACAAAGCTAAACCGGAACTTGGGGGCTACCATGATATAGACAGAAATACAAAGAAGACAAAAGCAAAAGACAAGTAAGATACCTCGTATTTATCCTTCATCAGATTGACCAAGCCCGCTTCATAATCCCGACTGGTATGAAGCCGGTTCAAATATCCGGAATAAAGCTCTTGGGCACTCAGCTCGGCATAATTGGATAAGTCTGTGTTCCACTTGCCCTTCTCCTGCTGGATTTTCTCCGTTTTAGCAGTATGCTTAGCTAAGACGATAGGCTCAGCAGGAGCGGTAAAACCTGTCCCGGTTATTTGAACGTCCGGGGAAGAAGCAGTGTTTGGCTGTGAAGGGGCAGCAGTATGAACCGGACTAGCGGGAGCCGGGCTATTCTGAGGAGGGCTAGCCCGGACAATATTTGCCAGTTCAAGAACATCCTCAGTATTTGTACCTTTAGGAGCAGCAGTGTAATCATGATCCATGGGAGTAGGATCGTCAAGCTGAATTGTAGGTTCATTTTCCGGAGGGATGACCTCGTCCGGATCAGCCATCGGATCATCAGTAGCAGTTTCAGCGGCCGTTTTACTGGCTTTTGCCTTTTTGCTAGGCTTAGGCTTGCTGAAAGGAATTGAAAGAGAAATTAAGATCATAAAAGGCAAGTACAAAAGTAAACCGGATGGGATAAAGGACTTACCCAGGGACAGTCTTCAGAGTCGGGACCTGTGTGGCGGTTGATTCGCCGGACGATGATAAAGGTGTCTCCTGATAATTAGGATCACACGGTTTAAGTGGTTTGCGTATATGTCCGGCCTTGGGATGAAGAAGAGTTGGAGAAAGTAAAACCTCAGAGCGGCGCCTCCGAGCCGGAGTGAGAGATATTCCGGAAGACTCGACTACAAGGCCACTATGGCGTGTAGTCCGGCGAGCTTCATGTTGCTGCTTCTTCAAAAGAAAATTGGGGTCCAGTTGAGCATAAGGATGAGAAAAAGGGTACTTCCGAGATGCTTTACGAATCTTGGGAACCGACGGTTCATAGTCTGAAGAAAGAGTGATTACCTCAGTTTCTGCCGCTTTATCAGCCTCAGCCAAATCCTGCGGAAAGACACTGTTAACATAAATCTGGATAAAAGAGATCAAAGCAAATCAGGATCAGCTCATACCTCAGAATCCGGATCATCTTCTTCAACATGTGAACCGGAACCAGCAGCCGCCTTTTTCTTCTTAACAGCGAAGGTTTTCCGGCGTGGCTGTTTGCCTGACTTATCCTGAGGCTTCCTTTTCCAAAAAAGATCGTCGGCCTGTGTAGAAGATGAAAGATAAGTGGAAGACAATTTAAATAGACGGATTAGAAGCAAACAGAAGAGATTAAGGTTTACCGCTAGCAGTCTGTTCTTCTTATAGTATGGAGCCAATCCGATTTGGCTACATTCCTCCAAAGAAATATTGAGCATCTTCTTAGCAGATTCAATAACTTCCTTCTCAGGAAGCACTATGTCGGTAAAGCGCTGAGGATCATCCGGTTTACCGGTATATTGACACATCAAACTGGAGCGTCGGCTCAGAGGAAGGATACTCCAAGCGAGCCAACAACGTACGAAGTCAACACCAATCAATCCGTTGGCCATAAAGGCTTTGAGTTTGGCAAGCTGAGGGGCGAACCGGGGCCGTTCGAAGGAGCTCAGACGCTGCGGCACTGGGTGATTTTCAGGAAGATGATGCTCGCGATAACCCGGCAGTGGGTTCTCCCCTTCAGGCGAAGTATCTTGGCAATAGAACCAAGATTGGTTCCAGTCCTTAGGGTGTGTATGGAGAGCAGCGTGAGGAAAGACCGCATCTTTTCTCTTTTGAATACTAACACCGCCCAGTTCTTGATGAGGTCCGGCAGTAAACTCAGTTCGCCGGTTTAAGTGAAAGAAATCCCGGAACAAGTCGACTGATGGCTCCTCTTGAAGATACACCTCGGAGAAAACTTGGAAATTGCAAATGTTTGATACGGAATTTGGACCTATATCCTGAGGATGAAGCTGAAAAGCGGCAAGCACGTCCCGGAAGAACTTTGAACCGGGAGGACTAGAACCCCGGGCTATATGATCAAAGAAAACAATAACTTCCCCTTCCTTGGGAGTAGGGGGGCACTCCTTTCCAGGGGCCCGCCATTTCAGAACTGCTTGAGGGCCCAGTGTGCCAATTGCAGCAGCATTAGTTAAGTCTTCCGTAATGATGGAAGGGACCCAGTTGCAAGAAATGAATTGCTTGGCAGACATATTGGCAGAGGGAAAGTGCTGAAAAAAGTGAAGTATGAAATCTGGATTATTCAAATACCGAAGCATAAACCGGATCATATTATCAAATTTATATCGACGGTTTAGATAAGGGACTAATGGCATTGACAACCCGGAAGCAGGCGGGAATCAAGCTGCTACCGGTTTTTTGACAACAAAAAAGAAGGAAGCTAAACCGTCAGGTTCATGGTTGATGCGTTGCAGAAGCAATATATTATTGACTAAACCGGCGAGTGTCTTACAGATTTATCAAGATGAAGAAACAGGTTTCTACAAAAGGCTAAGGTAAAACATATCTGAGCAGTAAGAAAAAGAAGAAATTTACGCAGGTCTATCACAGAAGAAATGCGGAGGTCTTATACAGGGCAGATGAATCTAGGGATTGAGTCTACAAATGCCAAGTCTAAGCATAAGGCAACGGAGCGGGAACAAGTTTCGAAGATAAATCTAAGGTTGAGCCTACTACGAGCATGGCGTATAAGACGAATAGCCGAAGCTTTGAGGTCTAATGGCGGAAACATGGAAGAACCCTGGATTACGGATCTGCAGCGAGAGAAGGGGAGTACCTGAGGCAGAAGGAAACGGCGGCGGAGTGGCTCTGGATGCGATTCAGGTTGATGCAGCGGCCTGGTCGACGACGGCGACGAGCTCGAGCGCAGAAGCTTCGGGCGACAGGGGAGGAAGATGAGCGGAAGGAAGAAAAGTAAGGGCACGGCCGTATTTATAAAGGTGGAGAGATGAAACGGCAAGCGCGGGATTTGAGGAAGAAAGAGATTGGATAAAGATTCTCCTGACGCCTCGATTTTCGGGATGGCCTTTAAACAAAGGTAACCAACAGCTGTGCGCAGTAAATGCGGAAGTGATGTCACGATCGAATCAAACGATTTCCAGGGATGACGACATAGCCGGTTTACAAAAACAGAGAAGATACAAGAAAGAAGTTTATGCAAGATTTAGGAGACTGACATGAACAAGTTCAAATCATTCTGGGGCCTAATGTCAGGGATATTACTAGCAGGTGTAAACCGGCTAGGTTAAACCGGATTATGGTGATATAGTTGTATAATTGTAAAGCTCAGTAGAGATGACGGCCCATGAAGGCTTAGGGCCCAGGTGTAAAAGTTACGATTTGTAAACCGTCCTATCATGTAAACTTGAGAGACAAGGAAAGAGAATAGAGACCGAGGCGGACACAATTATGAGCCGGCCTCGGGACTCTGTAAACTGGACCGGGCGTTGCGTCCTATATAATGGGACGACCCGGCGACGGTTCAAGGACAAGCAACAACCCGTCGAGACCCAGGCAAGCAATTAGCTCCCTGTTCATCGACGCCCAAGTAATACCAAACCAAACTAGACGTAGGCTTTTACCTTCATCGAAGGGGCCGAACTAGTATAAACCCTCTGTGTCCTTTGTGTGCTTTTAACCCCTTCAAGCTAACCTGTGCGATGGTTCCATCATTAAGTCCGTTAAAACGGACATCTGCCGTGCTAATTCCACGACAGTGACCTCCTTCCTTTGTTCTTTGAACATCCTCTCTTCGACATAATCAGCCTTTAATACTAAACTAAACTACAGTCATTTTGGTGTTTCCTATTTATATAATGACCAAATGCTGAAATAGAAAGGATAGATCAAGTCAATATTCCATATATGCAACATTTCAGAGGGTCACAATTGTTTGTCTAAACTTGACTGCCCCTTTTATCTTGCTATATGTATGGTGCTCGATGTGTCAACTCTGGCCTAAAATGTTTCTAATTTTCTGCCATTTGACTCTTCAAATGTTTGGGAACACTGTATATTCAGATGACTCAATGTTAAAATTTGAACTTGCCACACTCTAAGCTTTCCAGCTACTTAGATAATTTCTTTAAAAAATATACATGCTAATCTAGGTTATTTTCTGTTCAGATATAACTTGATCTCATTAATCCCGCAAATGAAAGGAATCACAAATACGGTAGATACATGTGCCACCACATCTCTATTTTACCATCTTACTTTTGCTTCAGATCATGAGTGTATTTTATTTTTAACAGAAAACCAACGATAACAATTCCAAACAATAGATCCATATGGAATGCCAAACAATTTATAGATTATATTCCATCACGTTCGTTGTGTAGAGAACCACGGTGCTACAAGAAACTCAAAGCACGTCAAACCGAAGAGTAAATTATCCATGGTAAGAAACAACCTTTTCGATGCTCTTTTCATGCTACTCTATTCATATCTTGACACCGACGGCTTCTCTCTAAAGGTATGTACGCACCTCTGGCGGCCTACTCTACTTTGGAGAACTTGAAGAGCATTGCGAGTTTCTCAAACATTGATGGTTCACGTTACAGCATGGCTCCTGTTCATTTATTATGTTGACTTGCATCTCTTTCTCTTAGTCTAATGGTCCGCTGTTGCATGTTACCTGTTTGTAGATGAATATAGTATCCACAATCAAGTAGTGACAAATCCTTAAGTTTGCTTCTACTCATATGGACATATGATTTTGTAACACTGGTATTAAGATGCGAGGTGAATATCCGTTGTGAGTTTATTTCCGCTGTATGTCAATGTGCTGATGCGGTCTTTTTAGGTTTCTGACCCTAAACTTAGATTTACTATGTTTGCCAATTGAAAATTTACATGTACTTCAATTATTGATGTATCATCTAGGTTGTCTGTCTTTTTGCCTAAACTAAGCCTATTGTCATACAGTCACGTTAACAAATACGACAGCTTGATTAGCGCGCATAATCCCGCCTCAAGAGGCGCCACCAGGTGGCGCCCCAACCACTAGTGACATGCGATTTCATGCAAAAAACACTGCTATGTGCCTCGCTGCAGCTGAGGTAGTACCTACTGGCCGAGTCCGTAGGCGACCTTGTAGCCAAATTACATGGAGGCGATGGCGGAGCAGGCGGTGTTGAGCGTCTTCTGCCCATCCAATGCCAGCCAGGATGGTCTTGTCATCAACGACCACAAAAAGCGGTACATCCATCTTCTTGCTGTCCATCTTTTCTTCGACTCCGACTCCGAGCTAGCTAGATAGGCACGGCCGGCTAGATAGTGTTCAGTTTTCTGTCTACGAAAGAAACAAGAGGAAAGACTTGTAAAGATGGAGAGGATAAAGCAAGCACTCATGGAGGAGAGGGGACGAGGAGCTCCGTCGACGCTACGGGGGGAATCTGCATGCGTTGCACCGAGCTAAGCGCGTATGCCACCTTTGATTGTTGGATCGTACAGAAGAATGAAATGCGAGGCAAAATTTCGTGCTTTGACCCTTTTCCGATAGAAATTCAGGATCTGAACCCAGTTTGAAAAAAATTCGGGGTTTGACCCTTTTACTTACCGCCACATGCTCTGGCGGTAAGGTTAGATAGCCTACCGCCAGGGCCCCTGGCGGTAGGGTACTTATACACGTCAGCACGAGGAGACAGCCGCCGTTCCACTCCGTCGCACCCTACCGCCAGGGCACCTGGCGGTAGCCTGTCTAACCCTACCACCAGGATCCCTGGCGGTAGGGTCCGGGCAGTTATTTCGCCCGAGATCCCGCGCCCCTGCCCATCTCCCCATCCCTCCCCCTCCCCCCGTCAGCAGTTTCTCCTCTTTCTCCCCCAAGTCACCCCTCTCTCCCTCTCTCATCTCCTCCACTCTCTCCCTCGGATCTACACCGATTCTTCACCGTTTTTGCGGATCGAGATGGCCCCGAAGAGAGAAACGTAAGCTCCTCAAATCCCTCCAATTAGTTTTTGCAAACTTGCTTCCGATTCGACGCATTATTTGCTTGAAATCCCTCATATTTTTGAAATTAGATTGGATTTCTTTTCACCTAAGATTGTTTTAGTTTGATTGTAGTTCTATTTCTTAGTTCTCTAGTAACTAGTGGTACTGAATATGAACTCTAATCAATAGTTCATATGTTAGTGTGAAGATGAACCCTAGTTCATAATTTTATTTGTTAAAAAAATTATGATGTAATGTTGATATGAGGATGAACCCTAGTTTGATGATGCATGTTGATATGATGACATGATGTAGTGTGAAGATGAACCCTATTTTTATGATGCATGTTGATATGATGATATGAAGATGTTGTTGGAAAAAATTATTTAAAAATATGATGATATGATGTATGTTGGAGGATTTTTTTTTGATATGATGCATGTTGATTTGATTTGATCCATCATGTGTAATAGATGTTGTTCGACGAATATGCTTAAAAATTTATTTTGATATGATGCATGTTGATATGATTTTGATATGATTTCATTTCATTGTTTGTTTATGTATGGTTATGCTTATGATGCTTTTGTTTATAAAATTCTATTAAGGCGGCCACCTCTTGCGGAGGAGGAGGAGGAGGCCACATATGAAAAAGGGGAGGAGGAGGATGAGGATGATGAGCGCAACGGGGAGGAGGAGTACGATGAAGATTATGGACCTCCACCAACTCAATCATCTCAACCACCTGAAATGCCGAAGAGGAATTCGAAGAAGAAGGATTTGCTGAGTCCGGACCCTTTCCAGAGAACGGTCCCTCGACGCCCCAAGAAGAAGACTGAAGAGACTCGTTCAAAGAGTAACGAGGACCGTACCTCCAAGAGGGGAAGGAGCAAATGATTATGCTCTTCGGTAGTTGGCTCTTGTAGTTGGGTTGTCTATGTGTTTGCTATTTGGTTGAACTTCGTTTGGTTGAACTTGTCTAGTGGTTGTGAAACTACGTGGAACTATGTGTTTGTTATTTGTGGATCTATGTGTTTGCTATTTGTGAACCTATGTGGAACTCCAATTACTAATTAGTTGAAGTTCGTTTGAAATGTTCTATGCACTTCAAGTTTTGTTAATGTGTATGTGATGCCCAAGTTTAATTGTTTAAGATCTGTGATATTGCTGTCATATTTATGAAACTTGCTGTCATATTGAATTTGAAAAAAAGAAAGCAAAGGAACTTAAAACAATAAAACACAGGACCCTAACGCCAAGGGCCCTGGCGGTAGGGTCACACAGCCTATCGCCAGCCCCCCTAGCGGTAGGGCAACCTACCGCCAGGGCCTCCGCAGTACAGAAGGTTTATACGGCAAAACCCAGCACAACCTACCACCACGGGCTCTGGCGGTAGGGTTAGACAGCCTACCGCCGGGGGGAGGGGGCGGTAGGGTACTTATCCACGTCAACGCAGGAAAACGGCCGCCGTCCCCCTCCGTCGCACCCTACCGTCAGAGGCCCTGGCGGTAGGCTGTCTAACCATACCGCCAGAGCCCATGGCGGTAGCAAAAGGGTCAAATCCCGAAAAAAAATCAAATCGGGGTCAGATCCTGGATTTCTATCGAAAAAGGGTCAAAACACGAAATTTTGCCGAAATGTGATATGGTGGATGAAATTGTATTGTATACACATGCATGGCAGTCAAAACGCATCACATGCTCGTGAGTGACTACACATGCATGTCACTCTATCTTTACCAAGAACGTACGCCCGCAAAAAAAACGTACTAGAGGTGGGGCCCAATGCTCGACACCTTTTCTACTCCAACGACCCGTCAAAAACCGAAAATGCCCGCTGAACAAACCAAATCTATGCAATGCAATCACACCATACCTGCTCAAGCTTGGTACCGAGCCAGCTAGTTTGCTTTGTCCAAGTGAGATGGTCACTGTTTATCTGTTTTAACACATGGAAGATCAATAGATAAAAAATCAAACTTCAGAGGTCTCAACACTTGAAACATCTTGGAATACTATCAAAAATTATACTATCAATATCCTATCTAATTAATCCCACACATGCAAGCTCAAGATTGAAAAAAAATCTAAGAGCATTTACAGCCGGGAACCCCATACCCCCCTCAAACGCCCGGGCGGACGACAACCGTTAAAAAAAACCTCCTTCTAAAAGATCCTGGGTAAGGAGCTACCCATATCTACCGCCGGAGCGCTAGCAGCACCTCCTTCACCAGATCCTGGCAAGGCACGAAGCCCGGATTGCCGCTGGGCTACCTCCGGATGCGGTGAATCCAGAGGAGGACGAGGAGGAGGAGGAGGAGGACCGGGGGGAGGGGGGGGGAGGGGGGAGGAAGGACGCGAAGTAGGAGGAGGTGCTGGAGGAAGAACAAGAGGTCGACTAGGAGCATGGCGCTGGGGACGCGGATCTACATGCGATGCAGCAGACAATCCTCAATTTTCTATGGTCAGAGGTGGATCCAGAGGCCAAGCGCTGTTATCATCAGGAGGCGGAGGTGGAGCACCCCGCGGACGTCGACGAGATGCTCGCCTATACGCATGAGGAGGAGCCGGAGCCCTCCCACGCGTCCATCTACCCGGCACCCGACATGGAGGTTGTGGACACCTCCGACGACGAAGTGTAGTTTAGGATAGCGTGATGTGGGTAGTACGAACGGTTTGTATGCATCTAGGGAATGAAATATGAGGTACTCGGATGCATAGCACCAGTATGAGGTCTGACTGGTCAGTGCCTGCGGAAGCGCTCCGTTGCACCTGCGGGAGTTTGAGAGGCCAGATTTGATGTATGCAACTGTAGATGCTCTAACCTGCTCACAACTCATTGAATTGCTATTGCCTGATAAAATTTGTGTAACATCAACTAAGGTTTGTAAGAAGGGCAGTAATCTGCGCCGGCGCACCGGCCCAAATTTGGGCCGGTCGCTGCGCACCCGTTCGATCTGGCGCACCACAGCCGTTCATATATCTTCCCCGATCTGGTCCTCCTCGTTGACTCGTCCTCTTCCTTCCTCCCAACTCATCTTCTTCCTCCCGATCCCCTCCTGCTGCCCCACGCGACTCCGCCTCCATGTGCAGCTCCGCGAGGGCACCGGCCGCCGGGCGCTCGCACCCCAACCCCTCGCCGCCCCTCCGCTGCTTGCCGGAGAACCATCCCCCGCTAGTCTCTCTATTTCAGTTGCAGCTCAACGCCGACCACCAGTGAATGCCTTTTAGTGGATGTAGCAAAAAACATCACCGCTAGTAGCAAAATCCAATAATGATTGCAGCAAAAATGGTCCCCGCCATCGCGGGGGTCGCATCTCCGCCGCGTTGGATGTAGCAAAATCACTTGCTGGTAGTAACAAAATAGAAAGAAGGTGGTAGCGATTTTTAGGCTAGTTCCAGCAAAAACAAATCAAAACAAGATGGTAGCAAAAATTATTTATGCTTCCAGCAAAAATAGGTGGCTGGCTGAAGCAAAATTTCTCGCCGGCCGCCCAAAAAATGCGATCCCAGCAAAAACACACAAAAAGCTTTTGTACTCGCATCCATGGAAGCTGGTTCCAGCAAAAATGCTTGATGCTTCCAGAAAAAATAATGGATGGTTGAAGCAAAAAAAAAGACCTGCCGGAGGTTGCGGCTGTTGGTTCCAGCATTTTGCTGGGATGGTTGTAGCACCTCGTGTCGCCGGTTCCAGCAAAAAAGTTGGCCGGTTCCAGCATCGTCGGCTTCGTTGTCGCACGCCGCCCAACTTGTCGCAACTCTTTCACGCCTCCCCGGTTGCAGCACCCCAGGACACGGTTCTAGCTTCACATCTTCTCCGTTGACCGGCGCCGCTCGTAGCTTAGGCTCGTCGGAGTGCGGAACGACACCGGAGGACAGCGGGCGCTTGGGCGGTGCTTGGCCAGGCTGTTGCCTCGGCCGCGCGGGTGCCCGTCGTGGCTTGTTGCAGCACACAAGCCTGGCCGCCTTCGACGCCGGCCACCTCCCCTGCCGGCATGGCTAGAGGAGATGGTGTGGTGGAGAGCTCGCTGGAGATAGAATGGAGGAAGGGAAGGGAAAGGAAGGGGATTGGATAGAGGATGAAGACGCACTACGTTTGTGGATAAAAGAAAAGGAAAGCGGTGAAGGAGATAAGGCTCCTGGCCCCGCACTGAACACGCGTGAGGGAGGAGACCGGCCGAGCGCTCGGCCGGTCGTCCGTTCCCAAATGATTCCCTTGTAAGAATGTACAAGATAACTAAGGCATCAACATATGTTTACTCGGTAAATTAAAGCAGTTTGCGCTAGAATTTATATGGGAATCCATATCCACGCCAAGTTCTAGGAATATGGTTTAGAATTGATCACCAGAGATTTTGGTATAGGATATAAATTGAAGATTGGCATTAAAAGGGAAATATGGCCTTAGAGCATCTGTAGGAGATCCCCCGAAAGTAATATTTGTGGAGGATTTTTTTTGTTCTAGGGATTAAGCATCAGCTAGCAGATCCAACCAAAAATTAATTCCCTCATATATGATTATTTTACCCTGAAAACATCACTCTATCTCAAATTTAGTCCAATCGCAACCCTTCTCAGAAAAAATATTGAAATTCTTGGCTCTCATCCAGCTGTCGTAACCCGCAGTGCCGGCCGTCCGCCGCCCTAGTGACAGCCAAAATAGAACCCACACCACCGCCATCGCCCCGCACTCAGGCGAGCGTCATCGATGGCGAGGAATTTCACAAAAACATGTATTAGCCACTTCATTCGGTTCCATGGTTAGTGTCACCCTGTTTATCCCGGCGACCATCCCCTTTTGTGGCCCGCGCCAACACATCGCTCACCCGAATCGCCACCAGGGATGACGATGGTTGGCCAGTCGCGCCAATATAGGAGGTGTCCGGGTAGTCACCACCCCGCAGTGCGACCGTCATCATCAAGGTGTGCGCCATGCTGCCAGACAACTACGTTCACATGGCAACCGCCTCCTAATGAGCCTTATCGAGCTCAAGAATGACTGCACCTGATGATCTACTCTTGGCACATAGTGGTGCCCACGAAGCCGACTCTAGGATAGTAGAGGAAGACTAGTCAATGATGAGCAGGCAGCTGCAATGCCAACGATGCCCCCGGCGACGATGCTCTCTGCAGGATGCTTTGACTATGTAGTGAAGTACCAGTACACCTTTGGCGGTAGCACGCTGCATCAGATGCAAGGTTGTCACAATCACGATTCTATTGTACGATTCTGCGACTTTACGATCCAAACTAACCCCTCTGATTCTATGATTTTGGTTCATAGAATCTACGTTTTTACGATCCTGATAGTGAAGATTCTATGATTTGCGATCCTATCATCGGAGCTCCGATCCGATTCAGAATCACGATTTTGACAACCTTGATCAGATGCCTTTGTTAAGGATGGTTCACTGAGATCGACTGCCAAGGTTGAATTATGTAGTTGTGTGCCTTTGATTGTACATTAGGATCGCCGAGGTAATTTTTTTGCAGCCGTGTGAACTAGGAGTGGTTAATATGCCTCGTAATTGTAGCATAATGTTTTTACACACTTCTTGGTATAAAGATCAACCTGTGAAAATTTTGTTGCCGATTAAGTTTATCAACCGATTGAAATGCCGCACTGTGTGAGTGTTATTGAAGGTGCTTGATGAAATGTTTTCTAGCACCGTGGGACCGACACTATGCAAATCTAGCAATCTTCGGTAGCTCCCGCATAATATCGATCCTAAGGCATCACGTTCGCACAACATACACCAGGAAATGAAGTACATAATTGAGATGTGGGCATTGTGAGCTTCGGTGATGACGAATTTATCTTGTATGTCCGCCATTGGGGTGGCACATTCATCGAGGGGATACATGCACATCCGATGGATCATGGTAGTTAAGCGTTGTTATCCCATTTTAGGAGCCAATCTTCACTTAATTTCCTATGCCGGAATTTCACTTGATCAATTATGAACACCTTGATGTGCGTATGTATCATGATTTGAATTCTGGCACAAACTACGTTATATAATGGTTAAAATTATGCTGACGGTCTCGTTATTCCATAGATTAATTCTTCGAGGTTCAGTTGGCGCTAACGAAAATTTAGTTGTCATAGCAAAAATATTTTAGAGGCATGGTAATTTGATATGTGAGCATGTGACGGACTAGTATGCTAGGATCTTGATATTTTTTGTTGTCAAGATGCTGGATTTCCCATGTGTTCAGAAGAGATTAAGCAATGACCATCTCATTTTGTTAGAGCAAGGCTTTAGGATTTTTGGGGTTTAGGGTTTATGACAACATCTGGATTGTTACTGCCTGCCACATCGCGCTCTACTTGGCCATCGACACCGGAATCGCCTACGTACTCGACCACTTCAACGTCCATTGCAGCCAGGTAACGACGACTCGCCTGATTCCCCTTTCCCTACCCTTGGCTGGTGCGGTGCCCTTCTCCATGCCTTATGAATTTCCGTCCTCCCTCCACAGTCTCCCTTCTTAGAGCAAGGCTTTAGGATTTTTGGGGTTTAGGGTTTATGACAACATCTGGATTGTTACCCTTAGAGAAAAGCCAATTCTTAGAGAGGAACTAGTGTATTCCTAGACAAAATAAAGAGAATGACTTAGGTTTATCGTCCTCGCCTAGAAATAAAAAAATTGAAAAGAGAAAAGATAAGCTCACTCAAGATAATGCCTTGAAAGCACGCATTGTTGGGAAGAACGTGATAGCTCACCACTTTGTGCCTTGATGGTGGCATGCCATTAATCGCCATCACCTTCTTTATTCCTTTGACGAGCTTTTTGAGCATATCATAATTGTCATGCTGACCTATGGAGCCCTACCATGTAACTTAATGTTGAGGTTGCATCTCTCCTTTAATCATTAACCATTAATCATCTAATTCTCTCGCGCCAATTTGCATCTCTCCTGTGACAAATTGTATTTGTTGCTTTCAATGGGCCATCACACACAATAATCACGAATGTTTCTCGGAATAGGTTGCTCTATGTTCATCATAAACTTAAGGCCCCAATTCATGTGGTGATATGTTCCCTACTCGAGATCATTTAGCTTAGTTGTCGGGTGGCTCGACAAGACGTATAGGTGACCACTTGACAACAAGCATCATAAGTGCCAGAAAGTGCATCATGCATGGTGCACACTAGTAGAAAACAGGGCATTGGTCCAGCCCATTAGCCCCGGTTCAATCTAGAACCGGGACCAATGGGGGTACTGGACCCGGTTCGTTAGCCCAGGGGGCCGGCCGGGCCACGTGGGCCATTGGTCCCGGTTCGTCTGGACCTATTGGTCCCGGTTGGAGCTAAAAACCGGGACCAATGGCTCTTGCTCCTGGCCCACCACTATTGGTCCCGGTTTGTTTTATGAACCGGGACCAAAGGCACCCCTTTAGCCTCGGTTTGTAGCACCAACCGGGACCAGTGAGTTGCCTATATAAACCTCCTCACTCAAGAGCAGACCTCACTGCTCTGTTTTTTTTTCTGGCCGAGGGGGAGAGGGGTTAGTGGTGCTCTAGCTCACCTCCTATGCACACAACGTGTTCGGTGGAATGCCCGAGCCACACTAGTTAAGCTTTTCTCCTCTCGAAGCTCTATTTTCTCCGAGATTTGTCTAGGTTTAGCGGTCCGTCACGTCCCGTCCCCGTCTTCGCCGCCGTCGATCGCCCCCGCCGATCTCGTCACCGGCACCACCGTGGTGAGCCTCTTGTTATGTCCATGCTTTTCTTACTTTTATTATTGCTTTAGATAGATATTTGTCTAATTTTCTTACGTTTATTATTGCTTGTTATTATATAGTGCGATGGTTTTGATATCCGCCCACGTGGGCCCTCGTCCGGTCTACGATTCGGATGTGGTATATTATCTTTAATTTATAACTATTTGTTTTAGTGCTTATGATAGTTATGCCGACCAACCTGACATGCATAGATGTTTTATTATGTCTAGGAGGTAGTTGAACTGGAAATTCCAACCGACCCTCTTGTGGAGAGGTTAAATTTAGTTGAAGAGGAAAACATTTCGTTAAAGAAAAAATTGGAAAAAATGGAGGAGGAGAAGATGGAATTGGAGTTGCATGTTGCGGAAGTTATCGATGATCACAAGATCAAGATGGAACCTATTGTCGAGAGGTTAAATTTAGTTGAAGAAGAAAAAACTGTTTAGATGACACTGAAAGTATATACCTGGACAAGTGCAGGAAGAATGTGTACCTGGGCCATCGTCGATTTCTTCCGACCAACCATCAATGTCGAAAGAAAGGCAAGCATTTCAAAGGCGAGGCAGATCACCGGAAGAAGCCCGCCATGCGTACCGGTGATCACGTACTTGCTATGGTCAATGATTTACACGTAATCTTCGGAAAGGGCCCCGGCGCACTAGCTGTTCCGAATGACGATGAGGGACACGCACCCATGTGGAAGAAGAAATCTATATTTTGGGACCTACCCTACTGGAAAGACCTAGAGGTCCGCTCTTCAATCGACGTGATGCACGTGACGAAGAACCTTTGCGTGAACCTGCTAGGCTTCTTGGGCGTGTATGGAAAGACAAAAGATACAGCTGAGGCACGGGAGGACCTGCAACGTTTGCACGAAAAAGACGGCATCCCTCCGAAGCAGTATGAAGGTCCTGCCAGCTATGCTCTTACGAAAGAAGAGAAAGAAATCTTCTTTGAATGCCTTTTCAGTATGAAGGTCCCGACTGGCTTCTCGTCGAATATAAAGGGAATAATAAATATGGCAGAGAAAAAGTTCCAGAACCTAAAGTCTCATGACTGCCATGTGATTATGACGCAACTGCTTCCGGTTGCATTGAGGGGGCTTCTACCGAAAACGTCCGATTAGCCATTGTGAAACTATGTGCATTCCTCAATGCAATCTCTCAGAAGGTGATCGATCCAGAAATCGTACCAAGGCTAAGGAGTGATGTGGCGCAATGTCTTGTCAGTTTCGAGCTTGTGTTCCCACCATCCTTCTTCAATATCATGACACATGTCCTAGTTCATCTAGTCGACGAGATTGTCATTCTGGGGCCCGTATTTCTACACAATATGTTCCCCTTTGAGAGGTTCATGAGAGTCCTCAAGAAATATGTCCGTAACCGCGCAAGGCCAGAAGGAAGCATATCCATGGGCCATCAAACAGAGGATGTCATCGGGTTTTGTGTTGACTTCATTCCTGGCCTTAATAAGATAGGTCTCCCTAAATCGCGGTACGAGGGGAGACTGACTGGAAAAGGCACGCTTGGAAGGGACTCAATAATATGCAGGGACGGTTATTCTTGGTCTCAAGCACACTACACAGTTCTACAGAACTCTACATTAGTGACCCCGTATGTCGATGAACACAAGAACAGTCTGCGCTCCAAACACCCGGAGCAGTGCGACGACTGGATTACACGTGAACACATCAGGACTTTCAGCAGTTGGTTGGAAACACGTCTCAGAGGTGACAACACTGTTTGTGATGAGTTGTACTTGTTGTCCAGGGGACCATCTTCGACTGTATTGATTTACAAAGGATACGAGATAAATGGGAATACATTTTACACGATTGTCCAAGATCAAAAGAGCACCAACCAAAACAGCGGTGTCCGCTTTGATGCAACAACCGAGAGGGGAAAGGACACATATTATGGTTACATAGTGGACATATGGGAACTTGACTACGGACATGATTTTAAGGTCCCTTTGTTTAAGTGCAAATGGGTCAATCTGTCAGGAGGCGGAGTACAGGTAGACCCACAGTACGGAATGACAACAGTGGATCTGAAAAATCTTGGATACACTGACGAACCGTTCGTCCTAGCCAATGATGTGGCACAGGTTATCTATGTGAAGGACATGTCTACTAGACCGAGAAAAAGAAAAGATAAGGAAGCGAATACATCATACGATGAGCCAAAGCGCCACATACACTAGTAGAAAACAAGGCATTGGTCCAGCCCATTAGCCCCGGTTCAATCTAGAACCGGGACCAATGGGGGTACTGGACCCGGTTCGTTAGCCCAGGGGGCCGGCCGGGCCACGTGGGCCATTGGTCCCGGTTCGTCTGGACCTATTGGTCCCGGTTGGAGCTAAAAACCGGGACCAATGGCTCTTGCTCCTGGCCCACCACTATTGGTCTCGGTTTGTTTTATGAACCGGGACCAAAGGCACCCCTTTAGCCCCGGTTTGTAGAACCAACCGGGACCAGTGAGTTGCCTATATAAACCCCCTCACTCAAGAGCAGAGCTCACTGCTCTGTTTTTTTTTTCTGGCCGAGGGGGAGAGGGGTTAGTGGTGCTCTAGCTCACCTCCTATGCACACAACGTGTTCGGTGGAATGCCCGAGCCACACTAGTTAAGCTTTTCTCCTCTCGAAGCTCTATTTTCTCCGAGATTTGTCTAGGTTTAGCGGTCCGTCACGTCCCGTCCCCGTCTTCGCCGCCGTCGATCGCCCCCGCCGATCTCGTCACCGGCACCACCGTGGTGAGCCTCTTGTTATGTCCATGCTTTTCTTACTTTTATTATTGCTTTAGATAGATATTTGTCTAATTTTCTTACGTTTATTATTGCTTGTTATTATATAATGCGATGGTTTTGATATCCGCCCACGTGGGCCCTCGTCCGGTCTACGATTCGGATGTGGTATATTATCTTTAATTTATAACTATTTGTTTTAGTGCTTATGATAGTTATGCCGACCAACCTGACATGCATAGATGTTTTATTATGTCTAGGAGGTAGTTGAACCGGAAATTCCAACCGACCCTCTTGTGGAGAGGTTAAATTTAGTTGAAGAGGAAAACATTTCGTTAAAGAAAAAATTGGAAAAAATGGAGGAGGAGAAGATGGAATTGGAGTTGCATGTTGCGGAAGTTATCGATGATCACAAGATCAAGATGGACCCTATTGTCGAGAGGTTAAATTTAGTTGAAGAAGAAAACAAATTCTTGAAGGAAAAAATAAAAAAAATTGTGGACGAGAAGATGATATTGGAGTTGCATGTTGCGGATGTCGTCGATGATCACAAGATCAAGATGGATGCAATGCGGTTGAAAATTAAAAAGATTAGAAAATATGCCATTAATACCGAGGCTTGGTATCATTATGCCGTTGGATCAATTGTTACCTTGGTTGCGATTATGATAGCATTTGTTTTCGCGTTGAAATGTTTTACATAGTTTCGATGTGTATGTAGAGCTATATGTTGTTAGATGAGAACTATATATGTATGTACTTTGGTTTTAATGTGATGATGAACTTTTATCCATTTGGTCACTTAATTATCTATTTATGATGTTCTGTAATGGTTTTTGACACACTTAATTATATATAAATGCACGCAGATGAACCACCAATGGATGTACGGTGACAGACACACCTCCGAGTACATTAAGGGCGTGCGTGAGTTTCTAAATGCCGCAGAGGCAAACAAGCAGAATGGTTTTATGTGTTGTCCATGCACTAAATGTGTGAATACGATGTCTTACTCTAACCGAAAAATCCTTCACTCCCACCTGCTTTACAAGGGTTTCATGCCACACTATAATGTTTGGACGAGGCACGGAGAAATAGGGGTTATGATGGAAGACGGCGAAGAAGAAGAGTACGATGACAACTATGTGCCCCCTGAATACGGTGATGCTGCAATGGGGGGAGCTGGTGAAGATCAAGAGGAACCAGACGATGTGCCCAATGATGCTGCAACGGGTGAAGCTGCTGAAGATCAAGAGGAACCAAATGATGATCTTCGCCGGGTCATTGTCGATGCAAGGACACAATGCGAAAGTCAAAAGGAGAAGCTGAAGTTCGATCGCATGTTAGAGGATCACAAAAAAGGGTTGTACCCCAATTGCGAAGATGGCAACACAAAGCTCGGTACCGTACTGGAATTGCTGCACTGAAAATATTGAAGAAGAAGCTTCCGAAGGATAACGAATTGCCCGACAGTACATACGCAGCAAAGAAGGTCGTATGCCCTCTAGGATTGGAGGTGCAGAAGATACATGCATGCCCTAATGACTGCATCCTCTACCGCGGTGCATACAACGATCTGAACGCATGCCCGGTATGTGGTGCGTTGCGGTATAAGATCAGACGAGATGACCTTGGTGATGTTGATGGCGAGCCCGCCAGGAAGAGGGTTCCTGCGAAGGTGATGTGGTATGCTCCTATAATACCACGGTTGAAACGTTTGTTTAGAAACAGAGAGCATGCCAAGTTGATGCGATGGCACAGTGAGGACCGTAAGAAAGACGGGAAGTTGAGAGCACCCGCTGACGGGTCGCAATGGAGAAAAATCGAGAGAAAGTACTGGGAGGAGTTTGCAAAGGACGCAAGGAACGTATGGTTTGCTCTAAGCGCGGATGGCATTAATCCTTTCGGGGAGCAGAGCAGCAATCACAGCACCTGGCCCGTGGCTCTATGTATGTATAACCTTCCTCCTTGGATGTGCATGAAGCGGAAGTTCATTATGATGCCAGTTCTCATCCAAGGCCCTAAGCAACCCGGCAACGACATTGATGTGTACCTAAGGCCATTAGTTGAAGAACTTTTACAGCTGTGGAATGGAAACGGTTTACGTGCGTGGGATGAGCACAAACAGGAGGAATTTGACCTAAAGGCGTTGCTGTTCGTGACCATCAACGATTGACCCGCTCTCAGTAACCTTTCAGGACAGACAAACAAAGGATACCACGCATGCACGCACTGTTTAGATGACACTGAAAGTATATACCTGGACAAGTGCAGGAAGAATGTGTACCTGGGCCATCGTCGATTTCTTCCGACCAACCATCAATGTCGAAAGAAAGGCAAGCATTTCAAAGGCGAGGCAGATCACCGGAAGAAGCCCGCCATGCGTACCAGTGATCACGTACTTGCTATGGTCAATGATTTACATGTAATCTTCGGAAAGGGCCCCGGCGCACTAGCTGTTCCGAATGACGATGAGGGACACGCACCCATGTGGAAGAAGAAATCTATATTTTGGGACCTACCCTACTGGAAAGACCTAGAGGTCCGCTCTTCAATCGACGTGATGCACGTGACGAAGAACCTTTGCGTGAACCTGCTAGGCTTCTTGGGCGTGTATGGAAAGACAAAAGATACAGCTGAGGCACGGGAGGACCTGCAACGTTTGCACGAAAAAGACGGCATCCCTCCGAAGCAGTATGAAGGTCCTGCCAGCTATGCTCTTACGAAAGAAGAGAAAGACATCTTCTTTGAATGCCTTCTCAGTATGAAGGTCCCGACTGGCTTCTCGTCGAATATAAAGGGAATAATAAATATGGTAGAGAAAAAGTTCCAGAACCTAAAGTCTCATGACTGCCATGTGATTATGACGCAACTGCTTCCGGTTGCATTGAGGGGGCTTCTACCGGAAAACGTCCGATTAGCCATTGTGAAACTATGTGCATTCCTCAATGCAATCTCTCAGAAGGTGATCGATCCAGAAATCGTACCAAGGCTAAGGAGTGATGTGGCGCAATGTCTTGTCAGTTTCGAGCTTGTGTTCCCACCATCCTTCTTCAATATCATGACACACGTCCTAGTTCATCTAGTCGACGAGATTGTCATTCTGGGGCCCGTATTTCTACACAATATGTTCCCCTTTGAGAGGTTCATGGGAGTCCTCAAGAAATATGTCCGTAACCGCGCAAGGCCAAAAGGAAGCATCTCCATGGGCCATCAAACAGAGGATGTCATCGGGTTTTGTGTTGACTTCATTCCTGGCCTTAATAAGATAGGTCTCCCTAAATCGCGGTACGAGGGGAGACTGACTGGAAAAGGCACGCTTGGAAGGGACTCAATAATATGCAGGGACGGTTATTCTTGGTCTCAAGCACACTACACAGTTCTACAGAACTCTACATTGGTGACCCCGTATGTCGATGAACACAAGAACAGTCTGCGCTCCAAACACCCGGAGCAGTGCGACGACTGGATTACACGTGAACACATCAGGACTTTCAGCAGTTGGTTGGAAACACGTCTCAGAGGTGACAACACTGTTTGTGATGAGTTGTACTTGTTGTCCAGGGGACCATCTTCGACTGTATTGATTTACAAAGGATACGAGATAAATGGGAATACATTTTACACGATTGTCCAAGATGAAAAGAGCACCAACCAAAACAGCGGTGTCCACTTTGATGCAACAACCGAGAGGGGAAAGGACACATATTATGGTTACATAGTGGACATATGGGAACTTGACTACGGACATGATTTTAAGGTCCCTTTGTTTAAGTGTAAATGGGTCAATCTGTCAGGAGGCGGGGTACAGGTAGACCTGTCGTGGAAATAACACGGCAGATGTCCGGATCAACGGACTTAATGTTGAGGCGCGCATCTATGTGGTAGCTTGAAGGGGTTGAGCGGAATCGAGGGGCGCGATGCAAGACACGGATTTAGACAGCTTCGGGCCCCGGGAAACATCATCCGGTAATAACCCTACGTGCTGTTTGAGGCTAGATCTCATTATGACGGTGTCGCCGATAAACCGTCTCTTGGTGTCTAACCCTAGAAACTTGTCTGCTTGTAGTTTGTCTAAAAGCTTGTCCTCTTTGGGGAGCCCTGCCCCTCCTTATATATGTTGAAGGGGAGGCTTTACATGACTAGTCCTAGTAGGACTAGGATTGATCTATTACAAGGAGTCCTAGTCTTGCTTCCTTTATGGAGAATATTCCTTGCGCTTTATTCATAAACCGGCCCATAATTAATATGAACCGGCCTTCCGGGCCTTGGGCCTTGTCATCCATAATCCATACGCCGGGTTACCAGTGAGTAATATTATTTAGGCAGGTTGCTTGTAAACCGTCTGGTGATAACGGATCGCCAGTGAATCACCAAGTGTAAACCGCCAAGTCCGGCCGGGTTATAATTCCGGCCGGTTCATACCGCGGGGTAATATCCCCGACAAGACCCACAGTACGGAATGACAACAGTGGATCTGAAAAATCTTGGATACACTGACGAACCGTTCGTCCTAGCCAATGATGTGGCACAGGTTATCTATGTGAAGGACATGTCTACCAGACCGAGAAAAAAAAAGATAAGGAAGCGAATACATCATACGATGAGCCAAAGCGCCACATAGTTCTTTCAGGAAAAAGGGACATCCTGGGAGTGGAGGGCAAGACAGACATGTCTGAAGATTATGAAAAGTTTCATGAAATTCCTCCCTTCAAAGTCAAGGCTGGCCCAAGCATCCTGATAAACGATGAAGATTATCCATGGTTACGGCGCAATAAGCAAATGACACAAGCGAAGAAAAAGTGAAGAGTTATTTCCGCAACTATTATGATGATACCATGCCAACTTTGTAACAAACGAGTATGATACAATTGTTCGTTTGTACTATTCAAATTTCAATACTACTTGCACTAACAAAACAAAACAAAACAAAACAAACTTGAAAAATAAATAGCAACAATAAGTATTTTGTTGTAAGTATAAACAAAATAAAATAAATAAAGAAACAAAGAAAATAAATAAAGAAAGTAAAATAAATAAAGCAACTCTAAATACAGCAAAAAACAACTTAGAAATAAACAAAGAAAATAAAATAAATAAAGCAACTCTAAATACAGCAAAAAACAACTTAGAAATAAATAGCAACAATAAGTATTTTGTTGTAAGTATAAACAAAATAAAATATATAAAGCAACAAAGAAAATAAATAAAGGAAGTAAAATAAATAAAGCAACTCTAAATACAGCAAAAAACAACTTAGAAATAAACAAAGAAAATAAAATAAATAATGCAACTCTAAATACAGCAAAAAACAACTTAGAAATAAATAAAGCAAAAAAGGAAAAAAAAAAATTGGGCGCTGCCCAGTGAGCCTGCAAGGCCTATAGCACAGGATCCACCTGTAATATAAGGCCCAGCAAGCTCACAGGGCAGCGCGAAGAGTTAGGCCCAGAAGCCTGCATTTGAGAGGAGCTCGAGAGGGTGGGAGCAGCAGCCCTTATAAACCACTCTCGAGCTCCCTCAGCTAGCGAGGTGGGACTAAACATCCCACCGCACCCGCGCCAGCACAGGGCCTTTGGTCCCGGTTGGTGGTACCAACCGGGACTAAAGGGAGGCATTAGTCCCGGTTGATGGCTGAAACCGGGACTAATGACCCCCTTTAGTCCCGGTTGCTGCCACCAACCGGGACTAAAGGCCCCTCCTTCCCGCCCTTTGGGCTGCTGAAAAGGGACCATTAGTCCCGGTTGGTGGCAGCAACCGGGACTAAAGGGTGGCGTTAGTCCCGGTTTCAGCCACCAACCGGGACTAATGCCCCTTCTATATAACCAACACTTGCGAAAATTTGGGCAGTTTTCTTCTTCCCCGCCCCGACGCCTCCCTCGATCTGCTCCTTCCCCGTCGCCGTCGCCGTCGCCCCCGTCGCCCCGTCGCCGTCGCCGTCGCCCCCGTCGCCCCGTCGCCGTCGCCCCGCCCCGCGCCGTCGCCGCGCCCCGCGCCGTCGCCGCGCCCCGGCCGGCCCGTCGCCCCGCGCCGCCGCGCGCCCCGCCCCGCCGCCGCGCCCCGACGCCGCCTCGTCGCCGCCCCGCCCCGCCGCCGTCGCGCCGCCCAGCCCTGCCGATGTGAGGGGCTCCCTTTTTTTTATGTTTAATATTGTTGTATATATATATATATAGTTGCTGTGTATATATGTATATATGTGTATATTTTTTTTATGTTTATATAAATTGCAGTATATATAGTTGCTGTATATATAGTTGCTGTATTTATATGTATGTGTATATCTTTTTTTTTCTTAGGAATTTGCTAAATATATATGTTAAATATATATTTATGTGTATATAAATATATTTTTTCTTAGGAAGTTGCTGTATATATGTGATGTGTGTATATGTGATGTATATATATGTGTATGTGGCTATATAGTTTTTTGTTTATATATGCTAAATATATATAGAAAGTTTTATATATGCAAAAGTTACAAATTTAGAAAAAGAAGGATAGGAAAGAAGAAAATAAGAAAGAGGAAAGAAAGAAGAAGAGGAGAGGAAGAAGAGGAGAAATAAATAAGAAGAAGAAAAAAAAAGAAAAAAAGAGGAGAAGAAGAAAGGAATAGAGGAGAAGAAGAGACCTTTTTTTTCTTTTTTTTCTTCGATCTTCTCCTCTAGCGGTTCCTTTTTTCTTCTTCTTCCTCTTTTTTTATCGGATATGTCTATGTCGATATACACCCTCCCCGATAACTTCGACATTAGGGGGGGCCGGGGTCGAGGGTCGTCGAGGGACCGAGAGGCCGAAGGTCGAGGGGTCGAGGGTCGTCGAGGGACCGAGAGGCCGAAGGGCGAGGGGTCGAGAGGTTGCCTAGCAGTCGGGGGTCTAGGGTTGTGGATCGCCGAGCAGTCGGGGGTCAAAGTATTGAAGAATTCGATGACTTCATCATTTGCCAGAAGTAACCGGGGCATTTTGGTACAAAGTTATGCAAAGATATTTTGGAACGGAGTTCCTGATAGAATAATCCGTCTTTTGTTACGAATTATCCTATCTGAGACTCCGTTCCAAAATAACTTTGGAGAGCTTCGTACCATCATGCTACTGTTACTTTCGCCTAATGATGAAGTATTGGTTTTGTTGAATCCTTTGACACTCGACAAAATGTGACATGAGGGGGTCTAGGGTTGTGGATCGCCGAGCAGTCGGGGGTCGAGGGGTCGAGAGAGGTTGCCTAGCTAGCTAGTGTCAAAGTATTGAAGAATTCCATGACTTCATCATTTGCCAGAAGTAACCGGGGCATTTTGGTACAAAGTTATGCAAAGATATTCTGGAACGGAGTTCCTGATAGAATAATCCGTCTTTTGTTACGAATTATCCTATCGGGGACTCCGTTCCAAAATAACTTTGGAGAGCTTCGTACCATCATGCTACTGTTACTTTCGCCTAATGATGAAGTATTGGTTTTGTTGAATCCTTTGACACTCGACAAAATGTGACATGAGGGGGTCTAGGGTTGTGGATCGCCGAGCAGTCGGGGGTCGAGGGGTCGAGAGAGGTTGCCTAGCTAGTGTCAAAGTATTGAAGAATTCCATGAGTTCATCATTTGCCAGAAGTAACCGGGGCATTTTGGTACAAAGTTATGCAAAGATATTTTGGAACGGAGTTCCTGATAGAATAATCCGTCTTTTGTTACGAATTATCCTATCTGGGACTCCGTTCCAAAATAACTTTGGAGAGCTTCGTACCATCATGCTACTGTTACTTTCGCCTAATGATGAAGTATTGGTTTTGTTGAATCCTTTGACACTCGACAAAATGTGACATGAGGGGGTCTAGGGTTGTGGATCGCCGAGCAGTCGGGGGTCGAGGGGTCGAGAGAGGTTGCCTAGCTAGTGTCAAAGTATTGAA
>LR738713.1:29249060-29260368 GCA_902687465.1 Secale cereale
CAAAGATATTCTGGAACGGAGTTCCTGATAGAATAATCCGTCTTTTGTTACGAATTATCCTATCGGGGACTCCGTTCCAAAATAACTTTGGAGAGCTTCGTACCATTATGCTACTGTTACTTTCGCCTAATGATGAAGTATTGGTTTTGTTGAATCCTTTGACACTCGACAAAATGTGACATGAGGGGGTCTAGGGTTGTGGATCACCGAGCAGTCGGGGGTCGAGGGGTCGAGAGAGGTTGCCTAGCTAGTGTCAAAGTATTGAAAAATTCCATGACTTCATCATTTGCCAGAAGTAACCGGGGCATGTTGGTACGAAGTTATGCAAAGATGTTTTGGTACGAAGTTATGGCAGAGAAAAAGTTCCAGAACCGGGGCTAAAAGGCCCAAATGAACCGGGGCTAAAGACCCTTTATCTACTAGTGGCACCACGACATACATCGTTGAGATGTGGGAATTGCGATTTTTGTGATGACGAGTTTATCTTGCATATCCGTCATCACGGCACCACATGCATCTAGGGGACACATGCACATTCGGTGCGTAATGGCGGTTAAGCGTTGTTATCCTATTAAAAGGAGGCAATCTTCACTTGATTTCCTATGCCATAATTCCAATAGATCAATTATAAAAACATATTTACAACTTGACGTGCATACGTATATCCATATCAAAAATCCCGCGCAAACTACATTAATTTAATAGTTAAACTTGCATTGATGATCTCGTTATGTCGTACATTCTCCGAGTCTCAGCTGGCGCTAAACAAAGTTTAGTATTCCTAGCAAAATTAGTTTAGAGGCATGGCCATTTGATATGTGAGCATGTGATGGGCTAATATGATAGCATTTTTTGTGTGTTCAAAAGAGATGAAACAATGAGCATCTTAGTCTGTTAAAGCAACATATGAACTGTTAATTTATTTCAAAGCTAAGCTAATTCCTGCAGGGAGCTGGTCTCCTTACGGATAAAGTAAAGAGGAAGAAGGAATAATAATGGAGAATGACTTAGGTTTATTGTCCTGTCTAGAAACTATAGAAAAAAATATGAAAATAGAAGAAAATAAAGCTCACTAAAGATAATATCTTGAAAGCACGCGTTGTCGTTGGGAAGCACAAGATGGGTCACCACTTTATGCTTTGGTGGAGGCACGCCATCAATCATGACCCATACATTCGTCTTTTAACACGCTTTTCCAGTACATGACAAGGGTCAAGATGACCATACATATCTTTGTAGCCCCACCAATCATTCTCAACAAAGATAAATAAGCTTAGGAATGGTCTAATGGAAAACATATCGCCTCGTGGTAATAAGCAATGGAACTCAAAGTTGAGGTTGCATCCGTTAATAACATCCAATCATACATAAAAAGGATATTAAAAACAATGAAACAATTGTGCCAAAATGTTGTAGAAGCAAGCTTATCAAAATGATTGATTTGGCACCCATCATTAATCAGAGTGGTGTATTGGCATCGTTAACTAGAGCTACTGGAACTCTAGCTAGTTGAGATTCACCGTAGCTAATTAAAAAGAGCATGTGCATGCGTGTGCGTTGTGGGCTTCGCTTGCATCGCATTTCTTCACATATGGAAAGAAATTAACTAGGCAGGCATCCCCGAAAATGTTTTACGGAACCATGGTTCAGCAGAACCTAGCTCGACACCGTTAATTTCTAGACACTATTCATGCGGATCCATGCATGGTTGATTAAAAAATACAGTTGGTATGCATGTCTATTCATGAGGATCTATGCATGTTGATTAAAAAATGCAATTGACATGCATATCACAGATCCACATGTAGTAGGATGCTAAATCGTACGACATGGACCATAGGTTCGGCTGAACCATGGTCCTGAATCACGTCTCTCATCCCAGGCATCCCACAGCATTGTCAAAAATTAAACCTATACGCGCTCCGGCCCCGGCTGGACGAAGCTTCCGCGTGGTTTCGTCTGTCCATCAATATTGGCATGAACATCACATGCTTGCATATCGCAGCCTTGCATGAAGCCATCGGAGCAGACGTACGTACGGTGAAGCCCAGGCATGTGCACCTGTGTGTGTGTGTGTGTGTGTTGGGTGGGCAGCATTGCCAAAGATGTGCACCCGTGGTTTTGTCGTCACTGCTCTCTCTCTCTCTCTGAAGCCTTTGCATCGCACACTCGCTACTTAAACAGCTACGCAGTCCATCCACACCAATCCAGCAGCCTCCCAGTGACTAGCACGTCGATCGCGTAGGGAAGGGAAGCACCTCCCACATCAGACGAGTGACGGTGAGTCTCCCCGTTCTTGCATTTTCTCGCTGAAATTGAATCGCACACCAAGGGAAGCATTTATCTTTCTTCTTGCTCTTCCTCTTTCTTCCTGTTGACCATGACTAACAGTGCATCAGTGTCTCATCTCCTGATCTTGTCCAGGTTTCCTAGTTGCCAGCAGACAGTCTTGCATCCATGGAGTCCCCGCAAAAGAAGGCTCCTGCATCCATGGACAGCAGCAAGGCGCCTCATCTGCTGCCGGTGACCCTGGCCAAGAAGACGCCTCGTCCGGATCTTGTCGAACGGGTCAGTGCCTGGGCGCTCCTCACCACCTGCACCGGACTCGCCTACGTACTCGACCACTTCAACGTCCGTTGCAGCCAGGTACTAACGATGACTCGCCTACTTTCCCTTCCCCTACCCCATGGCTGGTGCCCTTTTCCATGCCTTCTGAATTTCCGTCCTCCCTCCACAGTCCTCCTTTCTGCGCTGCGACCAGCTGACGGACGCGGAGGAAGCCGCGGTGAACGCCCTAGGGATCGGGCTGCTGTGCTGCCTCGCGCTCCAGGAGGCCGCGGCTCTGCTGGCCCTGCTGCTCCCGTGCCGCCGCCGTCGCCGTGCCCTCGCCTACCTCGCGCTCGTGCTCACTATCGTCTGCCACTTCATCATGGCCGCCATAGCCCACATCCTCCTCGTCGCCGACCCAGGAGACCTCTTCTTCCGGATCTGCTCCACCGGGGGCCTCTTCGTCTACGCAGCCGGAGACATCATCAGCCTCTGGGCCCTCCTCCAGGGAGGTGAGGAGTAGGAATGAGAAGCAAGGCAAGCACGCCATGGATCAGCTCGTGAGGTACTGATGAGTGACTGATAAGTAATGAGTATGCATTATGCTAGCTGCGACAATTGAATGCGTGACCCTGAATTGTGTCGTATGCGTGACCCTGAATTGTGACCGTCTTGGATGCAGTAGTATTCCACCTTTCCTCTGTAGTAAGTTTGATCAGACATCATTTATATGCTTATTTATCAAGCTTCGGTATAATTGATGTTAGTGAGATTGTCACTGCATGCATGCAGTTTATATATGTTAACCATTCTTTTTCATGCAACCGCTGGCTAATCCACTGGGGTTACAGACTTACAGCTGTTGTTTCCCCTAGCGTACAGCTAGCAAAGAGTTTTATATGCACACACAGATGCAATTAGGTTCCTAGTTTCAACTTGTACTTGCTGATTAAGCATGCACCGATAAATGCCTCATCATGCTTTTTAGCTGGAGTAGCTTAGCAAGCTACCTCATTTTAGCTGGGGGTGTGCCATCGCTGCTTTGCCATGACCGTGACTACATGCGGTAATGCATGCATCCATGTCACCATGTGCACCGCTCTATCTTTGCCAAGAATGTGAGAGATGGTGGGCATCCAAAGGTCTGTCAACACGCTTTTTCGTTTCACAAAAAGAAAAAAGATCTACAGTGTACTCGACTTGACCCATTAAAAGCAGAAAAAAAAGAGATCACGATGATTCATGAATAACCCCACAAGCCGTGTAGAAACCAAACCAATGCCTCAACTGCATTGTTTTAAATAGCGCTATAGCTCTGCTATAGCACGCTATAGCGTTTAGAAAAGATCTTGCGCTAAGGGTCTTTTGTCCAACGACATGAGCTAACATTTTAAATAGCGCACTATAGCACGCTATAGCATTTAGAAAAGGTCCGCCGCTAAGAGGCTTAGCGCGCTATTTAAAACTTTGTCAAGTGTGACCTCAAGAAAAAGGAAACCTTCACATGCATGCTCACAGCTCACTTTTTTTTTGCGAGAAAAACTTGCAATCTATTCGTCTTCAATCATGGCAGTACAACGAAAACTAGAAATAATAAAAATTACATCCAGATCCATAGACCACCTAGCAACGACTACAATCACTGAAGCGAGCCGAAGGCACGCCGCTGTCATCGCCCCTCCCTCTCCGGAGTCGGGAAAACTTTGTTGTAGTAGACAGTCGGGAAGTCGTCGTGCTATGGCCCCATAGAACCAACGCACTAGAACATCAACCGCCACAACTCACTTGGCCACCATTGCCACGGACAACAAAATTTGTTTAGCGTCAGCCAAGGTTCACACAATATAATTAATACGAAATAACGAGGTCGTCAACATAAGCTTAACTAGTAAATTGAAGTAGCTTGTGTCAGAATTCAGATGGGAATCCTTATGCTGATAAGTTCTAGGTATCATTTATAATTCATCAAGAGCAATACTAGCGTAGGAAATAATGTGAAGATTGGCCTTGAAGGGGAATAGAAGATAGAAACACCGAATTATTTCATGTGGTTGCAAGCAAAAAAAGAAGGAGAAACAAAATCTTTTCTCTGAATCAGGGATAAAGTATGGACCCGAATGTCAGATTTCTAGTGATGTCAATCGAATGAGAAGTTCGCTGGAGAACACCCTCCAGCGCGAACATTTCTGTTCACTAAAGGTAAGCCCCCAAGCAAATCCAAATCCATACATGCCCTTTGCTAGGCCTCTGGCCCAATCACCATTCCCGTGTGCAGACAAAAATAACAACAATATTAGAAAAAAAATTCATGATGTAGGTATAAATAAAAATAGTACAATTGCCAGGTCGTACACAAGAAAATAGGGCGAAAAATTTTGCGATGCTAAAAACAAGAACACACATGAATATTTTGTTTTGAACAAAAAAGTCTCATAAAAATATGAATACATTGCTATGGTCACATGGAAATAACATGGCAAATTTAATTAAAAAACAGAAGAGTTCACGTGGCAAAAGTCTACATTGTGAAAAAGGTTGTGATTGTAAGAAGCCCAAAAATTGCCATGTTAAAAAAATTGATAGTATGTAAAAAATATTTTACCATGGTGCGCTAAATAAAATTGCTATGGTCCAAGAAAATGTTGTAAGATAAAAGAAAAAAATGCTATGGTCTAAACTGCCATCCTGCGTAAAATAAAATTACCATGGTTTAACCAAAAAGAAATTGCCGTCGTCTACATAATGAAAATTGCCAAAGTACCTACAGAATAAACTACCATGGTCTAATGAATATAAAATTTCCATGCTATAAAATAATATAGCTTCTATGTTACCTATAATAAATTTCACATGACAAAATTATAAAAATGTTGACTTATAAAACATGCATTTTTTCCTCGAGAATTTGAAGTGGGCACATGGCTAAATTAGGAATTAAGTTGATTAAAAAACATGGAAAATTTTAGGGAATTTTGCCGTGGATAGATGGCAAAAATGTTAATCTTGCTGTGTGAAAAATATGGTAGGTTTATGAAAAACTATAAAGTTGTTGTAGTTCTTAAATATAGAAATTTGCCATGGTTCCATTGAAAAGTGAATATTGATGTGGTTCATTAGGCGAATTTGACATGCTCCTTGAAGTGAATTTGTCATGGTCCACAAACTTAATTTGCCATGGTGCATAAACTAAATTTGCCATGGTCCCTAATTTCTTTTTGCCATGATCCATAAACATAATTTGTCATGGTCCATAAACTGAATTTGTCATGGTCCCTAATTTTTTGTTACCATGGCACATATAAGAAAGGAAAATTGCCATGGTCCAAGAGTGATTGTGCCATGGTACGTAAACTGAATTTACCAAGGTCTATGAAACACTAGGGGTGTATCGGCAAGTTTGGAAGCCAGCGGAGAATCACTAGTGGAGAAACGGCTAGCCACAACTTTCGTTTATGGCATGCCATTTCTCATCAACGCCACCACTATTTTTTCCAAATAGTGCTGGCGTATGCCAAATTGGTACGATACCTATAAGTTGCTATTGCTGACACTGGCAATACATCCTACGCCACTACTATGTGGGCCCAGTTGTTGTGACCAGTTGCAGTATATTATTGTCGTGCGATTCATGAGCACGTCATAGATACTTAACTTTGTGATGTCCTGTCTTCGTCCGGAATGCCAGTACTATGTTCTGCATATATATAGATGTTGTTGGCAGCCGGCCCCTTGTGTGTGTTCTCAAATATATATACATTCACACTTCCACTCTCCCCAAAATTCTACTCTCTCTTAGTCAGCTGCTTCGGTGACAATGGACCCACCAGAACTTATCGAATCGGCACGAGCCGCCCGTTCGAGCTCACGTCGGTGGGGCGTGTCGCAAGTTTGAGACTCCGCCGCCTTGGCCGAGCTCTCATCTGGCCTCGTTGGCCACGGCATGCGCACGCCATGGCCAATGCAGCCAGCCCTGTCTGGCGAATCATCCTGCTGCAGCGCAACGTCCCTTCGACGACCCGACAAACAATGCCACCCGCGTCGAAGCTACCAGGAATCGAGCGAGGGCACCTGTGCTGCTTTTTTGCGGTTGTGGACGCCCTGCTGATAAGCATATGTCGCACACGCTAAATAATCCAGAGAGAGAGTTCTACATCTGCGGTAACCGTAGGAAGGTAATATGACAGAAATGTTGGATAACTTAGCATGCAATTTCAAAAAAAGCCCTATGATCACGCAACTTCTATCTAGGAGATGCATAGCAACGAGAGGGGAAGAGCATCTTCATACCCTTGAAGATCCCTAAGGGAAGCGTTTATCAACGCGGTTGATGTAGTCGTACACCTTCACAATCCGTCCCGATCAAGTACCGAACGTACGGCACCTCCGCGTTCAGCACACGTTCAGCTCGATGACGTCCTCACCTTCTTGATCCACCATTACGGGCGAAGTAGCAGATGAGTTCCGGCAGCACGACGGTGTGGTGACGTTTCGTGGTGAAGAACAATCTCTGCAGGGTTTCGCCAAGCACTACATGTTGGGGAACGTAGTATTTCAAAAAAAAAAATTCCTACGATCACGCAAGATCTATCTAGGAGAAGCATAGTAACGAGCGGGGAGAGTGTGTCCACGTACCCTCGTAGACCGAAAGCATAAGCATTTAGTAACGCGGTTGATGTAGTCGAACGTCTTCACGATCCAACCGATTCAAGTACCGAACGTACGACACCTCCGTGTTCAGCACACGTTCAGCACGATGACGTCCCTAAAGCTATTGACCCAGTTGAGGACAAGGGAGAGTTTCATCAGCACGACGACGTGGTGACGGTGATGATGAAGTTACCGGCGCAGGACTTCGCCTAAGCACTGCAACGATATGACCGAAGTGTGTAATTATTGAGGGGGGCACCGCACACGGCTAAGAGATTGTCTGTTGTGTTTTGGGTTCCCCCTGGCCACGTGTATAAAGGAGGGAGAGGAGGAGGCCGGCGGCCAGGTTGGGCGCGCCCTAGGGGGAGTCCAACTAGGATTCCCAATCCTAGTTGGAGTCCCCTTCCTTTCCAAGAGAGGGAGAGAGGGAGGGAGGAGAAAGGGGAGAAGGAAAGAGGGGGGGAGCGCCCCTCCCTAGTCTAATTCGTACTTGCCATGGGGGGGGGGGGCGCTGCCTCCCCTTGTGGCCCTTCTCTCCTTTCCACTAAAGCCCATTAAGGCCCAATACTTTCCCAGACGAATTCCCGTAACTCTCGGGAACTCCGAAAAATACCCGAATCACTCGAAACCTTTCCGATGTCCGAATATAGCCTTCCAATATATGAATCTTTACCTCTCGACCATTTCGAGACTCCTCGTCATGTCCGTGATCTCATCGTTTATCAAGATGTTTGGGTCAGCCTTGACTTTGAAGGGAGGAATTTCATGAAACTTTTCATAATGTTCAGATATGTCTGTCTTGCCCTCCACTCCCAGGATATCCCTTTTTCCTGAAAGAACTATGTGGCGCTTTGGCTCATCGTATGATGTATTCGCTTCCTTATCTTTTCTTTTTCTCGGTCTGGTAGACATGTCCTTCACATAGATAACCTGTGCCACATCATTGGCTAGGACGAACGCTTCGTCAGTGTACTCAAGATTTTTCAGATCCACTGTTGTCATTCCGTACAGTGGGTCTACATGTACCCCGCCTCCTGACAGATTGACCCATTTGCACTTAAACAAAGGGACCTTAAAATCATGTCCATAGTCAAGTTCCCATATGTCCACTATGTAACCATAATATGTGTCATTTCCCCTCTCGGTTGTTGCATCAAAGCGGACAACGCTGTTTTGGTTGGTGCTCTTTTGATCTTGGTCAATCGTGTAAAATGTATTCCCATTTATCTCATATCCTTTGTAAATCAATACAGTCAAAGATGGTCCCCTGGACAACAAGTACAGCTCATCACAAACAGTGTTGTCACCTCTGAGACGTGTTTCCAACCAACTGCTGAAAGTCCTGATGTGTTCACATGTAATCCAGTCGTCGCACTGCTCCGGGTGTTTGGAGCGCAGACTGTTCTTGTGTTCATCGACATATGGGGTCACCAAGGTAGAGTTCTGTAGAACTGTGTAGTGTGCTTGAGACCAAGAATATCCGTCCCTGCATATTATTGAGTCCCTTCCAAGCGTGCCTTTTCCAGTCAGTCTCCCCTCATACCGCGATTTAGGGAGACCTATCTTATTAAGGCCAGGAATGAAGTCAATACAAAACCCGATGACATCCTCTGTTTGATTGGCCCATGGAGATGCTTCCTTCTGGCCTAGCGCGGTTATGGACATATTTCTTTAGGACTCCCATGAACCTCTCAAAGGGGAACATATTGTGTAGAAATACGGGCCCCATAATGACAATCTCATCGAATAGATGAACAAGGACGTGCGTCATGATATTGAAGAAGGATGGTGGGAACACCAGCTCGAAACTGACAAGACATTGCGCCACATCACTCCTTAGCCTTGGTACGATTTCTGGATCGATCATCTTCTGAGAGATTGCATTGAGGAATGCACATAGCTTCACAATGGCTAATCGGACGTTTTCTGGTAGAAGCCCCTCAATGCAACCGGAAGCAGCTGCGTCATAATCACGTGGCAGTCATGAGACTTTAGGTTCTGGAACTTTTTCTCTGGCATATTTATTATTCCCTTTATATTCGACGAGAAGCCAGTCGGGACCTTCATACTGTGCAGGCATTCAAAGAAGATTTCTTTCTCTTCTTTCGTAAGAGCGTAGCTGGCAGGACCTTCATACTGCTTCGGAGGCATGCCGTCTTTTTCGTGCAAACGTTGCAGGTCCTCCCGTGCCTCAGGTGTATCTTTTGTCTTTCCATACACGCCCACGAAGCCTAGCAGGTTCACGCAAAGGTTCTTCGTCACGTGCATCACGTCGATTGAAGAGCGTACCTCTAGGTCTTTCCAGTAGGGTAGGTCCAAAAATATAGATTTCTTCTTCCACATGGGTGCGTGTCCATCAGCGTCATTCGGAACAGCTAGTGTGTCGGGACCCTTTGCAAAGATTACGTGTAAATCATTGACCATAGCAAGTACGTGATCACCGGTACGCATGGCGGGCTTCTTCCGGTGATCTGCCTCGCCTTTGAAATGCTTGCCTTTCTTTCGACATTGATGGTTGGTCGGAAGAAATCGACGATGGCCCAGGTACACATTCTTCCTGCATTTGTCCAGGTAAATACTTTCAGTGTCATCTAAACAGTGCGTGCATGCGTGGTATCCTTTGTTTGTCTGTCCTGAAAGGTTATTGAGAGCGGGCCAATCATTGATGGTCACGAACATCAACGCCTTTAGGTTAAATTCCTCATGTCTGTGCTCATCCCACGCACGTACACCGTTTTCATTCCACAGCTGTAAAAGTTCTTCAACTAATGGCCTTAGGTACACATCAATGTCGTTGCCGGGTTGCTTAGGGCCTTGGATGAGAACTGGCATCATAATGAACTTCCGCTTCGTGCACATCCAAGGAGGAAGGTTATACATACATAGAGTCACGGGCCAGGTGCTGTGATTGCTGCTCTGCTCCCCGAAAGGATTAATGCCATCCACGCTTAAAGCAAACCATACGTTCCTTGGGTCCTTTGCAAACTCCTCCCAGTACTTTCTCTCGATTTTTCTCCACTGCGACCCGTCAGCGGGTGCTCTCAACTTCCCGTCTTTCTTACGGTCCTCACTGTGCCATCGCATCAACTTCGCATGCTTTTCGTTTCTGAACAGACGTTTCAACCGTGGTATTATAGGAGCATACCACATCACCTTCGCAGGAACCCTCTTCCTGGCGGGCTCGCCGTCAACATCACCAGGTTCATCTCGTCTGATCTTATACCGCAATGCACCGCATACCGGGCATGCATTCAGATCCTTGTATGCACCGCGGTAGAGGATGCAGTCATTAGGGCATGCATGTATCTTTTGCACCTCCAATCCTAGAGGGCATATGACCTTCTTTGCTGCGTATGTACTGTCGGGCAATTCGTTATCCTTTGGAAGCTTCTTCTTCAATATTTTCAGTAGCTTCTCAAATCCTTTGTCAGCCACAACATTCTCTGCCTTCCATTGCAACAATTCTAGTACGGTATCGAGCTTTGTGTTGCCATCTTCGCAATTGGGGTACAACCCTTTTTTGTGATCCTCTAACATGCGAGTGAACTTCAGCTTCTCCTTTTGACTTTCGCATTGCGTTCTTGCATCGACAATGACCCGGCGGAGATCATCATCATCGGGCACATCGTCCGGTTCCTCTTGATCTTCAGCAGCTTCACCCATTGCAGCATCATTGGGCACATCGTCTGATTCCTCTTGATCTTCACCAACTCCCCCCATTGCAGCATCACCGTATTCAGGGGGCACATACACTACTAGAAAAAAGGCTATAGGTAATATCACTGTTAGTGGCGCACCAGAGATGTGGTGCGCCACTACTATATAGCAGTGGCACACCACAAACAGGTGCTCCACTAATAGTGACATTACTAGTGGCGCACCAGGTGTGGGATGCGCCACTACTATGTTTTTGAACAGTAACCAGCCATGCCCAGCCTTACCAGTGGCGCACCAGGCCAAGGTGCGCCACTACTATTTTTGATAGTAGTGGCGCACCTTGCCCTGGTGCGCCACTAATATAGTTTTTTTTTTTTGAAAATTTTTTTTTTGAAAAACTATTTTTTTTTTGGAATAAATATTTTTTTTTGAAAATAGTAGTGGCGCACCGTGGGTG
>LR738713.1:29260877-29313188 GCA_902687465.1 Secale cereale
TTGAAAAAATGTTTTTTTGGGAAAAAATGGGTTTTTTTCAAAAAATATTTTTTTTGAAAAAAAATAGTTTTTTTGAAAAAAAATGGTTTTTTTAAAAAAAATAGTTTTTTTTAAAAAAATTCAAAATATGATATGTAAAATGACCGGGAAGTTTGAAATATTTTTTCAAAATTTCATCACACTCATGAACATGAACAAACTCCTAGACATCAACAAGGTTTAATAGGATTGATATGATAGATATATCAACAAGTGCCTGCTAAGTGAGCTGGTGCTGGGGTTGGATAGAACTCAGAAGTTAAGCGTGCTTGGGCTGGAGTAGTGTAGGATGGGTGACCTTCCGGGAAGTTTGACCACGGAGTGCGATTTGACCCGAGATTAAGCCATAGTGACCCGAGATTAAGGAAAAAAAAATTGATACCAACTTGTAATGCCCAGGATGGAGTTATACCTCCTACGTGTCGAGGCACGACTTAAAGGCATAAATCCATCCTAGAATGATCTCAAGTTTGTATCAGAGCCTTCTCCGACCTAGAAGCCCCACTGTTTGATCGAATCGTTGACGGTTGAGTCTAGGCACACACTGAAAAATATTTGAGTCCTATATTATATCGGAGAGTAGGATTTCTTTGCTTCTCATCCCTTTTCTCTCTGGTGAGGACTCCTGACGATTACTCTTTTCTCTTCTACTTTCAAAAAATTGCACCAAATTTTTTTTTTAAGATCCCGCGAGTATTCTGGGATTGTTTCGATGTTCTTGTGACAAGGATATTGTTCTCGATGCCTCCTGTTACCGAGGAGTTGAGCTTCGAGGTATCATTGACACAAGCATATCGCGGCAGTACTAAATACTTAAGACGGCCGACATCGAAAATCTCTCCTATACGGCCAGTGGCAAGATAACCCCGACATCACCCAGTACTGGGGAGGTAGTTCGAGAGTATTGCCATAGCTTGTTATAGTGGATGCGTTTTCGAAGGTCCGAGGTAAACAGTTTCCGAGAAAGACTGGTTATGTGTTGAAGGATGGATACACCTGGATGTAGGTTTAGAGTTGATTGCGCGGTGCTTCCCGTGTATCCCCAACACCTGATTGCATAACTGGAAACTTTCGGAAATCTATAGGTGGGTTCATCTAGTAGTTCTAGGCATTCTTCCAACGGATGCACGATATGAAGTTTGGGGTTCTACATTGAGTGAAGTGGTTTATGGACTTGTTCTGATCGGGAGTTGCATCTTAAAGGGTCCTTGGCTATGCTGATCCGGGGATTGCAAAACCCTTTTGTAACATGTTCCATGAGCTTTCAGCACGAAGATGTCGAACGAAGCTTCTATCTTGTGTTTGTTCTATCTGTTCCTTGTTCCTTTTTATTTACCTTTTTGTTCTCCAAGTGGCTTCTCGACAAGTTGATGTACCTGCGGAATTCATTCGTTCAATTCTCTGTTCGGATGTTATTGTGAAGATCATGTTGCATATCTATCCTTTGTTCTTGTTTTGATTCTGGTATTCGAGTTGCTTCGATGTCAAATGTTGATTCCATAACCTTCCTAATCGGTATTCTCATATTTCTATGAGAGTGCTAGTCCTTCTTGATCATCGAGATGGTCATGTTAATTCTTTTTAACCGGTGTGCCTTCTCTTCAAGTTATTCCATACGGACGTCGTTGAGAAATCTGACGATTTGTCTGTTTCATTCATCCCAAGTTGTCTTTGTTTTTCCCACCCTCCCACCCTTTTTCTTCGTGGAGCCAGATATCTCAAATGGAGTATCCATTTTATTCATGTGATATTTCTTCATTCATTCCCTTCAATGTTCTTATCCGGTGATTTATCGTGAAGATGCTCAAGAGCTTCAAGTTCATCATTCTTTCGTTCTCTAATTCTGCTGGTGGATGTAATTCAAGATTTCGGTGTTGATCTTATCCTTTTCCTCATTTCATAATGCTTTCTTATTCCGGTGCACCAATTAATCATTCTCCTCTTGCTATTCATATCTGGAGAGTTGAAGATATCTCAGAAGATTCATAATTCTATTCTTAATCCGTTCAAATTATTTTGAGCATTGTCTTCTTATTCAAGCCTTTTAATTCAACCGGTGCAATATCTCTTAAGCAATCTTTTCAACGGTGTTTTCTTTAGTGGGCCCTAACCCACAGGTCTTTCCCAGGATCTTACCTGACTCTTCTATTTTCTGGAGTTATACTCAAATTCTTTTCTTAGTGTGACGTAAGAATGTTTTCCATCAGTCACATGCCTTATCCAAGATCGCTTTCAAATTCTTTTCATCATTGGTTCAACCTTTTAATTCTTCATTCCGGAGTGCTCAACAATTCTTCATGGCATTTCTCGTCTTCATTCTCAGCATTTGCAGACCGGAGAAGTGTTTCTCTTAAATCTTGGCCCGTTCTCTTGATGAGTTGTGGTTCTAGCTTCTTGCCATCCTCATAATTGTTTTAGATTGTGAGGAATTCTTTTTATACCGTCCGGAGCATTTCATGAATTCTTTTCTTTGTGTTCCTCCGAAGGCCATCATTTCAGAAGTTTTCTTCGTTCTCAGTTTTCAACTTCGTCCTCCAAATATTCTTCATTGATGTCTCTTCGTTCGTCTCCTATTCTTATGGTGGTTCATTCTAGATTAACCTTCCGTTGTTATCGTTTTAATTCATTTGTTCTTTTCATAATCCTACCGGTGCTTCGTTGAAGATTTATCCGAGCTTGTGCTAGATCTCTCTTTAATTCTTTCCAACGAGAATAAGTAGTATGCCAAATCTTTGGTTGGCATCAAGTTAATTTGATGAAGGAGATGCATAACATAATTCTTATTCTTGTTCCTTCAAGGTGATTTAATTCTTTTGTCCGGAGCTTGTTCATCATATCATATCCTTGGTTCCAAGTTGCTCATCTTGTTTTCCGGAGCTCCATGTTATTTCAATTATATCATTTCAAAGCTCCATCTTATTCATCACAGACCTTAAATCTTATTCCTTCATCTTTCACTTCTCATGCTTTCATTACCGGAGTTCTCATGGTGGTTCATCATATTTTAATTCATCCTTGAAGTCTTCATCAACATTTTTGTTGGAGCTTAAGCATTCTTCATCATGCTTTCCAATTGCATTTCTTTCTACCTTGTCTTTTCAGATGATGTTATGTCATTTTTGTCAATTCCTTCATGTTTCATGATTCACGAGTTGTCAAGAATGAGATATTTAAAACCCATCATTTTCCTTTGTTCAGGAGATCCTTTCAACCCTTCAATTTATTTTGTTGGAGTAATCTTGGGTTGTTTTCACCTAAAGCTTTCCCTAAGGATTGTTGCTAATTATGGTGCTTATAAATGACCCAAGTTCTTCATTTATCATTCCGGTGAATAAGCTTTTCATCTCCTTGTTGATCTCAACCCAACCAATTTGTTTCTGTTAGTGGCTGGTTGTCACCTCTTAATTTTGAGATGTTTTCCATAAGCCCACATGAAGCTTATTCTTTCGTTGTTGATTTTTTCCAACAACTCCGTTCAACCCTTCTTTGTAAGGATGCTCTTTCAAATTTAATTTTGAGAGAGGTTGTCTTTTTCTCTCCGTTCAATTCTTTCTTTGAGTTATACTCTATTCTTTCATTACCGGAGGCTTGTGATATTGCTCTCTTGGCACCATCATCTTGCTTTCTTTTCAAGATCATGTTCTTTCACTTGCTTATCATTTAACCGGAGTGTTGTATTCTTCATTCTAGTTCCGTCATCTTATCTAGTTTTGCCTGTCTTTTAACCGGAGTGCTGTCTGAATCTTTCTTCCCCTTGTGCCATTCTTTAATTGTTTCGGAGGCAATATGTTATTGTTTTCATCAAGTATCACTCCATCTCCTCTAGTTTTTGTTCTTTTCCTTCCATTTACAGACGGAGTGCTGTCCAAATTCTGTCATTCTTCTTCCTTGGCTATACCATTGAGGTTTCATATTCTTTTGGTTCCTAAGCTCTTGTTTCATGTCTTTCAACCTGCAAGGTTCTTGTTATGTTCATTGTTCCTCTTTTGTAACGGAGTGTTTCATCTTCGTTCATCTCCGTTGCATTCTTTCTTTCAACTTGTTCAACCTCTCAAGGTTCCTGGTTTCACTCGTTTCTCGAAGAAGCAACTTTGTGTTACCTCTTCCTCTTCGTTTTTTACCCGGTGATATCTCTAGGATCTCGGGTCGAGATCCTCTGTTAGTGTGGGAGAGTTGTGACGCCCGAAGACCGACGTCCCAGAAGGTTCCAGAAGATTCCAGAAGATTCCGGATGTTCCGGGTTGACCGTGTGTTTCTTTTGTGCTTGTGTTTTTATTTTCGCATTGCATCATGTCATCATGCCATCATGTCATTTTAATTTTTGCATCTCAACCAAATAAATCGTGTGGACCTTCGGTCCATTTAAATCGAGGGAAGGTGACTTCTCTTTATAACATATTAAAGCCTCCTAATAATTATGGAGCTATATTAATAATTATTCCATTCCTCGGAGTTACTCAAACACACTTGCAATATTTCTCCATGCTTTCTATCTCAATTCTTTGCCTCAAACCTTGCTTTAATTCTTTTCTCGTTGCTCGAGGTTCCTCCAAAAACCCTCCTTCTATTTTATTCTAAATCCTGACATTTTTTTTGTGAGCCCGGGGAATTTTTACCTCTTGCCCTAACTCCTTTCCTAGCTCCTCCCTTCTTTTCTTTCTTGTTGTCATATTCTGTTTTAATTTTTAAAAAAAAACAACAGAAGGAGAGCCTCCCAGCCAGCCCAGGCCTCTCTAAGGCCCAGGCCAGCTGGCCCACCTTCAGCTCCACCTTCCCAGCCGGCCCAAGGCCCACTTTTTCCCTAACCCTAACCCACCAGCAGCCCGATCTCCCCTCCCCTCGTTTTCCTCCTCGTGCCGCCGCCAGTCTCTCCCCTCTCCCTCTCGTCGCCCGACCCCGCTTCGACCCGCTCTCCCTCTCCTTCGATCTTCTGTCCGCTCGTCCCCGAGCGCCCCTCCGCGCCGTCCTTCTCCTCGTCGCCTCCAGGGGCCGAGCCCAGCGACGCCTCAGCGCCGCCTCCGACGCCTCCCCCCTGCTGCATCTCCCGTGGTCCTCCTCCGCCAAGGCCGCGCAGGGCGCCTGCCTCCTCTGGCGCGTGCAGGGCGCCTGCCTCCTCTGGCGCGTGCGGGCGCCTCCCGCCTCCTCGCCATGGTCGACGACAGCCGCGTCGTCCTCTCCAGCAGCCCCGAGCGCAACGGGCCCTGCCTCTGTCCGGCGTCCCCGTTCTTCTGCTGCTGCAACCCCGTCGCAAGAGCTACGGCCTCTTCTTCGTCTGACCCGTGCTGCTGCCTTGGCCAGCACCGGAACCCTGTTGCTGTTGTTTTGTTTTTTTTTTGTTTTTTTTTTGTTGCTTGTAATGTTAACCTTGACAGAGAACGAAAATGAGCCCGTGAACGACTACTTGTGTGATGCAACAAGTACCCCTTCGATGCGCCGAGTACCCCTCCGTGACAAGTACAACTACACGACGCGCAAGTACCTCTACACGACGACCCGACCAAGTACCCCTACATCCGTGTACGACACGTGTACCACGACGACCAAGTACCTCTACGACCCGAACGACTACCGTCGCGTGTACCACTACCGTCGCCCGGAAGCACCATGTACCACAACCGTCGCCGAAACCTCAAGTACCTCTACGAACGAACGGAACGAGTACCTCTACCGTCGCCCGAGTACAACTACTTCCTCTACTTCCCACGACGACCTCGTGAACGACTCCTTCCACTACGTCTCGAACCGCCCCGAAACGCACGCTTCGAAGGTATACCCCGAGACGTGACCCGTGGGTGCATGCTTGCTTGTTGTATGAAATGTCTCCCGTGTGTGCTCCGTGTCCGTTTCGTCCGTTTGTCTTGTTCCTCGGTTGCCTCGTCACCGACTCGTGGGAACCCGGCAACGGGATCACCCCATCATCTTGTTCAACTCGTTCACTCCACCTTTTGTTTTGCATCGGTCCCTCACCGAGAAACCGGAACCGATATGTTGCCGTGGCATCATTTTCGGGATCGTTGCCGTGGCACCCTTTTTCGTTCCACCACGGTGACAAATGCTTCTTATCCTCTTAAGTCAACCTGTTAATAAAACTTGCATAAACTTGTTCATGTCATCCGCATCATGTTAACAACACTAAAATATTAATTGTGTTTGTTTATAATTATTAAACATGCTCATGAGGATTTTCCGGATATGTTGTTGTTATTCTCCGGCCTCATTTAAAATGTCTAGTTGTGTAGTTTTATTATGTTTCACCTCTTGCCATGCTAAAAACATTTAATCTTGTCTTGTAAATAATGAGAGTCAACTAAATAATAAATGTGGTGTTTCGTCAATATGCAACTCGTTGCATATTGAGCTCCACTTAACTTGTAGTTTTGTTTGTGCACTTTGCCATGCCATGCATATTTAAACCGGACATGCATCATGCTTGCTTGTGCATCGTGCCCTGCTTATGATTGTGTGTTTACCGTGTTGTTGTTTTCTTTCCGGTTGTTCCTCTTGTCAGCTTCGGTTTCGTTCCGGAGTTGTGAGGATCCGCTTGACTGTTGCTCCGTCTTCTTCTTGGTTCCGTTCTTCTCCCTTGTGGAATCCCAGGCAAGATGACCGAACCCGGATACCATTACTATCTTTGCCTATTGCTAGTAGTCTCGATCTATAGTTTTGCCTCGATGCCCATGTCTTTCTTGTCAGCCTCCTACTTGTAACCATTGCCATGTTTAACCAACCTACCTACGCAAACCGTTGCTTGGCTAAGTACGCTTCGCTCAGCCCTTCTTATAGCATTGTTAGTTGCAGGTGAAGATTGAAGATGCTTGCTTCATGTTGAAGTTTGGTTGGGTTATATCACACTATATAAATGCTTAAAAAAATGAAATCATCTATATACTGGCAGGGTGGAAGGCTAAGCCTTTGGCTTGGTGTTTTGTTCCACTCTTGCCGTTAGGAACCGTATAAACCGGTGTTATGTTCCTTGATTATGCGTTCCTAACACGGTTGGGGTGTATGGGACCCCCTTGATAAACCGCTAAGTGCTAAGTCTTTTCCAGCAAGTCCCAACTTTTGGTACTATTTGCCCATAATAACAACTTAATTAATTAATTAAACTTGCATAGGGGGTCGCTCCCTCGAGGATCCTTTATTTCTACATAGCAGGGGGGGCCAGTGCCGATGGTGTTGGTCCCAAACGGGGAGCCTGCGGGAACCGCCTTGGGGCAACCCGAGGTATTTGGGTCCTGTAGCTTCGCCCATCCGGTCGTGTCCTGAGACCTAGATACGCGCGGCTACTATCAGGGTGTCGACACGCCGGGAGGATTTGCTGGATTAGCCTTACCTTAGTTCGGTTTAACTTGAGCACGGGATTCCGAGAATACTCGGGTCTTCCCAAATATGGAGTTGCGACTCCGCGGATCGTGGGCTTGTAATGGGTCAAGTTGGAACACCCCTGCAGGGTTTGAACTTTCGAAAGCCGTGCCCGCGGTTATGTGGCAGATGGGAGCTTGTTAATTCCGGTTGTAGATAACTTGACACAATGATTCAATACACTACCAGCGTGTGTACCGTGACTGTCAATTTCCGAATAGGGATTCGGGAGTTGAACACGGTGGGGTTATGTTTGACCGGCTTTAGCTAGGATCACTTCGTGATCATCTTTCGACCGATGCTCTTCTCTTCTCGCTCTCTTTTACGTAAGTTAGTGCTAGTTGCTGCTGCAGACTCTTGTTTGTTCCTTCACCTCATATTCTTTTCTTCAGCCTTGTCCACACCCAAGGCTTAAATAGTCTTGTTACCCGGGAACGGGATTGCTGAGTCCTCTGTGGCTCACAGTTACTTCACCACACCAGTTGCAGGTTCAGCCGAGTTTGATGCAGGAGTTGGTTCAGTTCTTCACCAGGAGCTCGTTGAAGAGTGTGGCCGTTTGCTTGTGACGTTTCGATGTTCAGTAGTGGTTTCTACTAGGATTCGATCCTGACCTGTGGCTTTTGTTGTTTTGGTATCTTTCTTTGGATCTTCACCCGTAGTCGGGTTGTGATGTTCTGAATGATGTTTGCTTATGTAATGTATTGTGTGAAGTGGCGAGTGTAAGCCAACTATCTCCTTTTGCAATTTAATCCCTCTTTTACATGAGTCGTGCAAAGATACCAAACTTGAGATCATTCTAGGATGGGCTTATATCTTTAAGTCGTGCCTCGACACGTAGGAGATATAGTCCCATCCTGGGCATTACAAGTGCGCCACTAATGAGCTTTTTTCTAGTAGTGATAGTTGCCATCGTACTCTTCTTCTTCGCCGTCTTCCATCATAACCCCTATTTCTCCGTACCTCGTCCAAACATTATAGTGTGGCATGAAACCCTTGTAAAGCAGGTGGGAGTGAAGGATTTCCCAGTTAGAGTAAGACATCGTATTTCCACATTTAGTGCATGGACAACACATAAAACCATTCTGCTTGTTTGCCTCAGCCGCATCGAGAAACTCATGCACGCCCTTAATGTACTCGGAGGTGTGTCTGTCAACGTACATCCATTGCCGGTTCATCTGCGTGCATTATATATAATTAAGTGTGTCAAAACCATTACAGAACATCATAAATAGATAATTAAGTGACCAAATTAATAGAAGTTCATCATCACATTAAAACCAAAGTACATACATAGTTCTCATCTAACAACATATAGCTCTCCACAGCATTTAATTAATTTTCACCATACATTGAAACTATGTAAAACATTTCAATGCGAAAACAAATGCGATCATAATCGCAACCAAGGTAACAATTGATGCAACGGCATAATGATACCAAGCCTCGGTATGAATGGCATATTTTCTAATCTTTCTAATCTTTAACCGCATTGCATCCATCTTGATCTTGTGATCATCGACGGCATCCGCAACATGCAACTCCAATATCATCTTCTCCTCCTCAATTTTTTTTATTTTTTCCTTCAAGAAATTGTTTTCTTATTCAACTAAATTTAACCTCTCGACAATAGGGTCCATCTTGATCTTGTAATCATCGACGACTTCCGCAACATGCAACTCCAATTCCATCTTCTTCTCCTCCGTTTTTTCCAATTTTTTCTTCAAGGAAATGTTTTCCTCTTCAACTAAATTTAACCTCTCCACAAGAGGGTGGGTTGGAATTTCCAGTTCAACTACCTCCTAGACATATAAAAACATCGATGTCAGGTTGGTCGGCATAATTGTCATAAACACTAAAACAAATAGTTATAAATTAAAGATAATATACCACATCCGAATCGTAGACAGGACGAGGGCCCACGTGAGCGGATATCAAAACCATCGCACTATATAATAACAAGCAATAATAAACGTAAGAAAATTAGACAAATATCTATCTAAAGCAATAATAACAAGCAATAATAAAAGTAAGAAAAGTATGGACATAACAAGAGGCTCACCACGGTGGTGCCGGTGACGAGATCGGCGGGGGTGATCCACGGCGGCGAAGACGGGGACGGGACGTGACGGACCGCTAAACCTAGACAAATCTCGGAGAAAATGGAGCTTGGAGTTCGAGCTTCGAGAGGAGAAAAGCTTAACTAGTGTGGCTCGGGCATTTCATCGAACACCTCATGTGCATAGGAGGTGAGCTAGCTAGAGCACCACAGCTCCCCCCGACGGCGGTGAAGACGGGGACGGGGCGTGACGGACCACTAAACCTAGACAAATATTGAGGAAAATGGAGCTTGGAGGTCGAGCTTGGAGAGGAGAAAGCTTAAGTAGTGTGGCTCAGGCATTCCATCGAACACGTTGTGTGCATAGGAGGTGAGCTAGAGCACCACCAAGCCCTCTCCCCCTTGGCCAGAAAAAACAGAGCAGTGTGCTCTGCTCTTACGCGAGGGAGTATATATAGGCACCTCATTGGTCCCGGTTGGTGACATGAACTGGGACTAAAGGGGAGCCTTTGGTCCCGGTTCAAGTCACCAACCGGGACCAATGGTGGTGGGCCAGGAGCAAGGCCCATTGGTCCCGGTTCGTCCCACCAACCGGGACCAAAAGGTCCAGACGAACCGGGACCAATGGCCCACGTGGCCCGGCCGGCCCCCTGGGCTCACGAACCGGGTCCAATGCCCCATTGGTCCCGGTTCTGGACTGAACCGGGACTAATGGGCTGATCCGGCCTGAACCTTTGCCCCGTTTTCTACTAGTGACGAGACCATCACATGCTTGCATTGCCTTGGTCGCTCTCGCATCGCAGCCTTCCATGCTTGCATCCATTGCCTGGGTCCCTCTCATCGCAGCTGCGAATGGCATGGGAGGAACGGTGTCTTGTTGCTGATACTAACTAGCTTATGTTGGGTACGGTGAGCTGCTCTCACTCACCCCACACCATGCATATATAGCATGCAATAATGAAATTAGGTGGCATTGCCAAAGATGGTCGTCTACGCGCTCCTCCCACACCACATGCAACTACCCCGTGGTTTCCTTGTCACTGCCATGAAATGATCTCTCTCTCTCTCTCTCTCTCTCTCTCTCTCTCTCAACGTCTACAAAGAACGTGGACAACTGGACGTGGACCTCGTGATGGGCATGCAGATGCAGGTGGAGACGTGGACCGCAACAAAAACTAGCCAGACCCAATTTCTGTTTTGACCTTTTTCAACAAAGATTAGCACGATTTGACCTAACTTCATAAGTACTTCATAATCTGAACTTTTTGTGGTCATGCTAACATGCTCTATCTTTACCAAGAACGTACGAGAGGTGGGGCTCCAATGCTCAACAACGTTTTCTACTCCAACGACCCGTCAATAATAACCGAACAAGGGTGATAATGACTGCTGACACTGACCTATACTTGTCTCCATCACATATCTTTTTCCTTTGGCCCGCTCAACAAACCAAACCAAATCTATGCAAAACGACAATAACACCATACGTGCTCAAGCTTGACAGCGACCAACCGAGCCAGCTAGTTTGCTTTGTCCAGGTGAAATGGTCAGTATTTATCCCTTTTAAACACATGGAAGATCAATTCATAACACTTCAGAGGTTTCAACCCTTGAAACATCCTGGCTAATTAACCCCCCACATGCAAGCTCAAGAAAACATATCCCTAGCATGCTCACAACTCACTGAACGACTATTACTATGGTCGATAAAAAAATATTGGTAGCATCAAATAAGATTATAAGGGCATCTGCAACGCTGGCCCTCCAGACCTATTTTGTTGTCCAACACCGTACTTTATCATTCTGCAGATCGAAAGCAAATTGTGTGTGTGCCGGGGAGGGGAGGGGGGGGGGCTTTGCGGTTTTCTGAACATGGTAGCTAATTAAAATGAGCATGTGCATGTGTGCGCGTGATGAGCTTCTCTCACAGTTGTGTATATACGCAAAGAAATTAAATGCATGCATTGCCAAGGTGGATATACGCGAGCGCTCCCCAGACGAAGCCTTCCAACATCACTGCCATGCTTGTTCGTCGACTCCCCTCTCTCCGCGCTGCCCGACACGTCATGCATTTTGCTTCGCTCTGTGTTTTGCTACTGTTTGTTGCTCTGAGCTGCTGCTGTCATCGTCGACCCCCTCCCATCCGTCCTAGCTAGCTAGTGTGTATGGTTTCCTCACTGAAATCTTCATTTCCCATCTTCTTCTTTCCGGGCCAAGTTAAGCTCCTTCAAGAAGGAACTGATTACAGTGTGTTGTCGCTGATACTAGCTAGCTTCAACAGTGGAGTACTACCCATGTGTATGTGTGTACTGTCCCTGTGTCTGTGTGTGTTGGGTGAACTTTCACTCACTCCACACCATAGCATGCAACTCCAAGTAAAAAATACTCCCTCCATCCCACAATGTAAGACGTCTTTTGACACTACACTAATGTCAGAAAACGCCCTATATTATGGGACGGAGGGAGTAATAATTAGGAAGTATGCATGCATCGCCAAAGATGCATGGTGTTGGCGCAACTTCCCCGTTGTTTCCTTGTCCTTTTTTTAAGAAAACTTTAAATCTATCCATCTTCGATCATGATAGTACGACGCAAGCTAGAAATAATAAAACTTCCATCGAGACATGTGTACGTCGATCGTGGGTGTTGGAGTGACGTGGCTTTGCATCGAAGGCTCCAACAGGACCACACTCGCTCGCTACTTGAACAGCTAGCTTCCTCAACAGTCCACACCACTCATTCAAGCAGGCTCCACGAGGAGAGCGGCGGTGAGTCCCTCCCTCCCCTCTCCCTCCGTACGTCTCCCCGTCCCGTCCGGCTATTCCGTCTCGATCCAAGTGTCGTTGGAGCTATACCGAAAAAGGCCCGCTTTATATATAAAGCATGATTCTCACAACCCAGTATCTAGCTAGCTTTATACCGAAAAAGGCTTCCTCAACTGCCGTTGGAGCTATCTAGCTAGCTAGTGTCCCCGGCCGGATGAAACTTCGGCGTGGTTTCCTCTCTCAACAATATTGGCATGCATGAGACGAACGAGACGAGACCATCACATGCTTGCATTGCTTTGGTCGCTCTTGCATCGCAGCCTTCCATGCTTGCATCCATTGCCTGGGTCGCTCTCATTGCAGCTGCGTATTGCATGAGAGGAACGGTGTCTTGTTGACTAGCTTATGTTGGGTACGGTGGGCTGCTCTCACTCACCCCACACCATGCATATATAGCATGCAATAATGAAATTAGGCGGCATTGCCAAAGATTCGTCTACGCGCTCCTCCCACACCAAATGCAACTACCCCGTGGTTTCCTTGTCACTGCCATGAGATGAGGTTTCATAATATGCTTGCTTCACCACAGGATCTCTCTCTCTCTCTATCTATCTCTCTCTCTCTACGTCTACAAAGAACGTGGACAACTGGGCGTAGACCTAGTGATGGGCATGCAGATGCAGGTGGAGACGTGGACCGCAACAACCACCGGGTGCGGATACACACTACGTACGTATTAGGTTTTGACGATCCATTCAGTAGTAGCTTATTTTTGATCTTGATGGCATAGTTTTAAACTACTTGCCTGATAGTTAAAGTGCTATAGTTACTGGTAATGGTAACTGATGTACCCCCCACCATCCTGCCCACTTTGCAAGCCCTTGCCGATATAGTTACTTCCCTAGTAGAGTGGTAAAGCGTGCCGTTGCCGGTTTGCTGGCAATGCTCGTGACTAGGATTACATGCATGTCACTAGCACTGCTCTATCTTTACCAAAAACGAGAGGTCAGACTCCAATGCTGAAAAGGGTTTCTCGTTTCAATAAAGGAAAGCCCGGCAAGCTTGACCCTTATCATCTATTACCTCTGTTCCGAAATATAAGTCGCGGGGGGGGGGGGAGTTCAGTTTACACTCCCCCAACGACCTATATTTAGGAACGGAGGGAGTATTCCAAAGTCCCGTCAAAAACAGAAAAAGGGTGATGATAACTGCTGACAATGACCCATCACCTACCTTTTCTTTTTGCCCCCTCAACAGACCAAACATATGCAAAGCAATTACACCATACCTGCTGAAGCTTGGCAGCGAGCAACCGGGCTAGCTAGTTTGCTTTATCCAAGTGAGATGCTCACTAGCTATTATGTATCTGTTTCAAACACACGGAAGGTCTGTTGTTTTTTGAAAGAAAACACACAGAAGAGCAATCGATGAAAAATCTGAGTTCAGAGGTCTCAACACTTGTTGCAACGGGATAGACGGTTCAAATTACTAGATCGTTGATAAATGAGAGGCGCCTATTAGTTTCACTACTTATGATAAATAAATTATCCCCGTTTGCGAAATGATATGTTTGATGCTATGTGAACTTTGGTGCGAAACACCAAACAACTAGACTAGTTAAGAAAATTATACTAGAGACTCTAACAAGCATGGTGAAAAGCTCAGACAAACATAATAAGTAAGAGGTTCTGATAAGCCAGACGCGACAAACACTTTGTCGAATCCATATCACTACAGACGCAACCACAAATTCGTCAGGGGCTCTACTAAATGTATAGGTACAACACCTAATACTACATCGTGATAAGCTACATAACACGCCTACTATTTTGTCGCTTCCACGAATACATATGTCGCGCTTGGCCGTTAGGCAAGACAAGGACATGCCACGTTGACGGCACGCCGGCCCTAGACCACCCGCGGTCAAACATGCCTATGCGTTAGGTGCCTTCACCTATACCTTAGGCGTTTTTTTATTAGGCACATCCAAAATAAGTTTTTGGGGTTCAGTTAGTAAGTAAGTATCTCAAGGGTCATTAACTTCTTAAAGATAAACTTAGCTTGATATGCTTCACTATATGATATTTTAATCTATCTATCTATCTATTATATAATAAAAGCAAAGTATTGGGTCCTAATAGAGACACCACGGTAAGCCACATTGTGACGCCCGAGACCGACGTCCCAGAAGATTCCAGATGTTCCGGGATCTCCCGTGTGTTTTATTTTGCTTGTGTTATTTATTTTTTGCATTGCATCATGTCATCATGCCATCATCTCATTAATTTTTGCAACTAAATAAATCGTGTGGACCTTCGGTCCATTTAAATCGAGGGAAGAATGTCTTCTCTTTAAAACATATAAAAGTCTCTCAATATTTAGGGAGCTATATTAAAAATATTCCAATTGTTTGGGATCACCGTAACACACTTGCAATATTTCCCCATGCTTTCCTACTTCGAGTTCTCCTACAAACAAACCCTCCCTATAATTCTTTTCCTATTTATCGAGGTTCCTCCGAAAATTCGAACATTTTTGGACACTTCAATAATCACGTCTTAGTTCAAACCTATTTGAATTAAATTCAAATATGTTTGAATTATTTTCCGATCTGGCCTTTTGTATTTTTTTTCTCCGGTCGTGCTCATTTTTACGAGCCCGAGAAAAATAGTTCCATATGCTATCTTTTGCCCTAACCCCTCCTCCTTTTATTCTCTTCTCTTATTTTGTTTTCTGCTAAAAACTAGATAAAGAAGGAGAGCAGCCCAGCAGCCTCCTTGGGCCCAAGGCCATTCATCCCGCATCCTTCCCCTCCTAGCCGGCCCTTCTTTTTTTCAGTCGGCCCTCTCCTCCAGCCATCAGGCCCACTGGCCACTCCAGCCCGCAGGCCCAGCCTGCCTCGAACCCTAGCCTTCGCACTCACCTCGCTCCCTCCCGATTCCTCCGCCGCCACCCTCTCGTTCGCTAGCCCCGAGCCCCATCTTCCAGCCTCGCTCGACCGCACCCGCATCTCCCCATCGCTCCTCTCGACCCCGCACCCCGCTCCTCTCGCCGAACCATCGACCCTCTCCCTCGTCGCAGGAGTCCCGAACCCCGATCTCCCGTGGCCTCCCTCAGGTCGCCGCGGCCTCCTTCTCGACGGATCGAGCCGCCTCGCGACTCCCTTCTTCTCCCGCCGGCCAGGCCGGGCCGAGACCCGCATCACCTCCTCCACCAAGGCGCCAGCGTGCCCCAGGCTCCCTCCTCCTCTACGGGCGAAGACCACCGCGCCACTTCCTCCTCAAGCCGCGCCCGAGCGCCTCGCCTCTCGCGTCCTTCGTCCAGATGCAGCCGGCGCCCAGCTTCGTCCGCGCGAGCCATGCAGCCGGCTCCGCCCTCCCTCCCGCCGCAGCTCCTCAAGTCCGGCCACCAGCGCCCTGCGCCCGAGCCCTCCTCCTCGCCATGGACGCCGACCTCCACCTCGTCCTCCCGTGCGCCGCCGACGCCCCGTGCTGCTCCCTCCGTCCGCCGCCTCATCGCCATGGTCTTGACCTCCCCGAGCATCTCCAGCCGCTGCCTCCTTTGGACTGTCCCGTGCTGCTGTTTTGTTTTTTTTTTTGTTGTACTGCTGCTGTTTTTTTTGTTTTCGTCAAGTGCACGAGGACCCCAAGTTTCGGCAAGAACAACTACACGATGAAACGACAAGTACCCCTCCGATGCAAGTACGTCTACGAACCGGAACGACTACGCAAGATGAATCGCCAAGTACCACTACTTCCACTACCGTCGCAAACGAGAACCCCAAGTACCACGACACCGACCCGAACATCTACGGGAAAACGAGCTCCGTGAACGTCTACCGTCGCCCCGAGTACCACTACCGTCGCTCGACGACCGCGAGTACCACTACCGTCGCCCGAGTACAACTACCGCTACGAGAACGACTACCTTCGGTGAAGAAATGAGAACGTCTACTTCCTCTCCGAACGGAACATCTACTTCCTCTTCGGAAACGTGAACCACTACTTCCTCTACGACTCGCGGGAACGACTTCTTCCTCTACGTCTCGAACCGCCCCGAAACGCACGCCTCAAAGGTATAACCCCGAGACGTGCCCGATGACCCGTGTGTTGCTTGTGTGTTGTATGAAATGTCTCCCGTGTGTGCTCCGTGTCCGTTTCGTCCCTTTTGTCGTGTTCCTCGGTTGCCTCGTCACCGACTCGTGGGAACCCGGCAACGGGATCGCCCACTTTCTCCTTGCATGTCTCGTTCACTCCACCTTTTGCTTTTGCACCGGACTCTCAACGAGTTACCGGAACCGAGTTGTTGCCTTTGCATCATTTCGGATCGTTGCCGTGGCACCCTTTCGTTCCACCACGGTGACGATACTTCATATCCTCTTAAGTCAACCTTTTAATAAAAATTGCATAAACTTGATCATGTCATCCGCATCATGTTAACAACCTTTGAATGTTAATTGTTGTTGCTTTAATAATTATTAAACATGCTCATGGGGATTTTCCGGATATGTTGTTGTTATTTTCCGGCCTCATTTAAAATGTCTAGTTGTGTAGTTTTATTATGCTTCACCAATTGCCATGTTAACCAACATTTAATCTTGTCTTGTAAATAACGAGAGTCAATTAAATAATTAATTGTGGTGTTTCGTCAATATGCAACTCGTTGCATATTGATCTCCACTTAACTTGTAGTTTTTGTTTGTGCTCTTTGCCATGCCATGCATATTTAAACCGGACATGCATCATATTTGGATGTGCATCTTATGCCATGTTTATGCTTGTGTGTTTACCGTGTTGTTTGTTTCTTTCCGGTTTGCTTCTCTTGATAGCTTCGGTTTCGTTCCGGAGTTGTGAGGTTTCTCTCGTCTGTGTTGCTTCGTCTACTTCATGGATCCGTTCTTCTCCCTTGTGGAATCCCAGGCAAGATGACCGAACCCCGATAACATTACTATCTTTGCCTATTGCTAGTAGATCCGCTCTATAGTTTTGCCTCGATGCCCATGATCTTCTTGTCAGCCTCCTACTTGTAACCATTGCCCTGTTTAACCAACCTACCTATGCAAACCGTTGCTTGGCTAAGTACGCTTCGCTTAGCCCTTCTTATAGCATTGCTAGTTGCAGGTGAAGATTGAAGATGCTTGCTTCATGTTGAAGTTTGGTTGGGTTATATCACACTATATAAATGCTTAAAATGAAATCATCTATATACTGGCAAGGGTGGAAGGCTAAGCCTTTTGCTTGGTGATTTGTTCCACTCATGCCGTTAGGAACCGTATAAACCGGTGTTATGTTCCTTGATTATGCGTTCCTAACACGGTTGGGGTGTATGGGACCCCCTTGATAAACCGCTAAGTGCTAAGTCTTTTCCAGCAAGTCCCAACATTGGTACTATTTGCCTAATAACTAATAAAACTTGCATGTGGACTAGCTATCCCTTTTATTATAATTCAACCCCCCCGGGCCAGTGCTCCACATGAGTGTTGGTCCGAAACGGGGAGTCTGCGGGGCCACCACGAGGAAACTCGAGGTTTGGTAAAAACCTGTAGAATCGCCCATCCGGTCGTGTCCTGAGACTAGATACACGCGGCTACCTATCAGGGTGTCGACACGCCGGGAGGATTTGCTGGATTAGCCTTACCTTAGTTCGGTTTAACCTGAGCACGGGATTCCGAGAATACTCGGGTCTTCCCACTTTGGAGTTGCGACTCCGCGGATCGTGGGCTTGTAATGGGTCAAGTTGGAACACCCCTGCAGGGTTTTGAACTTTCGAAAGCCGTGCCCGCGGTTATGTGCCAGATGGGAGCTTGTTAATATCCGGTTGTAGATAACTTGACACAATGATTCAATACACTACCAGCGTGTGTACCGTGACTGTCAATTTCCGAATAGGGATTCGGGAGTTCAACACGGTGGGGTTATGTTTGACCGGCTTTAGTTAGGATCACTTCGTGATCATCTCTCGACCGATGCGCCTTCTCTTCTCGCTCTCGTATACGTAAGTTAGTGCTTGTTGCAGCTGCAGACTCTTGTTGTTCCTTCACCTCTCGTTCTTTCTTCAGCCTTGTCCTCACCCAAGGTTTAAATAGTCATGTTACCCGGGGACGGGATTGCTGAGTCCTTTGTGGCTCACAGTTACTTCACCACACCAGTTGCAGGTTCAGCCGAGCTTGAAGCAGGAGTTGGATCAGTTCTTCACCGGGAGTTCGATGAAGAGTTTGGCGTTTGCTTGTGACGTTTCGACGATTAGTAGTGGTTTCTGTTGGAAATATGCCCTAGAGGCAATAATAAAAGAGTTATTATTATATTTCCTTGTTCATGATAATCGTTTATTATCCATGCTATAATTGTATTGATTGGAAACTCAAATACATGTGTGGATAAATAGACAAACTTTGTGTCCCTAGTAAGCCTCTTCAGGACTAGCTCGTTGATCAAAGATGACCGCGGTTTCCAGGTCATAGACATGAGTTGTCATTTGATAACGGGATCACATCATTAGGAGAATGATGTGATGGACGAGACCCAAACGTTAAACATAGCTTTTGATCGTATCAGTTATCGCTATAGTTTTCTGCATGTCAAGTATAAGTTTCTATGACCATGAGATCATGTAACTCACTGACACCGTAGGAGTGCTTTGTGTGTGCCAAACGTCGCAACGTAACTGGGTGACTATAAAGGTACTCTACAGGTATCTCCGAAGGTGTCTGTTGAGTTGACATGGATCGAGACTGGGATTTGTCACTCCGTGTGACGGAGAGGTATCTCCGGGCCCACTCGGTAATACGTCATCTCAATGAGCTCAAAGTGACTAAGTAGTTAGTCACGGGATTATGTATTACGGTAACGAGTAAAGAGACTTGCCGGTAACGAGATTGAACTAGGTATAGAGATACCGACGATCGAATCTCGGGCAAGTAACATACCGACGAGACAAAGGGAACTGTATACGGGATTGCCTGAATCCTTGACATCGTGGTTCATCCGATGAGATCATCGAGGAACATGCGGGAACCAATATGGGTATCCAGATCCCGCTATTGGTTATTGACCTGGGAGTGTCTCGGTCATGTCTGCATAGTTTCCGAACCCGCAGGGTCTACACACTTAAGGTTCGGTGACGCTAGGGTTGTTAGTGAGAACAGTGCATGGTTACCGAAGGTTGTTCGGAGTCCCGGATGAGATCCCGGACGTGACGAGGGTCTCCGGAATGGTCCGGGAACGAAGATTGATATATAGGATGAAGGTGTTCGGAGTCCGGAAGTGTTCCGGGGAGTATCGGGAAGACGGCGGATGACCGAAAGGGGGTTTCGGGGTCCCGGAAGGAGTTTCGGGCCTAATGGGCCACAAAGGGGGACACAACAGCCCTCATAGGGCTGTGCGCCCCCCCCTGGGCCCTCTCCTTGTGCGCCAAGGGGGGTGGACCCCCCTAGGGCTGCCGCACCCCCCCAGGCTTGGGGGGCAAGGCACTTGGGGGGGGGGGAACCCTAACCCTAGGGCGCCACCCCCTCCCTCCTCCCCTTGGCCGCCGCCCCTAGGGGTAAAACCCTAGGGCGCCCCCTCCCCTCTACTCCCCCTATATAAAGAGAGGCAGAGGGAGGGCAGCCATACACGTTCGTGCCTCGGTGCTGCCCTCCCTCTCCTACTACAATCTTCGTATTCCCGCGGTGCTTGGCGAAGCCCTGCTGGAATCCTCCACCACCATCTCCACCACGCCGTCGTGCTGCCGGTGTCTCCATCAACCTCTCCTTCCCCGCTTGCTGGATCAAGAAGGAGGAGACGTCCCCGAGCTGTACGTGTGAAGAACGCGGAGGCACCGTTGCTTCGGTGCTTGGATCTTCAGCGATCTGAATCGCGGCGAGTACGACTCCATCAACCGCGTTCTTGAACGCTTCCGCTTAGCGATCTACAAGGGTATGTGGATCCAACTCTCCCCTCGTAGATGCATCTCCTAGATTGATCTTGGTGAGCGTAGGAAAAATTTTTGTTTCCCATGCAACGTTCCCCAACAGTGGTATCAGAGCTAGGATCTTGCGTAGATGCTTTCACGAGTAGAACACAAAAGGGTTTGTGGACGTTGATGTTTAGATTGCTTCCCTCCTTAGTCTTTCTTGATTCAGCGGTATTATGGGATGAAGCGGCCCGGACCAACTTTACATGTCCACGTACATGAGACCGGTTCCATCGACAGACATGTGACTTTTGTTGCATAAGATGGCTGGCGGGTGTCTGTCTCTCCTATCTTAGTTGAATCGGAATAGAACAAGGTGGTCCTTGTAGAAGGTTAAATAGCAACTTAAATATCACCGTTGTGGCTTTGCGTAGGTAAGAAGCGTTCTTGCTAGATACCCATAGCAGCCACATAAAACATGCAACAACAAATTAGAGGACGTCTAACTTGTTTTTGCAGGGTATGTATGTGATATGATATGGCCAATGACATGATGAGATATATTTGATGTATGAGATGATCATGTTGTAATAGTTAATATCGACTTGCATGTCGATGTATACGGCAACCGGCAGGAGCCATAGGGTTGTCTTTAATTTTTGTATGACCTGCGTGTCAATCATTAAGCGCTTTGTAATGCTTTACTTTATCGCTAAACGGTAGCAATAGTAGTAAGAGCATGGTGGGCGCGCGACAACCCCGATGGCGACACGATGATGGAGATCATGATGATGGGGATCATGGTGTGGCGCCGGTGACGATGGAGATCATGCCGGTGCTTTGGAGATGGAGATCAAAAGCACGAGTTGATGGCCATATCATGTCACTTATGATTTGCATGTGATGTTAATCCTTTTATGCATCTTATATTGCTTAGGACGACGGTAGCATTATAAGATGATCCTTCACTAAAATTTCAAGATAAAATTGTGTTCCCCCCAAGTGTGCGCCGTTGCGAAGGTTCGTCGTTTCGAAGCACCACGTGATGATCGGGTGTGATAGACTCTACGTTCGCATACAACGGGTGCAAGCCAGTTTTGCACATGCAGAACACTCGGGTTAGACTTGACGAGCCTAGCATGTACAGACATGGCCTCGGAACACGGAAGACCGAAAGGTCGAGCATGAGTCATATAGTAGATATGATCAACATGTAGATGTTCACCATTGACACCACCTCATCTCACGTGATGATCGGACTTGGGTTGGTGGATTTGGATCATGTCACGCTCGAATGACCAGAGGGATGTCAATTTGAGTGGGAGTTATAAATAATTTGATTAGGTAATAACTCACTTATCATGAACAATAGTCTAAAATGTCTTTGCAAATCTTTTGTTGTAGATGGCTCGCGCAGTAGCTCCCCTGAATTTTAATGCGTTCCTAGAGAAAGCTAAACTGAAAGATGATGGGAGCAACTTTGTGGACTGGCTCCGCAATCTGAGGATCATCCTCACAGCTGCCCAAAAGGTTTATGTCCTAAATGCACCGCTAGGTGACCCCCCCGCTCCTACAGCCTCTGCGGACGTTATGAACGCCTGGCAGTCGCGTTCGGATGACTACTCAATAGTGCAGTGTGCCATGTTGTATGGTTTGGAAGGAGGACTTCAAAGGCGTTTTGAACGTCATGGGGCATATGAGATGTACCAGGAGTTGAAGTTCATCTTTGAAAAGAATGCTAAGATCGAGAGGTATGAGACCACCGATAAATTCTTTGCCTGCAAGATGGAGGAGAATTCGTCTGTCAGTGAGCACTTACTGAAGATGTCTGGGTACTATACCCGCATAGCTGATCTGGGACTTGTGTTCCCGGATGAGGCTATCATTGACAGAATTCTCCAGTCACTCCCGCCTAGCTACAAGAGCTTCGTGCAGCAGTATAACATGCAAGGGATGAACAAAACCATCGCCGAGCTGTTTTCGATGCTGAAAGTCGCTGAGGCAGACATCCAGAAGGAGTATCAAGTGTTGATGGTCAATAAAACCACCAGTTTCAAGAAGAATGGCAAGGGCAAGAAGGGTAACTCTAAGAAGGGTGGCAAGGCAGTTGCTCATCCAGTGAAGAAACCCAAGGCTGGGCCTAAGCCAGAGACTGAGTGTTTCTATTGCAAGGGGAACGGCCACTGGAAGCGGAACTGCCCCAAGTATCTGGCAGACAAGAAGGGGGCCAACAACAACAACAACAAAGGTATATGTGATATACATGTTCTTGATGTGTACCTTACCAACTCTCGTTGTAGTGCCTGGGTATTTGATACCGGTTCGGTTGCTCACATTTGCAACTCTAAACAGGAACTGCGGAATAAACGGAGGCTGGCGAAGGACGAAGTGACGATGCGCGTGGGAAATGGTTCCAAGGTTGATGTGATCGCCGTCGGCACGCTCGCTCTTCGATTACCATCGGGATTAGTTATGAACCTGAATAATTGTTATTTAGTGCCTGCGTTAAGCATGAACATTATATCTGGATCTTGTTTATTGCGAGACGGTTACTCATTTAAATCAGAGAATAAAGGTTGTTCTATTTATATGGGTAATATCTTTTATGGTCATGCACCCGAAGTGAGGGGTTTATTCTTGTTGAATCTCGATAGTGATGATACACATGTTCATAACATTGATGCCAAAAGATGTAGAGTTGATAATGATAATACCACTTTCTTGTGGCACTGCCGTCTGGGTCATATCGGCGTGAAACGCATGAGGAAGCTCCATGCTGATGGACTTTTGGAGTCTCTTGATTTTGAATCACTTGACACATGCGAGCCGTGCCTCATGGGCAAGATGACAAGGACCCCGTTTTCAGGGACAATGGAACGGGCAAATGACTTATTGGAAATCATACATACTGATGTGTGTGGTCCGATGAGTGTGACGGCGCGCGGTGGATATCGTTATTTTCTCACCTTCACTGACGACTTAAGTAGATATGGGTATATTTACTTGATGAAGCATAAGTCTGAAACTTTTGAAAAGTTCAAGCAATTTCAGAGTGAAGTTGAAAATCATCGTAACAAGAAGATCAAGTTCCTACGATCTGATCGAGGGGGAGAATATCTGAGTTATGAGTTTGGCGATCACTTAAGAAAATGTGGAATTGTTTCACAGTTGACGCCACCTGGAACACCACAGCGTAATGGTGTGTCCGAACGTCGTAATCGAACCCTATTAGATATGGTACGTTCTATGATGTCTCTTGCCGATTTGCCACTATCGTTCTGGGGATATGCGTTAGAGACAGCTGCATTCACTTTAAATAGGGCTCCATCCAAGTCCGTTGAGACAACACCGTATGAACTATGGTTTGGTAAGAAACCGAAGTTGTCTTTTCTCAAAGTTTGGGGTTGCGATGCTTACGTCAAAAGGCTTCAGCCAGAAAAGCTCGAACCCAAAGCGGACAAATGTGTCTTCATAGGATACCCAAAAGAGACGGTTGGGTACACCTTCTATCTCAGATCCGAAGGCAAAGTGTTTGTCGCTAAGAACGGGTCCTTTCTCGAGAAAGAGTTTCTCTCGAAAGAATTGAGTGGGAGGAAGGTAGAACTTGATGAGGTTATTGAACCTCTACTTCAACCAGAGAGTAGCGCAGCACAAAAGGATGTTTTTGTGGAGCCTGAAACGGTTGAAGAGGAAGCCAATGATGATGATCAAGAAGCTTCTGATCAAGTTACTACCGAACCTCGTAGGTCAACAAGGGTACGCACTGCACCTGAGTGGTATGGTAACCCTGTCTTGGAGGTCATGTTGTTAGACAACGGTGAACCTACGAGCTATGGAGAAGCGATGGTGGGCCCGGATTCCGACAAATGGTTAGAGGCCATGAAATCCGAGATGGGATCCATGTATGAAAACAAAGTATGGACTTTGGAAGTATTACCTGAAGGGCGGAAGGCCATTCAGAATAAATGGATTTTTAAGAGGAAGACGGACGCTGACGGTAATGTCACCGTGTATAAAGCTCGACTTGTGGCAAAGGGTTTTTCACAAGTTCAAGGGATTGACTACGATGAGACTTTCTCACCCGTAGCGATGCTTAAATCCGTCCGAATCATGTTAGCAATAGCTGCATATTTCGATTATGAAATTTGGCAGATGGATGTCAAAACAGCGTTCCTTAACGGTTTTCTTAAGGAAGAGTTGTATATGATACAACCGGAAGGTTTTGTCGATCCAGAGAATGCTGACAAAGTTTGCAAACTCCAGCGTTCCATTTATGGACTGGTGCAAGCATCTCGGAGTTGGAATCTTCGCTTTGATGAGGTGATCAAAGCGTTTGGGTTTGTACAAGTTTACGGAGAAGCTTGTATCTACAAGAAAGTGAGTGGGAGCTCTATAGCGTTTCTAATATTATATGTGGATGACATATTGCTGATTGGAAACAATATAGAATTTTTGGATAGCGTGAAGGGGTATTTGAACAAGAGTTTTTCAATGAAGGATCTCGGTGAAGCTGCTTTCATATTGGGCATCAAGATCTATAGAGATAGATCAAGACGCTTGATAGGACTTTCACAAAGTACATACCTTGATAAAGTTTGGAAGAAGTTCAAAATGGATCAATCCAAGAAGGGGTTCTTGCCGGTATTGCAAGGTACAAAGGTGAGTAAAGACTCAATGCCCAGTGACTGCGGAAGATAGAGAAAAGATGAGTGTCGTCCCCTATGCTTCAGCCATAGGCTCTATCATGTATGCAATGCTGTGCACAAGACCAGATGTCAGCCTTGCCATAAGTATGGCCGGAAGGTTTCAAAGTAATCCTGGTATGGATCACTGGACAGCGGTCAAGAATATCCTAAAGTACCTGAAAAGGACTAAGGAAATGTTTCTCGTTTATGGAGGTGATCAAGAGCTCGTCGTAAAGGGTTACGTCGATGCAAGCTTTGACACTGATCCGGATGACTCTAAGTCTCAAACCGGATACGTATATATTCTCGACGGGGGAGCGGTAAGCTGGTGCAGTTCCAAGCAAAGCGTGGTAGCCGATTCTACATGCGAAGCGGAGTACATAGCTGCCTCGGAGGCGGCAAAGGAAGGTGTCTGGATGAAGGAGTTCATGACAGATCTTGGAGTTGTGCCTAGTGCACTGAACCCAATGACTCTGTTCTGTGACAACACTGGTGCCATTGCTCTAGCCAAGGAACCAAGGTTTCACAAGAGGACCAGACACATAAAGCGACGCTTCAATTCCATCTGCGATTCAGTCAAGGAGGAGGACATAAGCATTTGCAAAGTACACACGGATTTGAATGTTGCAGATCCGTTGACTAAGCCTCTTCCACGGGCTAAGCATGATCAACACCAAGACTCTATGGGTGTTAGATTCATTACCTTGTAATGCTAGATTATTGACTCTAGTGCAAGTGGGAGACTGTTGGAAATATGCCCTAGAGGCAATAATAAAAGAGTTATTATTATATTTCCTTGTTCATGATAATCGTTTATTATCCATGCTATAATTGTATTGATTGGAAACTCAAATACATGTGTGGATAAATAGACAAACTTTGTGTCCCTAGTAAGCCTCTTAAGGACTAGCTCGTTGATCAAAGATGACCGCGGTTTCCAGGTCATAGACATGAGTTGTCATTTGATAACGGGATCACATCATTAGGAGAATGATGTGATGGACGAGACCCAAACGTTAAACATAGCTTTTGATCGTATCAGTTATCGCTATAGTTTTCTGCATGTCAAGTATAAGTTCCTATGACCATGAGATCATGTAACTCACTGACACCGTAGGAGTGCCTTGTGTGTGCCAAACGTCGCAACGTAACTGGGTGACTATAAAGGTACTCTACAGGTATCTCCGAAGGTGTCTGTTGAGTTGACATGGATCGAGACTGGGATTTGTCACTCCGTGTGACGGAGAGGTATCTCCGGGCCCACTCGGTAATATGTCATCTCAATGAGCTCAAAGTGACTAAGTAGTTAGTCACGGGATTATGTATTACGGAACGAGTAAAGAGACTTGCCGGTAACGAGATTGAACTAGGTATAGAGATACCGACGATCGAATCTCGGGCAAGTAACATACCGACGAGACAAAGGGAACTGTATACGGGATTACCTGAATCCTTGACATTGTGGTTCATCCGATGAGATCATCGAGGAACGTGTGGGAACCAATATGGGTATCCAGATCCCGCTATTGGTTATTGACCTGGGAGTATCTCGGTCATGTCTGCATAGTTTCCGAACCCGCAGGGTCTACACACTTAAGGTTCGGTGACGCTAGGGTTGTTAGTGAGAATAGTGCATGGTAACCGAAGGTTGTTCGGAGTCCCGGATGAGATCCCGGACGTGACGAGGGTCTCCGGAATGGTCCGGGGACGAAGATTGATATATGGGATGAGAGTAAACGGAGTCCGGAATTGTTCTGGGGAACATCGGGAAGGAATCGGAGAACCGAAAGGTGTTTCGGGGGCCACGGTAAATGTTACGGGCCCTATGGGCCATAAGTGGGGAGACGCAACAGCCCACACAAGGGCTGTGCGCCCCCCCCCTAGGCTCCTCCACCTGCGCCTAAGGGGCTGGGCCCCCCTAGGGCAGCCGCACCCCTAGGACTTGGGGGGCAAGGCGCCTGGGGGGGGAACCCTAACCCTGGCCGCAGCCCCTCCCCTTGGCCGCCACCCCCTAGGGGGAACCCTAGGGGCGCCCCCTCCTCTCTCTCCCCCCTATATAAAGAGAGGTAGAGGGAGGGCAGCAATACAAGTTCGTGCCTCGGCATTGCCCTCCCTCTCCACGAATATCTTCGTCTAGTTTGCAGTGCTTGGCGAAGCCCTGCTGAAATTCCTTCACCACCATCTCCACCACGCCGTCGTGCTGCTGGGTTTCTCCGTCAACTTCTCCTTCCCCCTTGCTGGATCAAGAAGGAGGAGACGTCCCCGAGCTGCACGTGTGTTGAACGCGGAGGCACCGTCCGTTCGGTGTTGGGATCTTCGGCGATTTGAATCGCGGCGAGTACGACTCCATCAACCGCGTTCTTGAACGCTTCCGCTTAGTGATCTACAAGGGTATGTGGATCCGACTCTTCTCTCGTAGATGCATCTCCTAGATTGATCTTGGTGAGCGTAGGAAAATTTTTGTTTCCCATGCAACGTTCCCCAACAGTGACATGCTATTAACCATATAAGGACTTTTCATAGTCACATGACAAAAGCTTACTGAGACAATGAATCTGTAGTAATTAAGTTGCCAGTTTCAAGAAGAATGGCAAGGGCAAGAAGGGTAACTCTAAGAAGGGTGGCAAGGCAGTTGCTCATCCAGTGAAGAAACCCAAGGCTGGGCCCAAGCCAGAGACTGAGTGTTTCTATTGCAAGGGAAACGGCCACTGGAAGCGGAACTGCCCCAAGTATCTGGCAGACAAGAAGGGGGCCAACAACAACAACAAGCAAGGTATATGTGATATACATGTTATTGATGTGTACCTTACCAACTCTCGTTGTAGTGCCTGGGTATTTGATACCGGTTCGGTTGCTCACATTTGCAACTGTAAACAGGAACTACGGAATAGACGGAGGCTGGCGAAGGACGAAGTGACGATGCGCGTGGGGAATGGTTCCAAGGTTGATGTGATCGCCGTCGGCACGCTCGCTCTTCGATTACCATCGGGATTAGTTATGAACCTGAATAATTGTTATTTAGTGCCTGCGTTGAGCATGAACATTATATCTGGATCTTGTTTAATGCGAGACGGTTACTCATTTAAATCAGAGAATAAAGGTTGTTCTATTTATATGGGTAATATCTTTTATGGTCATGCACCCGAAGTAGGGGGTTTATTCTTATTGAATCTCGATAGTGATGATACACATGTTCATAACATTGATGCCAAAAGATGTAGAGTTGATAACAATAGTACCACTTTCTTGTGGCACTGCCGTCTGGGTCATATCGGCGTGAAACGCATGAGGAAGCTCCATGCTGATGGACTTTTGGAGTCTCTTGATTTTGAATCACTTGACACATGCGAGCCGTGCCTCATGGGCAAGATGACTAAGACCCCGTTTTCAGGAACAATGGAACGGGCAAGTGACTTATTGGAAATCATACATACTGATGTGTGTGGCCCGATGAGTGTCAAGAGCTCGTCGTAAAGGGTTACGTCGATGCAAGCTTTGACACTGATCCGGATGACTCTAAGTCTCAAACCGGATACGTATATATTCTCAACGGGGGAGCGGTAAGCTGGTGCAGTTCCAAGCAAAGCGTGGTAGCCGATTCTACATGCGAAGCGGAGTACATAGCTGCCTCGGAGGCGGCGAAGGAAGGTGTCTGGATGAAGGAGTTCATGACAGATCTTGGAGTTGTGCCTAGTGCATTGAACCCAATGACTCTGTTTTGTGACAACACTGGTGCCATTGCTCTAGCCAAGGAACCAAGGTTTCACAAGAGGACCAGACACATAAAGCGACGCTTCAATTCCATCCGCGATTCAGTCAAGGAGGAGGACATAAGCATTTGCAAAGTACACACGGATTTGAATGTTGCAGATCCGTAGACTAAGCCTCTTCCACGGGCTAAGCATGATCAACACCAAGACTCTATGGGTGTTAGATTCATTACCTTGTAATGCTAGATTATTGACTCTAGTGCAAGTGGGAGACTGTTGGAAATATGCCCTAGAGGCAATAATAAAAGAGTTATTATTATATTTCCTTGTTCATGATAATCGTTTATTATCCATGCTATAATTGTATTGATTGGAAACTCATATACATGTGTGGATGAATAGACAAACATTGTGTCCCTAGTAAGCCTCTACAGGACTAGCTCGTTGATCAAAGATGACCGCGGTTTCCAGGTCATAGACATGAGTTGTCATTTGATAACGGGATCACATCATTAGGAGAATGATGTGATGGACGAGACCCAAACGTTAAACATAGCTTTTGATCGTATCAGTTATCGCTATAGTTTTCTGCATGTCAAGTATAAGTTTCTATGACCATGAGATCATGTAACTCACTGACACCGTAGGAGTGCTTTGTGTGTGCCAAACGTCGCAACGTAACTGGGTGACTATAAAGGTACTCTACAGGTATCTCCGAAGGTGTCTGTTGAGTTGACATGGATCGAGACTGGGATTTGTCACTCCGTGTGACGGAGAGGTATCTCCGGGCCCACTCGGTAATACGTCATCTCAATGAGCTCAAAGTGACTAAGTAGTTAGTCACGGGATTATGTATTACGGTAACGAGTAAAGAGACTTGCCGGTAACGAGATTGAACTAGGTATAGAGATACCGACGATCGAATCTCGGGCAAGTAACATACCGACGAGACAAAGGGAACTGTATACGGGATTGCCTGAATCCTTGACATCGTGGTTCATCCGATGAGATCATCGAGGAACATGCGGGAACCAATATGGGTATCCAGATCCCGCTATTGGTTATTGACCTGGGAGTGTCTCGGTCATGTCTGCATAGTTTCCGAACCCGCATGGTCTACACACTTAAGGTTCGGTGACGCTAGGGTTGTTAGTGAGAACAGTGCATGGTTACCGAAGGTTGTTCGGAGTCCCGGATGAGATCCCAGACGTGACGAGGGTCTCCGGAATGGTCCGGGGACGAAGATTGATATATAGGATGAAGGTGTTCGGAGTCCGGAAGTGTTCCGGGGAGTATCGGGAAGACGGCGGATGACCGAAAGGGGGTTTCGGGGGTCCCGGAAGGAGTTTCGGGCCTAATGGGCCACAAAGGGGGACACAACAGCCCTCATAGGGCTGTGCGCCCCCCCCCCTGGGCCCTCTCCTTGTGCGCCAAGGGGGGTGGACCCCCCTAGGGCTGCCGCACCCCCCCAGGCTTGGGGGGCAAGGCACTTGGGGGGGGGGGAACCCTAACCCTAGGGCGCCACCCCCTCCCTCCTCCCCTTGTCCGCCGCCCCTAGGGGTAAAACCCTAGGGCGCCCCCTCCCCTCTACTCCCCCTATATAAAGAGAGGCAGAGGGAGGGCAGCCATACACGTTCGTGCCTCGGTGCTGCCCTCCCTCTCCTACTACAATCTTCGTATTCCCGCGGTGCTTGGCGAAGCCCTGCTGGAATCCTCCACCACCATCTCCACCACGCCGTCGTGCTGCCGGTGTCTCCATCAACCTCTCCTTCCCCGCTTGCTGGATCAAGAAGGAGGAGACGTCCCCGAGCTGTACGTGTGAAGAACGCGGAGGCACCGTTGCTTCGGTGCTTGGATCTTCAGCGATCTGAATCGCGGCGAGTACGACTCCATCAACCGCGTTCTTGAACGCTTCCGCTTAGCGATCTACAAGGGTATGTGGATCCAACTCTCCCCTCGTAGATGCATCTCCTAGATTGATCTTGGTGAACGTAGGAAAAAATTTTGTTTCCCATGCAACGTTACCCCAACAGTTTCTACTAGGATTCGATCCTGACCTGTGGCTTTATGTTGTTTTTTGGTATCTTTCTTTTGGATCTTCACCCGTAGTCGGGTTGTGATGTTTTGGATGATGATTGCTTATGTAATGTATTGTGTGAAGTGGCGAGTGTAAGCCAACTATCTCCTTTTGCAATTTAATCCCTCTTTTACATGAGTCGTGCAAAGATACCAAACTTGAGATCATTCTAGGATGGGCTTATACCTTTAAGTCGTGCCTCGACACGTAGGAGGTATAGTCCCATCCTGGGCATTACAAGTTGGTAGTCGTGCCTCGAAGTCTTCATCAAGATTCTTGTTGGAGCTCAAGCAGTCTTCATCATGCTCTCCATTTGCAATTCTTTATCTTTTCAGATGGTGTTATGTCATTTTGACAATTCCTTCAGGTTTCATGATTCACGAGTTGTCAGAAATGAGATATTTAAACCCATCATTTTCTTTGTTCAGGAGATCTTTTCAACTCTACAATTTATTTGTTGGAGTTATCTTGGGTTGTATTTCACCTAAAAGCTTTCCCTAAGGATTGTTGCTATTATGGTGCTTATAAATGACCCAAGTTCTTCATTTATCATTCCGGTGAAATAAGTTTTTCGTCTCCTTGTTGATCTCAATCCAATCAAATATTTTCGTCAGTGGCTGGTTGTCACCTCATAATTTGAGATGTTTTCCATAAGCCCACAACGAGCGTATTCTTTTCGTTGTGGATTTTCCATCAACTCCGTTCAACCCTTCTTCGTAAGGATGCTCTTTCAAATTCTATTTTGAGAGATGTTGTCATTTTCTTCTCCGTTCTTTCTTCCCAACGATCTAGCTTATATTCTTTCATTCCGGAGGCATTGTGATGTTGCTCTCTCCAAACCATCTTATCGTTTTATCGAGATCATGTTCTTTTCCCTTGCTTATCATTTAACCGGGGTGTTGTATTCTTCATTCTAGTTCCGTCATCTTATCAAGTTTTAACTCTTTCAACCGGAGTGTTGTCTGAATCGTTCTTAACCCTTGTGCCATTCTTTTAATTGTTCCGGAGGCTCTGTGTTGTTGTTTTCATCAAGTATCACTCCATCTCCTCAAGTTCTTGTTCAATTCCTTCCATTTTCAGACGGAGTGCGGTCCAAATTCTGTCATTCTTATTCCTTGGCTATACCCTTGCGGTTTCATATTCTTTTGGTTCGTAAGCTCTTGTTTCATGTCTTTCAACCTTCAAGGTTCTGATAATGTTCCATGTTCCTCCTGCTTACCGGAGTGCTCTTAACTTCGTTCATCTCTGTTCTATTCTTCTTTCAACTTGTTCAACCTCTCAGGTTCTTTGGTTTCACTCGTCTGTCAAAGAAGCAACTTTGTTTTACCTCTTCCTCTTCCGTTTTTACCCGGTGATATCTCTAGGATCTCGGGTCGAGATCCTCTGTTAGTGTGGGAGAGTTGTGACGCCCGAGACCGACGTCCCAGAAGATTCCAGAAGATTCCAGATGTTCCGGGATCTCCCGTGTGTTTTATTTTGCTTGTGTTATTTATTTTTTGCATTGCATCATGTCATCATGCCATCATCTCATTAATTTTTGCAACTAAATAAATCGTGTGGACCTTCGGTCCATTTAAATCGAGGGAAGAATGTCTTCTCTTTAAAACATATAAAAGCCTCTCAATATTTAGGGAGCTATATTAAAAATATTCCAATTGTTTGGGATCACCGTAACACACTTGCAATATTTCCCCATGCTTTCCTACTTCGAGTTCTCCTACAAAAAAACCCTCCCTATAATTCTTTTCCTATTTATCGAGGTTCCTCCGAAAATTCGAACATTTTTGGACACTTCAATAATCACGTCTTAGTTCAAACCTATTTGAATTAAATTCAAATATGTTTGAATTATTTTCCGATCTGGCCTTTTGTATTTTTTTTCTCCGGTCGTGCTCATTTTTACGAGCCCGAGAAAAATAGTTCCATATGCTATCTTTTGCCCTAACCCCTCCTCCTTTTATTCTCTTCTCTTATTTTGTTTTCTGCTAAAAACTAGATAAAGAAGGAGAGCAGCCCAGCAGCCTCCTTGGGCCCAAGGCCATTCATCCCGCATCCTTCCCCTCCTAGCCGGCCCTTCTTTTTTTCAGTCGGCCCTCTCCTCCAGCCATCAGGCCCACTGGCCACTCCAGCCCGCAGGCCCAGCCTGCCTCGAACCCTAGCCTTCGCACTCACCTCGCTCCCTCCCGATTCCTCCGCCGCCACCCTCTCGTTCGCTAGCCCCGAGCCCCATCTTCCAGCCTCGCTCGACCGCACCCGCATCTCCCCATCGCTCCTCTCGACCCCGCACCCCGCTCCTCTCGCCGAACCATCGACCCTCTCCCTCGTCGCAGGAGTCCCGAACCCCGATCTCCCGTGGCCTCCCTCAGGTCGCCGCGGCCTCCTTCTCGACGGATCGAGCCGCCTCGCGACTCCCTTCTTCTCCCGCCGGCCAGGCCGGGCCGAGACCCGCATCACCTCCTCCACCAAGGCGCCAGCGTGCCCCAGGCTCCCTCCTCCTCTACGGGCGAAGGCCACCGCGCCACTTCCTCCTCAAGCCACACCCGAGCGCCTCGCCTCTCGCGTCCTTCGTCCAGATGCAGCCGGCGCCCAGCTTCGTCCGCGCGAGCCATGCAGCCGGCTCCGCCCTCCCTCCCGCCGCAGCTCCTCAAGTCCGGCCACCAGCGCCCTGCGCCCGTGCCCTCCTCCTCGCCATGGACGCCGGCCTCCACCTCGTCCTCCCGTGCGCCGCCGACGCCCCGTGCTGCTCCCTCCGTCCGCCGCCTCATCGCCATGGTCTTGACCTCCCCGAGCATCTCCAGCCGCTGCCTCCTTTGGACTGTCCCGTGCTGCTGTTTTGTTTTTTTTTTGTTGTACTGCTGCTGTTTTTTTTGTTTTCGTCAAGTGCACGAGGACCCCAAGTTTCGGCAAGAACAACTACACGATGAAACGACAAGTACCCCTCCGATGCAAGTACGTCTACGAACCGGAACGACTACGCAAGATGAATCGCCAAGTACCACTACTTCCACTACCGTCGCAAACGAGAACCCCAAGTACCACGACACCGACCCGAACATCTACGGGAAAACGAGCTCCGTGAACGTCTACCGTCGCCCCGAGTACCACTACCGTCGCTCGACGACCGCGAGTACCACTACCGTCGCCCGAGTACAACTACCGCTACGAGAACGACTACCTTCGGTGAAGAAATGAGAACGTCTACTTCCTCTCCGAACGGAACATCTACTTCCTCTTCGGAAACGTGAACCACTACTTCCTCTACGACTCGCGGGAACGACTTCTTCCTCTACGTCTCGAACCGCCCCGAAACGCACGCCTCAAAGGTATAACCCCGAGACGTGCCCGATGACCCGTGTGTTGCTTGTGTGTTGTATGAAATGTCTCCCGTGTGTGCTCCGTGTCCGTTTCGTCCCTTTTGTCGTGTTCCTCGGTTGCCTCGTCACCGACTCGTGGGAACCCGGCAACGGGATCGCCCACTTTCTCCTTGCATGTCTCGTTCACTCCACCTTTTGCTTTTGCACCGGACTCTCAACGAGTTACCGGAACCGAGTTGTTGCCTTTGCATCATTTCGGATCGTTGCCGTGGCACCCTTTCGTTCCATCACGGTGACGATACTTCATATCCTCTTAAGTCAACCTTTTAATAAAAATTGCATAAACTTGATCATGTCATCCGCATCATGTTAACAACCTTTGAATGTTAATTGTTGTTGCTTTAATAATTATTAAACATGCTCATGGGGATTTTCCGGATATGTTGTTGTTATTTTCCGGCCTCATTTAAAATGTCTAGTTGTGTAGTTTTATTATGCTTCACCAATTGCCATGTTAACCAACATTTAATCTTGTCTTGTAAATAACGAGAGTCAATTAAATAATTAATTGTGGTGTTTCGTCAATATGCAACTCGTTGCATATTGATCTCCACTTAACTTGTAGTTTTTGTTTGTGCTCTTTGCCATGCCATGCATATTTAAACCGGACATGCATCATATTTGGATGTGCATCTTATGCCATGTTTATGCTTGTGTGTTTACCGTGTTGTTTGTTTCTTTCCAGTTTGCTTCTCTTGATAGCTTCGGTTTCGTTCCGGAGTTGTGAGGTTTCTCTCGTCTGTGTTGCTTCGTCTACTTCATGGATCCGTTCTTCTCCCTTGTGGAATCCCAGGCAAGATGACCGAACCCCGATAACATTACTATCTTTGCCTATTGCTAGTAGATCCGCTCTATAGTTTTGCCTCGATGCCCATGATCTTCTTGTCAGCCTCCTACTTGTAACCATTGCCCTGTTTAACCAACCTACCTATGCAAACCGTTGCTTGGCTAAGTACGCTTCGCTTAGCCCTTCTTATAGCATTGCTAGTTGCAGGTGAAGATTGAAGATGCTTGCTTCATGTTGAAGTTTGGTTGGGTTATATCACACTATATAAATGCTTAAAATGAAATCATCTATATACTGGCAAGGGTGGAAGGCTAAGCCTTTTGCTTGGTGATTTGTTCCACTCATGCCGTTAGGAACCGTATAAACCGGTGTTATGTTCCTTGATTATGCGTTCCTAACACGGTTGGGGTGCATGGGACCCCCTTGATAAACCGCTAAGTGCTAAGTCTTTTCCAGCAAGTCCCAACATTGGTACTATTTGCCTAATAACTAATAAAACTTGCATGTGGACTAGCTATCCCTTTTATTATAATTCAACCCCCCCGGGCCAGTGCTCCACATGAGTGTTGGTCCGAAACGGGGAGTCTGCGGGGCCACCACGAGGAAACTCGAGGTTTGGTAAAAACCTGTAGAATCGCCCATCCGGTCGTGTCCTGAGACTAGATACGCGCGGCTACCTATCAGGGTGTCGACACGCCGGGAGGATTTGCTGGATTAGCCTTACCTTAGTTCGGTTTAACCTGAGCACAGGATTCCGAGAATACTCGGGTCTTCCCACTTTGGAGTTGCGACTCCGCGGATCGTGGGCTTGTAATGGGTCAAGTTGGAACACCCCTGCAGGGTTTTGAACTTTCGAAAGCCGTGCCCGCGGTTATGTGGCAGATGGGAGCTTGTTAATATCCGGTTGTAGATAACTTGACACAATGATTCAATACACTACCAGCGTGTGTACCGTGACTGTCAATTTCCGAATAGGGATTCGGGAGTTGAACACGGTGGGGTTATGTTTGACCGGCTTTAGTTAGGATCACTTCGTGATCATCTCTCGACCGATGCGCCTTCTCTTCTCGCTCTCGTATACGTAAGTTAGTGCTAGTTGCTGCTGCAGACTCTTGTTGTTCCTTCACCTCTCGTTCTTTCTTCAGCCTTGTCCTCACCCAAGGCTTAAATAGTCATGTTACCCGGGAACGGGATTGCTGAGTCCTCTGTGGCTCACAGTTACTTCACCACACCAGTTGCAGGTTCAGCCGAGCTTGAAGCAGGAGTTGGATCAGTTCTTCACCGGGAGTTCGATGAAGAGTTTGGCGTTTGCTTGTGACGTTTCGACGATCAGTAGTGGTTTCTACTAGGATTCGATCCTGACCTATGGCTTTATGTTGTTTTTTGGTATCTTTCTTTTGGATCTTCACCCGTAGTCGGGTTGTGATGTTTTGGATGATGATTGCTTATGTAATGTATTGTGTGAAGTGGCGAGTGTAAGCCAACTATCTCCTTTTGCAATTTAATCCCTCTTTTACATGAGTCGTGCAAAGATACCAAACTTGAGATCATTCTAGGATGGGCTTATACCTTTAAGTCGTGCCTCGACACGTAGGAGGTATAGTCCCATCCTGGGCATTACACACATCATCAAACCTATTTAGATAGTTAGATCTAAAATTGTGTGTCTAGAATTTAACTAGATATTATAGGGAAAGTACAGGGTTCTAATAGAGACACCGCCTTAAGCCGTAACATCATAATTATTTTCATAGTTAGATCTAAAACTATGTGTCTAGGATTTAACCAGTGATTATAGAGAGAAATTACTTAACGAGTTAACCAAAAAATAATAATAGGCTAAAATATTCCCCAAAAAATAGAAACATCCAACCATTAATTTAGTGGACCAATGAAATCTAGCCATTAGATTTATGAAATTGAATATGGAATAAGGTTCTCCCTGCCTAGCTAGCCCACATTCTGGTCGTGCGTCTAGAATCATCGTCTAGCATCATCTCACTTTCTTTACCAGTTATTTTCTAAAATTATTTGATATTTCAAGGGATTTTCTGTAGGGTTTGATGCACTAGATAGGTGCATGTAACAACATGATGTGAGAGCAACCAAAGTGATATCCATCTTTCTGTATCCATTTGTTCAGCCATATTTATTTTGAAATAGAATGCAAAATAAGAATCATATTGAGTTCTTTAGTGGCATCAGAAAATGAATAAAATGCATCATAAGTCTTAAAACTATTAAAGATATTTCTGTTTAGTCCTATAACTTTGAAACTGCCGTTTTAGGTCCTAAAACTACTAGTGGCATGTCAATTTAGTCCTATAACCTCGACAATTCCAGGTCCTAAAACTATTGGAGGTGTGTTAGTTTAGTCCTATAACTTTGAAACTGTAGGCCATCAGTGACAACATGGCTTGAGTTCCAGCAAGGAGAGTAGGCCGACCATCTTAGCCTCACCCCATAATAGCAGAACAACATGTCGCACAACGTCGAATTGATAACCACCCGTGGCTTCTGTTGGGGCTACATCACTCTCGCCGACCTTTTGCCAATTTCACGATTTTCGCCTACTCCTCAGTGTCAGCCGACAACGGCAACAATTCTCCATCTTTCACCATGCTCATACCCAAACAACAACCTGCACGACCAGCTCTACGGCAATGATGTTGGGGAAACGATAATGTCATTAGAGAGAGAGAGAGGTTGTATGGCTTCCTCCATCCTGATAGGCTCGGCCTCCCTTGCGGCCACGCCAAACCTCCCAGCGAGGCTACACAGTAGCTCATGGCCACACATGTGGCGGGCGTGCAGGTTGCAAGACACACTACGACGTGGAAGCGTATGGACCACTTTTGGGGAAGTAAACACATATAAATGACTCATTTGAAGAAAAAATGCACCATAGATACTGGACATGCAAGCTTCAGATCTTAGTTGAAGACACTTACATAGTTTTGGGACCCAAAACTGCAGTTTCAAAGTTATAGGACTAAACTGGCACACCTCCAACGGTTTCATGACTTATGATGCATTTTACAAAATCATAATAACATTTGCTCATTTCCATAATATAATGTGAATTGGTTTTGTCAAAAGTCAAGTTTCATAAAGTTTAACCAATATATACAATATGGAAATATATTTCTTGATCTAATGGTAATGAATTGGTATTGTAGATGTTGACAATTCATTTCTATAAACATGTTCAAAGTTTACAAAGTTTGAATTTGCAAAAATCTAATATCCAATATATTTTGGAACGAATGGAGTACTTATTATTGTGCTTTGATATTTGTTCAACCAAAACAGTTTAAAACATTTTTGTGCTTTCCAATCCACTATTTTGAACTTGCACCAAAGTAGCCATTAATAATTTTACTTTCTTATCATATTCAATTTAGGAATCTCAATAGAATAACAAAAACATTATTCTTTTGTCCATTTTCATCAGAACAATAATGGTGGGGACCTCACATTTGCGAGGGCCACTGTTCTAGTGAGTACAAATAATAATAAAAAAAAACCAAAGCATCATGAAAAAAGTCCATGAGTCCACCCAAGATAGCTAGCTACTACACTAGAATCTTGTCACAAATTGTTCCACTCTCATTTTTAAGTCTGTAACATGTGAACTATTTTATTTCTATGATTGGCCACTCACAAAATCATTCATGTCAGACATTTACATATTAAATCACATATAATACATATATGTAATCAAGGAGTCTCCTGATTTGGGTTGCATCGAGTACTCACTGTCTTGAAATACCCCCATAAAAGTTGTGCCATACTCTAAATAAAATCATCATATCAGTACAACATATGTTTACTATACCACTAAATATCAAATTAAAATTCAATATTGTAATAAAATAAATAATTAAATTATATAAATTGATTATTTATAGTGATGCTTGGCCATATTCAGAACACAATTAAATTAGCTACGATTCACCCACATATATATCTCTCATTGAACCATGTATCAAATTAGAATTTGAATTGCCCTAGTATTCCTATATGTAAGTGTGATTGTACTAAAAGAATTGAGAACTTTATTCTCTCAACTATTCCGGGAGTATAGGCTCCATCACGAGCAACTTAAATCATATAAATTTGAACCCCAACTCTTGACATTTCTATTTTTTTTGTTCCTGAAAATGGTTATAACTATCAATGGTAGATTTATCCCATGTGGTCCCCAGATAAAAGTTACCTTCAAAGATTATTTCAATGTATATTTTTATCTTATTTACCAAAATCCTAAATTATTGAAAAGGTAAATATAATGATAAGAAATTTAAATAAATAAAAAATTGGAGATTTAGTGAAAACCACATTTCAGTTTTTTCTTAAAATTGTATGTTCTTTTATATTTTTGATGATTTTAAGAACATATGGTTCTTTTTAATATGGAAAATAGTTTTAAAACTTAAATTTGTGTGATGTGTCTTACACAAAGGTGTCACGCCGATTAAAATGTTTCAATGATGAAACCCACAAGAGGGAACAAATGTACAAAGTATTAAGAGTTCATCCATAAAATAATCCGTTGTAATAACTGGAAGACGAAATTGAGAAAAAAGAATTATAGAGATCCAAAAAGATATTTGACCTAAGAAATAACTTTCTTTGCCATTTATTTTCTAAAATGATTTGTAATTTCAAAAGATTTTCTAGAGGGTTTGATGTACTGGCTAGGTGCCCTCGCATTTGCAAGGGCCACTGTTTTAGTTATTAGTACAAATAATACGGGAAAATTTCAGGTGCTACCGCACCTCCGTGATATGATGATACAGGAGCTCGTGGTCCGTCAGATCAAAGATCTAGTGCTCAGAGGAAAAGCATGTGCAAACTTGCAGAACCACCCGCGAGGAGTCCCTTTATTTTGCGCAGGTCCGGAGACTGGAACACTAACCGTTGCATGTTTGATCTGACGGACCAGAAGCTTTCGTATCATCGTAGCACATGAAATGCGGGAGCACCTGAAATTTTCAAACAATAATACAAACCCGGGCTGTTCTAGTTAGGTAGTATGCAGACCGACACATGAATCTATGTCACCAACCGTGTCACTCTCAATTGCATGTGGCCACCCCCAGCCCAGGCCCAGACGATCAAGAGTTTCAGGTCAGGTCATTCTGCATCCAAAAACCCGGCCTAACCAAACTCGCAGGGTGACAGCTGAACCCGGGCCAAATACATTCATACATGTTGCAATTGAATGAACAACAATGGCTCACTCCACACCACAAACAGCATGAGCGAGGGATGCATACATATATAACTCATGTCTGAAGTCTGATAATCATACTGCAGGGAAATGAAAAGGTCCAATATATATATAAATCAATGACGGCCACAATCCAGGCTAATTATATAGCCCACATTACCCAAATACTAACACTACTAAATTAAGAACTAGCATAATGCATACTCTACTTTATTATTGCTTAGAACTACTGTAGCTAGGTACTCATCACTTCATCAGTACACTACCTCATGAACGAACTGATCCATGGACTTGATCCTCTGCAGCTAACTGAACCAATCGATCAGTTGTCACCTCCGAGGAGGAGGCCCAGGAAGCAGAGGAGGTCGCCCCCCGCGAAGATGTGTGTGTGTGTGGCATTCATTCATATCATGTAGTCATGTGCATCGCATTGCATTTGTGTTGTCGTTTGCATCCGGTTCCACGCGTTCCTTCCCGTTGTCCGTTTCGCGTTCCGGAGCTCCCTCACGTGTCCGTGGCGTCCCCGTAGGCCTACTTTGGTGTTTGGCCGTGTAACGTTACCGGTTTGGCGCGAGACTTGTCGTGTGTTGTTGTTTTGGTATGTGTAACCCGCCTGTCAAATCTCGTCGCGTTTGGAGTCCGTTTGCTACCCCAACCGTTATTCTCGTGGGCTCAAAGTGCCTCCACTTTGAGGCCCAAGACACCCCTCCAACAGCCCACCAAACCACTCCTAGCCACTTCCTTCATCTAGGCCATCCAATCCTGATCGTGTGGCCGAAAACCGCACTCCATTTGGACAACCCTAGCTCCTTGTGCCTATATAATTGTCCACTTCCCCCAATTTTTGCCTCAAAACAAGGAAACCCTAGCCCCCACCTTCTCCTTCCTCCAGCCACCACCACCTCGCCGGAGAGTTCACCGGAATCCCGCCGGAGTTCGTCGGAGCTCCACTACCTCGCCGGAAAACACCTCACCTCACCTCACTCCGGCGCCCTCTCCTCACCCCGCATCCCCTCACCGCCGCGGGATCTCGTTCGACGCGTCCCGCCGATCTCCTCGTAGGGAGCCGCCGCCAGATCGAGGCTCGTGCCAGCGCCTCAGCCGCCTCGACCTGGATCCCGATCTGGATCCAGATCGAGGTCAACGCGTCTCCGCATCGCCTCCTCCCGCTCGCCTCACTTCGCCAGGGAGCCGGCCCAGTCCGCCACTCCCGCGCTAGGCCAGCGCCGCCGCAGCCCGTCTCCAGCCGCCAGATCCGTGGGCCGAGGCCCGTTTGCTCCTTTTCCTTCATATCTTGAGGTTGACTCAAATTCCCTAAGTCCCTGTTGTTTATGTGTGCTGATGCAATATTCAAACTGTGATAAATTTTTGTGTGATGATCCGTTTTGCGCAAATGACAGGTCCAGACGTTCGTGGTGACTTGCTCTACGTTTCATTCCATTGTGCCATGTCTATTGGAGATCATCTAGGTGCTTAAAATACTGTTGCAAGAGTGCATCGTGATAAAAACTGCTGTTTGTAGTTATTTTCATGCCACCTTTGCATAGTGATAACTTGGTGCTCGTTTATCCGAATGATGCAAATGACATGTCCACGTGTTCGTCTTGTCATGCTCTACATCATGATTGCTTAGACTTGCATGATAGAATTAAGCTTGCCATGTTTATCTCCGTTGCAAAGTGTCATGTGGCTGTTATGTGTTTAGCTTGTTATGAATGCAACCTTGAGGAGCTCGTTGCTATCGTTGTGTTTATCTCCATGATGCATGCTTAGGTGTTTTGGAATCACCATCACATGTACTTTGATGTGGTGCTTACCACTTGCCGTGAATTAGTTTTGAGGTGACTTAAGCTTGCTCTCAAAGATGCCATGATGAAACTGTTGTTTTAACACTTAGTGAAATTTCACTAAGTCTGGAATCTGTAATTTCCAGATGCCATGTTTGCTTGTTGTTCTAGGACAAACCATGATAGTTTTGGGGTGACTCTTGATGGTTCCTTCTAGTATATATTGTTGGCTATCCATTCATGCTCTCACATGCTTATTTGAGTGGCTGTAGCATATTTAACTTTTGCTCCAAAGTTGCAATAAAATACTGCTGTCAGGATTTTGTTATCAAGTTCAAAATGTCCAAACTTGTTGCTATTGATCCGTGGCTCCTTTGGGGGTGCACCAATGGACTTATTTGCTGTAGTATATGTCTAGTTTATGTTCATGCCCTTTGCCATGATGTTTGAGTGCTGTAGCTTATTTATCTAGTGCTCTGAAGTTGCTATGTTGCTGTAATTTTCAGCTTTCGCATGTTTATTGTTTTGTGTGTAACTTTTAGCCTGTAGCTCCGTTTGCAGCAAGTCTTATATGAAACTTGATTGATTTTTCGTGTAGATTCATAATATCCTATTGTTATATTGTTTTGAAGCATTTTGCTTGATCGCATATTGTCATGCTCATTGTGCTCCCTTAGTGCATAAGTCATGCATCCATCATTTTTGTGTGCGCATTGCATCTTGTTGATTCGTGCCTTGTGTGTTTGCGTTGTTTAGAGCCGGAAGCTGAGACCGAGTACGAGTACGAGCACGAGGTTACCACCGAGCTTGAGAACGAGGACCCCTCTTACGATCCGAACGACAACTCTTCAGGAAAGATGACCGAACCCGGATACCATTACTATTTCTGCCTATTGCTAGAAGTCTCGATCTATAGTTTTGCCTCGATGCCCATGTCTTTCCTGTCAGCCTCCTATTGTAACCATGTTCATGTCTAACCACCCCACCTATGCAAACCATTGATTGGCTATACGTAGGCTTCGCTCAGCCCCTCTTATAGCGTTGCTAGTTGCAGGTGAAGTTGAAGATGCTTGCTTCATGTTGAAGTTTTGTTGGGTTATATCACACTATATGAATGCTTAAATGAAATCATCTATATATTGGCAATGGGTGGAAGGCTAAGCCTTTTGCTTGGTGATTTGTTCCACTCGTGCCGCTAGGAACCGTATAAACCGGTGTTATGTTCCTTGATTATGCGTTCCTCACACGGTTGGGGTTTATGGGGCCCCTCGATAAACCGCTAAGTGCTAAGTCTTTTCCAGCAAGTCCCAACATTGGTACTATTCGCCTAAACAACTAAAACTTACCGAGGGAGTAATTCAAACCCCACTGGGCCAGTGCTCGACTTGAGTGTTGGTCCAAACTAGAGTCACTTGCGGATACCACCCAGTTCGCTGGGATCTTCGGTATCTGTACGTAGCGCTCATCCGGTCGTGGCCTGAGACTAGATACGCGCGGCTATTATCAGGGTGTCGGCACGCCGGGAGGATTTGCTGGATTAGCCTTACCTTAGTTCGGAGTATCTTGAGCACGGGATTCCGAGAATACTCGGGTCTTCCCACCTTGGAGTTGCGACTCCGCGGATCGTGGGCTTGTCATGGGCCAAGTTGGAACACCCCTGCAGGGTTATGAACTTTCGAAAGCCGTGCCCGCGGTTATGTGGCAGATGGGAGCTTGTTAATATCCGGTTGTAGAAAACTTGACACATTGTTCTAATACACTACCAGCGTGAGTACCGTGACTGTCATTTTCCGAAAGGGGTTTCGGGAGATGAACACGGTGGGGTTATGTTTGACTGGCTTTAGTTAGGATCACTTAGTGATCATCTCTCGACCGAGGCGCCTTCTCTTCTCGCTCTCTTTACGTAAGCTAGTGCTAGTTGCTGCTGCAAACACTTGTTCTGTTTTTCAGCCTTACCCTCACCCAAGGCTTAAATAGTCATGTTACCCGGGAACGGGGTTGCTGAGTCCTCTGTGGCTCACAGTTACTTCACCACACCAGATGCAGGTCCGATGGTGAGCTATCCAGGTGATGGCACCGAGCTAGACTAGGAGTACGACGAGGAGCGTAGCCGTTACTATGTCCGTTATCCCGATGATCAGTAGTGGAACTTCTACTAGGATTCGATCCGACCTGTGGATTTAAATTATGTTTGGTAGCTTGTCATTTGGATTTTTCCCTTAGATGGGCTGTGATGTTTTATTGTATGATGATTGAAACATGTAATGAATTTGTGTGACGTGGCGAGTGTAAGTCAACTATTTTATGTTTTCCATCCCCATCTTTTACATGAGTTGTGCAAAGATACCAAACTTGCGATCATTCCAGCATGGGGTTATGTCTCTAAGTCGTGCCTCGACACGTAGGAGATATAGTCCCATCCTGGGCATTACAATCAAAGTGGCCATTTTTTTTTACTTTCTTGTGATATTCTATTTAGCAATGGCAATAGAATAACAAAAACATTATTCTTTTGTCCATTTTCATCAGAACAATAAAGGTGGGGACCTCACATTTGCGAGGGCCACTGTTCTAGTTAGTACAAATAATACAAACCCCAAAGCAACATGACAAAAGTCGAGGAGTCCACCCAAGATAGCTAGCTACTACACTATAATATATGTCACAAATCGTGCCATTCTCATTTTTAAGTATATAACATGTGAAGTATTTCATTTCTATGATTGGCCACTCACAAAATCATGCATGCCACACATTTGCATATTAAATGACAAATAATACATATATGTAATCAAGGAGTCTCCTAATTCGGGTTGCATCGAGTACTCGCTGTCTTGAAATAGCCCCATAAAAGCTGTGCCATATTCTAAATAAAATCATCATATCAGTACAACATATGTTTACTATACCACCAAATATCAAATTAAAATTCAATATTGTAATAAAATAAATAATTAAATAAGATAAATTGAATATTTATAGTGATGCTTGGCCATATTCAGAACACAATTAAATTAGCTACGATTCACCCATATATATATATATATATCATTGAACCATGTATCAAATTAGAATTTGAATTTCCCTAGTATTCCTATATGTAAGTGTGATTGTACTAAAAGAACTGAGAACTTTATTCTCTCAACTATTATGAGAGTATAGGCTCCATCACGAGCAACTTAAATCATATAAATTTGGAGCCCAACTCTTGACATTTCTATTTTTTTGTTCCTGAAAGTGGTTATAACTATCACAATGGTAGTTTTATCCCATGTGGTCCCCAGATAAAAGTTACCTTCAAAGATTATTTCACTGTATATTTTTAGGGAAAAGATTAGCTTCAACCGGCTGATAACCACGCTGAGTCCGCCTCCTTCAGCGATTGACATGCGTCACGTGGGTCCCCACTCCACCGGTATCCTTATCACGAGCGAAACACCTCCACACTTTTCTCGCCCGTAGCCAAAATTCACTGTGAGTTAACAGCTTGGCCAGCGCCGTCCGTCCGCGCGCGCTTCGCCGGCGAGCTGCACCCCTTGTCGCTGCTCGGCGTCCCTCCACATCCGTCTTACCCCTGTGTCGCCGTTGCCACTAGAGGAGCACATCAAGAAAAGCAACAACTCATCCAGGCTTGTCTGCGACGACGACTACTCGGCGGCGGCGTTGAGGAAGATGGCCAAGGAGTAGTCCCTGGTGACGCGGCTGCTCGTTGTCTTGCTTCCGGCGATCAAGCTAGCCGGCGGCGAGCTCGCCGAGGTCGTCGCCAGGATGTTTGGGAGCATACTGGACTGCTCGTCCAAGGCCAAACCATGCTGAAGCTTTTCGGCTCGATCTGCTGACACAAAGCTTATACCACAACATAACCTTGGTTGCAAATTTTTTTTGCAACAAAGGTCTTGTTGCAGGAATACAGAGAAGAGGCCCGAGAGGTTGTTGAAATTTCTGCAACAAGGGTCTTGTTGCAGGAATACAGAGAAGAGGCCAGAGATGTTGTTGAATTTTTTGCAACAAGGGTCTTGTTGCCAGAATACAGAGAAGAGGTCGGAGATGGTCTTGCAACAAAGGCTATCTTGAAATGCAGATTTTGCAACATGTGTCTGATTGCAGGAACATGGGCGTGTTGGAGGTGGCGCCGCGCTTGGCGCAGCTCCGTCGAGGCCAGGGGCAAGATTGTTTGTTTCTGCAACAACGCGCTTGTTGCGGGAATTAATGAGGGGGCATACGGGGCGCGGGCACTACATCGGATGGCTAACAGTGCGGGGATCCAACGGCCATCGATGCGGTGGATTTTTTAGAATCATCGGGCGGCGGACGCGTAGCAGCGTCCATATTTTTATCTTATTTACCAAAATCCTACATTATTAAAAAGGTAAATATAATGGTAAGAAATTTGAAATAAATAGAAAATTGGATATTAAGTGAAAACCACATTTCAGATTTTTCTTAAAGTTGTATGTTCTTTTATACTTTTGATGATTTTAAGAACATATGGTTCTTTTTTTATATGGCAAATATTTTTAATACTTAAATTTGTGTGATGTGTCTTACACAAAGGTGTCAGATCGATCAAAATGTTTCAATGATGAAACCCACAAGAGGGCAGAGTATTAAGAGTTCATCGATAAAATTATCCGTTGTAATAACTGGAAGACAAAATTGATAAGAAATAATTATAGAGACCCAAAAAAATATTTGTCCTAAGAAATAACTTTCTTTACCATTTATTTTCTAAAATTATTTGGAATTTCAAAAGATTTTCTAGAGGGTTTGAAGTACTGATTAGGTGCCCTCGCATTTGCAAGGGCCACTGTTTTAGTTAGTACAATAATACGGGAAAATTTCAGGTGCTACCGCACCTCCTGTGATATGATGATACGGGAGCTCGTGTTCCGTCAGATCAAAGATCTAGTGGTCAGAGGAAAAGTATGTGCAAACTTGCAGAAACACCCGCTAGGAGTCCGATTATTTTGCGCAGGTCCGGAGACTGGAACACTAACCGTTGGATGTTTGATCTGACGGACCACCCCCAGCCCAGGCCCGGACGATCAAGAGTTTCAGGTCAGGTCATTCTGCATCCAAAAACCCGGCCTAACCAAACTCGCAGGGTGACAGCTGAACCCGGGCCAAATACATTCATACACGTTGCAATTGAATGAACAACATGAGCGAGGGATGCATACATATATAACTCATGTCTGAAGTCTGATAATCATACTGCAGGGAAATGAAAAGGTCCACTGAATATATACATCAAAGACAGCCACAATCCAGGCTAATTATATAGCCCACATTACCCAAATACTAATAACACTACTAAATTAAGAACTAGCATAATGCATCCTCTACTTTCTTATTCCTTAGAACTACTGTAGCTAGGTACTCATCACTTCATCAGTACACTACCTCATGAACGAACTGATCCATGGACTTGATCCTCTGCAGCTAACTGAACCAATCGATCAGTTGTCACCTCCGAGGAGGAGGCCCAGGAAGCAGAGGAGGTCGCCCCCCGCGAAGATGGCGATGTCCGCCGTGCCCAAGATCCAGACGAAGACGTGTCCTGGGTCGGCTGCCAGGATGAGGCGGACGTGGACGGCGTAGATGCAGTGGCCGAACAAGGTGACCACGAGCGCGAGGTAGGCGAGAGCGCGGCGGACCCAGCGGTGGCGGCACGGGAGGTGCCGCGCCAGCTCCGCCGCGGCCACCTGGAGTACGGCGCAGAACAGCATCCAGAACCAGAGGGCGCTCTCCCCGGCGGCCTCCACGTCCGTCCACTGAACGCAGTGCAAGAGGACGGAGGACTGCACCCACCCACACCAGACGAACAGCACACCGGACCCAAGCATGAACATGGTGGATTGATCAGAAGGAAGCTGGAAATTCGGAATGTTCAGAAAACCAGCCAAGCGGGCGTAGTTGCGTATTCCTACCTCGGTGCAGCAGGCCTTGTAGTGGACGAGTGCGTAGGCGAGCACGTGTCCCACGGCGAAGGAGGCGAGGGTGGCGCAGGCGGTGAGGAGCGCCCATCCGCTGGCCCGGCGGACGGCAGCCGGGATGGTCTTGTTGCCGTTGGCCACGGTCGCAAGCAGCGGATCACGGAACTTCTTGGCGTCCATGTGGTGATGGTGATGACGGATCCAACTCCCAAGTCCTAGCTGCTAGCAACGCACGGTTACTTCTTGCCTTGTTCAGTTTTCTGTCGGCAAAAGAAACAAGAAGAAAGATTTCAGTGAGAAGATCCGACGAGCTAGCTTCTCAAGGCGTCTGCTCGGATGGGACGGAGGGGGAGGGGGACTCACCGTCGCTGCTGGGATGGCTTCTCAAGGTGTTGGTGGTGCCGGAGTGCTGGCTACTTGGGAGCTGTTTATGTGGCCTTTTGATGGGAGAGGGAGGGAGAGGGGAGTCTCATGGGCAGGGCAGTGACGGTCGATGAGCAGAGGAAACAACCGGGAAGCTTCCTGCGTTGCACCGAGGTCGCATTCCCTCTATGTATGGCAACGCGGTGTGGGTGAAGCTCAGCACAGAGCCGCAGACACACACAGGCACATGCATGGCCAACAATGCTACACCTACGGACATGAATTACGGAATTAGAGCTTACGGGATTAAGTGGCAGATCTTAATTGGAGACTACATGGACCCACCCCAGAAATTGAGGGAGGAGGATGGACAAAACTTGCCTGCATGGACACACGAGGGGAGCAGGCAAGTCTCGTCCGTAGGAGGATTAAGAAGCAGTGGGCACGTCCGTCCGTAAGTTGGATCCCGTGGCTCCCCTCCGTTAGTGTAGCAATTTTGCATGCATGGCAGTGAAAAGCTAGCTCATTTTAGCCGCGCAGAGCACAATAAATAACTTTTCAACTAGTGCGATTTCTACTAGTACTCAAGTAGCATACCATCTTTTGACTAGTTCTTTTATTCTACGTCCCGGGCCGCGTCGTACATTGCGTACAAGTATTGGGTTTTGATGATGGTAAACGTTTGGCAGAGGTGCGCCGGCTCGCACGCCAGACTAGCCAACGCGCAGTTGCCTCACGGGATCCGTCTTCTTCCCTATGCGCTTCATCACCTACCTCCAACCTTCACGCGTGTGGATCCACTCCCCCTCCTCCCGAGCTGTGATTGGGCCAGCACGACCTCCATCGTCAGCGGCCAAGCTCCCCTCGCCGGCCGTCATGGTTGCCTGCCGCCATGGCCAGATCCATCCCCTACCTTCAGCCTTCACGCGGGCGCATCCCTTCCCCCCACCCTCCTACTCGGGCTGCGACTGGGCGACCACGACCTCCATCGCCGCCGGCCGCCATGGCTGCTTGCCGTCATGGCTAGATGCACCCGTGTATACTAGTGTTGCAACCGTCACCTAGAACAGCTTCAACATTTGTCGAAAAAAGCTTCAACCATAGACATAAAAAGCTTCAATGAAATTGCACAGCAAGGGGAAGATGCAACCGTAGTTGGATTTTGTTACTATTGGCGAAGTTTTTTTGCTACATCAATCAGGCGGAGCTGCGACCTCGCGACGATGACAACGACGATTTTGCTGCAACCGTAGTAGATTTTTGCTACTACCGCTGAAGTTTTTTGCTACATCCATGTAAGGCGGAGTTGCGACCTCGCGAAGACGGCGACGGTGTTTGATTTTTGCTCCACCCGTAGATATTTTTTGCTACTACCAGTGAAGTTTTTTGCTACACCCATTCAAAATGGCGTTGATTGACTGGCGGTCGCCGTTGACATAATTTCCTGTAGCGAGCATCAATGCCGAGGGACGGCGGCCGAGCTACAACCGTCGCCGCCAAGAGTTGCAACGCAGGTGGAGGTGTTGCATGGAGACCGGCGACGAGGACAGCCGGCGAGGGCGTGGACCGGCGGCGAGGACGGCCGGCGAGGGCGGGGTCCGGCGGCGACGAGGAAGCCCGGCGAGGGTGGGACTAGTGAACGAGGACGAACGAGGAGGATGGGGACCGGCGACGAGGACGCCACCAAAGGGGAATGAAAGCGCGGCGACGAGGACGCTGAACGGGACCTGCAGATGTAGCGCGAGGTAGAAGAAGCCCGGGACAAGTCGTTTTATTTTTCTTTTTGCTGCATCCAATGGCCACGCGGGCTCGCATCCAAGGGCTGAGGCGCGATCGACGGAAACTTTCGGCCGGCGCGCCGGCGCCTAGCATCGCCCTTTGATGATCCATCCAGTAACTTATTTCTGGCCTCGATAGGTTAAACTACTTGCCTGATAGTTAGAGTGGTATAGTTAATGGTAACTGATGTAGGATGTCATCGCACCATGCTAGTGACTACATGCATGTGACTGCACTGATGTATCTTGGTTCTGCTAGTACAAGAGGTTAGGCTCCAAAGCTCAACACGTTTTGCCGTCTCAAAATGGAAGGGCCTGCTGAAACTTGGCAAACCCGTCAAAAGCAGAAAAAAAGGTGATGATGACTTGTGACAATGACAAACGCGTTTCCATTGTCTATGCGAAGCAATCGCAACTGCTGAAACTTGGCAGCGAGCAACCGAGCTAGCTACTTGCTTTATCCAAGTGAGATGGTCATAACTAGGTTCTAAGAATGTACGCCATAACTAGGTTATCAACATAAGTTAAATGCAGGTACATTAAAGCAACTTGCGCTCGGGTTTCTGTTTCCCTCTCCCATCCCTTGGAAGCTGGGGATCGCCCTCGCGTCGCTCCCAGGAGAGGCGACTCGGGCGGATCCCACAAGCGCGCCGCCGCCCCTTCCTCCTCCGGTCCTCCTCCCCTGGACGCCGCCGAAGGACGCCTCCTGTCTAAGGCCGCGAGGCTGAAGGCGGTGGCGGGTCCTCATCCTCCTCGCGCGACTGATGGCGGCGGGGGCCCCATCCCTCTCACATTGCGGGATCTCCGTCTGGAGCTCCATGGCGGCCCTGGACGGCATGGTTCTGACAGCGGAGATATGTGCTGGGGCGGCGGCCCCAGATTTCTTCGGGGACCACGATTGCTGCTGTGGCCAGGAGGGCGGCACAACGTCTGGTTCGGGGGGCTCGGTGCAGCTCAGCTACTCATCTCCGTGTGGTGCAGGTGGTGGTGGTGGTACCCGCTGAGATCTTCGGCCTGCTGTTGGAAGCCGGCGGGTGGTCCTTTGGTTCTTTTTGCTCTAAGATGGTATTCTGCCGGTTGCCGACCCTCATGGATCTGGCCATTGCCGAGTTCCAGAATGCTCCGCTGGAGATCTTCATTCGGTGCTTGACGCCTGTAGATTTCAGGATCAGATGGAATTTGGTCGCGTGCGCCCCAATTTCAGCCCGAGTGGCTTCCGGAAGTGACGCGATGTTTCTTCTTCTTCTCCTCCTTCTCCTTCTTCTTCTTCTTCTTCTTCTTCTTCTCCTCCTCCTCCTCCTCCTCCTCCTCCTCCTCCTTCTCCTCCTCCTTCTCCTCCTTCTTCTTCTTCTTCTTCTTCTTCTTCTTCTTCTTCTTCTTCTTCCGGCGATCATTTGAACTAGGTTAAAAAAGTCTCGTACACTTTTGTTTAGTTGAAATATGTCAAAAATCAATGATTTTCATCTGGTTTAAATGAAAATCATCGGTTTGCATGGAAATCATTCGGTTTGCTCAAATCCTGTTTGAAATGTATGTGCGCGTGCTTGGATGACCTGCACCCATATGACTGCCCGTAGATGCGTAAACAGACGGATACCATGTATACCATGTCCATTTAGGGGTCCGTAAATGCGTAAATAGACGGGCGCATTGCTGTGTGCAAGGGGACTCCAGGAGGAAGGCCAGAGAAAGGATGGTTGCACAGTCATAATGTACTCTCAAATTTGTGAATCTCATGCTGACGGGTAGTCAAATTGTCAAGGCGGGCACGTCGCTAGAGAAAATAGGCCCTTAGTTGTGTCATCCTCCCAAGGGCGACTCTGCGCGCGCTAGGTTCCCAGTGCGGTGCCTTGATGAAGGCAATGCCACCAATCCCCATCACTTTCTTTCTGTTTTTTACACTCTTTTGAAGTAGATGACAAGGTTTATAATGAACCATGCAGACTTAGAGCCTCTTTTTCCATTCCGGACAAAGATAAATAAGCTGATGACTGGCTCGTAAAAGACCTAATGGATGATCCATCACCTAATAATAACAATAGGCAATTAATTCAACTCAAAGTTGAACTTATCTGGTAATGACAACCAAGAGGAAAATAGTAAATAAAAATCAAAAGGTTCAGCCACAATGTTGTACGACTAGCTAGCTGATCGAAATGTTGCATGAGCTGCCACTCTCAAGCTAGAGTGGTCGGTATGGGTGCAGGGTGCTGGTGGTAGTGCAGGCAGCATGCGCGGGTGGTTCGCATGCGCATGGTGCTAGAAATTACATCAGTTGGAAATTACTGTGCGGCCTTTTACTGCCCTTCACTCACCCCACGCCATGACATGCAATTGCGTGCAAAGATGTTACGCGCTCGGCCCCACCCCAAATGCTGCACCGGAGATCGGACCATGATCTTCTGTGTGTGCAGCTCAATCCTCATGCTTTGATCCGTCCTCGCATCGCCGCTTCGCCCACGTTGC